>OX465200.1:7778925-9008925 GCA_949987655.1 Polymixis flavicincta
TTCTTTAAAGCTCATAAGAGAAGCTAAAATAAGATCTTTTCATAAGGAAATATCTTATTTTCGCTTCCCTAATTAGAGACGTTTCTTTAAAATTAAATTCAATTCTTACGAAGGTTTTGGGAATACGAGTAATTCTTTTATTTATTTTGTTATGGACCTTTTCATTACACGAAATTCTTTACATCTTAGTTGTCCGCATAACATCTATCAATTCTAAAGCTAGTATAAGACATTTTCATGTCAAAAGAATGTTAAATCTAAAAGAGGTTGTCTTATTTTACTATTTGAGGTTAAGTTGTGATAAATTCAGTTAGCGAATCAAACCAGTTAACATTAAATTTGGATAATGTCATCACTTCAGCCGAAAGACGCCCACCGCTGGACATAGTCCTCCCCCAGATTGGAGGGTTTTGCCATAATCGCCACGCTTGGCAGGCGGGTTGGCGATCGCAGTATGGTGGTAAAATGCATAGAGAACGCTGCTGCCCATTCTCTAGTAAGTCCCTTAGTCGCCTTCTACGACACCCACGGGAAGAAATGGGATGGTGCTATTCTTTTACGCCCGGCGACACATACGGGACATAAATTTGGATAATGTGTAAGTTATTTATTTATTTAATACTTTAAGCACACGAATGTACATAGGCGGACTTAATGCCAGAGGCTTTTCTATCAGTCAACCTTTGGGTGATAAGGAGGTCAAAAGTGGTAGGCGCTATTACAAAAATTTATAAATAAATATTTATTATTGACACAAGTTATTTTTTGTATTGACCTTTAAGGAACCCGTATTAAGTCTCCCAAGTTTTCCTAAGCCTAAATAGTATGTTTACGTCAAACACGGCTACTTAACTAATTTTATCCCGGTCCTGTCCTTATCAGTGTTGCCATAGTTATGTATTATGCAGAAAGGTCACAAACTTGGCTAAAGTTAGAAACAAGACGCTGATTGGAAGACTTGGAGTGTGGGATTACGTCGTTTGAGAGTTTATTTATACTCACTGAGAAAAATTTCCTCTGCCGCACTACGTAAAATAAGGACAAAAATCGACCACAATGACGTGTGTAACCCGCTCCATTACGCGTAAGTAGCCAGTCATACGTAGTCGGCATACTGACGCTCATCATGGAGCGGGTTACGTAATTTACTCGTGGTCGATTTTTGTACGTACGTACGTAGCCCGACATCCGGCTACGTAATACGTAGTGCGCAAGTCGCACTGAATACTCCTGAAACTACGATTGCAACACCCGTATACTATTGTTGCGAGCACAGTAGAACACGGTGAACCTTACGTGTGTACCATGGCGGCTTACGTACGATACTGTAGCGGGCACGTTAAATAATGATGAGCCATATCTGTGCACCGCGACGGCATACGTACGATACTGTGGCGGACACAGTAAAGCACGGTGAGCTGTACGTGTGTACCACGGCGGCATACGTACGATACTGTGACGGACACAGTAAAGCACGTTGAGCCGTACGTGTGTACCACGGCGGCATACGTACGATACTGTGACGGACACAGTAAAGCACGGTGAGCCATACGTGTGTACCACGGCGGCATACGTACGATACTGTGGCGGACACAGTAAAGCACGGTGAGCCATACGTGTGTACCACGGCGGCATACGAACGATACTGTGGCGGACACAGTAAAGCACGGTGAGCCGTACGTGTGTACCATGGCGGCATACGTACGATACTGTGGCGGACACAGTAAAGCACGGTGAGCCGTACGTGTGTACCACGGCGGCATACGTACGATACTGTGGCGGACACAGTAAAGCACGGTGAGCCGTACGTGTGTACCACGGCGGCATACGTACGATACTGTGGCGGACACAGTAAAGCACGGTGAGCCGTACGTGTGTACCACGGCGGCATACGTACGATACTGTGGCGGACGCAGTAAAGCACGGTGAGCCGTACGTGTGTACCACGGCGGCATACGTACGATACTGTGGCGGACACAGTAAAGAACGGTGAGCCGTACGTGTGTACCACGGCGGCATACGTACGATACTGTGGCGGACACAGTAAATCACGGTGAGCCGTACGTGTGTACCACGGCGGCATACGTACGATACTGTGGCGGACACAGTAAAGCACGGTGAGCCGTACGTGTGTACCACGGCGGCATACGTACGATACTGTGGCGGACACAGTAAAGCACGGTGAGCCATACGTGTGTACCACGGCGGCATACGTACGATACTGTGGCGGATGCAGTAAATCATGGTGAGACATACGTGTACACCACGGCGGCATACTTACGATACTATAGCGGACACGGTGAATCATGGTGCGCCATACGTGTACACCATGGCGGCATACTTACGATACCATGGCGGACACGGTGAATCATGGTGCGCCATACGTGTACACCATGGCGGCATACTTACGATACCATGGCGGACACGGTGAATCATGGTGCGCCATACGTGTACACCATGGCGGCATACTTACGATACTATGGCGGACACGGTGAATCATAGTGCGCCATACGTGTGCAGCGTGGCAGCATACGTAGGATACTGTGGCAGGCACAGTAAAGCATGATGTGTCAGACGTATTAACTGTCGTAGTAGAGGTAAGGTACCGTTGCCGGTACAGTAAGGCATGATGAACCGTGCGTATGTACCACGGCAGTGGACGTACGATACTGGTGCGGGACCAGTAAAGCACGGTGAACCATACTTATGTACCACGCTAGCGTACGTACGATACTGCTGCGGGTATAGTAAGGCATGGTGCACTATACTGTGTTACGTATGGCACACCATGCCTTACGATACTCGCACCTGTATTTTCCTTATGCTGGCGCATGGTACATACAAAGGTGTTCAGATACTTATTTTGAATATTAAACACTCAAATCAATGAAATTTTGTAGACATGATCGAGAAACTAATATCTAGGTCTGTGGTTTATTACATTTTCGTAAAAATGTATAGTTTAAATATTGCAGGGAGTTTTGAATGAAAATATGAAAACCCCCTGCAATATTTAAACTATACATTTTTACGAAAATGTAATAAACCACAGACCTAGCTAGATATTAGTTTCTCGATCGTGTGTACAAAATTTCATTGACTTTGATTGGTTAATATATAATAATATCTGAACACCTTTGTATGTACGGCCAGCGTCATAAAAATATATACGTTAACAAGAGCTCAAAAATATCTACACGCCTCTATGTCACTGACAATAAGGTTGGTGTTTACATATTTTGACTCGATGGCTGTATATATTTATATATTAATGACGTTGACTGTAACCATGCCAGCATAAGGAAAATACAGGTACAAGTATCGTAAGGCATGATGTGCAATACGTAACACGTAGTGCAATAGTGCACCATGCCTTATACCCGTAGCAGTATCGCATGTACTCGGGCGTGTAGATGGACGGGTATGGTGAATGGTATGGTGCCATATTGTCCCGCACTAGTAATCATACCTTTTATTTTTCTTCTCAGCATATATATTCGTCCACTGCTGGACATTTATGCTTCTCCCATGGTTTTTCTATGTCATCCTCGATGCGGCGTATCTGGTCGAGGTCGGCCCTGCCATCTTAGGAATGGCGGTCTGCCTACGCTTCGACTTCCCGTTCATACCTCTACTATAACAGTTAATAAGTTTTATACACATTATGCTTTGTAGTATAAGTAGTACAACCTGCACTGGTCACATAGATATCTACTTATAAATAATGGTGCGGGTACGGTAAAGAATGATGTATCATTATAAAGCTGACCAGATGTTTTAAAACCCGCGTGCGGTATTTTTCAGATTTAATTTCTTTTACTGGCAATAGTTACGTATAAATATATCACAAAAGGTCGCGTCCTCATTGCAGGGTTTTTTTAAAACTCTGGTCAGGCTTTACCTACTGTTGTTGAATTTGTACGATATTAGTGCGGCTATTATTATTATTATGCAAAATAATTTTGTAGCAAACTTAACAGCTACACCGATATAGCACCAAATCGGACCTGTAAGTGAAAAGCATACACTAATTGGTAATTTAGATAAAATAATACTTCACGATACATATACATTTAGTGTAGGTACTACCTACACAGCAATGATACATCATTTTTTATTTTTTTAAACTTTTACAAGGTTATTAACAGAAGAAATTCTGAAGAAGTTCTGTTCTCAAACCCTGTACAAGTTTTATAACTTTACATGCTTAAAAGGAAATAGACATAAAAGATTCATATTATTTATTTTCAATCGTAAAATTGAGACATACAAAAAAACCACAAGCTTAATTAATCATACTATTCTAGAATTACATGGTAGTCAACTATGAACGAGGAATTTCACCGTCTGTCGGTTGTTGACAGGCGTCCACCATTGCAAGATTTAAGGCCTACTCAAATCTGACCGGTATCCCGTACCGGTGGCGATAACGATATCCCGATGGGTATGCGGTAACGCGCTGTTCAAAGGTGTTCCGCAACTGCTGCCGGTAATGCCATACAAAATACCGGTCGGGATATCGGTCAGGTTTGAGTAGGCCTTTACAAAACGTAATACGGAAAGGACGAGAGGATTGGCGATTAGATATTTATTAAAATATAAGGGCGTCAGTAGATATCCTATCTTATATAGATTTCGTCTGAATGTTTTAGGGCAATTATAAATACTTAATTAGGTATAACAACAGACAGTCCATTATCAACATGAACAATGTCTCAGATCTCCGGTATTTGTAGCACGAGCCGGAAGCGGGTAAGTAAGAGCAACCTAGGATTCCCGACCAAAGAATCACTAGTACGAGCCAGTCCACACGGCGCGTTGCGTCTCCGTTGCGTCGACGCAGCGCTGCCGTTGCGTCATTTTACATTTTGCGTTGCGTCGACGCAACGCGCCGTGTGGACTGGCTCTAAGGGTACCTTGGCATCAATGGAGTCCGCGTGGTCGTCGCTGGAAACCAATGCATCTAGGCCTACGGTAAACTTAACTTAAAGCTCGTTCGCATACGAACGCTAATATATACGCATAAACCTAACTAGTTGCGGAACCTATGTCGCAAGGCCCGACTTTAAACTGATATAACCGGTATTCTACAAAAAAAAAAATACAAAATGTGGGGATCGCCCCGTTTTGGTAGCGATCCGAGAGCCACCTTTTGGCAGTAGGGGCGGTGCACCCCTACCCCATGGCCTAGGTGAAGGTTAAACATCAGTACCGAGTTTCGATATTTTCTACTTTTACGAAATTTGACTGATTTTAAAAGCATAAATGACAATACGATGAAAGAATACAAACAACAAATGAAACTCAGCTGATGTTTAACCTGAAGTTAAGTTAAAGAAACAAATTGGTGGTGGGCCCGTATTCACGCTTTTGCAAAACGGTATATAATGTAAGGTATGGGTACGTAAAATGTGTAAACTGTATCACCTGCGGGCAACAGATCCGCACAGGTGGGTGTGTTTCTGAATTTTTGCACGTGTTGTATGTGTTATAGTCAAACCCCGAAGTCCCGGCGCTCCAAGGTTTGCCTAGTCAAACCTCAGGTTTGACAAGAAGGCTTAGTCAAAGTCCAAAACTAATAGCGTGTTTCGACCTTTGGCTAACGCATTTATGGCCAAACCTAGGAGAGACTAACTTGGAAAGTCAAACGCCGAAACGCAATTTGATCAAATCGCAATTACTCCGCTGCGAAATTTCTAACCTGCAGGACCACGTGACCTACAGGAGTAAGGCAGTTTTGAATCTAACATCGGAAATGAATGAAGTTTTTCATACATATTTAGGTTATATAACCCATTCTGTCCCTAATTTAAGTCTGACTAGTCAAACCCCGATTTGATCGTACTGAGTTTCGGCGTTTGACTACCCAAATTGGTCTCTCCAAGGTTTGACCATAAATTCTTTTGTCAAAGGCCAAAACACGCTTTAGTTTTGGACTTTGACTAAGGCTTCTTGTCAAACCTGAGGTTTGACTAGGCAAACCTAGGAGCGCCGGGACTTCGGAGTTTGACTACATATGCATGTAAGTGTGTGATGAGAGAAAAATAAACGAAGAAGGTTGGTGCTAATATGATGGGAAGTCCTACCCCAAGGGTACGTACGTCGTATGTGATGTGTAATGGTCGTTGTTATTCTAAAGTCCATCGAACAGTGACATAAAGTTTTAAATCTGACATTATAGTAATTGTAGCCGGTACAGGCGAAACAAGGGTATTATAATTATGTAATAGGTAATCGTTGGTTCTCATCACTTGATACGCATAGTAATGCTGATTAAAATCTATACACTCTAATGAAACACACTCAAATGTAACTTCATCATTGTCAAGTAAATAAATATTTTTTATTTCACCAAACTTTGGTAAGCCTGAAGATTCTGAAATATCTAGAATGACAATTGACGACAGCTCAAATCGGACACCATACAGTTTCACCCATGATAATGAGTACCTACCAACAATTATTTTCGATTATACCTCGAGAATGAAAGTTTTGTCTTACATTTTCAATTTGCGCTTCTGTCATATTTGCCTTTTTGCCATAAGAGATCGTCTTTACAGTTTCATTTTTAAGAAAAGTATCGTTTAAAATTAATTGATGTTTAATAGCTATTGTTTTACAAACATTTACTCTGTTGTGTGATGCTCTGGCCACAAATTTAGATATACGATGCTTGGCTTCAAACCTCATCGTCCAGATTTGGGTAAGTGGGCCAAATTTTTTTAACATTTCTGGATAATGTGTAAGAAAATGAAACTTTGGCTTTAAGTCTGTTTCAGCAAATTTTCGATAGAGCTCGTTTAATTCAGCTACTGAAAATTTTACTTGATCAATAGTATTTTCATGGATTCTATGACTCAAAAGTTTATCCAACAATTGTCTTAATTTGATGTATAAGAACCAAACTTCGTTTTCATCTGGGACATTATATCCGACAATCAGCCCAAAATATCGAACAAGGGTAAGCATTTCAGAAGCCGAACATTTTAACTTTAATGTTGAGCCTTCTTTTGCTACAGAATCGCACGGTGTCGATGTAGAATCAGGTCCATAATTAAAATACCGTATTCTTGATTTTAAATTGTCAAAAGAAATTAGCATCTGAGTACACACTAGATTCTGTATCACAAATGGCATCACATATCGACAAGCACCCTCGAGATAGTCATGTAAAACATCTACGGCGACGTTTTGAAATAAGTCAAACCCATCTAAAGCAAGCCACGAGCATTTTTCTTTAAGACCAGTCATATGAATGTCATTTAAATGTAAATCATTTTCATAATTGACATTGTTTCTCAACAACGTGTCATCTTCATAAAGCAGTGTTTTGATTTGTTCTTTATTAGCAGTACAAATTCTACATGGCCGATTTGCAGAAAAACTTTCAACAAAACCTAACATAGCATTCAATCCTAAATTATCTCCCGTCACAGCTGCAACATAAAACTTAATTTTGCCAGTATACACATCAGTTTCAACATGAATACCATTGTTCCTTAAATCATTAAGAACATCAAAAACTTTTTGAAAAATTATGTTGTTTCCAAAGCTTGTTCTGTCTGATGAGTGAAAAAGAGCCAATAATAAAATATTTTGCAAAAGCGACACGTAGTGAGGTGGAAGACATGGTACTGAGGCATAAATAGCTCCAAGTTTATGAATCCCAGCGTGGCTTCCTAAGGGATTGCCTATTTCAAAATCGTCAAAGTAGATTATTAATGGTAAAATCATTGCATCATGCTCTACAGAATTTTCTGTCATTTTTTTCCATACTGAACCCTGAACAATATTCTCAATACCGAAAGAGTCATTTTGTACTGTGTCCAAATATTCAAGTGTATCCTTAATGAAATTTTTTGATGAAAAAATTAGTTTTAAATTTTCTTTTAACGGAATCACCTGCATTGTACAATTTACTTGTACTAATAACAAACCAGCCGCTGTTTTTTTAGACTCATTACGTTGACCTACAACCACTTCAAGGGGCTCAGAATAAGTTCCTATTTCATTAAAATATTTTAAACGTTTGTGTTCCGAATCTAAATTCTCAAACGCATCGCTGAACGCGCTAAATATTTTTTTTAAAGCATTTTTAACATGAACATTATCTTGGTCTGGTGGTACCATATCATTAAACTGTCGCTCTATAATGCATTGTGATTTAGAATGAAATAATTGAAGATTTTCTACAAGAACTTGTACGGCTTTACGCGGTATTATTGGGTTAGCATATAGAGTGGAAACGAGACTTGCAGCATGGTGACCAAGAGAGTTTTCGTCTCTTTGAGTTGGTAGAGATTCCATCGTATTTGCCGTTTCGTAAGTTTCTTTGCTTGACGTTGAAGGTAAATTTGAGATATTGGCTTCTGTATCAATCGGTTTGTTACTATTTGGATGAGGCAAGACTGACAATGATGACTGGTGCTCTCTAACTAAGTGCTTTTTGAAAGATGCAGAGGAAATATAATGACGATAACACCCTTGTTCACCACACCGAAATCCGGAAAATTCTACCGTTAATTTACAGAAAGTTCGCACATGAGTTATAAGTAAATTCGGAGACACACTGGCTTTTTTGCAATAGTAACAGGTAAACATTTTTAAAGTATTAACTCTAGATCAGTTAAAAGACTATTCACAGCCTGTGTGGGCCTGTCAAATTTAGTTTTAATATCGTAGAAACCCAATTGAATAAAAAGCCATATGTCTCCAGCTTCCTCCGGGTAACAAGCTCCTATCGATTGAAATATTTTAAATGCACAGTCTACTGCTGTTACTAATTTGTTGAAACTATACAATGTGTCATTTATTACCACATATGCTACTTTTACCTCAGTAACGGTAAGGCCAACAAAAATAACGTAGGGTTGAACTGTGCGGCCTAGCCTCTGCAGGTTCTCCTTTTTTTGAATGATCTTGTTGGTAACGTCGGCTTCAGAAGCAGCTTGCGATATATAGCCGTCGCATACTTCTGCTCTGGATGGCTTCCACGCTGGCTTTCCTTTTATTTTCCGTGCAGGTGAAATGTTGATGACATAAGCCAGCAACATCAAAGCAACATTGCTAGATGTCTCTGGTTCATCTTCTGTATTCAAAGAAAAAAAAAAAGTTTCGGTTAATTTTTAAGACTTAATTTTACTAAAATTAAAAAAAAAACATTATGGACGTCATTTTTTCAATACACTAACTGAGCGGCTCGGTGCTGAGGGGAGGGGGAAGTCACAAATCTGTGCGATTTCTAGAATGGGCGGGGCCTCTGAGACTCCACGTCATAGTTAAAGATTAATAATAAGAACTAATATTTGAGCAAAACTTCTTACCGTCAATCAGTGCAATTATATTTGCTATTTTTGTTCTCGTATCTTGGTCTCTAATTTTTCGTAATTTTAATGAAGCATATTTTATAATTTCTTCATTTTTGAGGGTGATAGAGGAAAATAACTTGTTTTCCTTTCCCGGATACAGACGACTGAAATCGTTCATTAACTGAAAAAAAGAATACAATAAATGTGCGCCACGTTATTTCC
The DNA here is from genome assembly GCA_949987655.1 of Polymixis flavicincta. NCBI lineage: Eukaryota > Metazoa > Arthropoda > Insecta > Lepidoptera > Noctuidae > Polymixis > Polymixis flavicincta. Next base: position 7,788,456 of record OX465200.1, read on the forward strand.
ACTGGTGAGAAAGGTCCGGATGGCTACCAAATAGGTTATTGGGTTGTTGAGCGAGAACTAGAATAGCTTGTCTCTTTTAGTGCCTGCACAATATCTCGTTCTGCAATGTCGGCAGCGCGCGAGTTTTGCAAGTGACTAGAGTCTGTGCGAAAAGAGAAGAACCGTGGCAGATACGGGAACTAACATTACGAATTTTACATGGCAATCGAAATTCAGACACTTGTCTTATAACCCCTCGTTTTCACCAAAGTATAATACATGTATTTTACAAATTGAATGCAATGTTTTAGTTTTTCGCATGTATTAAATATGTTGTTCAAAACTTGTTATGAAACTATATTACATGATTGTATAAAACTTGTTGTAAGTATACAAAACTTGTATGAAACTTGTTAGTTGAAAACTTCTAGTCGCCTACATGTTTATGATCTCATATACAGAAATTGCAATAAAATAAACATTAATTGTCTAAACCACGTTTGTATTTTGTAGGTGAGAACGCTGTCAATGTATCAGAGGGCCTAGTGTGAGTTTCTTTTAACCATCTCGACTTTACGCATCGACCGCTTTTCTCCGATTGGCACTCGTTTGGTGAAGGGCCAATGAGAGAGCAAAACGCGATCGATGCGTAAAGTCGAGATAGTTAAAAGAAACTCACACTAGGGCCACAGACGAGTTAATACATGTCACAGACTTCATTGTAAACGCAAATGTGTTTTATACTTGTAAAAATACTTGCTGGCTACACAGTTGAACGAAATAATGTTTGAGACAGTTTTGACAAGTATTCTACAAGTTTTTTTTTTACATAATCCTTGTGGTTATTTATAGAAAAACCACAAGGATTATGTAAAAAATAAGCGGCTGCGGTTTATGCTTACCAAGGTATAGCCTTGTGATTGTTTTAAGGCTGGGAAATCCTTGAAGTAATCTGCTATATCACCTTTTCCACATTGGATGCGATTTAGGCGGTAATCTGCAGTTTCTGCCCACTTTTCTTCAACAGATTTCCATGGATCGACATTGTTTTTCAGCCATAGTAATGTTTCTTCATAGACAATACCTGTAATTTATATGTGTATGGTGGGATGAGTCAACAAGAGGAAGGGCATCATAGTACAGTCGCCCGTAGTACATTTAAATCACGAAAAAGGTGACTAGCGATTATTTGCTTACCACTTTCCAGAGATTCCAGGCTATAAATGTCATCATCTGTGATAGTTGGCGTGGATCTGAGCGATGATCTGGACGACTTCGAGGATGAACGGCTAGTTCCCGGCAACTGTCCACTTTCTCGCAACTTTCTCCTTCGAGCTATATAGCTCTCGTAGAGCTTTCCGCTAGCATTTTTTTTAGCTAATTTATTTGTAGCTGATAAATATGCAGAATAATACACTAGAACGCGTTCCTTGTGAAATATTTCCACAATTTCGGTAGCTAGTTTATAAAATTCTTCACTGGAAATTTTCTTCGCACAATTGTTTTCTAGTATGTGGTGTATTAGCAGCTGGCTCAATTTCCTTCGGGAACCCTCCGTCAGTAAGCCTCCTTTTCCCTCTTTGAGTATTGCTCTGCCGTCTAAACTTTCCTGTATGTAAAACACAAACACTATTGATACCAACTTTTTAAAGTTGTTGAACAAATTGATAAATTAATGAGTAAATGGTCCAGTTGGAGAACAGCCTTCGGAGCTCTATGAGTAGTAAATAAAACCAAAAAAAAAAAAATAGAATTGAAAAAAAAATTTTTTTCGGTGACCGATTGTCCCTCCTTTTTTTGCTCTTATTTAATTGAGGATACCCATAGAAACAATTTAGGCTTTATACACTTTTTCGTAAAATGCATATTTTTCGAGTAATTTAACTTTGAAGATTTTTTTACTTTTTTTTAATAATTAAATATCTCGTGATAATAATTAAATAACTGTGAGTCGGGGACACATCATGCCCATGACATAAATTGATGGGGACAATGATCGAAAATCGATATAAGTTCTCAGTAAATATGCATTTAACGAAAAAAAAATTATAAGTTTAAACATGTTACTATATGTGCCCTAAATAAAAAAAAAGCAAAAAAAAGTCATCGGTAAACGATTTTTTTTTCAAAAAAAAAAAATTAAAAAGATTCTGAGTCTTTTTTCCCATAGGCCCCAAAGGCAACACTCCAACTGATTCCGACGAATTGAGAACGTCCTCCTTTTTAAAGTCGGTTAAATGCCGCGCAGTTACCAAGTTAAGCTAGCTAATGATAAATACTATTGAATACTAAATAGGTATATACTACTTAGTAATGCAGACCATACACGTCCAATTCGATCGTTCAATTGGCATGATACTGCTGATTGGATCCAATCTGCAGTTCGTCCATATACCTACACCACACACGATCAATTCTAACTGTCCAATCGGACAAATAAAGAAAAAGAAAAAAAACATAAAAATCGGTCTATAAATATCGAAGATATGCGCAAACAATGATAAAACAAATATATACAATCTAATTAAGAACCTCCTTGTTTTTTGAAGTCGGTTAAGAAAAATCATACGATCGATCGCCCACTGCCATACACGGTCCAATCGGCATGATCCAGCCAAAATAATTGAATTTTGATTGTTCCGCCAATTCGATCTGTCCTGCCTGCCGATCCACGGCCACATACGGTCAATTCGATTGGATCCAATCGGCAGTGTCATGCCAATTGTACAATCGAATTGATGGTGTATGGCCTGCATAACTATACGAGTTGTAATAATACGGGTTTTAATAATGTACCAAATAAATACTATACATACGGATGTACTTACATTTTTGCTGGTTAAACAATATACCTAAACTATGAATATTCTACTAGCACACTAACTTTGACTAGTGCCTTCTAAATACTCATACAATCTACTAAAGAAAATAACATTACATTTAATAGTTTCAATACCTGAAACAAAACAAAACGTAATCTAAGAATTATTACAAACTTAAATAGGTACCCGGTCCTATCTTAATGATGGGCATTTTCAATTTTATCTTAAGCAAGGTTTACACGAGGCCATCGCAAGCCAAGCCAGCAACGCTGGCGAGAATAAAGTGCCCGTCTATTTTTCAAGCCAGTGAGACTGGCAGCCAGCGATGGCCTTATGTAAACAATGCTTTTGGTCCATAACACAAACATAAAGTACCTACCAAATTAAGCTACAAAATAAAAATTTAAGTGAGCACCAAAAAAGGGTGGGGCAGCCTGTCAGTATTGTATTACAATCACTGTAAACTATACAAAAATGGACTTAGCAGGTTAACGAATTAGGCCGACGAAATACGTTTTGTTATCAAACTGAGTAATTTTATTATTATAAGTAACTCACAGTGTTATTAGCTGCAGCAGTACAATCTGTAGAGATTTTTGCATTATCACTGACATCAGTGTCCCGTACAGCGTTTTGAGTTGAGTCGTTTAGCCCAGCATTCCTAATTTCAAGGTTCTAGAAAAATAATTTAAAAGTATACGGCATCGGTCCAAGAGAAAAAATCGAAAACATTTTTATTAGCTAAATACAAGATGTACAATAAACAAGTAGGTACGTACATTGACACTGGTCGCTTTTTGATGTTGTAGTAGCCAATTTTTAAATTTTATTCTGGGGCCAATCTTTGGAATCATTTCTTTCAAATCTTCATCGTTTAACAGAATGGCAGTTTCAAGTGATGTTATAAGATTGTCTGAAAAATACAAATACAAACATGTACAAAACTTGTTATGTAGGTAAGTACCTACCTACTTATAATTGCCTACATGTTCAGTCGGAGAGTCAGGTTTTTGGGCGGTCTCTTGGTTTTCAACAAAAAAAAATAATCTTTTTAACAAAAAATTGAACCGACGAAAAAATAAAAAAAGGAAAAAATAAAAAATTAACGTTTTAGTCCAGCTAAGCTCCACATTAATTTCGAGTCGGCGCCAAAGTTTGTATGGCGCCACCTGTACACTGTTGAGGACCTCTTGGAACTGACTTCACTACAACATAACAGGGATCTGGAGTTGATCTAATAATGGAGACGCCATCATCAGATCCGTGTTATGTTGTGGTGTCATCACACATCATAAATGTTTGGTTAATTTCAACAGAATCGGTTCACAATTGAAAATTCAGTAGGAAAATTATCAATAAATTCCTTTTTTTCTACCCTTAGGGGCAGATATAATTTTTCATATTTAAATGGGACCGATTTTTAGATATACTCTTTCCAATAAAAAAAGAATTTTTGAAATCGGACCACTCAATAAAAAGTTATGAGTGGTCATACATAAAAAAAAATATACGTGTCGAATTGAGAACCTCCTCCTTTTTTTTTCGTCGGTTAAAAAATGCTGTCCGTTACCGATTAGTAAAGTTTACAACTTTATCCAACAAGCAATAATAAGGTTTTAAACTTGTTTGTAAGTAGTATTATATGTAAAAGGCTATCAGACAAGTTCAAACATGCCACCAAAGATGAGAGTGAAAATAACTCAATGAGTGAAAACGAGGGGTTATGTTATGACGCAACATACTATTTCAAAGTGCGACAGATCTAAGAAAATTTATAATCTAAATAAAACAAAAAATCTTGACTAAATAAAACCGAGAAACTGGCTTACCTTGAAGGAATGGTATTATTTCAGATAAACCGGCGTTTAATATCTCTTCCATAAATTCCATGATGGCTACGCTACGACGCGTTTTAGCACAAAATCACTAATCATAATTCAGCCAGACTTCGTGTTGTTCGGTCTGTTTTTCTCAGGCGACTGCTGACTGCCGCGCCGTTGCCACGAGGCGCCCCCGCCTCTGGCGCCGCCGGGGGCGGGGCGTCACGGGCTGATGCAACACATTACCTTATTTGGTAGCGTTTCGTGACCTTCGCGATGTTTCTTTATTTATTTTTTTCTTTACCCTTGCGGGAAGGCAAAGGAATCTAGCCCATGCAGCCTGATCTTATGTTATTGATTAACACATTTTGTAATCAAAGGCAAAATGCAAAGTCTTTTTTTTTATAATAGTTCTTCACTTTCTGGTAAATTCTAGTGTTCGATTCTATAATGTCCAATTTTTGGCTGATTCCCTGTTTTAGAGCCTCTGCGCAGTGCCTTGCGGGGGAGCGCGGTGCGTTTATTCTAACGTGCGGTCAGTGTAGCCAACCCTACAGTTTTAACTGTAGATCTACAGTTTTTTGTAAATTCTCTCAGTTTTTAGTTTAGGCCTCGAAATCTAAAGTTTTTTATTTAAGATGATGGTGTCTCTGTTTTGTTTGCTACGTAGTCCGTATACTAAGTCAGCTTCAGTAAAAAAGAACAATGCCCACCTTCCATACATTTAAAAACCTGATAATGAAAGTATATGTATAGTTATATGATATAGTAGAAATACTTCATATAAGTTTATAAAATAATGTCTTATAGTCATTTTGGCGATTTAAACGCCACGAAGTCCAAAAAATATTAATGTTTCTTTTTAGGTTAGGATTTGGCGTTAGGTACCAAAAATAATGAAACAAACGTGCATGAACTAATTAATTAGGTACGCTCGATGTTTTGTCTAAAATAGGAGTATTTACCTAACTATGGTATAAAACATCCTTTTTACTTTGTTAATTCCTTGAAACTAACTGCCCCTAAGTCAACAATGCTAAGACTGCGCCGACCAGTGTTGCCATATGGAGGAGGCGTGAAATCTATATTTTCATTTTAAAAATCCGTATTACCAGTAAAATCTCACAATTTTTCATTGTTTTTTGGCAAAAAAACCTGTAACAGATCTTTAGGACGTTATAGGTACTGAATTTCAATGTTTAGTCGTGTTCATGTACATACTTAAAAATATTCGTCTTACCTCCGCGTCCAATAGATAAGTCACTCAATTTCTTTTTACATAATGCAAACGTGCAAAATCCTTCTTGCTACGTTTCAGCAAAACCTTGAAAGTAGATTCAGCCAACCAATCTAAGTTGAAGCGCTAAATTATGCCTGATTTTTTGCATTTCCAGCCATTGTTTTCAAACTACACTTAATGTCCTTTTCAATCAAAGACAATAGCTCTAAAGGTTTTGTCTTTGATACACGGTTTCGAACGCGACCTATGGCACGGTATTCCCCACATCTCATGTTTGTGTTACGGCTCTATTATGTTATATTTCCATGAAATGAAAATAATAGTTGCGACAGAGGACTAAAATGTGATTTATAATGAATACTACGAAAAAAACTTCGGAATATGCTCTGTACAGCATCTGGCTGAGGTTGAGTCCATCTGTACGTAAATCCGTATAAAAGTCCGTAAGCATGATTCATCCGTACTGGACTTCCAAAATCCGTACAAATATGGACAAATCCGTATATATGGCAACACTGGCGCCGACCGCCGATGCAAATCACAGAACTGTTAAATGTCAAAAAATCCATTTCACTTGCGCACACTCAATGAAACACTGAATGATTAATTTAATTCAATTATTGTGTTATTTTTATATAATTTAATTTATCCCATGACTAATAAAGAAATAGTTACTGATCAAATTAAACGTAAAATAAGTATTAAACTACGAAACGAAGTTAAATATGGTCAACCAGCAATGTTTAAAATGGAACGTTTAAAAAAAAAGAATGATTGGATGCGTTCAAAATATGTCAATACGATATGTCATGACGTAGAATTAGCTTAAATTAATGTTAAAAAATCTTTTTTTCCTGCGTTTCTTTTATCATTGTGATAAGCGTAATCAATATACAATTCAATAAGCTATATTTTAAGATTTATTTCATTTCTATACATAGTCAGGTCAAAAATAAGCATTCTTCTTTGCTACGTAGTCCGTACACTAAGTTAGCTTCAGTAAAACCTACTATTATCGGACTGGAATTAATTGTCAATCGATTTATTAGATGGCGTTAATGGTGGACATAGTGAGTAGATCGTTCGGTCGATGTCTGTTTTACCGACATTCCATTGTTTGCTTTTTTACTTAGGTACTCGGGAATCCCCGTGAATGCTTTGACTATCGAGTTATATGGTACCTTTATTGTCATGAGTTATTTTCAGGGCAAGCTTCCTCAAAAATCACTAGTCACTTTTTCTGAAGTGCTGTATTAGCTTAACAATACTAGTTTTTAGATAATACTAATGTTACTTGACGTAGAAAATAAATGTATCTTTGAGACTTTTAACATTTAATTTGATTAAAACTTTGATGATTACATGTTTTTTTTTTTTTTTGTTTTTATTTCCTTCGCTATGATGTATTTTATTTACTACTATCACATTACTGTTGTTAGTTAAATTTTCGCACTTCTTTGTATTAAACTGTGACTGGAATGCACCCGCAACGGAAATTATGTAATTTTGCAACAAAACTCATTCATGACACGTCAGCATGGCAACCTAACATGTTTGTTTACTTTTAATTTTCATGAACTTCCCTAAAATACTATATTTTTCCCACTGTTTGAAAAAATACTATTATCCTTCAAATCAAATCAAATCTTTTTATTGTGGGCATAGGTTATACAGATGATCAAACAATAAAATTTATTGTTTGATCATCTCGGCAGGACATAGTGGAGCTTAATTTAATTAAGTTCCACTATGTCCTGCCGAGTAGACATACAATAATTATGTATTACAGCAGGTATTCTGGAATAACTTACAAAACTACATACCAAATCAAACTACCATACAAATTATACTACTATTTTGACAAGGAAATAACGCAATGTTGAAAATATTGAAAAATCCAATATGGCGGCCAACTTTTTTGTTTTTTGGTCGATTTCGATGAAACTCGGTTTTTGATACTATTTTGACAAGGTAATAACGCAATGTTGAAAATATTAAAAAATCCAATATGGCGGCCAACTTTTTTGTTTGTGGGCCGATTTCAATGAAACTCGGTTTTGGTACTATTTTGACAAGGAAATAACGCAGTGTTGAAAATATTAAAAAATCCAATGTGGCGGCCAACTTTTTTGTTTTTGGGCCACAGTAATTTCATGATGCGACTGACGTCATAAAGATTCTATGTACCGAACACAGTCAGCAAATAACGGAGTTCGTAAAATGAGCCAGGATACGTAATAACTGATGATGTAGGCGGAGACATTATTAATTATCCAGTGTGCGTAAAATGTATCGGCATATCCCCTACCCTGCTCGTACATTATGTACGTAACCGGGACCATTACTTAATGAGACGGATTCAGTACAATGATTTGGCAACCAGTTACTGTTATAAAGAGCCTGGATACTGAAATAAGGCGGCTGTATAACGTCGTACTTACGTATAGCGCATACATATTTTATGTTACGGGTTAAGTAAATTACGTATGCTGCTCTGTGCGGAATCAATAAACCGCATACGTAAATTTTAAGAGTGCGCTGCAGTAATTTCATGATGCGGCTGACGTCATAAAGATTCTATGCACCGAACACAGTCAGTAAGTAAACGGAGTTCGTAAAATGAGCCAGGATACGTAATAACTGATGATGTAGGCGGAGACATTATTAATTATCCAGTGTGCGTAAAATGTATCGGCATATCCCCTACCCTGCTCGTACATTATGTACGTAACCGGGACCATTACTTAATGAGACGGATTCAGTACAATGATTTGGCAACCAGTTACTGTTTTAAAGAGCCTGGATACTGAAATCAGGCGGCTGTATAACGTCGTACGTATAGCGCATACATATTTTATGTTACGGGTTAAGTAAATTACGTATGCTGCTCTGTGCGGAATCATTAAACCGCATACGTAAATGATAAGAGTGCGCCACAGTAATTTCATGATGCGGCGGACGTCATAAAGATTCTATGCACCGAACACAGTCAGTAAGTAAACGGAGTTCGTAAAATGAGCCAGGATACGTAAATGATTATGTAGGCGGAGACATTATTAATTATCTAGTGTACGTAAAATGTATCGGCATATCCCCGACCCTGCTCGTACATTATGTACGTAACCGGGACCATTACTTAATGAGTCGGAGTCAGTACAATGATTTGGCAACCAGTTACTGTTGTAAAGAGCCTAGATACTGAAATAATGCGGCTGTATATCTTCGTTCGTATAGCGCATACATTTTTCCTGTTGCGGGTTAAGTAAATTACGTATGCTGCTCTGTTAATACATATGCGGCATCATTAAACCGCATACGTAAACGTTAATAATGCGGGCACAGTAATTTCATGATGCGGCTTACGTATTAAGGATGCGGCCTCATTACAAGTAACTTGTTTACATTGTCTTTACAGAGCATTATGCCGCATACTTACTTAACATGGTGTCGTTTCATTATAAGTATGGCTCTTATAATTTTCATGTCAAAAGCACATTATACGTATCTGGCTGCCAGTACATTACAAATTTGCCAATTTTAAGTAGCCCGTTTTTCTCAGTGCTCAAAGAGATGTCAGCACCAACTGGTGCGAGTCCGCAAGGGCCGATGCCTGCCAGGGGTGTAGGTTGTTCGAAAGAGATACCGTGACCCCTGGCACACAGGCAACTGAAGGAACACGGGTAGGTTTTAGTCAGTAAAAGTCTGACACGCCCTCCTGCTCCACCCAGAGCGGGAGAAGTTATTTGATGATTTCACAACCTCAAAAAAATTACCCAGTTACTTGGTAACACAGTAACAACTGTCAAAGATGACAGCCAGGATCAACGGCTTAACTTGCTTTTGCACGGAGGGGTCTTGGTATGTAAAGATGGTCACCCATCCACTGACCAACCGCGGCAAGTGTAGCTTAACCTGATCGACCGACCCGTGGGGCTGTTGTCACTTACCCAAAAGCCCCAAGCACAATAAACATACCAATATAATTGATTTTAGAACTTCATACGCAATGCTGACCTGGTGAAGCATATTCGTCGCGTCCACGAGGGCATACTGCCGCCCAAGAATAAGATCTGTTACATATGTGGGAGGGGATTTTCTGTGAGTATACATCATTGCTAATATCTAATATTTTATTTGGCCAATGGGGCTGAAAGGTTCTGGAGTGGCGACCACGTACCGGAAGATGTAAAGTTGGAATGCCTGCTAGAAGGTGGACCGATGACCTTGGGAGTTCCGCAAGAGTCCGTTGGATGCGGGAAGCACAGAACCGGTCGAACTGGCGAAGCTTGGCGGAGGCCTATGTCCAGCAGTGGACGTCTTTCGGCTGAATTTATTATGATAATGATCATTTTTTTTATTTGAGGTTGGCAGGGAAATTACACGCAAACTGAAACTAAGCATTCAGAAAAACCGACGAAAAATTTCTAAGGGGGCGTAGAATCGTGCTGAATGCACCGCAATTTACCGGTATATTTACATAAATATACCGGTATACAGGGTTATTGGAAAAACACCAACAACCTCTGAAGAGGTCATTGTACTCATTATTATGAACAACTTTTAATAGGGTACCAAACCTGAAATCGCGAAAAATGAATCTGTTCCCTACGTTTAGATGAGTTATACGAACATAAATATAAGGACCAGCTCATTTTTTTTTCGCGATTTTTTGTTTGGTCCCATAATAAAACTTGTTCATAATGATGAATACAATGACCTTTTAAAAGGTTATTGGTGTTTTTCCAAAAACCCTGTGTATGTCGTTTGTGTATATTTTGTTAATCATTGTTTTTTGATGTTCTTTTATTATTATGAAATTTTTAAATAGTTTGACTAGGGCTGACATTATAATTTTTATTATTGTATTAATATTTGTATGCCATCGTTTAAGGCAAACGTGATGATCTGTTTACTTTTAACATCTCTTGCATTCTGACAATTTGTGTTGTGTTTTCTTGTACCTACTAATGTTTGGGCAAATAAATTATTATCTTATCTTGTCTTAAAAAGTTGCTGTTTCATAAAAAAGTGCAATAGAATGGTTAGATATTGCACTTTTCTATGAAACAGCAACTTTTGTGTTATATTTTTTTAGTAACCGACGAAATATTTCAGGGGTTCTAATGAATCCATGGTAACAGGTTTTGCGTCGATGTCTCCCTGCCACCCTGTTCAGAGAAAAGTCGAAACACCACAAAAAAATAATGAATCGGCCAGATTTTTATGCTGCCAAAATAATGTCTGATATTTTTGATCATATCGAGGTACGACATACTTCTGAACTGAAATGTGTACACAGATATTTATAATGCAAGAAATGTCCGTTATATACATTCTGAGAGCTGACACATCTGTTTGGTGCCGCTTGTTTCGTCAGATAGTTTGTATTGTTTCTTCGATATCGCATATTTGTGCCACTACTTTTATATATTCCTTCCACAAATCACATGTTTACGTCCGACATTTCTGCTTGTGACTATAGAATAGAACATACTTTTATTTTGCAATTATAGGTAATAGGTGTTATATATTAAACTTCAGGCATATACAAGACATTACATACTTATGTTGTAACTAGCTGTTGTATACTTGTGAAATGTCAGATATTTATGCATTCTGAGAGGTGACATATCTTTTTGAAGCAGATGCAGTTTCCCATATATTGGCGTCGCTTTTTTCGTCAGATATTTTTGCCGCAACTTGTATATCTTCCACAGATGTTCATTGCGTCCGATATTTATGCTCGTTATATTTTTATCTTTTACAGACCAACAAGATTCTTACCAACCACGTTCGAACACACACGGGAGAGAAGCCTTTTGCCTGTTCTATATGTAATGCGCGCTTCGCACAGAGTACAGCGTTATCCGCACATGCAAGAGCTATACATCATACAATACAGAAACCAACGTAGGAAATATATTATATTATACGGAGACAATAATCCCTACCAATATTATTATAAATGTCTGTCTGTCTGTTACGCTTTCACGCCTAAACTGCTGAATCGATCGTCATGACATTTAGCAGAGATATACCCTAGGATATGGAGAAGGTCATAGGCTACTTTTTGACGCGATTGCCGACATCAAAGCAGGCGAAGCCGTGGGCAAAACCTAGTCTTTAATAAAATCAACAAAAAGTCAAATAATTTTGACACTTATGGTGATTTTAACATTGTGACGTCACAAAGCTTTTGATCCCCCTGGCCCTTGGTCACACAATGTCACATTTCGTTGACCCCACCCCCTCAAAGTGTGACGTAATTTATGGATGGCCCCTTAGCCACAAACAAGCCCCTCATTCATCATCATCATTTCAGCCGAAAGACGTCCCACTGCTGGACATAGGCCTCCCCCATGCTCCTCCACTTCGACCGGTCTTGTGCTTCCCACATCCAGCGGATGCCCGCGGCCTTCACAAGGTCATCGGTCCACCTTGTGGGAGGCCTTCCCACTCTACGTCTTCCAGTACGCGGTCGCCACTCCAGAACCTTTCGGCCCCATCGGCCATCTGTTCTGCGAGCAATGTGCCCTGCCCACTGCCACTTAAGTTCGTCAATTCTTCGGGCTATGTCGGTTACCTTGGTTCTCCTGCGAATCTCTTCATTTCTGATTCGATCGCGTAGGGAAACTCCGAGCATAGCCCTCACAAAAAGTAGTTTTAGATATTTAAAAAAACATTTTCAAATCGTTAGGTTATGTTTATTGGTCATATTATCAACAATTATGAATTCTCATCAAAATAAGTAAATTTACTGTCTCAAGTGTTTAAAATAAAATACTTTTCCCCTTGAATGCATATGATTTAGACGAATGGTTAAAGAGATAATACGACCTATGTATGGAACCGCGACCGTGTCGTAATCTATTGAGTGACATAATAGTATAAAAAATAATAAAATAAAAAGGTTTATTTCAGAAACTTGTACAACTTTTACATTTAATCTTACACTGGGATCTCCTTTTAAGTAAAAGATATACCTGTGCTAGGAGATCCCGCTCTCCTATAACAAAATTATAAAAAGTAAAAGTGGTGTACAAAAACAAAAAAATACTAGTAAAATTTAAACTAAACAAGACAAGATTTGAATTATACCTAAAACTAAATAAATGAGCAAGGAACCTAAACTTAGAGATACATTCTAAAATAGTGTGAAAGAGTGAGTGTGAAAGTGTGTGTGTGGGTGTGTGTGTTGGTGTGTGTGAGTGTGTGAGTCCGTATGTGTATCTTTTCAACTCATATTGACGATGCTTGCAGTAATAATTCAATGTCGTCATAAGTCTTGAGTTTTAGCCATTGAACTATTGCCTTTTTACAGTCTTTATTAGTCATAGGATAGATGTTAATTATTTTATTAAGATTATTATAAAGGACAGCGGACTTTGTATTGAATTGCCTTTTGGCGTATGCAGTTTTAACGAATTTCACTGGTGCTACTCTGTATTTTCGTCTTTTTTCCTGATGGTGAGGGTCATAGGGCAGGGCTTTATGTAATTTTAATACAGCATGTAGTATATATAGCTTCCTGACTGTGAGAATACCGCTAAGGGAGTATAGCTCATTGGTTGGGAATCTGTACGGTTTAGTAAACATGACCTTGATAAGAGATCTCTGTGCTCTCTCTAGCTCAATAAACTTCGTTTTTGTCGCACCGCCCCACACGGGTATGCAGTAGGTAAGAATTGATTGAGCCAGAGAAACATAGATTTCAGTTAACATTTTTTTAGTTGTCACATGTCTTAGGTTCTTAAATATCCAGATAAGTTTTCTCATGCGGGCCATGACCATATCTGTATGTGTATGCCAAGATAACCGCTGATCAACGATTATACCAAGGTATTTGATATGAGTCACTTTTTCAATATTTTCACAGGAACAGTTTGTGCTAGATACATTATGACAAGTGTGGATTTTGAGAGATACGTTAGGTCCAGGTTGAGTGTTGTTGTAGATGGTAAATGTAACATATTTTGTTTTAGAGATGTTTAATGTAAGAAGATGTGAGTTCAGCCAGTCAGCAATTTTGGAAAGACCTTCTTCAGCAGATTTGTATACGGATTCCCATGTATCGCCAGAAAAAGCAATAGCCGTGTCATCTGCATATGAGAAAACGCGGCCGTTTTGTAGCATCATTTTGCAGAGATGATTTATGTATATTATGAATAGAGTCGGGCCCAATACGCTACCCTGAGGGACGCCGTAGGTCACACAAGATTCTTTGCTAATATAATCTCCTACCTTAACCTTTTGCCTACGGTCCCGCAGATAATCCATTAGTAATGCCAACGGGTTACCTCTTATGCCTATACCCTCCAGACTACGCACAAGAATGGGGACAGAAACGGTATCGAAAGCTTTTTTCAGATCAAGAAATACTGTTAGACATTTTTTTCCTGAATCTACTAGGGTAACAATATGAGTGGTTAGTGCTGTAACTGCGTCTTCTGTTGACAATTTTTGTCTGAAACCGTATTGTGCTTGTGAAATAATATTATATTTATTAGTATAGCTGGTTAGTCTTATATTAATTAGCTTTTCAATAACTTTAGATATTGCAGGCAAGACTGAGATAGGTCTGTAGTTGTTAACGTCATCCCTGTCTCCACCCTTGTGCACAGGAGTAATTATGGCTTGCTTCAGAGCTGGTGGAAATTTTCCTTGGCTAAAACACAAGTTAGCAAGATGCGAGATTATGGGTACGACTAATTCATGGGCAGTTTTTAAAAATTTTGTTGTAATATTATCCCACCCTGGGGCGCTTTCAGATTTAAGACCCATTAGCACGTTATAGACTTCCTCAGGATCCGTTTCGAGAAGCACGAAGGAGGAAGCCTGTGAATTTAATATATGATCAGAAACGTGTTGAAATTGTGATCGGTTTGCGAAGGTAATATCTTCAGCCAAGGTTTTTCCAATGTTAGAAAAGTAATCGTTTATGTGGTCTACTGAAATTTGAGGGGATGTCTTTATTTCCAGTAGTTCTGAGTTAGGTTTTTTTTTAGGTTTGCGATGAGTTATGTTATTAATTGTGTTCCATATCTGTTTCGTGTTCTTGTTAGCCTTTAGTAGTTGTTCCTTATCATATTTTCTTTTAAGCTTTTTAACTAAACTATTGCAATAGTTGCGATATCTTCGGTAGGTAATTTGTAATATATTGTTTTGTGGATCAGATCGTAGCTTTCTTTGCATATTATTTCTGTTTTGAATACAGCGCAAAATTCCTAAGGTTATCCACGGTTTAATAATACGATTATTTCTCGGAACTAAAGTAGTAATAGTATTTTGCTGCAGGCAATTTTGAAGTTTATCTATCAATTGTACAGATAAAAAGACTGGATCATCGAATAAAATAAGTTCAGAAATATTATTTCGTTTTAAGGCTGTTATTGCTTTATCAAAGTCCACCTTAATTTTAGTTTTCGAGCATTTGTAGGAATTTACTAAATTTGATAATTTAAGGATAATCATGAAGTGATCCGTGATAGTGGTATTCAATACAGCAACTGAAGCAGCGTTTTTAATATTGTCTAGTTTTATAATAAAATGGTCCAAACAATTTTCGCCTCTGGTAGGTAAGGAATGACCCGGTAACAAGCCATGCATTGCAAGCATATTTAGGTAGTTTAATCTGTTTGAGCGCTCATTCGTTTGTTCAGTAGGTTTATTTATTATGTTAATGTTTATATCGCCTGTTATAATAATATTCTTATATGATTTAAGTGAATCTAGGTGATTATTTAGCGAGTCTATGAAACTGTCAGCATTATTATTTGAGGGGGATCGATAAATAGCAAGGACAACAAGATTAGGCATTATTATTTGTAGGCATGATGCGTGAGTTAATATTATTTCCTTAACAGTAACCTTGCGATCACACTTAACATATACTGCCACGCCATCACACTGGTTTATATGGTTACTCGTAGTAAAAGAATAATAGTTTTTGATTTCAGGGGTGGGTTTATTTACGTCTAGCCTACATTCATTTAAGATCAAAAGGTCAACACTAAACTTAAATTGTGTTAAAGTGATTAGTAAATCATCTAAATTACTATATAAACTTCTAATATTTTGCGATATTATTGTAAGATCCGATTTATGTACATGGAATTGTTTTAAAAAATCACACACGTGAAATTCCTTAGATTGCGCTACATCTATGTTGTCTATTTCTTGCATTATTGTGTGTGTGCTATCCATAATTAAGGTGAATAGCCAGTCTAAGATTTAATTCCATATGGTTTACGTAAACGTATTTTGCTCGATCCTCAATAACAAGTTTTATGAAAATTATGATAGAGAAGAGTACATCATTATAACTGCTGATGAATTTTTTTACGTTGTATGCAATATTTATTCTATAAGCATTGTTTAGAGAATCCGATATGAGTGTGAATGAGTTTTTGACGCCCATGTATTTGGGAGTTTCTAGAGTTCGCAAGTAGTCATGTATCAGATAATTTAATTTAAAGACTTTTGTTTTGTAATTGCATAGATAGAGTTTACGGTGTAGAGGTAAGTGAGTGTGTATTTTAAGTAAACTGACAAGTATGCATTTTATTTGCGTGAAAGTGTATGTAAGGTTATGTGTGATAGGGTAATTGTTCTGTAAAGAGTATTGGACGTGTACATATGTGTTTAATTTGAGTGTATGTAAATTGAGAGAAATACAAGTATTCAAAAAAAGGTTGAATAAGCTAAATAAAATAATCATAAAAAACATGCAGTATAGACAATTTAATAGTAGTCACGCTTCTTGCATTAGGCTTTGTATTTGCGACTCATTTCTAATTATGTATGTAGGTGATTCGTCGTGTTTCTTAACATAAACTTTACCATAAGCGGTCCAGCAGTACTTATATCCTTTTGACTTAGCGAGGTCGCGTGCAAGGAAGTGTAGTCTTGAGCCTTTTGCAGTGAGCTGCTCGGATACGAAGATGGGTGTGTCTTCGCTACTTTTGAAACCTAGATGCTTAGCGCAGAGCTTTGCTTTATGCTTGGTGTTGAAAGACTTACACATCTTAAGAACTTCAGTCTTTAGTATTGTAGAGGACAGTTCCACTATTATAGGGGTGTTGGTCATACCCTGCTTCTTCCCCTTAATTCTGTAAATATCACGTATATCCGACTTCGCGACTACAATGTTTACGGTCTCTGTTAAACATTTTACCATCTCAATAAGGTCTTCCTTATTTTCCTTCATTTGCTTGGGAACGTTTTTAATCTCAATGTTAGATTTTCTACTACCACGCTGAAGATCCTCGACTTTTTCTTCCAGAATGGTTATATATTCTTTGTCCTTCTTAGCCTGTATCTCCATCTGTTCTATTTTCCTCTGGAACTCTTCATTTTGCTGAGCCATGGCGGCTACTGAGTTTTCTATATTGGAATTAGTGAGTTTTATTTCCATGAGCGTAGGTGTTATTTTTTTGAGCTCCATTTCTTGAGTTAATAACATAGACTTAATCATTTTAATCATATCTTCTCTAAACCCGTCTAGGTCAGACTCCTCTCTTCTTCTTTTGGATCTTTGGGAAACATGACTCAGTGGTGAGTCATATCTCTCTTCTTGGGTAGCTAGGTTCGATTCAGAGACTGACTTGTCCATAATTGTACTAGGGTAGTATAAGCAATTAGGATGATACTTTTATAGTCAACTCCGTATTGGGTTAGCACTGTTGGGTGTAAAGCGTTAGTTATAAAAACGCTCACCAGGTTTTCCTGTCAGCCAGAAAGCATACGAAGTACCAGGGCAGCAGTGATTGAGAAGAGGTACAGATTGTCTAATGTCCAGTACCAGAGGCGTGGTCACAGTGATAGTCTTCAAATTGCAGCCAAAGAGGGCGTGTCCAGGGCGTAGCCGAGGGCAGGTACGATGCGAGTACGTAGGCGGGGATTAATATCCTTGGCCAATACGCATAGGCCAGGTACCAGGGTATTATGACAAGCTTCGTTTGCCGTATATTATGATACAATTGAGCAAGTTGCTCACGAGTTCCATACGCACTTTTTCAACACACTTGCGAGGAAAAACAAACCTGTATTGCATAAATCGTTTTACCACACAGCAACAAATGCGTTCCAAACAAAATATGAAAACTATGGGAAATGGCGCGCAAGTTTTTTTTTTTTTTTTTTGCACGCGCCAAGTGCAAGGTTATTGATTACATATAGCCTACTTCAAAAATATCATTTTAGTGATAAAATGCAAATATTTAAAACAAATTATTGTTAATAAAAAATAATTTGATGATGATGATGAATTTTTTTTTCGTTTTAATTAAGGACACATTTATTTATTCCAAAAAATTTAATAGATTTTCAGCGGCATAAAACCTCTGTTGTTACAAAAAAAAAAACTATACTACCCGGTTAATTTGAAAATGCTCGCTTATAATTTGCAGTTAGGTACTAACTTAACTTTGTAGGGATAATTCTATTCTGCACTAGTGCGTAATATTATTATGCACGTGGGTGTTATAGTTCGGTTTATGGCCCTAAGAACGAAGGCTCACTTTACGAGCAAGTGTGTTGAAAAAATGTTTACGAAGTAGCGACGAACGAAGTGGGCCCGGGTCAGCTATAATAATTTAAAATTAATACATTGTTGTCCTGTATTAACACATAGGGTTCTATGAATCCCGGTAGTACCTACCTATTTTCCCGTGGCATATTTTCCGTCAACCACGCGGGCAAGGCCGTGGACAAAACCTAGTAATAGATAAAAAAAAATGTTATTGTATTGTAAATAAGTACTACGTAGTAGTAAGTTTCTGTTACAAAAAAAAAAAAAAACTGTGATCATGAATTTATACTATATTTTACCTTCTCGTTTTTAAATAAATTATTATATGAGATTAATTTCATAGTTTTATTTTGTACTCCACAACTTTTTCATTTATCTCCCGCCGGAAATAATGTGTCTGTCTGCGCCATCGTGGCTCCCATACGTATGGGCGTACCCAGTGGAGGGCAGGGGGTGGTCGGCTGCCCCACCCCCCTGGATTTTATTTACGTCCCTACTAACTATCTACTTTTGTCGATAAAACTTAAGAAAAAGAACTTTTTGCCATTTGCAATACAATACAGGAAATGCTGAATTCATGGTTACAATTTGCTCACTGGATAAAAACTTACCCTGTATACAACGGTTAAAAATCGTGCGGCGGCGTGCCCGTTCTACCTACTCGCTAGCAGCGCTGCAAGCAAAAATGCCGTGAACGTTTCACGGAAGACGTCATAAACCGTTTTGCTGAAAACCGTAGAAAGTTCCTTTTAAAGTAGCTATTGTTTAATTAAAGAATTTATATAAAAAATACACATTTAAATTCGTTTTTTTTTTTAAAAGTGCTTATAAAAATTTGATTTGCCCCAAAACACCCCTACCCCAAAACCTGGGTACGCCCATGCCCATACGTCAACTGATTTTGTTTTGTTTGTAAGACTACTTAATCGAGTAAGATGATGTATGATTCAAGCAAATTGTTCAGCCGTTTGAAGTTTATCTCTTTTCTAGTTGATCAAAGGATGTGAACAATTTTCACAAGTCTTATCGATTCGAAATCTATACAAATAAATGAAATTGGAGTGTCTGTTTGTAATATCAAAATAACCGCTTTTTACTAAATGCATATGGATGTAGGTATACACGGTACATATACCAAAATAAACACTTTTTTTTTAAATATCTGTCTCTCTGTGTGGGCTAATCTCTGAAACAGCTAGACCGATTAAGATAGGACTTTCACTGGCAGATAGCTGATGTAATAAGGAGTAAGATACTCCACTCCATAGTGTACAAAAAACACAAGCACGTCCGTCCCGTTACGAAGTCTGGACGACACTGAGTAACGTAGGTGTAGCCACCCAAGTGAATATTGTCGCGACAAATCCCTTTGATGCCCGCCAGTTTGCCGATAGTGCCCCGATAGTAAATCGTCTTCGCCCGAATACTACGCGGTGCAACGATGTACCCGGATCTATCGCGTTAACACGAATAGATCGAGGATGCGCTACGGTAGTAGCCCGCGAATTTTCTTACGTCTTTGCATTGATTTAAATAGTAAAGATACGGTCGTCTGAACATTTGACGGACGCGGTCGCCCTACAAAAAACACTAACGCCATCTATTAGAACTAGTATTAACTACGATGTCAATCGGCGTAGTCTGCTCCTAGACGTAACCTTGTAAGAGCGGGGTGTGGTATTTTTCGAGGAACAAAGAAATAAAAAAAACCTTTTATTTTTCAAAATGTATATTTGTTGCAGTTTGTTTGTGTTATTAAGTTTTCATTGGCGTTCGAATAAAACATATAAAAAAAAAAATGTCTTTTTGTTATTCTGGACATTCATGGATTCGTAATTTTTTCTGACGTTGGACATTTTAATTTGCTTCTAATAAACAATAAAAATCAATTTTGTACAAAATTTAATCATAAAAGTAATATAATTAAATCTGTTCATTTCATTGGCTACAACGAGCGCCTTTGCAAAGTTATGTCGCACTTTTACGCATAGGACGCATAGGTTGAGACAAATATGAAAGAAAATTGTTTTAAATAATGTTAGAAGTGGATTTAATGACGTATTTTTAACTTACCGGTGCGGTGATATGAAATGTTATTAAAAAAAAAAATTTTTTTTTTCGTAGTTCACGCCAAAACTTGGCATTTTTGCTTGTAAAATTTACGACCGCTCCGAAGACAGCCGATCGCGTTCTAGTTCACTTCGTTAGAGGGAAGACCATTTGGGACCAAGTTCGAGGCGCCATTGTAACATGCGGTCCGCTCAGTCCTTACGCAGTAAATATTTATGTCAATGCGTCTTTGGCATTTTGCAGGTCAATGTTAGTTAGTACTGTTGAGCCGCACGATTGATGTTTGGTTACCACTAGCGCCATCTCTTATCGAATAGCGGAATTAATGGTCAAGATCTTTCTAGAAAGTTCGATGCTAGAACTTTCTGGAACTATCGACATGTGTTCGGTCAGGGCCGATATGTACTCGAACATTCTAGATGCTTCTACGGTAGAAGGTTCTGGAACTATCCGAGGGCCCTATATAAGCGGGAACGGAGCGCGTCTCGGGGTAGTGGATTGGCTCGTGGCTAGTCACAAGTCGGTCCGGGTCTGACGAACCGGCTTGTGACCCTTTCACCGCGCGGACCGCCCCTCTGTGTCCCCCCCTGCGCCTGTGCGGCCTGCGTAGCGGACCGTGCTTGCGCGGGGGGGGGCACCGGAAAAGCTGCCCGGCGTTTTGTCGCCGCCTGCGGTCGCGGTGGCCTGAAGCTGTAGCCCGGCGCGCGCTGCTCCCGAGCGGCGCGCGCCGGGCCTGAAGAGGATTGACCTACTGTGCCGGGTGGCGCTGCTGCCGGTCGCCGACAGCGCGCCGCCCGGCACTACGCGCCCCATGAATGGAGTGTCCCCAAAGGGACGAAGAGGAGGGGAGACGCCGAGACCAGCTGCACCCGCCGGCCCGCTGACGACATCGGCGCCTGCGCGCGTTGTGTCCACGCCGTCGCCGAGCCGGCATCCGGCGCCGTCCGCTTCATCGCGCGCGAAACGGACTGAGCGCCGCAGCTCGTCCCGCGCGTGTCCCCGTACCGAGCGCTCCGCTGCGCCGATTGCGCGCACCGTTGCGCTGCCCGCGTGCCACCCGCGCCGCCCGTGCGATGCGCCGACCGCGCTCGTATGTGACCCGCGCACCCCAGCCCCCGCGCACCCGCCCGCCCGCGCCCCCGGCAGTGGCCGCGCCCCCGCGCCGCCCGTGTGGCGCGCGAGCGGAGACGACACCGAAGCTGGCCCGAGCTGGGCCGGCTTCGAAGAACCGGACTTACCAGCTGCTGTTTGTGCATGCGGCGCGCCGTCCCGCACCCTGTGGCCCCTGTCGCCGCAGCCCTGCGCTGGCGGCCGCCGCACACGGCGCCCCCTGTCGCTGGTCGCCATCCGCTGGGCCTCCCCCACGGCACTGGGGGTCTCACCTGGCGGTGGCTTGACCGCCGGGGTGCCGAGTCCACAAACAGCAGCTCCACAGGACTTGCCGCCGGTGCCTCGGCCGCCCCTGCGACCGAAGCCCGGCCCCCCCGGATCCATCAACTGGACGGACAGCTGCGCGGCGACGCGCGGTGCACCCGCGCGCCGCGCGGTGCACGCGCCCCCTCCAGCCTCCCGCACGCCTCGCCGATGCTGCACGCCGCGTCGCCTCGAGCCTCGCGGCGCTGCCCCCGACCGAAGCCGCTGCACCCGCTGACTGACCGTAGTCTGCGCCGTCGCCGCGCGGTGTGAAACCGCACTGCGCGGCACGCGCCTGTGCGTCCTCGCGCCACCCGCGCGCCCCCCCGTGCGCTCTGTTGCGCCGCCGCCTCGCGTCGCGCTGCCCGCCTCGCGTCGCCGCCCGCGACTGAAGCTGCCACCCCGGACCCAACACCGAAGCTGTCCACGCAGGGACAGCTTCCATTTGACAAGACTCGGCTGCTGCTCGGTGGTGTCCCCGTGCTGGTTCGTCGGCTGCAGGACCCTAACGGGTCCACCCGGCACCAGGGAGACGACTGCCAGGGTTGAACTGCGATGTGCAGCGCGGATCCCCTGTGCGTGACGTCACCCGCTGGGGCGCTGACTTACCGCCGGGACGCCCACACGCGGAAGTGGAAGAGCAGCAGCCACGGACACCGACGGCCCAAGAAGTAAGGGCCACCCAAATGACTGGTCCGTATTGACGGACCACGGCACGCATCCGCGGTCAGGGGGCGAAGCCCCGACACCGCCTGCCACGCCCCCTTGCGGGGGCGTTGCGAATACTCGGACGGTTTGTCTCGGGGTAGTTTATTGGAAGCGATACATGCGAGAACATCTAAAGCGATCTTCAAGTGCGACTTAAGAGTGATTAATTGTGCAATTGTGTTGTGTTATTAGTGTGTTTAATTAAAGTGTTATTTTTGGTAATTTATATCGGCAGTTTTTAATTGTCACGAACCCCTAGCTCGTAACAATTGGTGTCAGAAGCAAGGATTAAAATCATGCCGATTTTACCTAAAGACGACACGGAGGGTATCCGTACCCGGAGTCAACGCCAGCAGGAGACGGACCAGAGGCGATTTGGTGGAGCAATGCCACAGGCGTCGGAGGGCCAGCTACCAACCACAGAGGCCGGCCCGTCCACAGCTGCTCCAGCATCACCAGCACCAGATTTTGCTGCTCTGATGATGATGTTGCAGGAGCAGGCCCGCCGACAGGAGGAACAGGCCCGCCGACAGGAGGAACAGGCCCACCGACAGGAGGAACAGGCCCGCCGACAGGAGGAACAAGCCCGCCGATTGGAAGAACAGCTCAAACGGGATAAAGAGGAGCAGGCCCGCCGACAGGAGGAGCAGGTGCACCGACAGGAAGAGCAGATGCTCCTCATAAAGGACCTTCACGCAACCTTCGGGAAAGACATGAAGGAGGTGAAGGAGAAGGTTGCCCAGCATGACAACCGCTTGTCAGAAGCTGAAACTCAGATCAGCAAGTTTAGTGACGTCATTGCTGATGTGAAGCAAGAGTTGGGTAACCTCAAACTTGGGGATGGAATCGCAGCTCCCGTAGCTACAACACCTTCGCTACGTGGATTCAAAGTGCCGCCGTACGACGGGACTTCTTCCTGGTCGGCCTACAAAATTCAGTTTGCGGCTGTCATGAAGGCGAACGGGTGGAATAAAAGTCAGGCCATGACTGCCCTCACCCTAGGCCTGCGCGACCAGGCTTTAAATGTGCTGGAAGCTCTCGGTAAGGAAGTGACTTACGAGCAGCTCCTCGAGGCATTGGAGGCAAGATATGGCGACGCTCGCTCACCTGGAACACGTGTTTCGTGCGCAGCTCAAAGATCGTGTGCAACGCAGTAACGAAAACCTGCAGCAGTGGGCCCTTGAAGTGGAGAAGCTGGTTCGAAAAGCGTACCAGTCCGTACCTGCGCTTATTGATGGGAACCTGGTGCAGGCATTCATCGACGGCATTCGCGACCTTGAAGTCAGAGCTGCTGTGAGGCTCGGTCACCACGGGACGCTTAAGGACGCCTTGGCACATGCACTGGAGGTGGAAGCTGTGCGGCAGGATCATCGTTCCCATCGCGTCAGGGAGGTTGTAGCGGCTACAGTTCGCGATCGTAAAAGATACAGCCCCAGGTGTTACGGCTGTGGGGAAAGGGGCCACCTTCGATCCAGTTGCCCTAAGCGAACTGCAGAAAGGGAAGAATTGCCTATCCGTCAGCGGCCAAGAAGAATGCCGGCAGCGCGTTGCGAAAAGGAACCGGAAACGATGATTAAGGGAATGGTGACGGATGGTGTTATTGAACCTTCATCAAGTTCATGGTGTTCACCTGTAGTGCCTGTGAGGGTGCTCAGGACAGACCTCAGCAACGAGTGGAGGGAAAGCCTACAACGTGCACAGCAGGAAGATTCGGACATCAAGCCGATTCTGGAGTGGATAAAGGTCAGAGCTCCTAAGCCCAGGTGGAGCGACGTCTCAGCAATGAGTTCGATCACAAAGAGCTATTGGGCCCAATGGGACAGCTTGGTGATTCAGGATGGAGTCCTGTGCCGTAAATGGGAAAATGCTCGGGGAAACAGCTGTCATTTGCAAATGGTAGTCCCTAAATCTCAAGTACCGGATGTTCTGCAGCTGTACCATAATGGTTGTTCAGGAGGTCACCTGGGAGTAAAACGGACTCTACTGAAGATACGAGAACGGTTTTACTGGGTCCACTGTCGGGACGATGTCGAGGACTGGTGTCGCAAATGTACAAGTTGTGCAGCTGTAAAGGGACCTCAGACGCGTAGCAGAGGTGCATTAAAATTGTACAATGTTGGTGCACCATGGGAGAGGATAGCCCTTGACGTTGCGGGGCCGTTTCCGGAAAGTGAAAGTGGTAACAAGTATTTCATGGTTGTGATGGATTACTTCACTAAGTGGCCGGAAGTCTTCGCCATTCCAAATCAAGAAGCTACGACAGTTGCAGATAAATTAGTTCATGAAGTCTTCTGTCGTTTTGGAGTACCTTTAGAGATTCACAGTGATCAAGGAAGGAATTTTGAGTCTCAAATATTCCAGGAAACTTGTCGAGTTATGGGTACTCATAAAACAAGAACAACTTCTTACCACCCACAATCGGATGGAATGGTGGAACGATTTAATCAGACATTAGAGAGGTACCTAGCAAAAGTTGTGGAAAATCGGCAACGAGATTGGGACAAGCACATACAACCGTTTTTGTTGTCATATCGAAGTGCTGTTCACGAAAGCACATCGGTGACACCAGCTTTCGCAAACTTTGGAAGGGAATTACGGCTGCCTGCAGACCTGATCACTGGAATACCACCTGATGCCCCACGCAGTATAACCGATTATGCGAATGACTTGCGGAACAAGATGAATGACATTTATGAGCACGTCAGACAATCAGGCCAGCAAATGTCTGAAAAGATGAAAACCCGTTATGACCGCAAAATGAACAATAAAGGGTTTGACGAAGGTTCACTAGTGTGGTTGCACAATCCCGTCCGCAGCAAAGGGAAATCTCCTAAGCTTCAAGCTAACTGGGACGGACCGTACCGGATTGTGACAAAGATCAATGACGTTACCTACCGGATACAGAAAGGTGCAAGAGGTACTCCTAAGATAGTCCACGTGGATCGACTGGCGCGTTATTATGGGGCCGATAATGCTCGGGACGAGCATTTCTTAGGTGGGGGCAGTGTTGAGCCGCACGATTGATGTTTGGTTACCACTAGCGCCATCTCTTATCGAATAGCGGAATTAATGGTCAAGATCTTTCTAGAAAGTTCGATGCTAGAACTTTCTGGAACTATCGACATGTGTTCGGTCAGGGCCGATATGTACTCGAACATTCTAGATGCTTCTACGGTAGAAGGTTCTGGAACTATCCGAGGGCCCTATATAAGCGGGAACGGAGCGCGTCTCGAGGTAGTTTATTGGAAGCGATACATGCGAGAACATCTAAAGCGATCTTCAAGTGCGACTTAAGAGTGATTAATTGTGCAATTGTGTTGTGTTATTAGTGTGTTTAATTGATGGCACGGTTGGCGCAGTGGTTAAGCGATTGACTGCTGCGCTGCATGTCGCGGGTTCGATTCCCGCACGGAACAAATATTTGTATGACCTACAAGTAGTTATTCCGGGTCTGGCCGTTTGTGTATGTGAGTTTAAATGTTTGTAAGCGCACCCACAATACAGGAGAAATTCCTAGTGTGGGGCAACGTTTTTTTAAAAAAAAAAAAAAAAAAAAAAATTAAAGTGTTATTTTTGGTAATTTATATCGGCAGTTTTTAATTGTCACGAACCCCTAGCTCGTAACAGTACTTATGTTAATTAAAACATGAAACGCGACCATAACAAATATGGCTTTTTAGAATTATAATAATTAAAAAAATCATCATGGTTTGTTTAATCACAATACTGACCAGCAAATTGCAAAAAACGTAAGAAAAAATTGAATTTCGCGAGCCGCCCTGGCGCTTCCCCCTCAATTAACATTAGTTCAACACAGCCACCACACACCACACGCTAGTCAGTTTTCTTTTTTGTGCGTGTAAAATCGTCAAATAACTTTTCCCGCTCTCGGTGGAGCAGGAGGGCGTGTCAGACTTTTACTGTCTAAAACCCACCCGTGTTCCCTCAGTTGCCTGTGTGCCAGGAGCCACGATGTCACTTTCGAACTCAGCGGTGTATCTTTGTGCATACAAAGTTACACCGCTGCCAAACCTTTCAAGGAGACAGGCGTAATGTTATGTGTAAGTAGCCAGATTATCTCGTATAGAATACAATTACTTTTTCTTTTAAGTACAGTCAGCAACATAAGTTGGTGATAAAATAAAGTGTTACCCTCTTACTAATAAATATAGAATAAAGTTATTCCAAGTTAAAGCCTATAAAAATGTATGGTTATTCCTGGTATAACTTATTCCGTGTTTATTAGTAACTAATAGGGTTTTTTTTGAGGGTGGAAAATCATCAAATAACTTCTTCCGCTCTGGGTGGAGCGGAAGGGCGTGTCAGACTTTTACTGACTGTAACCCGCCCGTATTCCCTCAGTTTCCTGTGTGCCCTGGCCCCTGGGCCATGGTATCTCTTTCGAACAACCCGCACCCCTCGCAGGCATCGAATCCAATTAGTAAGAGGGTTAGGATTTAAAAGTGACAGTGGTGACCAACTTTCGTATCTAACATAATCCATTAAAACATTTTAAAAATCCATGACATGTTTTATTTTTATTTCCATATTTTTAAAATAAAAACCAGCATTCATGGACACTGCGAACGAACGAAACTTTTTTTTCCCGATCGTCAACAGTGTTGACGACAGGAACGAAAGGTGTTACCGAACGGGAATTACCCGAAATAATAAGTAGCGTTCGTCAACACTGTGAACGAACGAAACTTTTTTTCCCGATCGTCAACAGTGTTGACGAAAGGGTGTAACCGAGCGGGAATAACCCGTCTGATGGTTGGCAATAAAACGTTCACTAGGTAATACTGACAATCACATTTATTTATAGACAGAATAATAATAAAAAATAAATAAAAAAAATACATTAAAATTTGATACAATGTATGCCGAAACGTTTTTTAAATCTATTTTTTTTTAGTAGGGACTTAAAGAACAACTTGTAAATAAATACATTCAATTGGATAAATATATTGTCTACTTAAATAATTAAGTAACTACGTATACACTTAAAACAAAAACAATATAATATACAGAACAATAATTCATTTAATAATTTAAATTAACATTTATTATTAACACAGCCTTCTTTACACTTTGTCAAGTGACACATCGGTTTTAGATTTTTTTTTGACGCACTCGATTTTCAACTCATAGCATAGCGCCGAATGTTGTAAATCCAAGGTTGTTTTTGTAATTGTTGGTTTCTCAAAGATCGAGTTGAAATCCAGTGCGCATTAAAAAGTCATCCGTTCGAATCTGGACTTGCTTCCAAGATTTTCCACCACAACTGTGGACTCTCCAAATACGAGACATCAATAAAGTTAAATTAATACTGTTGCGCCGCACAATTAATGTTTGGTTGCCACTAGCGCCATCTCGTATCGAATAGCGGAATTAATGGTCAGAAGCTTTCTAGAAAGTTCGATGCTAGAACTTTCTGGAACTTTCGACATGTGTTCGGTCAGGGCCGATATGTACTCGAACATTCTAGATGCTTCTACGGTAGAAGATTCTGGAACTATCCGAGGGCCCTATATAAGCGGGAATGGAGCGCGTTCCGAGTTAGTATTGGATAAGCGATACATGCGAGAACATCTAAAGCGATCTTCAAGTGCGACTTAAGAGTGATCCGTAGTGCTATTGTGTTGTGTTATTAGTGTGTTTAATTAAAGTGTTATTTTTGGTAATTCATTTCGGCAGTTTTTAATTGTCACGAACCCCTAGCTCGTAACAATACTAACCTCAGTAACCTCAAATGTTGTTGGTTTTTGTTTTTTTTTATCGTGTAACACATAGGACATTCAGACAAAAAAATTACTTAGCTGATCATTAACGTTAAGAATGATTATGCTATTCGTAATAATATTAATTATCTTTACCACAGATAAAAATAGTACAGTATTTATCTATGGTAAACGGAAAACGCGCGAAATGCGGGATTTTTAGTCTTTTTCTTCGTCGACCACACACAACGCGTCGCCAAGTTATGTGATCTTCTGCAGAGTCGAATGCTCGGTAAATGTTTTTTAAATGCTACGCCTGTTTGTTT
Source organism: Polymixis flavicincta (assembly GCA_949987655.1). Classification (NCBI taxonomy): domain Eukaryota; kingdom Metazoa; phylum Arthropoda; class Insecta; order Lepidoptera; family Noctuidae; genus Polymixis; species Polymixis flavicincta. Next base: position 7,817,083 of record OX465200.1, read on the forward strand.
TTATCATTATTTATGTATAATAGATACGATAAAAATTATGCTTTACTATCAAAAATGAATATTTATATAAAAATAGTTTTTAATGAATTACTGGCTTATTTCTCTCATGCATTGCAAGATGGGATTTCAAAGTTTGTTTGTATACGAAACTTTCTGCACATATATGACATTTATGCGGTTGATCACGAATGTGAGTGCGAATATGCTTCCTACGATCGCTTGCATCTCTGAAACTTGATTTGAGACAAATACTGCATTTATACGGTTTTTCATTCGTGTGTATACGCATATGCCTTTTCAAATGACCCCTTTCTTTAAACGTGTCTGGGCACTGGTCACACTGAAACGGCTTTTCGCCAGTGTGTATACGGACATGTTTCTTCAGATCCTGAGAATCTCTAAATTCTTTTTTACAAGTCTCACATTTATAACGTTTTTCACCTGTGTGGATACGGTAATGTTTTTTCAAGCCTTCCAGTTGAGTGAACCGTCTTTCACAAACATCGCACTTATGCGGTTGTTCATCACTATGTATACGTACATGTGCTTTCAAAGCTTCTGCGTTACTGAAGCATTTCTGACATTGTTCACAAATATGATCTTTTTCACCTGTATGAGTGAGATGGTGCTTTTTCAAGCCGTGCAGTTGAGCATAACTTTTATGGCATAAGTTACACTTGTACGGTTTTTCACCAGTGTGTTTCCGGGTATGCCTTTTCAAGTCCCCGGGTTGACGGAAGGCCATTTCGCAAGAATCGCACTTGTAAGGTCTTTCCCCGGTGTGTGTAAAAACGTGGCGTTTCAAATCTACAGGCAGCATGAAGCTGCATTCACATAATTTGCACTTGTGAGGTTTCTCATTCTTATGAGCACTGATGTGAGTCTTCAAAAGATTTTCGCGAGTAAAACTCTCTTTACATAGCGTACATTTGAACGGCTTGACAATTGAGTGGATCGGGATATGTCGCTTAAGGTCGCACTTCTTATCGAAACTCTTTTTGCATGTATCACATTTGTAACGCTTTTCTTTAACGTAGGGACGCCAGATCTGCGATGTTGGGTTACAGAACTTTGGTTTTATTTTCCTAGGGGTGGTTGTTCTTCGAGGTTTTGAACGTTTCTCTGGTACCGAGCTAGATGGAGCTGGAGTTGGCTCTCTCTGTTCTCTGCTCGGTGGCGGAGTGGAAAGTCTCTTTTCCTGTGGTGTGGGAATGGACTCTCTCCTACTTCTTTTCGGTGCGTATCTAATAACAGATGGCCGATCATATTGAAGATTTCTGTAAGACATTGCGTTACGTAATAAGACTTCGCCTTTCGACACAAATGTATCTTTAGTTATGAAGTAATCAACTTGAATGTGACTGTGTTCTTGAGTGGAGACCGCGCATCGGAAAATGCAGAGCAAGACTTCAGAAAGATGGAGCGATGATTTTTGTAGGTTGGCTGGTTCAGAGTAACTGATAAATGCAGATTATGATGGATGGCAAGAAGGCGGAGTAAACGGTGGACCGAGGATCTACTGAAGGTTGCAATAAACTGCTGATGCTGTGGAGAAATAGTTATCGTGGCGATGCTTCGTAGTGGCCTATGTATGTCGAGATATTATGTCGCAGCTTTTAATAATCGTAAGTTTTAATCTGGAACTGTTGGTAGCATTTTAATCACACAACTGTGTGTTAAATTCTTCTCCTTGTAGCACATTAGACTTTTGAAATTATTAAGTTTCGTTGAAATCATTTTGTTTATTTGTGCTGTGGTCTCATAATTTCATTGATTGTCTTGTGGCAGAAGTATCTGAAAGAAAGAAAGACAATAGGTAAGTAAAGTCCATGTTAAATCTAAGAAACGTAATTTGTACCCTAAATAATTGTCGAAAAGTCCAAATTGCAGTTAAATAGTTTCAGTACAGACAACAAAACAAGTAGATTTGTTTCAGTAAATATAGATCGTCCCATTTGAGATTGCGCGCCCCTCTATAATATTTTCTTAAGAGGGAGGGGAGCCCCCATAGTAATTAAAATCATCAATTCAACTCTCTGAAGTCATAATTTAAATTAATGTTTATTTCACGAAATGTATGTAAATAAATGGGATTATATGAACTTTGAGGGGTATTGATGATTTGATATAATATATTTTTGTAAATACCTACTTGTTAATATCGCGAATCAAATTATAATTGACATGCAACCCGACTCTGATTTGCAAATTGCAACAAAAAAAAACGTAAGAAAATTTGAATTTATCTGTCTACCGTAGTGCATCCCCCATATGGACGCTATGGGTAGACCGCATAATTCAAATTTTCTCGGGCTGCCACATAGGATTTTCGGCTCAAATGTGTATTGTACATACAACAAGCAGTGGAGTGCACAGAGTACTTTTATATATAGGTAGTGGAGTGGAAGGACGCAAAAAATTGAAGTAACAACCTATGCCTACTAAAATTCATCATACGAACATAAATGCAATAAAAAAACTTCAAACATTTATCACTATTTTTTTATGCTGACGTTACATTTAAAGCTACAAATAAAAACATGCACATTCAGTATTACCTTATAGTGCATTAAATTGAACACAACGCAATGAACTCACACCGACAAACTCAAGCCGGACATAAATGAGGAACAATAATATACACACAACAATAATTTAACTACTGAGTACTCACCAATAGATATTAAATTAGGTACTTTATTGGTATTCCAATGGCCGCTGTTGTGTAGAATCAGTCTAATTCAGAGCTTATTCACATCGTTCAAGTCACATTTCCGTTTATTTCGCCATTAACTAGAAAATAAAAAAAAACACCGACCGTCGCGATCGCTGTTTCCTGTCTCACAATAATATTATTGATCGGCAGTCGGTACAGAGTGCAGAGACTAAAAACTTGGATTGACGTCATTGGCAACGGGAAAATAAGCATTGTTGCGAAATGTCAAGTGTCATTAACAGTGTTGCTGCAGTTATGATTGAAGCACCCGATAGTGGGAGTATTATTTTCTAAATTCTGTACGGTATATAAAACTATGGTTTCCTTTCATGGCTGTCATGGCAAATTAAAATGATTTTAGTGGGTTTAGCGGTGTTATAAAACGTTTTTCTAGGAATACACCGTATTAATTAAATAATAATAATAAAAAGTATTTATTTCATAAAACAAGAACACATTGCACTGTATAGGTACAGTCGCCGGCAGGTCAAGCTATCCCAAACTGTCAAATTTTCCCAATTGAACATAAACCTTATTCCTTTCTAATAAAGTTGAAAAACTATCAAATAAATTTGACAGATTGGGGTAGCTTAATGTGCTGGCCTCTGTACATTGTAGATTATACATTTTTCATTTTTAACACTACATATGCAGAATTACATAGACTATCCCTCAAACTAGGTCTAGCCTGTATCTTTAGAGAAAAATAACGGAACGACGACGTCAACACGGACGTAAAAATTTAACAATAAAGACCTTTATTGACTCCGACTGTATGAGATTGCTTATAGTATTCAGTATAATAGTGGTCCTTTTAAAAACAGTTTCTTGTTTCCATCTTTTTAAATTAAAGTTCACTTTTTAGGCAGTCGGGTTTTTTGATTTTGTAATTTGTTTTTTTTATTTCACAATTCTTTGTTAATAATATGATTATTGTTGACGTTAATGAGACCTATTTATGAAACCCTTAATTTTGATACCCCACTCAATAGGGTTTGAGAAAAAAAAACTTTTTGAAGACTCTATAGGTATTGCGCCAAAAATCGGCCAATTTTTTTTCAATTTTGGTATACCCTGTGTCACTCTAACGACGAAGTTTTTATGGAAAAAATGTGGACTTGTTTCACCTTAACAGCTAAGCGTTCAAGCAGTGAGACGTATTTGTGCACTATTGCTCAAGAAACTTGAACAGGCGTTTAAGTGAAAACGTTAGTATTCCAAATAACAACAATCTAAATTATTTTGAATGATATTTGCTAATCCATAGCTTTATATGTTCGAAAACTTTGTCTGCTCAACAACATAAAAAACCGCAATGATTGTTGTTGAACTGTCACAATGAAACTGTCATTACTACTCATACTGGTTTAACTGGTTGTATGTTACGCAATTAAACCTCTGATTCTGGCCATTGGCGACCACCACCATTTTAGATAGAAATGTTTTGTATGTCTCTGTTGCATGCCAGAAGCGCTGTGTAACGCCAGATACGTGCGCGGGCTTGTGGACAGCGAATAATGGGGTTTTCGGGTCTAAAAAAAAATAACCACGAATCCTTCTAACCTAACCTGTCCGAGTCGGGGTGCCCCAAGGCCCGAGCTCGCTTCGCTCGCTCTTACATCCATTCCTAAGTTCTCCTAGTACCTAACAGTTGTAACCGCCTTTTATAGACACATACGATCAGTAGGAGTAGAACACATTCACGCAACTCGAGAAACAGAACGATCGAAATCGCATGACAGTGACATTTCACACAATTGGGCGTATTTTTAAAAAATCTCCGTTCCGTTTTATCGATTTTGCACGATATTTCACACAACAGACATTATGTTGTGTCAGATTTGGTTAACAATCACCCATTTTAACGTTCCGTTTCGCTATTATTTGATTTGAGGTTAGAAACTTATTTTGTAATATTCTCGAAAAATATGCATTACCTTTTAATAAGAGTGGTAGCGTTATGATCGGGAACCCAAGCCCTACCAGTTTTAACATTTTTACCCCCTAACTCCTGCCAAACGATACTAGATCCAACCCGATGTCAGCACCATCGGTTCTTGCGGACGGAAGAACCGATGCCTGCCAGCCAGGGGTGCGGGTTGTTCGAAAGAGATACTGTGGTCCCTGGCACACAGGCTACTGAGAGAACAAGGATGGGTTTTAGTCGGTAAAAGTCTGACACGCCCTCCTGCTCCACCCAGAACGGGAGAAGTTATTTGATGATTTCCCACCCAAAAAAAAACCTTACGCTTATGATATAAAGTTGAAAATCTATCAAAGAAATTTGACAGACTAGGGTAGCTTGATGGCGGGCCTCTGTACTTTTTCCCACCTATTTTGGGGTCGGCTTCCAGTGTAACTGGATGAAAATGGAGCAACTGCCTATACTCCACATGCCAGCTACTGGGAATCATAGTACCCCTGAGCAAGATTGGCTGTCACGCTTCTGAGGTACTGATTACCTATAACATTGTTCTCGTAAATGTAGGAGCAACAAGAATAATATTCCCAGAGTTTTGTAATATCTTCATTTGAGGGGCTTGAAGCTACTCGTAAGTAAACAGCCGCAATAAGGGTTGATCGATCATCATCATCATCATCATCATCATCATCATATCAGCCGAAAGACGTCCACTGCTGGACATAGGCCTCCCCCAGGCTCCTCCACTTCGACCGGTCTTGTGCTTCCCACATCCAGCGGATACCCGCGGTCTTCGCAAGGTCATCGGTTGTTGTACGTTGTTGTACTAAAGTACGCAACTGATTTTGATGTGGTTTTCAACATAATTTAGAGAATTTGTTGCGAAAGGTTTAAGTGATTTTTTTTTGTTTTTAGATTTTTTTGGGTGCTCGCAGTTTGTATACGGCAAGACGCTCCGAGGCAATCCATTGATAACATATAACGGTTATCGTTATTGCCAGTTGATCGATCAGCTAATTTAAATGCTACACTTGCCGCGGTCGGTCCTTGGATGGTTAACCATCTTTACATACCAAGACCATCCGTGCCTTGGAATGCATGCAGGCCATGGGGTTACAGCTCCTAAAATATAAACCCAGGATTTATTTCTATATTTTTTTACAATTATTTTACAAATTCAATCTATTATTTACCTAAATCTTCGAGGCCGCGCGGTTCTCAGCGTTTCAATGGCGCGGCCACGTTCAAACCCTTATAACTTTTAAGCCACAACTTTGACAAATTTATGGTTTTGGGTATCAACTTTTTTTTACAAAATCTTGGTAGATTGATTTTTTTTTATATCGCCGTTGCCACGCCATTGAAACAGACACCGTCAGAAGCCCGAAAGTCTGACAGCCAATCTTACTTACCAAGGGGTATCGTGTTAACCAGTAACTGGGTTGTGGAGGTCAGATAGACAGTCTCTTTAGGGTCACTGGGTGGCTACTTAGTCTTAGGATTAAAAAATAAATAATTTTGCGAGAACTTACAATATTAACATATCTATCCTAGCACTATTGTTACTAAAACCAAAAATCTAACAAAAACATGGACCTTAGTCTAAAATAAAGTTAAATTTTTATTTTAAATGATTTAAATGTTTTGAGTTTGAGTTTGAATAACGACTGTTAAATAATTTAGTCATAAATAAAGTACAAAGAAAGAAAGAAAATACGTTTATTTGCTGTAAACATGACGCAAAAAGAACAGGAATACAAAAATAAGAAAAGGTTGAGGGAAACATGCGTCACATCCACGCAAAACGGCTATCGGTCAGCATTATGCTGCGGCCTGCGACCCTATGTAAGACAGAGCCCCAGCGCTGGTTTTCAGCGACAGCCGGCTTTGACGTAATAACGTCGCCCGGTGCATCAAACAATTATTAGGACACTGAACTGGGCCTCAAGTCTGCTATTGCAATAGTGTCAGAATGGTCGATCATTGATTTCATAATTGTTGATTTTGACAAGTTTTGTAGTCTACTAATATAATGGCGTCATTATGACTTTCCAGTGGTCAGCCAATGACACTCCATTGAAAGAAACGGCGTTTATAGGTAATCTCGTACATAATGGCAAATGAATGACTAAATGCTAAAAAAATTACAGTTCCTAAAATAATATGTTAAAAAATAAAAAATATATACAAATATACATATAAGTGAAATCTGGCATGAATAAATGTTCAAATTTAGTAGTATTTTTTCGAAAATAATTTCTACAAACGGGTTTTATAATAATGGCAATACGACAATGCCATTATAACACAATTCTATTACGAGACCATTGACCGACCACTGATCGACCATCATGAATTTAGCAGATTACGAACTTTTAGCAAAATGACGATGGGATCGTGTTGGAATGACGAATTTATAAAAATAGCAGACTAAAATGCCCGTTTTCACCAACCACCCTTAAACTGTACCCTAGCTGAGAGTCCCTTAGGCTAAGGTACCCCTTAAATGCATCCCTTAACTAAATTCATTTTTACAAAGCTACGGGACACTTTTAGAGGGGCTACTTAATTAAGTGACAGATTTTTTATGTCATCGTCATTCCAAGAACCGCACTTTTATCGATAACATTTTAAAGTTACATTTTTACATTAATTTAGAACTAAATAAAAATATTGTACATTGGGAACATGTTTTAACAACAATTACGTTGCAAAACTTCATCTCAACAACGTTTTAGCAACATTATTTCGTTTTTTTTTTGGCAGCATGACGAAGTTCCCGTACCATTTTTTTGTTGCTACCTGACTGCGCCAGAAGGAGGGTTATGTTTTTCGAGTATTTTTCTTTGTGATGCTCTGTACCCTAAACGGCTTGATCGATTTCATCTTGAGAGGTGCCGTTAGATTCGTCATTGTGAGAGTGACACTGGGTAGGTACAGTCGCCAGCAGGTCAAGCTATCCCAAACTGTCAAATTTTCCCAATTGAATATAAATCTTAATCCTTTGAAATAAAGTTGAAAAACTACCAAAGAAATTTGACAGATTGGGGTAGCTTGATGTGCTGGCCTCTGTACATAAAAATTGAAAAAAAAAATGGCCGATTTTTTGCGCCATAAAGTGCCATCAGATTTTTTTATTCTCAAATCATATTGAGTGGGGTATCAAAATAAAGGGTTTCATGAATAGGTCTCCTTAACATCAAAATAATTATATTAACAAAAAACTTAAAAAAAAAAAAAAAAATCGAAATAAAAAACCCGACTGCATATAAAGTGAACTGTAATTAAAAAAGATGGAAATGAGAAACTGTGAATACTATAAGCAATCTCGTGCAGTCGGAGGCATCATCTTAAATTTTACAATAAAGACCTTATATAGTACGCGGCCTTGTAAATAACCTAGGGTTTCCCAATAATTCCACGGTCTCAACTGTTTTAATACTATCAAAAAACTCACTTAATAGATCTTCCATTTAAAAAAAAAATCAAGAACTCGCGACCTGTCAAACAACTTTTAAAACTAACCCTTAGGTTAAGGGTCGGTTAGGGGCCGAACATTCGGGCCCGTAAATATAAGGGATCCTTTATGAGTTTAAGTGTCCCTTATACGTTGGTGAAAATAAAACTTGTGTTAAGTGATTCTTAAATTGTCATAAGGGCTACTTAAAATTTAGGGGTCGTTGGTAAAAACGGGCATAAGGCCACAGGTACAGCGAACTTAAAGAAAAAAAATGTAAATGTGATAGAAATAAGCAGGAATAAGTATAAAAATAATAAAAACAAAAAATAAAAAGGAAATAGACAAACATGCTACGAGAATATCATCCTCAATAAACATTTTACTCTTTATGAAGTGGCAACATTTTGAGGCGTCATCCATAGATAAAATGCAAATCAAAAAGAAAATTTTATTAAAGCGGATTTGTCAACCCATCCTCATCCTCAAGATCAAATATTAACTCGGTCCCTTCCTCATCACTGGGACGATCGCCGGCTCTAAAAGCTCCTCCCTCCATCTCCAAATTATCCGGCCCCACATTCGATCTGAGAATTTGACCGATCTTTTTGTAATCTGGCTCCTGGTTGCCAGATCGAAACATTTTTCTCATCTTCTCTAAATCTAGCCCCGGGTTAGACCGAAATATTTGTCCCATCGTCTCTAAATCTAATCCCGGGTTATTGGACCGAACGATTTGAACTTTTGCATTCTCATCGAGGCCTAGGGAATCGTAGCTGCTTTCTAGTCCTTCATCTACTGTTTTCGTTGCCGTTTTCTCCGTAGTTCTTCGCTGGAGCTTTCCGATCTTCCTATGTTTCTGATGAATTTTCTTCGCGTCGTTTAAGAGAACATCCACAAACTTTGTCAGGTCAAACTTTTCGTCGGCATGGTTCGGTCTAGTCGAATCGGGTTTTAATTCAGATCTTGTATGGACAAGTTGTTTTGACTTCACGTTATGGAGAACTGTTGATAAAGATATTTTGTTGTTAAGTATTTGTTTGAAGGTTTGCCCACCAGCTAGATGGTCCGGCGATCTTAAAAAGGTGGTTGGGACAGAATGGATGCGGAAGGCGGAGGATAGAGTGTTGTGGCGCAGCCTGGGAGAGGCCTATGTCCAGCAGTGGATTGCGATAGGTTGAGTTGATTGATTTGTTTATTTATAAAGGTTCATAATAGCCTCGGACTTATTGTTTCGCCAATTACAGGTTAACCAGCAATCTAATGAACACGCCACAATTGCGGCGGTAAGTCCCCTCTTTGAGAAGTGGATTGAGAGGCAGCACGGCGTTCTCACCTTCTACCTGACTCAGGTCCTCACCGGACACGGTTGTTTCGGGAGGTTCTGGTTTCGGATAAGGTGGGAGGAAACGCTATTGTGTTTCCATTACGTAGATCGCCCGGAGGAAACGGTGGAGCATACGTTGGAAGTTTGTCCAGCTTGGGCGGAGCATCGACGTGTCGTCGTGGAGGCGATCGACGGCGGTCTCTCGCGTCAGGCCTTGGTCCAGGCCATGACACGGTGCGAGAGTTAGTCACCTCGTCTCGAAGCAGTAATGCTTGCGAAGAGGGAAGCGGCGCACGTGAGGGAAAGGCAATATATGCGCCCTCACGGCGCTAGTCGCCGCAGAAGACGCCTTGGGTGTCGGGAATTCCAGGCTGATTCCCCCCACCATAGGCGCAGGCTTGCGAACGGCGAGAAATGGGTAGCTCGCCGTCCGACAAGGTCCAAGCCCGGGTCGACGGCACGCGGCGCGTTGTGTTCCACGTGCGCCTCAAAGAGATGTCAGCACCAACTGGTGGGGTCTGCAAGAGCCGATGCCTGCCAGGGGTGCGGGCTGTTCAAAAGAGATACCGTGGCCCCTGGCACACAGGCAACTGAACGAACATGGGTGGGTTTTAGTCAGTAAAAGTCTGACAGGCGGGAGAAGTTGTTTGATGATATCCCATCCTCAATAAAAAAAAATCCCCCTTTTTACAAAACAAGGCTTTTCTTTAGGTAAGATTTTAACCATGGAGTCTGTTTTTGAGCCCAGTGCGGGTTGGTAGATGTCACATGTCTTCGAATTTGTTGTTCTAGGACATGCCGGTTTCCTCACGATGTTTTCCTTCACCGTTTTGAGAGCAGTGGTAATGAAATAATTTACACAAGGTAAAGCGCCTGTCTGGGTTCGAACCTACGACCTACAACTCGTAAGTCGCGGCCGTTACGTGCTTGAGGTTGATGCTCTTAAAATTAACAACCTACTTACCTTACTCTTAATACAAGATCACTTACTAAAGCATAAAATTGCACATATGTAAACTGTATTCCGCATCGTTTTCTCTTGTGAACACTGCGAAAATCTGTGATTTGTAACTTTTACAATTGGAAATTGAATCGTCAATCAGAATGATATCTTATAATCTATGTCCTATAATCCTCCTTGCTATAACTCGGTGTGAAATTAAAAATCATGATTGTCATCGACAGTTCGTCATGCGGAATAATGTGACATGCCAACTATTGCACTGTAGACTGTACGTGGAGGAGCTTGTGCCACTTGAACGTTCGTCCTTGACAGCTGTCACAACCTCAATACTCAACACTCAAATTTTATTTGCATTTGTATTTGCATTCGACAATGTGAATTGTGTGATTAAATCTAAACTAAGTCCAATAATACCACTATTTGGGTTCTCTATACCTACAAGCTATAATATGTAGAAGAACTGTGATTTGATTGAGATAATCATGAGCTGTTAATTCTGAATGTAAATGATAGATGATTTAAATTATGATTTTATTTTACTTTGTTAATTCTAATTTATTGATCTAACTTATACATTTTATATTATTATTTTTAAATAGTTAAATCAGTCCAAAGCTAATTTTAATATTTATTGTTATTTCCTTTATTTCAATAAATACATACAAATTACATTTTTAAATATTATAGAATATAAAATATGTAAAAACATTTAAAAATAAAAAAAATAGTAGCCCACCGGTATCGGGAACAGGGTCCAAGCTACCGGCGGTCAGGGCTCCAGAGAGAGGAACCTCCTGACAATACGAGCCGTGTCCAGGAGTACCGCTTTCTGGATCAAGCCCTTGACCCAGCTGCCCAACGAGAGCCTCCTCAGATGTTGGTCGAGGCTCTTGGCTATCAAGCCATTGGCTGAAACGACTATCGGTACAATGATCGCTGAGTCCACATCCCACATGTCGACAACCTCGCGAGCCAAGTCAAGATACTTGATTTGTTTATCTTTCTCGGCTTTCACGAGGTTCCCGTCATGCGGGACCGTTATGTCAACGATCATTGCACGCCGCTCTAGTCGATCCACCACCACTATATCAGGTTTATTGGCAACAATAGTCCTGTCAGTGATGATGGATCGATCCCAGTACAGTGTGACATGTCCATTTTCGAGAACTGGGTCGGGCACATACCTGTAGTACGGCACTTCCGATTCCACAAGGCTGTATTTTAGAGCAAGTTGCTGGTGGATAATCCTGGCTACAAGGTTGTGCCTATGCAAGTACTCTTCGTTAGCAAGACGAGAACACCCGGAGATTATTTATTTATTTATTATGGGACAATAAACAGCTACAATATAAAATGTGTACAAATAACAAAAATAAATATAGTTTTAACAATATTGCAGCCCACTACATTATCCGCATGTTAACAAAATTAAAATTAGGTAAAAAGTGCCACTAGGGTAGCAAAATACAAGTGAATGATTATTAAAAAAAAAAACAATATTTAAATACAGTGCAATTAATTAATTAAGTACTTATTTGAAAAGGAGAGAGACAGAAAATATATAAATTTTTGGACAAAATTATACATTTGGGGTTTTTCCTGACTATCACAAATAAGAATTGAGATTAAGTATATAAAAAGTAAAAAGGAATTGACAATACAATACAATACAATAAAACTCATAGTATAAATAATTAAAACGGTTGAGATAAATTAAATTTAAAATAAAGAACTCACACTATTTATTTTTATCATTAGATAAGATTTTAAAAACATCGGACTTAAATTTCGACTTGGAACATACAAAAATATCAATATCAATGAAGTTGCGATTATACGATTCCACTATACGACGAACAGGGCAACGCAATCCTGAATTAGTCCGACAGGTATTTACAGCGAACAATGTACCTGCACGGACGCTACGCTTATTTACAGTGCGGGGGACTACATAACATAACTTACTCGTGAGATCAATAGAATCGAAGTGATTATGAACAATACCGTGTAGTATGTTAGCTTCTAGAAATTTACGTCTGGATTCTAATGTTAACATATTATATTTGCTTAGTAATTGTGAATATGACAAACACCTTTTATAGCACCTATAGTACATGGCGCGAAGAAATTTACGTTGGACTTTCTCGACCATATCTATATATTTCTTATAAAATGGGTTCCAGATTGGGACTGCATATTCGAGCTGCGAGCGTACAAGCGTCTTGTATAAGTAGAGATAGGTGGAGGGCCGTTTAAACTCAGTAGATGATCTCATGACAAAGCCATACATTTTAAATGAATTATTAACAATTCTTTCGACGTGTTGATTAAGTGACAACTTATTGTCCAGTAGAACACCAAGATCTCTTACAGTAGGGGTGTTACTTAGCAAGGCATTATTTAGCTTATACTTAAAATTTGTGATACATTTGTTTTTTGTGAAATTTATATAATGACATTTGGAGACGCTTAGGTGTAGTTTGTTGTCAAGACAGTATGCTGAGAGTCTATCTAAGTCTTCTTGAAACTTTAAACAGTCTTCTAAAGTAGTAATAGTTTTAAAAGCCTTCAAATCATCAGCATACATAAGAAATTTAGTACTTAAGAAGCATTTCCAAATGTCATTTATATATATATTAAATAGGAGTGGTCCCAGGATGGAGCCCTGTGGAACACCAGAAGTTATAGACACTGTATCAGACTGATGGCCACTCACAACAACCTTCTGTGTTCTATTTTTAATGTAGGATGAAAACCACCGGAGCAAGTTTCCCCGTATGCCATTATATGCAATTTTATTAAGTAAGATTTCGTGATCGACCTTGTCAAAGGCCTTTTTGAAATCTGTGTAAACAGCGTCCACTTGCAAACGTCTATCCATGTTTTCGAAAAGATAGTTATTTGATTATGTGTCTTATTGATTCTCTCGGACGGTGGCATGCCCGACAGATGTCAACCGTACCATCTTTCACAATAAATCTCCGGTAATTGTTCGTCATGATAACTTCGTCCATAATTGCACATATTGTTATTATTTTTAGTATTAGGTAAGGCAGTGACCATGACTATGCTGTTAAGTTTTTTGTCGAAATGCTATAGAAGGCAATGTAATTTTATAGTTAATTGTTGATGTCATTTCACACATCCTTGAACGTCCACCCGCGAGATCGGAAGTATTCTGCGAATTTTTCAACTGAGTGTGTTCTTCCTTAGCGGGCTGGCAAAGTCGCATTTCAAGTGGTTTTATCTTATTAAGTTTAAATCAAAGCTTTTTTTTTCAGCCAAGCACTAGATCGCTGATATTTATGAGTTTATTAAATTTATGCTTTTTTTACAGTTGTTTTGGTATTTAATTATAAAAATCGACATATTGTCAATGATTTTCTATTTGCTGTACCTATTAATTACCATTAAATGTGTTTATTTATGAGTAAATATTAAAAATATGCTTGGCTGAAAAAAAATAGTACTTTGATTTATATTTAACTAGCATTTGCCAGTGGCTTCGCCCGCGTTAATCAATTTAAATAAACCCTAAACCTTCATCATGAAACACTCTGTGGATTGGTGAAAACCGCAAGAAAATCCGTTCTGTTTATGAGACAGATAGACAAACAGACAGACGTGGCCGGGGACTTTGTTGTATTATATGTAGTGATAAAATCAAGAAAAACCCACTAGAATTGCGACGTTGTCAGCTTGCGCGGGATGAACGCTCTTAAAGCGTATTATACCTTCCCGTGGGTGTCGTAGAAGGCGACTAAGGGACTTGCTAGAGAATGGGCAGCAGCGTTCTCTATGCATTTTACCATCATACTGTGATCGCCACCCCGCCTGCCAAGCGTGGCGATTATGGTAAAACCCTTACCGTGAACTTCTTTCGGCTAAAATAATGATCATGACAAGAATTGCTCGTTTAAAGGTATATATTCACTGCGTCTTTTATTTAATAGCAACAGTTTTGCTAGCTAATTTAATTTGACCCTGCAGATGATACCTATAGTAAGTCTTTCCCTGCAAAAAAAAATGGTTGGTACACGGAAAACATTCTAAACTTCCTTTGACTGGACCTCCGTGGTCCGTAATAATAACAATCATTTTTATTATAAAACTGTCTTCCCCGAGCAACACCGTAGCAAGCAATCAGCAATTGACTGAAAAATAAGTTGCCATAAGATTTTCAGCTTTATTTCCTTCATGTTAAGAGTTATGACGACTGCAAATCCAGTGGAAACTAAATCAGGTTAACTTCCCAAGCCCTTTTCTTGGGAAACTGACCTGTGATTGGCCAATTTGGAAAGTGCGCGCGCATCCGTAATAGTGATTTTAAGTTTATTTTGTGTTACACAAACTTCATTGCTGGTTTTCGCCTTTGGCAATCGTTTTTTTCTCACTTTAATGCAGCAATGTATGTGAAATGGAAATTAGTGTTGTAAAAATCCCTTTCGGAATCAGAGCGCTTCTTTCAATGCAAGAGAGTCCATTTAGTTGAGTTTCACAATTCGTTGCATTTAGATATGAACATGTAAAATGTGACAAAAAAAAAAACTTTTAATTTTCAAAATGTTTAAAAAACGCGCGTGCCTTAAAATTTGTGCTCTTATTATTATTATAAAATAAAATACAGTGTTTAATTTTATAAATAATAAAAATACCTAAATGTAAAACAAAGTTAAAAGTGCCTATTTTTTTTAAACATACAAATAACGTCGTCCATTTTGAAATATTTGATACGGGACCGTTACGTCATTTCGTAAAAAGTTTGGAAATTGTTTTTTAAATCAAAATGGCGAATGTGGGCAAAGTGTTGGCTACAATAAAGGCAGTGATTACTCGATTAGTTTTTGCCTGCCACGGTATTATAGCAATATGGCAAGTTACGATATTCAAAGACGATATAGAATACTGGTATTTAGCGTCGCCGATAATGCTGTTAATATTCGAAGGAGTTTTTACGCTAACTATCAAAGAAAGTCAGGAATGGAAATGGTAAGTTCGCGCTTGTAAAGGATGAGCCTTTTTTTTAAACAACAGTTTTAAAAACAGTTCGTTAAAAAGTTTTTTTTTTTTGCATTAGATATATGAATAATGATATTTTGTTTTATAAACTGGTACAAAACAATACTTTTAAAAGTCACAGTTAAATTATGTTTTAAAACTAGATGAGGTGTCTGACTACTCTGCATTAAAAAGATAGAAACTATCCGGATCAAAATTGGTTACATTAATTAAAAAACTACTTAAATGAGGGTAGATTTTAAGCAACGCAATTGTGTTTGTGTTCTACTAGTGGTGTCAAAAGAGACAAAAAAAAAAGAATGCGCACTATCCTTCTGCTATTATGTAAACTAGTTTTCCGACCGGCCCTGGTCCAGGCCATGGTACGGAGCGAGAGGGCATGGGGAGCCGTCACCTCCTTCAGTGAAGCAGTGATGCTCGCGAAGAGGGAGGCGGCGCACGTGAGGGAAAGGCAGTTTATGCGCCCTCGCGACCCTAGCCGCCGCAGGATACGGAGACGCCCTGGGCGTCAGGAATCCCAGGCCGATTTCCGGCCACCGTAGGCATGAGCTTGTGGACGGCGAGTAATGGGTAGCTCGCTGTCCGGTAAGGACTAAGCCCAAGTCGACGGCGCGTTGTGTTCCACGCGCGCCTCAAAGAGATGTCAGCACAAAAAATGATGGGGCCCGCAAGGGCCGATGCCTGCCAGGGGTGCGGGTTTGTTCGAAAGAGACACCACAGCCCCTGGCTTAATGGCTACTGAAGGAACACGGGTGGGTTTTAGTCAGTAAAAGTCTGACACGCCCTCCTGCTCCACCCAGAGCGGGAGAAGTTATTTGATGATTTCCCACCCAAAAAAAAAAAAAACCGTAGATATCCTTCTACAATCTGTCATTTAGTCTTTCGTTTCTAACGATATTTGTCTAGGTCCTTATAAATGTAGGCTATTTAATAAGAATATTTCTTCCCAAACTGTCAAAATCTCACCGACAACAAACTTTCGACGGCCACAAAGTATATACGATTATCTACAAAATCATGATTAATTTAGAACGCATAACTGTGATAATTAATAGAAAAACATAGCTATCTTCTTCTATTGTACATCATTTAGTTAATAATCATGTCTATTCTTCCGTCGTCTAATCGGTGCTCGTGCTAAGCCTGCTATGGTCGAAATTCAAAAATATAAAAAAAAAAAAAGAAAGCTGTCTGTATTATTTTCCCTTAAAAACTTTAACTGTGCCCAATTTCAAACTCATCCGTCCGCGTAATTTTAGTAAAAAGGAAAACAATTTTTTCTGCTTCACGTATCTATCTATATAAATAAAAAGAGAAGTCCTGACTGACTGATTGACTGACTCATCAACGCCCAGCCTAAACCCTTGGACCTAGAAAGCTGAAATTTTGCACAGAGGTTCCCTTTCTTATCGGATGCCTATACGTCATACAAAGAACACACCCTACAAGTTACAAAAAAAAAAAAAAAAAACTTTTTAACAAAAAAATTAAACCGCCGAAAAACCGAAAAGTAAAAAATAATAAACTAGCTTTGTCCAACCCCAATAACTAAGTTCGGAAGGCGGTGACATATAATTAAATACATATCCAAAGTCACCGACTTCCGAACTTAGTTATTGGGGTTGGACAAAGCTAGTTTATTATTTTTTACTTTTCGGTTTTTCGGCGGTTTAAATTTTTTGTTAAAAAGTTTTTATTTTATAATTTTTTGTGGCTATAATCTACTAATTACTACATGCTTAATTTTTGATTACTTTTTGTAATACACAACTCAGTATTAAAATCTGTGAGTAAACAATCAATCATCCCCTGTTTTCTTACCCTTAGGGTTGGAATTTTTCTTCTAAATTTATATGGGACCAACTTCGGGGTATACCCTTTCCAATAAAAAAAGAATTATCAAAATCGGACTACTCTGGAAAAAGTTATGCGTGGTCATACATAAAAAAAAAAAAATACGCGTCGAATTGAGTAACCTCCTCCGTTTTTTCGTCGGTTCAAAAATAGATGAGGTCGGCGTTTCCTATATCTGACTACTCTGAGAAGAAAGGCCGAAACAAACTCAGAGGTCAGTCTCTTTTAAAGTCTAGACATAATCTTGGTCAGGTCATGTGAAGACCATGTGGATTGGTGTCTGAATTGGTATTTTGAGGATTTACTTGTGATAATTTGCTTTTAACTATAAGTACTTATATTAAACATAGTACCTAAAACATTACGCCTATATTTCCCGAAAGAATAGGCAGAGGTAGGTACACCCAAGTTTCGGTTAAGACTAATGTAGCAATCTTCTGCTTGCCTTTTCCCAGCTTTGTTGGGGTTGGCTTCCAGTCCAACCGGACGCAGCTGAATACCGGTATTTTACATGAAGCGACTACCTATCTGACCTCCACAACCCAGTAACTGGGTAATATGATACCTCTTGGTAAGACTGGTTGTCAGACTTTCGGGCTTCTAACAACTTTCAATGATCCACGAATGACCAACGGCTTAACGTGCTTTTGGCCGACATAGAGGGGTCATGGTATGTAAAGATGGTCACCCATCCACCAACTAACCGCGGCAAGCGTAGCTTATCCTGATAACACCATCATCATCATTTCAGCCGGAAGACGTCCACTGCTGGACATAGGCCTCCCCCAATTTGGGGGGGCTTGCCATAATCACCACGCTTGGCAGGCGGGTTGGCGATCGCAGTATGGTGGTAAAATGCATAGAGAACGCTGCTGCACATTCTCTAGTAAGTCCCTTAGTCGCCTTCTACGACACCCACGGGAAGAAATGGGATGGTGCTATTCTTTACGTCCGACACCACACGGTACTCCGGCACCACACACACATAGATCTTCGAAATAAATACCATAACAACATAAACATACAACAAAAACTTATACAGAACAACTGACTTCAATAAAAAAGAACCAACAGAAGAAATCAGTGGTACTTCGGAAGTGAAAACTTGAACAATTACGTGTGTATTTATTTTATGATCAGGAAATATTTTTTGAATCGTCAGATTAAACAACGTTCAACGTTCAACTTACGTTCACCGTTGTTCGTTCGTGTTGTCAGTTGTGTCGGTAACAGTGTCGCGAGTTCAATTGTTTTTTTCTCATTTCAAAAAAATCTCAACGCGCTTAAAGAAGTTTTCACTTAAAAAATATACAGGACCTCTCGGCTTTCTTTCGAATCCTCCTCCTTTCGTTTTTACAACACCACTTCTTTTCAAATCGGTAAAAAAGAACAAAATGTCGATCGTTTAATAAACCTGTGTTAAACAAAACATGAAAGAAATGTTCTTTCGAATCAATATTCTCAACATCGTTTATAAACACAGTTGAGAAACATTTACCAAAACTATCGCCCGGACAGGGACTTGAACCCTGGACCCTTGGATTAAAAGTCCAATGCTCTACCGACTGAGCTATCTGGGCTGTAACAATTCTGCCAAAATTATAAGTCACAAATATTTCATGGGGTTATTTACCTTTTAGAAATATTGTGAAATATACCAACCAAATATCTAAGCCACAGAATTTTCAACCCTCGGTGTTGAACTGAGCAATGATATTCCAATATAGTGCATCCCAGCGCGAAAAAACACGCAGTTCTGATTTTCAATTCTTGGCGAACCATTGAGCTCCTTCAGTGAATCTTGACGAATTTTTTCCCAAACAAACTTCGGGAGTGTATCACTCCACTGTTCGATAATGCATCAAAAATTAAACATGGTATGGTTTTGTCTCATTATTAATATTGTCTGTGCGTAAACAGAATATGTACTTACTAAAATAAAAAGCCATTAAAAAGTTAAGAGCCAACAAAGATTAATTTTTCTTGCTGATTTAATCCAACTTTGGACGTGTTTAAGTAATAAAAGAAATGTAAAATCTCCTAAACCAAATCGGTACCGACAAAGCTCAAATATCGAAAAATTCAATAAACTTTATTGGTCATTGATTATTAATACAGTGATTTTTTCATGTCACCCGATCTTCCGAAGGACTTTTCTTAATTTTTTACGCGCTTTTTCCACTATAAATGATCCTGCATCTTACTCAATAACGTTGTGATAATAAAATCATTGTGATTTTTAATAGCGTCATGCTTAACCGCAAATAAATTACCTATGTATTTTTATCTTTCTTTCTATAATTTATTCTTCACTTGCTACGTTCAATAACTTTGTCAAGGAACCCCCTCATAAAACAATGTATTTAATACCAAACGTCCGCCATTCACGTCACACATGATTAGTTCTCCACAAAGCTGGCAAGTGTAACCTTTATGTTAGCACCTTAGCACCCCTGCGAAAGGGTGAAAGTTAATGGCGGATCGATAGCTTACCTGAAAAGAATACCTCTGAATCATTGAGCTTACTTCGTTACAAATAAGCTGTATCAACTACAAGACTGCCTTTTTCATGGGTGGGAATTCTGCTCTGGGTGGAGCAGGAGGGCGTGTCAGACTTTTACTGACTAAAACCCAGTCATGTTCCTTCAGCTGTTGCCTGTGTGCCAGGGAGCCACGGTATCTCTTTTGAACAACCCGCACCCCTGGCAGGCGTCGGCCCTTGCGGACCCCACCAGTTGATGCAGCCATCTCTTTGAGGCGCGCGTGGAACACAATTACACAACGCGCCGTCGACCCGGGCTTGGTCCTTACCGGACGGCAAGCTACCCATTACTCACCCGAATCAGCTTGGGATTCCCGACGCCCAGGGCGTGTCCTACTGCAACTAAGGCCGTGAGGGCGCAAATACTGCCTCTCCCTCACGTGCGCTGCCTCCCTCTTCGCGGGCATTACAGCTTCGCAGAAGGAAGTGACAGCTCGGGGCTCGTGGCTAAGTAATAGCAGCCATGCGGGTCGATGTTAAGCTGCGCTTGCCGCGGTTGGTCCCTGGATGGGTACTATCTTTACATACCATGACAGGGGACTCGTTGACGCGACGAGTATGTTTCACCAGCAGGCTTAGCACGACCACCGATTTGTCTACGGAAGAATAGACATGACCTTTAACTTAATGATGTACAGACGCCAGCAGGTCAAGCTATCCCAAACTGTAAAATTTTCCCAATTGAACATGAACTTTATTCCTTTATGATAAAGTTGAAAAACTATCAAAGAAATTTGACAGATTGGGGTAGCTCACGTTTCTATTTCTGTGGGGTAGCTTGATGTGCTGGCCTCTGTACAATAGAAGACGATGTAATGCGTTCTAAACGAATCATGATTTTGTAGATAATCGTCTATACTTTATGGCCGTTGAGTGGAAAGTTTGTTGTCAGTGTGATTTTGACAGTTTGGGAAGAAATATTCTTCTGAAATAGTCTACATTTTTATGGACCTAGACAAAGATCGTTAGAAACGAAAGACAAAATTACAGATTCATCATCTGCCTAGCTTGCGGCGGTAAGTCCCCTCTTTGAGGAGTGGTTTGAGAGGCGGCATGGCGTCCTCACCTTCCGCCTGAGGCAGGTCCTCACTGGACACGGTTGTTTCGGGAGGTTCCTGTTTCGGATAGGGCGGGAGGAAACGCCCGGGTGCGGGTTTGTTCGAAAGAGACACCACAGCCCCTGGCATACGGGCTACTGAAAGAACACGGGTGGGTTTTAGTCAGTAAAAGTCTGACACGCCCTCCTGCTCCACCCAGAGCGGGAGAAGTTATACGGCTTATCGTGCTCTCCGAGGCACGGAGGGGTCTTGGTATGTAAAGATGGTCACCCATCCACGGACCAACCGCGGCAAGCGTAGCTTAACCTGGTCGATCGACCCGTGCAGCTATTGTTATTTAGCCACAAGCCCCCCAACAAAATTACAGATTGTGGAAGGATATCTACGGTGCGATGTCAAAAATGGAGCAACGAAATGTCACTTTGTATTGAAAAAGCACTGTCTATTCTTCGTAGAAATACAAAGCGTCATGTTAAGCCTGCAGGTCAGCCTTCTGTAATCATTAATATTGCTATGTTTATTATGCTTGGGCTTGCGGCTAAGTAGTAACAGAGACACGGGGACCATGGTCTCAGTCCGTTAGTGGGTGACCATTTTTAAATATTGAGACCCCTCCGTGTCTTGGAAAACACGTTAAGCCGGTGGTCCCGGCTGTCATTCGGGGATACCTCTGTCGGACACGATGCCTGGTGAGCCAGCGTGCTTTTTAGCCAGCCCGCCAGTGAGTTCGAGTCCACGACTAGAGAGGTGTAATGATGAATTTAATCTTAATATATATCAATTACGTGTCACGTTGTTTGTCGGCGATGGACTCCTAAACTACTTAACCGATTTTAATCAAATTTGTACACCGTGTGCAGTTTGATCCAACTTGAAAGATAGGATAGCTTACATCTCAATTTATGGTAGGTAGGGTAGGTAGGTAGGTAGGGTAGTGTAGGGTAGCGTAGGTAGGGTAGGGTAGGTAGGGTTGGTAGGGCAGGTAGGTAGGGTAGGGTAGTGTAGTGTAGGGTAGGGTAGTGTAGGGTAGCGTAGGTAGGGTAGGTAGGGTCGGGCAGGTAGGGTAGGTATTTTGTATGAATGACTTTTGGACGGACAGGACAACGTCTGTCGGGTCAGATAATGATTATATAATTCTTTAATGCCGTATTTGTTACTGTCACGAATCTTAATATATCTATACTAATAATAAAGAGGAAAGATTTGTTTGTTTGCATTGAATAGGCTCCGAAACTACTAAACCGATTTGAAAAATTCTTTCACTGTTCGGAAGCCACACTATCCCTGGGTGACATAGGCTATATTTTATCCCCGTATTCCCACGGGAACGGGAAGTACGCGGGTGAAACCGCGGAGCGCTGCTAGTGTTTAATATACAACTTGTCACTGACATGCAATTTGCAGAAAACGGAAGAAAATTTGAATTTTTTGAGTTACCTTGCGCCTCCACACCTACTGAAAATTTTCCTTCACCACAGTTAATGGGGAGTATTTTCAGTTGACGTAAGACATCATTATGTCTTACGTCAACTGAAAATACTCCCCACATTTACAAAAACCTATATTTATTCGTAAAAACATAGAAATAACTACAAACAAAGTTATTTCGCCGCACCGTCGCGCGTCGTCGCCATCGTTAGGCAATTTGGGCGCAACAGGAAGCAATGTGACGCGTTAAGTAAGCGACTGTCCGTCTATTGCTAATGTTTCTTTCTAATCAATTGACTTATGAAACAACTACGTTTGGAGTCAAATTCTAAGAATATAATAGAATATTTTTCTTTTGCATAGCAAAGTACCTACCTATAGTATCTAAAAGATTACGTAACATTATAACATGAGACCGATTAATGCAAAAGGTTAAATAAAGGATAATTTTTATGCAGTGCGCAAACTGTAACGCCTACGCGGTCAAAATGTATGGAAAAGCTGATTTATATTTTGTATAACCAACAAAAATTTCTGCACTAGGGGGTTACAATGAAGGGGTTCTAGAATGATATGCTGAATTCATAGTTACAGTTTGCGCATTGGATAAAAATGTTTCCTTTCTAAAAATGAATAGATCTATTTATCGCCCGCAAACCCCCTGCATACTAAATTTCATGAAAATCGTTGGAGCCGATTTCGAGATTCAGATTATTTATACCTACAGGGTAAGTTTTTATCCAGTGCGCAAACTGTAATTATGAATTCAGCATATCATTCTAGACCCCCTAGAGCAGAATTTTTTCGCCGGATATCCGAAAAAAAAAATCAGCTGTTCCATACATTTTGACCGCGTAGGTATTGCACTTTTCTATGAAACAGCTGATTTTTTTTGTGTATCCGGTGAAAAATTTCTGCGGTAGGGGGTCAAGAATGATATGCTGAATTCATGGTTACAATTTGCGCACTGAATAAAAAGTTTTCCTGTCTATACGACCTGTTTTTTTAGTCATGTTCCAAATTTTTCAGGGTGATAGTACCTATGAAATTTAACAACTTTCTCCAAGGAACATGTATATTAAAGAACTAGCTTTTGCCAGCGGCTTCGCCCGCGCGGAACTTGCATCCCCTATTTAACTCCCTTAGGAGTTGAATTTCGAAAAATCCTTCCTTATTCCTTGTCTACATTATCAAATCAAATCTAATCAAATCAAATGTTTATTTGCAATAAATACATTGTTATAATAGGTGAGATCTTATAACCTAAGTGAAATTGTATTCTGCCTGCAAGCAAGCGTGCATTACGAGATACAGTGAAACCTGGTTAAGTTGGGACCTGGATAAGTGAGAAACCTCTATTATTGAGAACTACAATGAGGTCCCGGCACTTTTTCATCGAATTACCTCTGTTAATGGGACTTTTCGAACTTGGTTAAATGAGATTTGATTTCTAGGATTTTTTCGATGTTTACCTCTATAATTGGGACTCTGGAGCTCAATTCCCTTTATAAGTGAAACAATTTATCAGGTTGGGACAGGTTACGACACGATTGTTTATAAACATTTGAATTTCTTTCACAAAATTTCCACCTTTATAAATGGAATAACGGTACATTTCGACCTTTATAAGCGGGCCCTCTGTAAATGAGACAACTAAATTTTAAACCTGTCTAATTGGAAAACTGGATAAATGAAAACCTCTTTAAATGGTACAAAATCCTTGGTCCCTTGAGATCCCAATTAACCAGGTTTCACTGTATATAGGGAACCACAGTGCAAAATTTCAGCTTTCTAGGGTTTGGGCTGGGCGTTGATGAGTCAGTCAGTCAGGACTTCTTTTTATTTATAGATAGATAGATAGATTGCTCGTTTAAAGGTATTAGATAGGTATACTTACCATAAGTTTGACTGCACAACATGAGGTTTCAATTATTATAGCGATGAATAAGCAATTTTTTAATTGTAGTGGAGCATTGGAGTTGTTTTAAAAGATTATTTACCTAAAATTCTTTTCATTTTTTGCATATATTTTTTTGTTAAGAGTTACTCTGAGTAGCCAAAAACAAAAGCAATTTTTGATTATTTTCTCTAAAACTTGACTACATAAGTTGTTTTTTTTTTTAAATTTGAAATTGGTATATATTGTATTCACCGACCTTGAAAATTCAAAATTGCCTGTAATTGGTTTATTTGAAATAAATGCTTTGAGTTTTGAGTTTTAAGGGTAATAAAAGAAGTGTAAAATCTCCAAAACTAAGTGGGTACCGACAAAGCTCATTTATCGTAAAGTTCAACAAACTTAATTGGTCATTGATTTATGCAGTGGTTTTTTCAGAAAACCCGATCTTCCGAAGGAATTTTCTTAATTTTTTTTCGCGAATGTTTTGCTATAAATGCCCCTGCATCTCACTCAATAACGTTGTGCGTGTAGACTAGCGTCAGCTCATCACTGATATTATTTCTGTCGGATTCGAAGCCTGGTGAGACAGCGTGATCTTTAGCCAGGCCCACCAGTGAGTTCGAGCCCGTGAAAAGTGTCCCCTTAAGAGTTAATCTGAGTAGGTAGCCAAAAACAAAAGCAATTTTTTATCATTTTGACTAACATAAGTTGTTTTTTTTAAATATTTAATTGGTATATATTGTATTCACTGACCTTGAAAATTCAAAAGTGCCTGCAATTGGTTTATTTGAATTAAATGCTTTGAGTAGCGATGGGCGATTCCGAGTTGTTTTAACAATCGAAAGAATCGAAGTCGTTAAAATAAACCATCGAGTTAACCATCGACTCGCCGTTCTACAAAACAATCGAGATGTTTTTCGATTGTTTCGAGTCTGTGGAATCGACCGCTAGTTGTCGATTGTTTCGAGTCAGTGGAATCGACCGCTAGTTTTCGATTGTTTCGAGTGGAATCGACAATTGTTCGAATCGGCGAGAGCGTGTAAGACTCGAGTCGAGCGAGCCGCGCGTAATTTGTGAACCTTTACTTACGATTATGATGCACTGTTTTATTTTTAACTAGGTAGTTTTTAAATTCATCAAAATGCCACGAATTTTTAAACAATCGCGCCAACCAACCACCTCGTTAAATGAACACGTCATGCGCCAGTCGCAATAACAGACCGAGTCGGACTCGAGTCCAAGTCGAAACAATCGAGAACCATCGAGATGTTCGAACAATCGAATAAAACCTCTCGCCATCGCGCATCGCTAGCTTTGAGTTTTGAGTTTTAACTGTGATATCACGTCAGTAAAGCATTGATATGCAAAAAACCCAAGATGCACAGACTCGAAATAAGTAACACTCAAATCTATCACCAATTATACGTCAGTTATTACAAAACACATTTTTTTTTTGCAAATTCAACCTTGCACGTATGACTTAAAGTGGTTTTTACAAAGCAATGTCCAAAAAGACTGACTGAAACATGACTGACGATACTATTTGACACCTGCGCACATTGCGCACTATTTATGCGAACGTTTTTGAGACGCTGATTGTGTATCCCCCGACGCAAAAACGACGGAGTGTTACAAGTTTGACGTGTCTGCGTGTGTGTGTGTCTGAGGCAACGTAGCTCCCGAACGGATGAACCGATTTTGATTTTGGGTTTTTTGTTTGAAAGGTGAATTAGTCGGGAGTGTTCATAGTCATGTTTTATCAAAATCGGTTCAGCCGTTTGAAGATTATCAGCTCTTTTCTGGTTGATGAAGGGATTTGGGCATCTTCCACGGGTCTGATCATGTCGAAATTTGGTATTCTATTACTTCAATTTATATTATACGAACAAAGTAACCTTGAACTGATGCTGGAGCAGCACCTGGAATTTCCAGGATTCCTAAGTTACTCACCAACAAACAGCAGAAGTATCGTGTTTGGGCTCATTGAAAAGGTCTCAATGAATAGATTATAGATAAATGGTGATCAAGACGAGGAATTAGTATAAATTTGTAACGAACTTCACTGTGGGAAAAATACGCAACGATGCGCAGATTTATGCGAGACATTAAGCTTTTTTAAAGCAGGAGATAAAAATTAAAAAAAAAAATGTAAATATCCCCCGACCCAAACAAAAACCCTAAAAAGTTAAAAAATAATATATATAGGCCTTTTACAGTTTTAATTTAAATTTTTTTGTATATAAAATGCTGTCAAGTCAAAAATTTCGACCTCATAACATGAGTTGTAAATTGTAATGTGAAAAATTAGTTTTGTCCATAGGTTCTGCCCGTCCGTGTTCATCTACCTGGGGCTGGTGGTGCCTGCGATATGGTTGATAGAACTGCACAAGGTGGACCTCCGGCTGCATCAGAAGATGGCCAACAACACTAACGTAGAGGTATGCTATGTATGTACTTTGTGTGTCTTGTTCGCTTTATATGCTTTGGTTTTGATAGTCAAATCAAATCAAAAGTAATTCAAAGTAGGCTGGTGTCAGCACTTTTTGAACGTCAAAATTAAATAAGACAGTCCGCCAAAACGCGGCCCTTGACAGTTTCTAGTGCTTAGCTGGGAAAAAGAAGTGGCCCAATACAAATACCCCAGCAGCACTGTTGTCTGTAGGGCCCGATCTAGCTAATAAGCCGCCCCGGGCAAAAATAATATTCGCCGTCCTTTACACTAACACCATACCACTACTGGGTAGTTATAATCTATTTTGAATATTTGATAATTTGTTAGAAAAAAATTAAAAAAAAAAACGACTTCCAAAAAAACACTAGAAAGTGAAAAATAACTTTAATTTCGGAAGTCGGTGACTTTTGATACGTTTTTTATTAATTTCTGGTCACCGCCTTCCGAAATTAAAGTTATTTTTCACTTTCTAGTGTTTATTGGAAGTCGGTTGTTTTTTTTATTTTTGAAAAAAGTTTTTATTTTTGACTTTTTAGCTATGGTACTCGTACCTACCCCACACCAATTCGAAATTTCATCATCCTCGAGGTCAAAACAGGGCAGCAATCGCGGTTAATTTGCTGTCTTTTTTCGAAGAGTTCCGTTGTCTGTCTCCGAAACACATCATCAGATCTATATGAAATTTAAATGGGACCATTTCGGAAAAAAAAACACTTTCTGAAAAATAAAAAAAAATCAAGTCGGTCTATATATGACGGAGTTATGCGATAACCTCCACCTAACTCCTAACCGTTAAACAGTTGTACTTTCCTTCATCAGCTCAGCGTCATGAGATGATGATGGTGCAAATGTCTCAATAGCGTTAGAAAACACGTGAAAAACATTGTTAAGATTTTTACTCCTACAGATAAAATTAAGGACTTCGTGAAACCCTCAATTTTGCCGCTTTGGGCATTTGCCCGGCTTGCCCCCTTAGATCGGGTCCTGCTGTCTGTTAAGTAAGATAGTTGGGTCATACTAAGAAAAAGTGTCCATTTGGTATCTTTTCTTGTCCCGCTCAAAATCAAAATATTTTATTTCATCTAGACCTGCATGGGCACTTATGAAACGTCAGAAGCTAGGTGCACGGTTCCAAATTGTTGTTTCCTATGGAGAAGAGCCGGCAAGAAACTCCACGGTTACTCTTTTAAAATAATTGGCTTTAATAATGTCTTCAAATTACAGAGATAAATTGTATGGGAGGACAGTGCAGGCCTGTCAATAAGTCCTTAGACGAATACTGAATAGAAAATCGTCTACAAATCTACAGTCTGTAAGGCCTACAACGTTCTCTCATTCACAATATGTAAAATAATCTACTTAAATAAAATGAACCTATTTAAACATAGTGTCATGATTTCCATGACAATCACTAAAAATAGTAGATATTAAAATTGATGTATAATGTCAAATAATGACGAGAATATGTCAGCATTGTAAAAAAAAAAGAATAAAAAAGAACATTGTATGTTAATAGACTTTCACATAGTTATGCTGTTAATGAGGTACCAGCGAAGTTACATGTGCAGAAGGAATTAATGCCAAACTTCCCTGTCTTCAACGTAGTCTTTTATCTTATACTAAGTATGCTTTTTTGATAAGGACACGTTTGATGTGCTTTTTAAACTTTCCATCGCTAAGTTCTGGAACTGACTTTGGCAACTTGTCATAGAAGCGGATACGGTTTATTAGAAATGACTTGCTAGTTTTAGTCAATCTAAATTTTGAAATCATAATTTCATCTTTACTACTATTATACTGTATTCAGATTATGGAAATCGCATCGTTTTTTGAAAAGGCCTATGTTTTTGCGAACATACAAGATATTTTCTAGGATATAAAGAGAAGGCAGAGTTAGTATATCAATTTCGCTGAATTTGTTTGTAAGAGACTCGCGATGCCCCATTTTATAGATTGCGCGGATTGCCCTCTTTTTTTAAATTAAAATTGAATCTACATCAGCTGCCGATCCCCACAGCAGAACGCCATATGACATAATACTGTGGAAATAAGCAAAGTAAACTAACCTAGCTGTGGCTACATCAGTCAACTGCCTTATTTTTCTTACTGCGTAAGCAGCTGAGCTTAATCTACTTGAAAGACCTCTAATGTGAGCACCCCATTGTAATTTTGAATCGAAAGTTTTTTTTTGTGTTTATCTTGCAATCAGTTTTTGAAAACTATGAGCAGATGAGCTGTAGGAAGGTCTGGCAGGGAAGAGTTATTCCTCATCAGGAGCAACTCTCTTATGAATAACGCAGCTCTCTCCAAGTTATCCAATTGTAGGATGTTGCGTCTTTTAAGTCTGCTGACACAAGCTGGTATTGTGAGTTGAGCGGCCAATTTGTTGGGATGTTTCTCCAGTCTGGATTTGTACTTTTGCGAGCATGAACTTCTTCCTTGACTGTTTTCATGTGTTCGTGAACTTCAGCGTTCCTTATGAACCTTGGTGAATTTGATATACTCGTAATTGTTTTAAGATGTAATTATGAGTTCTCTGAATCATGTTGATATTTGAGCCACACGCGAAGTCCTACAGTTGGATGCCGTAAGTCCAGATGGGTTTTAATATGGTCTTAAACAGGAACAGTTTTTATCCAGTGCGCAAATTGTAACCATGAATTCAGCATATCATTCTAGAACCCCTAGCACAGAAATTTTTCGCCGGTTGTACAAAAAAAAAACAGCAGTTTCATAGAAAACCTACGCGGTCAAAATGTATAAAAACTAAAACGCACTGGATAAAACTTACCCTATAGATCAAAATCTTATTGTCTACGGACAGCTTGGAATTCCTACCCAGGAGCCAGTATATTCCTTTGTATCGAATCTCGAGCTCTTTCCGTTTCTTTTCGATGTGTTTCCTCCACGTCAGTCGCTGGTCTAGATGCATACCACGGTATTTGACACAGTCGCTTTGTGGGAGTTGAAGATGACCTAGTTTCACCGCTGGACATTGCTGGTGGTCTAAGTGTAAACACGACCTGGACCGATTTTGATGTGTTGATTCGTATCCTCCATTTGGCCAGCCAGTTGTGGATTTCATCTAAACTTTCTTGTAGGTTTTGTGACGCTCTGTTGAGGCAACCGCTACATGCCAGGATTGCAGTGTCATCAGCGTAAGTAGCAATTTTCACTCCAGGGGTTTGTGGTATGTCTGCCGTGAAGATGGTGTACAACACTGGTCTGAGAACAGAGCCTTGAGGTACTCCAGCTAGTATGTTGTAAAAACTCGAAGTGCTCTCGTCTTCCTTGACCTGAAATATTCTGTCAGATAGATAAGATTCCAGGATTTTGTAGTAACTGTGTGGCAAGTGTGATTTTATTTTACTTAATAGGCCCTTGTGTCATACTCTGTCGAACGCCTGTTGTACGTCAAGGAAGACTGAGGAGCAGTTTTGCTTGGTTTCTAGAGCGATTCTGATCACACGACACATTCTATGAACTTTGTGGCATGGTTTGGTCTGAAACCAAATTGATGATCGGGGATTACCGACATTGAACTTAGAAGCTGGCGCAACAGTATTTTCTCAAATAGTTTAGGGAGTACGGGCAGCAAACTAATAGGTCTATAGGACGTTACTTCATAAGGTGATTTTCCTGGCTTGTGTATCATTATGATTTGTGATACTTTCCACAGCAATAGGTAGTATCCTACCCTGAGCATACTATTGAAGACAGTTGTCGGAAAAACGATCGCCTTTGTAGGTAGCTCCTCAAAGACCTTTTTATCTATAAGGTCAAAGCCTGGTGCCTTTTTATCTTCCATCGCCCTTATTACCCTCCTAATCTCCTGAGGAGTTACCGATTTGATTGGCATTTCCAGTTGGAAATCATGCCTCAGTATATTGTCTATATCAGCATCATCTATTCCAGGTTCGGGATCGTTTGGTACGAAAACATTGGCGAGGTGTTCAGCGAACGCGTTTGCTTTTTCTTGGTTTGTTCTAGCCCAACTCATGCCTTCTGTTCTGATGGGTGGTTTAGTATTTTGTGGCTGGCGCTTATGCATAACTTTCCTGAGTGAAAAATCGGTCGCACTGGTTGCAGATAGAGATTGCAAATGAGCTTTAAGAGTTACATCTTCTGCATCCTTGATTGCTTCTTTCAAACCTCATCATTTCAGCCGCAAGACGTCCACTGCTGGACATAGGCCTCCCCCAATTTGGGGGGCTTGCCATAATCGCCACGCTAGGCAGGCGGGTTGGCGATCGCAGTATGGTGGTAAAATGCATAGAGAACGCTGCTGCCCATTCTCTAGTAAGTCCCTTAGTCGCCTCCTACGACACCCACGGGAAGAGATGGGATGATGCTATTCTTTACGTCCGGCACCACACGGTACGTTCATTTCAAACCCCGCATAGCCTTATTTAACGCCCGTTTGTCATCAGTATGGCGGCTAGTATGCCACACACGACGCAATCTTCGCTTTTCTAGGATCATCTGGTGAATTTCCAGCGGCACTGTATTATGTCTAAAGTAATTCCCAAAAATACTGTTTCCGAAATAGCATCTAGTTTCTTGCCATCAAGTTTTAAGTTTAGACCTACTTTGGGTACATTTGGTAACGAGAACTTAAGACATTTAGTTTTGTTCGCATTGAGTAAAAGATTATTAGCAGCAAACCATTTCGAGAGAACAGCTAGACTATCGTTGACATGTAAGACATCCGTATCTTTTCTATCTATTCTAAAAATAAGAGAAGTGTCATCAGCGAATAGAATTATATCCGAGAAGTTAGCCATCAGGTAAGGAAGGTCATTAATATTAACTAGAAATAAAAAAGGGCCAAGAATTGAACCTTGAGGCACGCCTATCTTAACTAGAGACCCCGAGGACATCGCCCCATTAACGTTTACTTTTTGCTGCCTGTTTGATAAATAGGAAAGTACAAGATTAGCAGCTTGTCCACGAATTCCGTAGTAGTGTAATTTACAGATCAGTGTATTGTGGTCAACGCAGTCAAAAGCTTTTGAGAGGTCACAGAAAATGCCAATAGCGTCTTGGGAAGTCTCCCAGGGTTCCAAAATGTGACTGATGAGTTTTACTCCTGCGTCAGTCGTCGATCTACCTTTTGTGAAACCAAACTGTCGACTATGTAAAATCCCATTTGAGTTAAAATGTGACAACATCTGGACTAGCATGATTTTTTCATAAATTTTGCTCAATGCTGGAAGCATAGATATGTTCTATAATTAGAAGGATCACTCTTACCACCCGATTTGAAAATTGGTACCTACTACTTCACTATGTTTCATTAAGTCTGGAAACGTACCGCTGTCTAAATATTGATTAAATATGCCTGTTAAGACAGGGGCAATTGTGTCAATGATATTTTCGAGAACCATAGCGGAAATCCCCCATAAGTCTTCAGATGCTGTTTTAATTGTAGCAATAGAAATGGATTTGAATTCAAAACTTGAAATGTCCTCACTGAAGTTTTCTTTAAGAAGAGATTCAGCTAATACAGATGATGAGGGGAGAGATTTCGTAACTTCGATTTCGTTACTTCATATTAAAGTAATGTTTTCGTTTTCCCCTCGTTTTTGTTATATTGGTCGATTAATCTGTAGACTTTTCTAATATTTTAACTTTAATTTTTAACCGATTTCCAAAAAAGGAGGAGCTTAAATGTTCCACTGTTGGTATTTTTTTTCATGTATGTTCCTCGATTTCTCCCCCATTTGTGGACCGATTCTCAAAATTCTTATTTTATTTGAAAGAGTATACTTCTGAGGTGGTTCCATTGGCACCGAGTCAGGATCTGATGATGGAATCTCAGGGAAATCGGGAGAACCCTCAAATTTTGTAGGTATTAACAAATTTTTTCATATATTTTCTAAAGCTGTTGAGACATTTGCGTATGGTCATCATCATCTCATGACGCTGAGCTGATGAAGGAAGGTACAACTACAACTCTAGTTAGGAGTGAGGTGGAGGTTTTTTTTTTTTTTTTTTTTTTGGGTTGGAAATCATCAAATGACTTCTCCTTTTGAGTAGAGCAGGAGGGCGTGTCAGACTTTTACTGACTAAAACCCACCCGTGTTCAATCAGTAGCCCGTATGCCAGGGGCTGTGGTATCTCTTTCGAACAAACCCGCACCCCTGGCAGGCATCGGCCCTTGCGGACCCCACAAGTGGTTGCTGACATCTTTGACAGCGCGCGTGTGGAACACAACGCGCCGTCCCGTCTACCACTTTTCGGCCGCAGGGGAGCGGCTGACGCTATACCGACACTCCTCTTCCCCTGCGGCCCCACCGCGTCCGCCTTCAAACGGTGGCGGCCCCGTCCAGGCCACGGAAGGGAAGAGCGCTGCTCAGAAGCACCGGCACTCCTCCTCTACCGCAGCCCGTAACCCTCAGCCGCGATGCCTCCTATTCGACATCGCGGCCCACCTCAGTTGCGGTGCACCTCACCGCAACCTACTTTTTGGCCGCTACGTCGTCGGCTTTGAGGCAAAAGCCCTGACGAGCGGCCCCACCTTTGGGTTCCTCTTGGCTTCACCGTGGCCGGAATCCACGGTTACTGAGCCCCCCCGCAACGACAATGCGGGAACCCACTCGGGGGGGAGTGAGGTGGAGGTTCGGGCATAACTCCGTCCTAGGACCGGTTTGCAAAATTCTTTTTTTGTTCGAAAGGGGTTTATTTCGAAATGGTCCCATTTAAATTTCATATAGATCGGACGATGCGTTTCGGAGACAGACAACGGAACTATTCGAAAAATGACAGCAAATTAACCGAGATTGCTGCTATAGCATAAATATGCATTGTTTTGAATGATGAAATTTTGAATTGGTGTGGGGTAGGTACTATAGCTAAAAAGTGAAAAAAAAAAAACAAAAAAGCGACTTCCAAAAACACTAGAAAGTGAAAAATAACTTTAATTTTGGAAGGCGGTGACAATAAATTAATAAAATACATATCCAAAGTCATCTTAACATTGACTATGGCTAGCATATTATTCATGATGAATTAAGTAACTAAATACGACCAATGTTATTCATTGTAAATCATTTAAAGAAGAATTGATTTTAATTAAAATAATTTTGTCCCAAAATTATGAAGTTTCGTTACTCAGGGTTAGTATCTAATACGCAATTATATTTGAAACGCAACTATTTAAAGTTATCTAAATATTTTTTCCTATTCTGGCAGCACTATTACAAGTACGGCAAAATCGCTGTCGTTGCAGCAATTATCTTTTTGCAGCAAATATACACGGTGAAATTTAAATGGTTGTTTTCCCGCAGCGAAATGGTTTTGTCTTGGTAATACAATAGTTTTATAAACAAATAAAATATTAGAAACAAAAAATGGCAGATTAACCATTGTGAAAAACAAAACTCGAAAGCGACCCCGAACCAATAGTTCCGATACCTACGTTCTGCGCAAGCCGGGCGCCGCCGCCGAGCGGCCGCGCGGCCGTTGACCCGCGTGCGTTTCAATCAGCTGATCGTATTCTTGATAATAAGCTGTACCCAACAAGCTATTCAAATTATCCCTTCATACTTTTACGAGCTTAGGACCGTCATAAATACTTTTTAGCTGCAATTTACTGAACAAGAAATTAACATAAAAAATTAATTAATAAAAACAAGTTTATCATAATTTGAAATTAAAATGACTTAGATACCTAAAAAAGTTTGAGGCGTCTTTCAAAATTTGAATCGACTTATTCACAATAATTTTAATTAATTTGACTACCTACTTTTAAATGTTCACAATTTACAAAAGTACGAGTAGGTACTTACACTTCACGATAGCGGAGTAATTGTTCGTAGTGCAACTGCAAGCCACTACGTTGAATACACAATGGAGCACGATTTAATTGATTGCCTTTCAATTTTAATAAGGTTTCTCTGTCACTTCTTACGATATTGAAATGAGGTGGCCATTAATTATCACACATTATCACTAAAACGCTCTTGATGCGCACACTCGCGAATAACATGTGGGTTATTTAACGCCCAAAAATGTTCGAGTCTAACTCGCGTAAAAGTTCCTTCATCTGTCCACAAAATGTTCGCATTTTGACTGTCGATTAACCACTGACAAAAAGTAATTCTGTTCTGCGCGTCGTTTTCATGGAGGGCATGAACTCTGCGATAATCATAAGGATGAAGTCCTTCAGAGTTGAGTAGTTTCCAGACGTAGTATTGGCTTACGCCAAACTTAGCCGCAGCCTTACGTGTACTTCGCCGAGGATCCCGTTCGAAGTACTCGATGATCTATTCGTCGAGCTCTGGCGAAATAACGGCCGATTGACCTCTGCCCTGTGCAACTGCTGATGTCCGGAACTGCTCATGATCGTCGAGTAGCCGCTGTGTCGCTGCTACGATCGTCCGGGCCGATGGCCGAAGACGAAGCGACTCCAAGTGTGGCAGCTCCGCGTAAAGTCGACGGGCATCAAGGGTGTCATAATCAGCCCTAGCGTACAGATGTACCATAGCGACGTACTCCAAATTGCAATAACTGTAATGGCGATCCATTGCACTGATAACGCGTGTTTCACGTACGTCATTCGCGGGAAAACTAAGTGCGCCGCCGCCGGCGCCGCGCGCCGTCCCTCTCAATGGGAAGCCGGCGCGCTGCTTGGTTTGTAATTGTTGTTAGTTTGTAGTTTATGCCGTATCATTACACGCGAGAGCTTATTTTGCTTTGAACATTTATAAATCGGTCTTTTCTTTGTCGGCGCCGCGGCTGTGTTTTGTGTTGTTGCGTGAAAACTAATTTATGACTTAGTGTCACATGCGAGAGTTTATTTTGCTTTGAACATTTATGCACCATTGTTCCTTTGTCGGCGCGGCGGTGCGGCGGCGCGTGCGTTTCGAGTAATACCTACAAGTTACCTCCAGTGTTACTATTGATTCTCACGCTTTCGAGTTGATGAATATTTTTTTAATTATTTCAAAACACAAAACATTTTAATTTTTTTTACTTTTACTCTATGGTTCGAAGGGACTCCTTATGGCAAGTTGTTCTGCCGCGGGAAAACAACCATTAAAATTTCAGCGTGTATAAAAAAAAACGACGGGTTGTACTCCAGGAGTGCCGGCAGAAGCGAAAACTTGAATATTAACGTTGTGCATTTTTGATACTTTGGAATGGTTTTTTTTTTTTTTTTGGGTGGGAAATCATCAAATGACTTCTCCTGCTGAGTAGAGCAGGAGGGCGTGTCAGACTTTTACTGACTAAAACCCACCCGTGTTCCCTCAGTAGCCCGTATGCCAGGGGCCGTGGTATCTCTTTCGAACAAACCCGCACCCCTGGCAGGCATCGGCCCTTGCGGACCCCACCTGTGGTTGCTGACATCTTTGACGGCGCGCGTGAGGAACACAACGCGCCGTCCCGTCTACCAATTTTCGGCCGCAGAGGATAGGGAGAGCGGCTGACGCTATACCGACACTCCTCTTCCCCTGCGGCCCCACCGCGTCCGCCATCAAACGGTGGCGGCCCCGTCCAGGCCACGGAAGGGAAGAGCGCTGCTCAGAAGCACCGGCACTCCTCCTCTACCGCAGCCTGTAACCCTCAGCCGCGATGCCTCCCATTCGACATCGCGGCCCACTTCAGTTGCGGTGCACCTCACCGCAACCTACTTTTTGGCCGCTACGTCAATGGCTTGAAGGCAAAAGCCCTGACGAGCGGCCCCACCGTTGGGTTCCTCTTGGCTTCACCGTGGATGGGAGACCACGGTTACTAAGCCCCCCCGCAACGACAATGCGGGAACCCACTCCGGGGGGATACTTTGGAATGGTTAGGGAATAATTTTTCACGAATTGGTTTAATTATCAGTATAAAAGTACTATCATTTATGTGGTAGAATAATACAATATTTATTTATTGCGCTATCGTATACAAACATGACAATTTATATTACATTTTAAAAAAAATCTCTCAGATAAATCAAGCCATCAGCTGTCACCATCCATGGATGCGCGTGGCACGCTGTAACATAAACACACACGAACATTCGTGCAAGCGCCCTGCGCCGCCTAAACGAAACAGCAGGCGCAGGCATACATTTTCGCCGCGCCGTAGAAAGAGAGGGGGATACTTCCTCTTCTACGCCGTGCCGGCTGTCTACTCTCCATCTGTCTTACGAATTTTCGATCAGGTCGTGTGTCCTGACGCGAGTTTATCATTTTTTACCCATTACAAAAAAAGTGTACAACGCCGCTAAAGAAGTTTTCACTTAAAAAAATAAACACCCCCTACACATATAGCCATCGACATTCATACTCAACACTTTCCTCACGACGTGTTCCTAATTCCTTCGTACCACATGCCCATACCATGACAACCGATTTCCACACAACGTTTCAGTTATCGGTGCCACTTTCAGGCTTCCTCTTATGTAGGTACTCATTTCTTATTCTATACATTCATGTAACACGACACATCTCTCTTAAGGTGCACCTAGGCCACATTTTTCCCATACAAACTTCGGCCGTATATTACTCCACTGTTTGACAATGTACATCAAAAATTAAATATGGTATGTTTTTGTCTTATTATTAATATTGTCTGTGCGGAAACAGAATACCAAAAATAAAAACTATTTAAAAGTTAGGCGCCAACAATGATTCGTTTTTCTTGCTGATTTAATCTAACTTTGGGCGTGTTTAAGTAATAAAAGAAGTGTGAAATATCCAAAACTAAGTCGGTACCGATAAAGCTCAATTATCGAAAAATTCAATAAACTTTATTGGTCATTGATTTTAGCAGTGGTTTTTTCATAAAATCCGATCTTCCGAAGGACTTTTCTTAATTTTTTACGCACTTGCTTTACTATAACTGATCCTGCAGCTTGAGGCTAAGTAACAATAGCTGCGCGGGTCGATCGATCAGGTTAAGCTACGCTTGCCGCGGTTGGTCCGTGGATGGATGACCATCTTTACATACCAAGGCCCCTCCGTGCCTCGGAAAGCACGTTAAGCCGTTGGTCCCGGCTGTCATTTGTGGATCTTTGACAGTCGTTACGGGTCGTCAGAAGCCCGAAAGTCTGACAACCAGTCTTACCAAAGGGTATCGTATTACCCAGTAACTGGGTTGTGGAGGTCAGATAGGCAGTCGCTCCATGTAAAATACTGGTATTCAGCTGCATCCGGTTAGACTGGAAGCCGACCCAAACATAGTTGGGAAAAGGCTAGGCAGATGATGAACTGATCCTGCAGCTCACTCAATAATGCTGTGCGTATAGACTGCCATCTAACTGCTTATCACGGACACGAAGCCTGATGAGCAGTAGGAATAGGCAGTGCCTATTTGCCTAAACTTCGAAGAACAGAGACAAGAAACGGAGACTTCCTTAGGACTAAATTTTTTGCCTTCCTCGACGCGGTGAAGCCAATCGAGATATTACGTATGTCAAACTTTAAATCTCATTCTCAATTGTCCCCAGACGGACCTCCCGATTCCTGTCGTCACAAAGATCGCCACTGACACATGGGTGACTCTCATAGAACAGTTCCTGATGCTGACTCTTATTGTGGGCCGCTGGCTATTGCCCAAAGGAGATCTCACAAGAGACCAGCTGAGTCAACTGCTATTGGTTTATATCGGTAAGTTACGTTATAGACAGAATGTGGGTGATTCTCCAGCGACGAGATACCCGGACGACATTGTTGGTGTCGAGGGCAAAATCTGGATGAGGCGCATGAAAAGCGATGCCTCTGGCGAGCTGTGGGTGAAGAATGATGTGTGGTTTAGCAATAGCCTACTACATTTAAGACTATTTCTTCAATGATTAGTCGGATAACTTGTGTGAAGAATAAATATGACAATTTTAGATCAACATCATCATTTTAGCCGAAAGACGTCCACTTCTGGACTTAGGCCTCCCTCAAGCTCCGCCACTTCGAAGATTGGTGTGTTTCTCGCTTTCAGTGGATCCCTGCGACCTTCACCAGGGGCCTAAGTCTGCTATTTTTATAAATTCT
The DNA here is from genome assembly GCA_949987655.1 of Polymixis flavicincta. Taxonomy (NCBI): domain Eukaryota; kingdom Metazoa; phylum Arthropoda; class Insecta; order Lepidoptera; family Noctuidae; genus Polymixis; species Polymixis flavicincta. The sequence goes on from OX465200.1 coordinate 7,855,699, forward strand.
TCATTCCAACACGATCCCACCGTCATTTTGCTAAAAGTTCGTAATCTGCCAAATTCATAATGGTCGATCAGTGGTCGGTCAATGGTCTCGTAATAGAATTCTGTTATAATGGCATTGTCGTATTGCCAATATTATAAAACCTGTTAGTAGAAATGAATTTGAACATTTATTCATGCCTGATTTCATTTATATGTTTATATTTTTACATACATATTATTTTAGGAAATGACAAATGTTTGGCAGATTAGTCATTATGTACGAGATTACCAATAAATGCCATTTCTTTGGCATTTATTGGCTGACCACTGGAAAGTCATAATGACGCCATTATATTAGTAGATTGTCAAAATCAACAATTATGAAATCAATGATGGACCATTCTGACACTATTGTAATAGCAGACTTGAGGCCCAGGGTCATCGGTCCATCTGGTCGACAATGTTATCAATTTTCATCAATTATAGATATACCCTTTTACTTGGAATAACTTTATTCTGTGTTTATAACACAGAATAAAGTTATTCCAAGTTTAAACCTATGAAAACGAATGGTTATTTCCTTTGTTATTCCTGGTATAACTTTATTCCGTGTTTATCTAGTAAGAGGGTAATTCTATATATTATATTCTTATTTTATGTATGTCCAAAACTGTCAACCCGCATTATTTATTCTAAAAATAAATGCTACCGACAAGCTATTTGAAAAATCTATTGAAAAATCAGCCCTTTGATGCTTGCAAAAAACTTTAAATATAAATCTATTTTGTGGGATGCTTTAGTGCATTACTTTTCTTTCCACACAGGTACAGCAGCCGACATAATAGAATTCTTCGATTCCTTCAAAGATGAGAAGGTGGCGACAGAGAAGGTTCTAGTCTTCCTCACCCTGGCCATCTGGTCGTGGTCCCTGATGCAGTTCACGGTGGTGCTGACAGCCACGAAGAGTAGGAAGTCCAGAGGGACTGCTAATAGGTCCGACATGTATGTATGTAAAATGTAACACTTGCACGCGATGCTCATTATTACACACTATAGCACTTTTTGTGTAAGTCGGTCGAGTGGGAGAAGGGAGTTTTTTTTTTACTGTTGTAATTTTTTTACTAATTGAAAATCGAACACAGGATTTGAATATGGAATATTCTTTCTGTTTTTTCCAAGAATATTATTTGGATTTTTAGCGGTAAAGTTGCGCAGTGCCATCTGATCATGATCGAGGCAAAAAAAATCACGGGAATCAAGAACAAAAATTAGGTTATATACTCAGAAATAACTGCCTTTTTCTATTTAGAACCGACGTTATTTTTATATACATATTATACGTGTTGTAAACTTACATATTATACACAAGTGTACAGTAAAACAATTTTCTTAATTTCCCTCGGCGAACTTCGTGTTCCGTCAGTCGAGTCGACGGATTTCTATCAGTTGTCTTTTGCACTTGGCGCAGACTGGATGCTCTCAATCGACTTTGGAAGTATATTTATTATATAATTTATTTAAAAAATGGGTGGAAAGCTCGTTTCTATTCGGAAATACGATGATTCCCGAGGGACATTAAAAAAATAGTTGTACTGTACTTACTTATATTTTATACAATAGGGTATTTTCCGATTTCATAAAAACTATTTTAATTTGTAGATTGGGACGATATATTTAACAGAAAAATAAAAATAAATTTATTAATACCCATTTTCTCACTTAAAAACGATTAAAATCTAATTAATTTTTCGTTGTTTTGAATCTACCGCCAAAACGCTCCTTACGATGAATTTTTATCACGTGACATGTGACGTCAACTTTGTTTATACGGCACCGGTACAAATACTTAGTTTGGCCCCGTTTTAGACGTATTTTTGTACAGAGGCACCGCACACCAGTAATATCACTTTATATCCATTAAAAATCTTGTTAATTATAAACTCGACATTCACTTATTTACTTACTAACTACTTTAGTTTACACAAAGTTGACGTCACGTGATAAAAAGTCATCGTGAGAAGCGTTTTGGCGGTAAATTCAAAACAACTAAAAACAAATTTGGTTTAAATCGTTTTTAGTTGAGAAAATGGATAGAAATCAATTTATTTTTATTTTTCTGTTAAATGTCTCGTTCCAATCTTCAAATTAGAATAGTTTTTGAAAAATTGGAAAATACCCTATTATGAGGTACTAGTTATGTCTTTATTTTAACTCTATACTTACGTACTTTAAGTCAATTTACTTTGATAAAAAAAATACGAAACTTTTCATGGATTTTCAGGCAAAAACAGTGGTGTTTATAAAGTCTACCTGTTTCAGGGTGTACATTTTCAAAAAAAAAAACTACTTAGTTCTTCAGAAGCAGGTACCAATTTTTGGGTTAGGTAACTCTTTTTGATTCACCCCAAAGCACAAACCAAATAATATACACCCTGAAGAAAAAACTATCATGTCTTTCACGCTTTTCAGCTTTTTTGTGTACATTTCACATTTAATTTCAAACCACATCGGCATCGAACATGAGAAAAGTCACAATTTTTATCACCAATGAGTTTTGTTGGGCTCCAATTTTAACGCCCTAGGTCACACGGCACCCCCGTGTGACCTAGGGCGGATAGGATGGGGCACACCGGCCAAATCTAGTACTATTCTATGTTGTTTTTGGGATTCATTTTTTTTCAATGACATTATGGAATAACTACGAAAAAAAAAAACTCGTACGGACAGGGTACCCGGTCAGGAACAAAAATCCTTACACGGTACTCACACGCACACACACTGGTATAAAATATAAAGAGACACAGAGAGAAAGTGTAAATAACCGGGGCTGCAAGAGCGAACGAAGCGAACAATACAATACATTTAGAACACCACCTCGAATTGGTTTGTTTAATATTTCTTTTGACCATTTATACAATTTGGCACGCCACGATTGCGGCGGTAAGTCCCCTCTTTGAGGAGTGGCTTGAGAGGCGGCATGGCGTCCTCACCTTCCACCTGACGCAGGTCCTCACCGGACACTGCTGTTTCGGGAGGTTTCTGTTTCGCATAAGGCGGGAGGAAACGCCCGGGTGTTTCCATTGCGAAGATCGCCCTGAGGACACGGTGGAGCATACGGTGGAGGTCTGCCCGGCTTGGGCGGAGCACCGCCGTGTCCTCGTGGAGGCTATCGTCGGCGGCGATCTTTCGCGTCCAGCCCTGGTCCAGGCCATGGTTCGGAGCGAGAGTACATGAGCAGCCGTCACCTCCTTCTGCGAAGCAGTGATGCTCGCAAAGAGGGAGGCGGCGCACGTGAGGGAGAGGCAGTATATGCGCCCTCACGGCCCTAGCCTCCGCAGGAGACGCCCTGGGCGTCGGGAATCCCAGACTGATTCCCGGCCACCGTAGGCGTGGGCTTGCGGACGGCGAGTAATGGGTAGCTCGCTGTCCGGTAAGGACAAAGCCCAGGTCGACGGCGCGTTGTGTTCCACGCGCACCTCAAAGAGATTTCAGCACAAACCGATGGGGCCCACAAGGGCCGATGCCTGCCAGGGGTGCGGGTTGTTCGAAAGAGATACCGTGGTCCCTGGCACACAGGCTACTGAGGGAACACGGGTGGGTTTTAGTCAGTAAGTCTGACACGCCCTCCTGCTCCTCCCAGAGCGGGAGAAGTTATTTGATGATTTCCCACCCAAAAAAAACCATTTATACAATTACCAAAAAAGAAAAACATGAGTTGAGAAAGCTGTAAAGAAAAACTTTGGACACGCGAGGCCCCTCAGAACGCTCTATCTTTTTAGCATTATAATATATATTATCCTGTTAGCGTGGCCCCCTCCCTCCAGGATTCGCCCGTGCGTGTGATTACAAGCATTTGACACATTTTAGATTTCATTCTAAAAATGAGTCGACATGTCTTTTATATTTCTGTGGCTAAGTAATTACAGCCGCACAAGCCGATCAGGTTAAGCTTTGCTTGCAGCGTTTGGTCCGTGGATGGGTAATCATCTTCATATATCAAGACGCCTCCCTAACTCGGATAACACGTTAAGCCGTTGGTCCCGGCTGTCATTCGTGGATCTTTGACAGTCGTTACGGGTCGTCAGAAGCCCGAAAGTCTGACAACCAATCTTACCAAAAGGTATCGTATTACCCAGTAACTGGGTTGTGGAGGTCAGCTAGGCAGTCGCATGTAAAATACTTGGATTCCTGCATCCTGCTAGACTGATAGCCGACTCCAACATTGTTGAGAAAACCTTAGGAATATACGAGTGAAAATTTAAGTGTAGTTAAAAGAAAGTTTATTACTAATTTAATACTGTTTCTTTATTTTCTTTCCTACAGAAACAGCCGGGCTTGCTGCTGTTCTATAGAAGTCTGTGCCATTATGATGAACATAGCTCTTCAAGATGCGCCGTTCTTGGCGTTTAGGCTTCTGATCATCTGTCATTACAAGATTATCAACTATATGAATATATTCTTCACTTGTAAGAATACGCTGGTAAGTTGTTATTGTTTTAATTTTTACAGTACTGACAAACTTCAATTTACAGCAAACATACATTCTACACTGATTTATACTATTATAGGTATGTACAGTCACGGACTTTAATTGATGAGCCACTTGCCACAGTTCCTATTCTAGCCGTGTAATACAAATCGGGTTTAGTCGGTTATACTCGTATATAGTCCACAGTGACAACCCAAAGTCAACCAATTGCAGGGCTAGCAACTGTAACCTAGCGACAATTGTTTTAGCGTAGTGATAGTAACGTTAGCGTACGGAGAAATATTATGATTGGTCATTTCGACATCGGAAAAACTCGTATCCACGATTTTATCCAAACACGTAGCGCCCAAGATAACGTTCATGACAATCATGATAATGTTGCACATAAACATAAATAATAACACCTAACTGCCGCCATCTTCGAACAATTGATCACGATTTTTATTTACTATTTCTGTTTTGTAGTTGACATTTCAACTGTCACTGTCTTCGGATAGGTTTTCAGAAATAACGAGTATTTAATGAATCCAATTCAAAGGAGGTCAGTATCAAATAGATTGGATAAACGTATGCAACAGGGTATTGACGTAACATTCATTGACAACTTATTAGTCAACCTTCAACCTCCATGAATAAGACTATCTCCGATTTCATCTTGTTTCTGTAATCTCGTGAGTGTATAAAACTGCAAAATTGGAAAGTTTAAAAGTGGTTCATCAATTAAAGTCCGGGACTGTACATACGCCAGCACATCAAGTTAGCCCAATCTGTCAAACTTCATTGATAGAGTTTCAACGTTTTTACAAAATCAAAAGGTTCATTTTCAATTGGGAAAATTTGACAGTTTGGGATAGCTTGATGTGCTGGCGTACTTAGAACATTGTTTATTTGTTAACTTAGATAGAATAGTCGCGGGAGAAAATTGTGGTAACAATAAAAATCTACGCACGCATACAGTCGCGTATATGGGTCTAGCGCGATAGGTACTTCGTCAATTTTGGTTTGTTTTGACATTTTGGTACAGTGGAAGTGTGTCTTTAATTGTTTTTGGGATAGAAAATTATTTGTATTAAAAATGACACAGCAAATTCGATTCAATAAACGATTCGAACAAACCACACATTCATAAAGTGCATTAATAAAGTTTGTACACATTGTTTATCTATTTATTGTTTGTAATTTTTGGAAAACCAGACTAAAAAAGCAGAAAATATTTTTTTCAGTTGGTTTTAAAGCGTTTTTTCATTTTATTTTTAATCGAATCTATTATTTATGGTATTTTTTTTAGTTAGCTCCTATACAGGATAAGTTTTTATCCAGTGCGCAAATTTTAACCATGAATTCAGCATATCATTCTAGACCCCCATACCGCAGAATTTTTTCGCCGGTTATACAAAAAAAAATCAGCTGTTCCATACATTTGACCACGTAGGTATTACACTTTTTTATGAAACGGCTGTTTTTTTTTTTGTATAGAGCAAGTTAGTCCCGGCTTATTATTCGTGGATCTTCGACAGTCGTTAAGGCTACTCAGAAGGCTGAAATCTCACAACTTGTCGCACCAAGAGGTAGTCATTGTATCAGCCGAAAGACGTCTACTGCTGGACATAGGCCTCCCCCAAAGGGGGTATTTGCCATAATCGCCACGCTTGGCAGGCGGGTTGGCGATCGCAGTATGGTGGTAAAATGCATAGAGAACGCTGCTGCTCATTCTCTAGTAAGTCCCTTAGTCGCCTTCGCCAGAAATGGGAATATGCTATTCTTTTACGTCCACCACACGGTACAAGGGGTAAGGGGTATAGTGTTAACCAGTAACTGGTTTGTGGAGGTCACACACTCGGATTATAAAACAAAGGCAGATAGACCGCGCGGAACACCAAGAGTGAAGCCAAAAACCGAATACTGATTCATAACTCGAGTTCGAAGCGTCGCATTGTATGTTAACATACATACAATGGAACGCTTTAGTAGGTATTTGGTTTTTGCCCTCACTCTTAGTGTTCCGCGCGGTCTATCTGCCTTTGTTTTATAATCTGAGGTTACATAAACATTCGCTCCATTTGAAATGCTTGTGTTCTTGCATCTGGTTACACTTAAAGCCGAGGTTAGGTAGATAACAATGAAGCCTTTTGATTTTGAAATAGAAATAATATTTATTCGCATAAAACATGGTATATAAAGTTGTTTTAAGGTACATTATAGAATAGAATAGAATAGAATAGAATAGAATTTATTTCTCAGTATATGGTACATTTTTTTTTTTTTTTTTTTTTTTTTTTTTGGGTGGGAAATCATCAAATAACTTCTCCCGCTCTGGGTGGAGCAGGAGGGCGTGTCAGACTTTTACTGACTAAAACCCACCCGTGTTCCTTCAGTAGCCCTTAAGCCAGGGGCTGTGGTGTCTCTTTCGAACAAACCCGCACCCCTGGCAGGCATCGACCCTTGCGGGTCCCATCATTTTTTGTGCTGACATCTCTTTGAGGCGCGCGTGGAACACAACGCGCCGTCGACTTGGGCTTGGTCCTTACCGGACAGCGAGCTACCCATTACTCGCCGTCCGCAAGCCCATGCCTACGGTGGCCGGAAATCGGCCTGGGATTCCCGACGCCCAGGGCGTCTCCGTATCCTGCGGCGGCTGGGGTCGCGAGGGCGCATATGCTGCCTCTCCCTCACGTGCGCCGCCTCCCTCTTCGCGAGCATCACTGCTTCGCTGAAGGAGGTGACGGCTCCCCATGCCCTCTCGCTCCGTACCATGGCCTGGACCAGGGCCGGACGCGAGAGATCGCCGCCGCCGATCGCCTCCACGAGGACACGGCGGTGCTCCGCCCAAGCCGGGCAGACCGCCACCGTGTGCTCCACCGTGTCCTCAGGGCGATCTTCGCAATGGAAACACCCGGGCGTTTCCTCCCGCCCTATCCGAAACAGGAACCTCCCGAAACAACCGTGTCCGGTGAGGACCTGCGTCAGGCGGAAGGTGAGGACGCCATGCCGCCTCTCAAGCCACTCCTCAAAGAGGGGACTTACCGCCGCAATCAGGGCGTGCCCAAGTATATGGTACATTGAGATCTTACATTAAAAATTGTTTCACACATACTACCATTGCTGGTGTAGAAATATTAATTAGTAAACTAGGTACATGCAAATTAGAACTGGGTATTTTTGAGCATATTATATAAAATTATGAAATCCTGGATTTTTACAAATTATTCGACTGGTTAGCATTATTTATAATGTCAAAAATATAAGTCATAATGTCGAAAATATAAATCATAATGTCAAAATTAAAATTACATTATCAAAAAGTATGATTTAAAAATTCATTGACGGAATAAAAACACATGTCTAAAAGCCAATCAAACATCTTACATTTAAACTTATTAATTGGTAACATTCTCAGGGCAGGTGGTAATTTATTATAAATTTTAATTGTCATACAACTGGCATTTCTACTGTATAATTGCAATCTCTGAGCCGGTACTAGTAATTTCCCGGCATTTTTTTTGTTCAGTCTATCAGAGACTTGTTCATTTAAAAGAAATAAGTGAGGATATTTTTTTACAAATAGACAGACTTCAAAAATATACAGACATGGGAGAGGGAGAATTTTTAATTTCTTAAATAATGGCCTGCAATGGTCTAAGTATTCCGCTCCACTCATGGCTCTAATACATTTTTTTTGCACTATGAACGCCCTTTCTACATCCACCGAATTACCCCATATCACTAGGCCGTAACGCAATACTGATGAAACATACCCATGATAAGCATTTAGGACTGTTCTTTTACTAGACACTAGTCTTAACTTGCGAAGAGCATATACAAACTTATCAAGCCTACTGCATACTCTTTCTACATGTTCCTTCCAGTTCAATTTGTTGTCAATTATTATACCTAAAAATAAAGCCGATGGTTCTGACTGCAGAATTGCATTATTATGTCTAATTTCTGTTGGTATTACTCACAAGTTGCATGTTTGAAATTGAACTATTTTGGTTTTTTCAATATTAACATGAAGATTGTTGTCCCTCAGCCATTTTATCACATTAATTAATTCAATGTTAGTATCAATTTCCACATCAGTTTTATTGGAACATTTTATCGTCAAAGTAGTATCGTCAGCAAATTGGATACATTCATATTTTAAAACTTTTTTGAGGTCATTAATATATAATATAAATAGTGGCGGACCCAGTACACTTCCCTGAGGGACGCCGGAACCATTCATTTTTAGTTTAGAGCGATATGTCGTCCTATGATCATTTTCTATCCTTGAAATAACAGTTCTCTGTTGGCGATTAGATAGATAACTTTTTAACCAATCATGCGCCTTGCCTCTTATGCCATATTTTTCCAGCTTATAGAGTAATCGTTCATGTGATACAAAGTCAAACGCTTTGCTCATATCTAAGAATACCGACAAAGTAGACATTTTTTTATTAAGTGCTTCGGTAATTAGTTTTACTAATGAAAAACAGGCTAGAGTCGTTGAACTGTTTTTCCTAAAACCAAACTGACTCTCTACAATTAAATTGTATTTAGTTACAAAGCTATTTATTTTGTCATGCATTGCCTTTTCAAAAAATTTTGCAAAGATTGGGATCAGTGTAATGGGCCTATAATTGCCCATATCAGTACAGTTGCCCTTTTTGAATAGTGGTTTGATAATGAATTCTTTTAGTCTAGATGGGAAAACACCTTCTTCAAAAGAGAGGTTTATTAGGTAGCTAAGTGGGGATGCTATAATTTTCGCGGTTAATTTGATTATATTAGTAGTTACTTCGTCATAACCGGTAGCGTTTGTATTATTTAATGAATTAATTATTTTAATAACGTCAATTTCATTCACTGGAGTCAAAAATAAAGTGTTTATATTATTGTCAATATTAATGTTGTGTACGTCATGATTATTATTGTTGGTTTTTTGTGTCAGTTCAATGAAATAATTGTTAAATAGGTTACATATGTCATTAGGATTATTAATTTTTTTATCATGGATTATTAATTCATTTATATCGTTGCTATTATTAGGTTTATTGAAATTATTTTTTATGATTGACCATGTCGCTTTACATTTATTTTTAGAATTATTAAAAAAAATGTTGTTATTTATCTGTTGTGATTTTGATATGCATTGTTTTAGGACCTTACTGTAATTGAGATATTTTTTCTTGTGATAACTTTTACTTGTAGCGTCATGTTGATATTCGTAATATAAAACTCTCTTTTTAATGCATGATTTTTTTAAACCCGTACTAATCCATTTGTTTTTTATGGGTTTATTTCTCTTTTTAACGAGGATTTCAGGAAAACACAATTTATAGAAGAGCGTGAATAGGTCGTGGAATGTAATAAAAGCCTCATTGCAGTGTGTCACTTTGTAAACTTCTGTAAAACTTAAGGCTGATAAGCAATTTAAAAATTTCCTTATGTTGTCGTTATTATAATCCCTCTTCTTTTCATACCAGAATTTTATAGGTTTTGTTTTATTATTCGTCTCTTGAAGGTAAAACGTTAACGATTGACCGGTATCATGATCGGAGAGGGCTAATTTATGTGACATTTCAATTCATGTGCGGGAACATTACTGGCTATTTGGTCTATGCTAGTATTTTTTCTAGTAGGCATTCTAACATGTGGTGAAACATTAAAATTGTTAAGTATGGATATTAGTTCTTTTGAGTATTTATTGTCTTTTAATATATCTATATTCAAATCTCCGCACACAATAATATTTTTTTTAACTTTGCGAGTTAAATTGTGCAACAACAGTTCAAGATTTTTTAAGAATACGAACACATCAGAATCCGGAATTCTATAGATGCACACTATAATTAGATCATAGCTCAATATTTCTATGCCACAGCATTCGAAACAAAAATCACTGGCCAGTTTATCAGTTATCGGTAACGGACTAAAAATTAGACCTTTTCTTACTAACACGCATGTTCCACCTCGTTTTTTCCCGTGTCTTGTATAACTAGCAGCTAAGTTATAATGTGTAAGTGCTAGATTACTTTCATGTCCCGATTTTATAAAAGTTTCACTCAAACAAATAAAATCTATATGACCAATCTGATTTTCTAATTCAGAAATTGTGATTTCGAATAAATTAATTTTATTTAAGATCCCAGCTATATTTTGGTGTAATAGTATACATTTTTGTTTTTTCCTTGAACTGCCGTCACTAGCGATAACCTTTTTAAGTAACGGGGCGAAAAAGAGTTTTTTGGGATTTTGGATAATTATAATAGTCATATTCCGTTGGATAGGTCTCAATATCAACGAGTAGGCCGCGGAAAATACTGTCATAAATTCGTTCTTGACCGAGTTTGTTAAATTTTCCCGTATTATATGAAAATGTTTCATCAGATAAGTCACGATTACAGTCAAAAAAATAAGCATATTTATGGTGTTCAATGTCCATGTAAAGTAATCTATTAAACATTTCGACTTTAAAATTGTAAATCAGAGCCTAAGTAGTCAGTATATAAGTAGGGCAACATATAATGACATTTGTGTACGTTATATTTCTGAGAGTTTCTCTAATTAATCTCACTATTTCAACCGATTCACGAGTGCCTTTAAAATCCTGCTCACCAATCACAATGATACAGTAGTCGTCCAAGCTATAATGCTGTATCTTGTTAACTATATTTGATATAATGTCATTTATACTACCATTACGTGACAGGTAATGACAGAACTCGAAGTGTCGGCTATAAGTGCTTTCCAATATTTCTAGTGTACCGCTGTGATTGCAGTTACTGAGAACGCATAGCTTTCTTTTTCTCCTACAATCTTCTGTTACTACTATTTGATCCTGTGGTGTGTTCTCGTGTTTACAATTGTTTTTCCCGAAATAATTGCTATGCTTGGTATATTCCGATGCCTCTGTTTGTGTTTGCTTATCTTTGTATACTGTCTTTTTTCTTGATAATAGGTCTTTTGAAATTAAGACATTATCCTCGATTAGTAAGTCTTCGTTCATTTGCTTCAAGTTAAAGTTTTCCTGCACATCAGAAGGCCAATTCTCGTAATTAAAAACGTTCGCAGTGTCATCCCGGCGACAATCGAATTTCAAAAATTTCACAAAAATGTATAGGAATTTTTGACAGATTGACACTGAGATCAGACTGTGAACGTTCTTAAAATTAGTAGAATTGCCCCTCAGATATCGATACAAAGGTGTCTGATGTCATTCTAGGAGATTCAGCAAAATTATCTGATTCTAATAATAATATGTTTGAGCTCTCAATGCAGTCCTTTTCACTGTGGCTGGATGAGCCTAAGGATACCACACGTAAATTGTCTGTAATAGAATGTCTGTTTCTTTTTCGTACAGACAGTAATTTTTGTCTTTGCGACTTTATAGGACTGGTACAAAGATCCTTCAATGTATTAATATATATAATCTTGCTGTCGTAATACTGTTTCTTTTAGTTCATTGTTTTCGCTTAGCACCTTGTCCAATTTATTTTGTGTTAGTTCGAATTGTTCTTTTAGATGTGATATTTCTACCTTCATTTCTTCTAATTCATTTTTGCTTATACCCGTTGATAGGTCAAGACTTCTTGTATTCATGTCCGAGTCTGTTTTGTCCAATGTTACGTCATTACTCAATGAACCTATTGACTTGGATCTAAACAGCTGCTTTCGTCGTCGGAATGTTACGTTGTTGTTTATTTCTGTAGACATATTCAGAAACATCACCAAATAACTCACAAAAAGAATTTACGAGTCGTGAGAATCGAACTCGGGCCACATCGTTCTCAGGTGTAGCTACGCTAACGCCGGAGCCAATCGCACAGTTACAAGAGCCGATGAAATAGTGTATATTAATGTAAATTGGATTTTTAAATTAGCTAGTGGCGGTTAAATATGACTCATACATAAAAAAATTTGCACTGTTTCTTTGTTCACTTTATTTTAGAAAATAACACTTGTTTACTTATTTGGGATTGTAATTCCACTTTTAAATGTTGATTATCAGATTATTATCGTTTATTTGTATTGTTTTTTTATATTCACTGTGTTCACATTTGCTCTTAAGGTTTATCACTTCTCACATCTTTTTAAGTTATTGTCTGTAATTTAATATGTCGTCACTTTTTTGCTTAGATAATACGCTCAGTTATAGTTCACACATATTTTCGCACTATAGTACTTAGAAAACATCAAAAACAGTAATGTAACTATTTTTACTATTTTATAAAGAACTAGGAACGTAGGGATCGAACTCGCAACTTGACGCGCCGACGGCAACACTGAGTAGCCTCATTATAGAGTATACATGTTTCGCTTATATCATAGCATGCAAATATTGTTACATTTAAAGAAAACCCGTCAAAATTCTTTAATGCCGTAATAGTTATTTATGATACTAGTGCGGTAAGTTGGTTTTTACAAACGAGTTGACAAATGTAAGCCCGAGACGAAGTCGAGGGCTTACCATAGTCACGAGTTTGTAAAGACCAATTTCTGCACGTGTGTCATACAATGTTTTTCAACACATTTGCGAGAAAACAGTACAATATGTAATTAAACAAACCTATACATCATTAAATAGCGCTCTCCAATTTTGGCGGCAAGAGACCGTTTCCTGCAATTTGCGCCTCATTCAAAATATCAGGTGGAGTAGATTCCATATTAATATCAGTTTCCTCGCTTGAACTCATAATAAAAGTTTGTTTATAAATATCAGTCGGAAACTCGCAACAATCTTTGACGTTTCTAATATGAAAATGGCGCGAATTTACAAATGGCGCCACATACCCGTGGTGAAAATTAGAACTACATCTTTCATCTCATTTACTCTTTATTATTAAAGTGAGACAAACGTATTGAGCAAAATCGTTTCCAAGGAGGTTCGATCAGTCAGCTTATTTATTCTCGTAATGTGAAACTCCTTGGACGAAATTCTTATAATATTTTATGGAAATAAAAAAAAAAACCGTAAAGAATACGCACGGTGCCATACAACGAGGTATGCGGTAAAATAGGTACTTAGGTGAGAGTACCTATTTTACCGCACGTTCCGTTGTATTAGTGCGTAATTTTTAACTTTCGAACCATGTATACAGGCTTCGTAAATGCAGTTTTTGAGCAAATGTGTTGAAAAAGTTATAATCTAAAGTTTTTAAGTCCCTTGGAATTTTATTGTACACCCGAACACACGTGGCTAAACAGCTTTTATTATATTATTTGTGTCCCAGGTCATCCTGCTACAAATATACAGACTGTATGTCTTACATCTTGAGACTGTCGACGAAGGGAGCGGTGGCTCGGTGTACAGGAAGAAGACAAAACATAGGAATCCTGACAGGAAAGAGAAGGACAAGAAACATAGGTGAGCGAGAGTAAAGGAGCGAAGTTGTAGATACAAATACAAATATTTATTGGAACAAAAAACAAACTCGTTTGTAAGTAAATATCAAAATAACTGTAAAAAAAATAGCATACAAACTTGAAAATACCAACGATCTAGTGCATGGTTGCAAAAATGTATACATTAGTTAGTATTTAATATTGAAATAATCACGAAAAACCGCCATAAATGCGCCGTTGCCAGCCCGCGTGGGTAGAACGCTCTTAAGCAATTCGCCTTCTGGGGCTTCTGGTGTTCCGGTTTGCAGGGTATGGGTGTCGGTTTAGTTTTTTTTTTTTCGGTTTTGTCTTCGCACGGTTTGTACATTTAGCCAGTGTCAAGTACTTTTACTTTTCAATCAAGTAAATGGCCCGATAGTAGGCACAAAGTTACAAAAAAGTCATAGTCGGTCAAGTCAAAGTAAAGTTAAAGTTATTGTAAAGCGGTAGTAACTTTACAACAACCTATTATGACTTTTTGGGGGAATCACGACAAGTCCACGCTAGTCACTTATTTTCACCTTCACTACACTTGTGCACTCACACGTAATTAAATTGAATAATTCACTACCAAAATTTCAATTAAACTGGCTATTTCACGAAAATTCTTGAAAATGAAAATTCCTGCGACTTGTTCCAACGCGATCCCGCCAAAAACTCCGTCGGTTTAGTTATGGGCACTTAAGACATTTTAGCTTTGTCTATGGGATGGTGACGCATCAGCAATGCCTCTGGTATTGTAGATTTCCATAGATTGCTCCTAGCAACAAATCTCTGGTAAGTTTGTATCAATTAAATTGATCGAAGACGTTATCAAATTCTACAACTGATTTGATTTTACTCAATCCCTGGTAAATCCCATGTATCGCTTTTCTACAAAGGTCAAAAGCGAAGCAATTAACTTATTTTAAATTTGAAAACGTATCAAGAAGAATTTCGAACGATAAAAAAATATTTTTTTGTTTCTGTTACTGCTTTGAAGATAATAGAATGGTGGTTTAATTAAGTTTAGAACTAGTGAGCTTTACTTACAGCCAGTTGCAGAAACGAACTAACTTTTAAAACGGTCATTAAATAGTAATCTTCCATTAACTTGTTGCAGAAAGCAACATTAGCACATTTTTTTTATTTTGGGATTTGGCTTCGCACGGTTTGTGCATTTAGCCAGTGTCAAGTAATTTTACTTTTCAATCAAGTAAATGGCCCGATATCAGGCACGAAGTTACAAAAAAGTCATAGTCAGTAAAGTCAAAGTTATTGTAAAGCGGTAGTAACTTTACAACAACCTATTGGGAGTTTATGTTCAATTGGGAAAATTTGACTAGCTGTTCCCTACATTTTGATGGGTTATACGAACATAAATGTAAGGAACAGCAGCTATATTTTTTTTTCAAAACCTCGTATAATGTGGCTTTAATGTTTGTCTTTGTGTAACTGGCTGTTAGCCTCTAAAACCTTAAAACCCATGAATTTTATTTCCCAGTAAACACAAATCAAAGAAGCACAAGAAAAAGCACGAGATTGGTGAGACTTCAATATCAGTGATCAGTGACAGGAGACATGACAGAGGCGATGGAGGTCGGATCAGGTCAGTATGAGTTCCTATAGCTGATCACGGGGTCAATTACCGCTGCTACCTATTGGAGTTACTTGAAATTTTACCGCTTATGTAAAAACAGACGTATAAATGTCAAAATGAATGGTTAAGGGGGCGTCCATTAATTACTTACTTATATCCATTTTCTCCATTAATAAAAACAATTAAAATCAAATTTATTTTTCGTTGTTTTGAATTTACCGCCAAAACGCTCCTTACGATGACTTTTTATCACGTGACGTCAACTTTGTGTAAACTAAAGTAGTTAGTAAGTAAACAAGGGAGTGTCGTGTTTATAATTAACAAGATTTTTAATGAATAGAAAGTGAAATCACTGGTGTGGTGTGGAATTGCACCAAACTAAGTATTTGTACTGGTGCTGTTTACATAAAGTCGACGTCACGATGTCACGTGATAAAAAGTAATCGTAACGAGCGTTTTGGCGGTAAATGCAAAACAATGAAAAATAAATTTGATTTTAATTGTTTTTATTAATGGAGAAAATGGATATAAGTAAAATTTATTTTTATTTTTCTGTTAAATATATCGTCCCAATCTTCAATTTGGCGGTAAATGCAAAACAATGAAAAATAAATTTGATTTTAATTGTTTTTATTAATGGAGAAAATGGATATAAGTAAATTTATTTTTATTTTTCTGTTAAATATATCGTCCCAATCTTCAATTTGGCGGTAAATGCAAAACAATGAAAAATAAATTTTATTTTAATTGTTTTTATTAATGGAGAAAATGGATATAAGTAAATTTATTTTTATTTTTCTGTTAAATACTTATATCGTCCCAATCTTCAAATTAAAACAGTTTTTATCAAATTGGAAAATACCCTATTATAATCATTAAAATCATAAATACAACTGGGGATACAATGAGGGTTATGTTTTTCGATTGTATTGATGTGTGTATGTATATTTATTTGGCACGCTCTGTAGCCTAAACGACTTGATCGATTTCTCCGAGCTCTAGAGGTGTCGTTAGATACGTCTTAATTGTGAGAGTGACACTGGGTATATCAAAATTGGAAAATAAAATACCCTATTTTTGTCGCCATGTCTTAATTTTTTTTTTTCTCAATCCGTATTGAGTGGGGTATCAAAATAAAGGGATTCATAAATAGGTCTCATTAACGTCAAAAATAATTATACTAACTAAAAACTGTGAAATAATAAAATACTTAATTTACAAAATCAAAAAGTCAGTCTAATAAGATTATTAGACTGACTTTTTAGATAATCATCCTTTTAAAACAAGTCTCTTGTTTCCATCTTTTTAAATTAAAGTTCACTTTTAAGCAGTCGGGTTTTTTGATTTTGTAAATTTTTTTTTTCATGAAACAGTTTTCGTATCGGTTTTTATACACACGTCATCATCTCCCTATCCTTTTCTCAACTATATTGTGGTCGGCTTCCAGTCTAACCGGATGCAGCTGAATACCAGGAATTTACATGGAGCGACTGCCTATCTGACCTCCACAACCCATTGTCTAGGTAACACGATACCCCTTGGTAAGACTGGTTTGTCAGACTTTCGGGCTTCTGACGACCCGTAACGACTGTCAAAGATCCACAAATGTTTTTAACCCGAAATCATCTTTTAATACTCCTCATTATGCAATAGTTTCATAAACGAATAAATGTATTGTTTTGTCTTCATTCGTTATCTAACCCATCGCGTCTGTGAAATTTCAACTATTACTTTGTTCATTTTATGAGGGGCTTGTGGCTAAATAACAATAGCTGCACGGGTCGATCGGCCAGGTTAAGCTACGCTTGCCGCGTTTGGTCCGTGGATGGGTGACCATCTTTACATACCAAGACTCCTCCGTGCCTCGGAAAGCATGTTAAGCCGTTGGTCCCGGCTGTCATTTGTAGATCTTTGACAGTCGTTACGGGTCGTCAGAAACCCGAAAGTCTGACAACCAGTCTTACCAAGGGGTATCGTATTACCCAGTAACTGGGTTGTGGAGGTCAGATAGGCTGTCGCTCCATGTAAAATACTGGTATTCAGCTGCATCCGGTTAGACTGGAAGACGACTTCAACATAGTCGGGAAAAGGCTAGGCAGTTGATGACTTTGTTCATTTTATTTATTTATTTACTCAAAATCAAAAGTCATTCATTCAAACTAGGCTGAGAGTCAGCACTTTTTGAACGTCAAAATTACATAAGACAGTCCCCCAAAAACGCCCGCCCTTCACCACTTCCTAGTGCTTTAGCTGGGAAGAAGAAGTGGCGCAACAAACTGTACAGCAGCGCAGCTGTCTGTTAAGTTAGAAGAACTTGATTCTGTACAATAATAGGTAAGTATTCAACAAAAAACGAAAATTTCATGAACAAAAATGTCAAAAAAAAAACGGTTTATACAATCAAATAAAATAAACAATGCTATGGAGTAACTCATATAACCTGTCAGTAGCTGTAAGCTAATTCTGGTGAAAGAACACAAACGTCTTGAGTTAATCACAGCGACCAACAATTCTTATCGTTTAAGTAGTCGTTACTAGCTTCCGCACGTGGCTTCATCTGCGTGGGATAAAAGTATCATATGTGTTAATCTAGGTTATAATCTATCTGTGTACCAAATTTCATCCAAATCCGTCCAGTAGTTTTTGCGTGAAAGAGTAACAAACATCATGCATCCATAGAACTTTCGCGTTTTTAACATTAGCAAGGAAATAAGGAATATTAAATACCACAGTGTCTCAAGACGAAAGTCTTTGACCAGTGTGTGTTGCCAGTGATGACCTATGGTACAGAGACGTGGTCGCTCACAATGGGCCTTATCAGAAGGCTTAAAGTCACCCAAAGGGCAATGGTGAGGGCTCGGAGTTTCCCTAAGCGATCGAATCAGAAATGAAGAGATCCGCAGGAGAACCAAGGCAACCGACATAGCCCGAAGAATTCCCAAACTTAAGTGGCAGTGGGCAGGGCACATTGCTCGCAGAACAGATGGCCGATGGGGCCGAAAGATTCTGGAGTGGCGACCGCGTACCGGAAGACGTAAATTGAGAAGGCCTGCCACAAGTTGGACCGATGACCTTGTGAAGGCCGCGGGAATCCGCTGGATTTGGGAAGCACAAGACCGGTCGAAGTGGAGGAGCCTGGGGGAGGCGTATGTCCAGCAGTGGACGTCTTTTGGCTGAAATGATGATGACAAAAAAGGAACCTTGTATACCATTATGGCCCATTCATCATCATCATCAGAATACAGCAGCCCACTGCTGGACATAGGCTCACCATTCTCCAATCGTACGCTATTCCATTGATCCTCGACTAGCTCGATTGAAAATGAGTTTTTAATTAAAATTTTCGCTATTATTTGTAGCCAGGAAAATCACATTGTTTCATTTTCAAACAAACTTTATTGTAAAAACATAACCCTCCTTCTGGCGCAGTCGGGTAAAAATAAAATCCGTAAAAATAAAGACGAAACGCTGGAATCAGAATCAGAAACTTCATGCGTACCTCGCGCTACGACGGTGTAGCTGCGTAGCGGATAATCTACGCATCGGCTACGGCGTAGCACTCGTAGCAATAGCAGAAGAACTCGTGCATTTATTATTCTTTCGATTCTCATTATCTGTTCGAATTTCAAGTTATTGTTCTAATTTTGAATACAAGTTACTTGGTGTATAATGCATAGACAGATAACGGTTAACTTTTTGTGAATCAGAAAAGATTATTCCAGCTCCACTACGTAAAACCTACGTTGCTTGCCGCGGCTAGTTCTTGGATGGGTGACAATCTTTTCATACCAAGACTCCCCCGCATCTCGGGAAGCACAATAAGCCATTGGTCCTGGCTATCACTCTTGGAGCTCTGACACTCGTAACGGGTCAACAGATCCGCAAAAGTCTGACGACAGCGGGTTACCCAGTAACTGGGTTGCGGAGGCAGTCGCTCCATGTGAAATACTGGAACTCAGCTGCATCCGGTTTGACTGGAAGCTGACCCCAACATAGTTGTGAAAGGGCTCAGGAGATGCATTATACGTGAAACTTACTGATTCCGTGCATTCTTAATACATCACCCAACATAGGCACCACGCTGGGTGACTCGACAATCCGGCTCGCTACTTGCCTACGCCTTGGCGCTCCTTGCGTGGTTCTGCATCGCTTTCAATGCGTCGAAGGTGTTGACTGCCTCGGACACCATGGCTTATCCTGCAGTAGGAACGCAGGCCGGATAGCACGGTACGCCAGCATCAATGACATTATTCGTCGTGCTCTTGTGACCGCCGCCGGGTTGCCGGCTGTTCTAGAAGCCAATGTGCATTCTTAATAAAAAACATGCTGCGATCAGCGATCACCAATCTATTCGCGAAACGTAACGATCTTTCTTTGTTCTTCTAAATTTCAAATTTCATAAAACCTGTTTTCTAAAATCCGTTAAATAAATTGTACTCCCAAATCCAGTCATTCCATTTTCAAACACGTCAACCGTAGCTCTGACTCACCACAGTATAATTCCCTTTCATCCGAACAAAAAGGCTTGACCCCAGAGCGATTGGCTCGGATTAGCTATATTTATACTATACTCTATGATATAGCTACACTATGACTATACCATAGAGCTGTGGGGTCGCGAGGGACGGACGGTCATCACCTTGACATAAACCCGTTCAAATCAACCTTCGCTAGTGATGGGGACATGTATCGGTGGGTGAGATATCGATGTTATTATAATTTTTATTGCGTTTTGTTTCTTTCTCCCGCTGTTTTGCGTGTAATTTTGTTTACCATTTAGCTTTTATGTACTCATCAAAATTTTGGGTTGGGTCGAAGTTGTTCAGGAAATGGATTCATGGAAGGATTTGGGGGAAGGTCAGCAGTGGGACAGTGTAATATCCAACTTTTATTAACAGTTTACACCACAAAAAAGTTATCGGTCAATACAAGATATTACACATATTATACAATCATAGAAACATAGAATTAGGTTACATCTATACTAATATTATAAACCTGAAGAGTTTGTTTGTTTGTTTGCTTGAACGCGCTAATCTCAGGAACTACTGGTCCGATTTGAAAAATTATTTCCGCGTTAGATAACCCATTTATCGAGGGAGGCCATAGGCTGTATAACATCACGCTAGGCCCCTTAGGTGCTAAGCAAAAAGAAAAAAGCATGGCCAGGCGATTTTATGCGACGGGGTGGGTCGGCGAAGCAAGCAAAACCAAACAAATTTCTTTGATAGATTTTCAACTTTAGTACATAAGTGTAAAAGTTCATGGTCAATTGAGAAAATTTGACAGTTTGGCGTAGCTTGATGGGCTGGCGTCTGTACTGTCATTTTTCGTAAATTAATCTGCATTTCTTTGTCTGCTGTTGGGTTTCTTAGCCATAGTAATATAATGTGGTGATATTTATGGTTAAAAAATATATTTCTCAGTAACAAAATACACAGATTTCACTTACTTGAGAACATTTGTTTTTGTAATTTTGACTCTAAAACTAAGCTGCTTTTGTTTCTGTTTACAACAAATAATTTAGTGTACACAATAATATTTGATTTCGTACTCAAACTACATTAACGAACACAAAAACTTAAAAAAAAAAACGGTCCAGTCGCAAAAGTTTATTTTAATTTTAATAGTAAGTATTTTATTATTATATGAGAAGTTTTCCCTGACTACTCTATCTGGCTTTAAAAGAGTAGTTTCTAATCTCTCTGATCTAGTTTTAATATGCCACAATTCTTATCGACGGTGACGACGAATACATTTTAATCGTCTCCTCACTAGCAGGGCGTGGCAAACGATGGGGTTGGCATCAACGGGTATAGATATAGCCTGCCTGTTTGGATAGTCGTGTAAGCGATTATATACGTATACCTCTTTGTTTTGTTAATTTACACCTTTTCAACGGCCCTGATTGAGTGCTTGGCTATTAAGGATTACCTAGGCACTTTAATATAGGTATTCTATGAGCACTATAGGCTAGGGTCTATTTTGTAAATATAGTAATTGCTAATGCCAGTGGCTTCGCGTGGAGGTCGAAAGTTATCCCACGGGAACGTCTCCGGATAAAAAGTATCCTTTGTTTTAATTCAATCTCTAATCTATCTGTGTGCCGAATTTCATCCAGCTTTTGCGTGCTTGAGTAACAAAAAAACTTTTTCCAAAATAATAACAACCGACTTCCAAAAAACACTACAAAGTGCAAAATAACTTTAATTTCGGAAGGCGGTGACTCTGGGTGTTTATTTTACGAGTAACTAGCTGACCTAACAGACGTTGTCCTGTCCGTCCAATAGTCATTGAATCCCTACCTTACCTACCCTACCTACCCCACCTACCCCACCTACCCTACCTACCCTACCTACCCTACCTACCCTACCTACCCTACCTACCCTACCTACCCTACCTACCCTACCTACCCTACCTACCCTACCTACCCTACCTACCCTACCTACCCTACCTACCCTACCTACCCTACCTACCCTACCTACCCTACCTACCCTACCTACCCTACCTACCCTACCTACCCTACCTACCCTACCTACCCTACCTACCCTACCTACCCTACCTACCCTACCTACCCTACCTACCCTACCTACCCTACCTACCCTACCTACCCTACCTACCCTACCTACCCTACCTACCCTACCTACCCTACCTACCCTACCTACCCTACCTACCCTACCTACCCTACCTACCCTACCTACCCTACCTACCCTACCTACCCTACCTACCCTACCTACCCTACCTACCCTACCTACCCTACCTACCCTACCTACCCTACCTACCCTACCTACGCTATAAACCTCACGGAGCCCGAGACCTTTCCAACGAATGCAAAACCGTGGAAATCGGTTCGTGCGTTCTGGAGTTATAGCGTCAGGAAGGAAAACCCGACTTATTTTTATTTTACGAGTAATTATTTGTAACCGAATTCCGAAATTAAAGTTATTTTGCACTTTGTAGTGTTTTTTGAAGTCGGTTGTTATTATTTGGAAAAAGTTTTCATTTTTCACTTTTTAGTTACCTACTCCACACCAATTTGAAATTTCATCATCCTTGGGGTCAAAACAATGCATATTTATGCGATAGCAGCAATCGCGGTTGATTTGCTATAATTTTGTTGAAGAGTTCCGTTGTCTATCTCCGAAACGCAGCATCAGATTTATATGAAATTTGAATGGGACCATTTCGGAATAAATATCTTTCGAACAAAAAAATAATTTTGCAAATCCGTCTACATATGAAGGAGTTATGCCCGAACATACATAAAAAAAAAAAAAAAAACATGTCGAATTGATGATAACCTCCGTCTTTTTGAAGTCGGTTAAAAATCGAAACATCCAAATAACTAAACATACAAATTGTCGCATTTTTTTATTAGTAGGATATAATTAGGACGTACATACATGATTAGCTGGTTTAGCTGTTCGTTGGCACCTAATCGCTAATGATTTGGTAAATTTTTATTTTAAGAGGTTCTTAAACAATCCGAATAAGGCTACGAAAATAAAATTCGGGAAATTGTCAATTTCGGGAAAAAATTACACGTCCTGATTTTAGTGGGACTTATGAATTGGACAGGAACAGGACAAACCCTGTCGATGCAGCTAGTTGAAACATAACATTGGGTTATCTATAGATACTTCTACATACTAACTAATATATAAACAATTTGGAACCGTGCACCTAGCTTCTGACGTTTCATAAGTGCCCATGCAGGTTTATATGAAATAAAAATATTTTGATTGAATATTTTGATTGATTGATTGAATATAATCTACTAATATTATAAAGAGGAAAGATTTGATTGTTTGTTTGCATTGAATAGGCTCCGAAACTAGTGAACCGATTTGAAAAATTATTTCACTGTTGTGAAGCTACACTAACCCCGGGTGACAGGCTATATTTTATCCCCGTATTCCGACGGGAACGGGAACCACGCGGGTGAAACCGCGGAGCGCTGCTATTTTGATTATATTTCGGCGTAACTTCAAACTGAAACCTTTTATTTGTTTCAGAGCAATCATTCTGACGAATTCGGACGAAATAAAAGAATTGGAGCTATCGAAGTTATTCAAAGACCAAATATCTACGGAGAATGAAAAGAAGAAGGGGTGAGTAACCTTTTTCAACAGATGAACAACATATTTTGGGTGACTTTCATTTGAAAGTAGGTCTTATTGTGGTGTAGGTAAGCTATTCTCTTGCTTGGCAAGTTTCGGTTATGAGTAAAATAAGACACTTTTAAAACAGGGTATTTTCCAATTTATTAAAAACTATTCTAATTTGAAGATTGGGACGAAATATGTAACAGAAAAATAAAAGTAAATTGATTTAGTATCCATTTTCTCAATTAAAAATGATTTAAACCAAATTAATTTTTAGTTGTTTTGAATTTACCGCCAAAACGCTCCTTACGATGACTTTTTATCACGTGACGTCAACTTTGTGTAAACTAAAGTAGTTAGTAAGTAAATAAGTGAATGGCGAGTCTATGATTAACAAGATTTCTAATGGATAGAAAGTGATATTACTGGTGTGCGGTGCCTCTGTGCACAAATACTTTTAAAACTCCGTTAAACTAAGTATTTGTACCGGTGCCGTTTACACAAAGTTGACGTCACATGTCACGTGATAAAAAGTCATCGTAAGGAGCGTTTTGGCGGTAAATTCAAACCAAAGCAAAATAATTTAGATTTTAATCGTTTTTAATTGAAAAAATGTGTATTAATAATTTTTATTTAATTTTCTGTTGAATATATCGTCCCTATTTTCAAATTAAACTAGTTTTTATCAAATTGGAAAATACCTTATTGTGTTTCTGGTGGCAACGGACACAATGTCACACAGGACACGTCTTAGATAGATGTGACCCATGTTAAAGCGAGTATACCTAATGGGCAAACTATAACGAGCTCCGTAAATTACTCAAATTATAGTCATTCGCATAAAACCTTAGATAATTGGCGGATCTGGGCCTAGAGACAAAATACATTTCTGTTAGCGTTCACGCCAAACGCTACGCCAAAATGTATGGGAATGACATTACCTGCGGAAAGGACACAACGTAACCTTGTGTTTTGTTTTGTCTAGGCCTGCTGGACAGCTTTTGAGCCTGTATATATATAGCTCAAGTGCGTTCTTGTATGGAGTATTGCAGCCACTTATGAGATGGCTCAGCAATATACCAGGTTGCTGCCCTTGACTCGGTGGAACGCAGAGCAAAAAGGGTCATAGGCGACGAAACGTTGGTGGCTAAGCTTAACAGCTTGGCTCATCGGCGTAATTTTGCTCTTCTATCGGTCTTCTTCAGACTGTAGGTACTTCGGAGAGTGTGCGCAAGAGCTCCACGAACTGATCCCACCATTGCCCTTTTACTACCGGACTACCACACGCACTGCAGGGTACCATCCGTACTTGGATGATATTCCGACCAGTCGTACTCAGCGCTACTCCTCCACATTTATTATGCGCACAGTCAAAATGTTGAACTCTCTGCCTGCGTCTGTGTTCCCTTCCACATTTACCCTTCAAAACAAGAGTGAACAGGCATCTTCTGGGCACGCTCAATCTATCATAGACCTCATCAATCGCGGCCCATTTAGTAATAAAACAAAACGACGGGTTGCACTCCGGGAGTGCCGGCAGAAGTGAAAACTTGAATATTAGCGTTGTGCATTTTTGATATTTTGGAATGGTTAGGGAATAATTTTGCGCGAATTGCTTTAATTATCAGTATAAAAGTTATGTGGTAGAATACAATATTTATTTATTGCGCTATCGTACACAAACATGACAATTATATTACATTAAAAAGTTTATGTCTCAGAAAAATCAAGCCATCAGCTGTCACCATCCATGGACGCGTGGCACGCTGTAACATATAAAACACACACGAACATTCGCGCAAGCGCCCTGCGCCGCCTAAACGAAACAGCAAGCGCAGGCATACATTTTCGCCGCGCCGTAGAAAGAGAGGGGGATACTTCCTCTCCTACGCCGCGCCGGCTGTCTACTCTCCATCCGTCTTACGAATTTTCGATCACGTCACGTGTCCTGACGCGAGTTTAATTTTTTTTACCCATTAAATAAAAAGCTACAACGCCGCTAAAGAAGTTTTCACTTCAAAAATTAAAAAAAAACTGTGCAAATTATTTCATTATCACTGCTCTCAAAACGGTGAAGGAAAACGCTGAGGAAACTGGCATGTCCTGAAAATTCGAAGACATGTGACATCTACCACAGGACCAGCGTAGTGGAATACGCACCACTTTCTCTAATAGAGAGGAGGCCTGTGTCCAGGGTAGTAGGTACCAATAGAAAATGGCGCCCAAGGCATCACATTTACGCCTCTTTGTAAATTATCTTCTCGGTCTACACTGAGCAAAGTTATGTCGCATAACCCTTCTTGACCAATTATATACCTATAGCCTTCAATAACGAAGGTATTAATTTCAACTTGCTAAAAAATCGCTTGCCTTGCTGCAATTTTAGAGAATTTGAATAGAAATAGGCAGACTTGGAAATACGATTTGATCCTCGTACCGCACAATATATTCAAGTAGCTCTTCAGATCTCTTAGATAAAGTTTTTTTCTAATATATTAATTTGCGACTTTTTGCGTACCCCTTCGATAGGCTATTGCCCTGCCTGCCCCACCCTAGTTACGCCACTGCATGTGGCCCAGCAGTGGGAACAGTATGCATACAACTCATGTAACTGATTTTCTTCTGTACATAGATACAGGGAGGTACCTACTTAGTTCTACCAAATATTAATAAAAACTTCTTTTTTATAGTAAGAAGAAGCAAAAATCTGAAAGTTCAGAAGAATCGCTGAATAACGTTCATCACACGACGGACGATTCAGGTATTTGACATCATCGGGTGCGAAGGGACAGCCCGAAAAGAAGTCCTAGGCATAGAGATAAACATGATGACAGGCATAGAGACAAAAAAAGAAACAAAAAGAAGCACGAATCTAGTGACAGTGACACTGACAGCTCGAGTTGAAGGCTGCAAGGGTTTGTACCTTTGCGTAAAATCTTGTTGCCTCTGGTTGTAAAGTTTGGATATTGGGCTTTTTGGATTTAGAAAAATGAAAAAGTCAACAATTTAAAATGAATTTTGTATAAATGATTACTCAGATATGTAATTATTACGGTGGAAATTGTTGTTAAAATATCAGAGTTATTATTGATAAGATATATAAAATACGCCGTGATACCAACACGGCGTTTTGTAGAACTTACTAAGCATTAGTTTATTAATTAGAGGTATTTTATTAGGAGTAATTTTATATTATTATTATTAGCTTCACCTGGCGTTATTCCATTACAACACTGAAATTATATTAATCATACGACTATTGCGATGAACATAACGTCGTGCACATAAAAACCAATTTAAAAAAAAAAAATGTTTGGATGACACAGCCATGAAAACTTAAAAAAACATTCTGAAGGTGCTCGCACATTGCTCCTAATTTGATAAAGAGCGGTCCAAGAAAAGTATTTTATATTTTACGTCATAGATCGAATGTAGTTTATGGCACCATAATAAAGTTTTGTAACAAAATAATAACAACGAGTTAACCGTTGCATTATTTTGTGAACAACCAGTGTAAGCCGATTTTTAGATATTGGATACGAATTTCGCTCTTCCATGAAAGCGATTAATATTATGCCAACTTCGATTTCGTAAATGTGTGATTAGGGTTTTTTTGAAAACAATGTTATTTTATACTAGCGACCTCACCCAACTTAAAGGTCTGTATGAGTTCGAAGCTCGAAACTTAAGCCCTATAGATTCTTGCATGAGGCATACAATCAAATTGAAGCTACTTCTACGACTTGCATCGCAAACACTATTTTGATATCGTTGAATCGTACAGACGCTAGCACGTCAATCTGTCAAATTTCTTTGATAGATTTTCAACTTTAAAACAAAAGCATAAGGTTCATGTTAAATTGGGAAAATTTGACAGTTTGAGGCAGCTTGATGTGCTGGCGTCTGGATCATATATCAGGCCTAATATCGAGAAAACTCGACTTCGTTTTTCTTTGGGCGTCAGTGTTTTAAAAATAATTGCACATCACAGCTTTTCCGTACAATCTCCAATATCAACGCGATCAAAATGTAGGGAAGCAGCAGGTTTATTTATCTTTTCAGATTAATTTGACCTCTTGACAAGATTATGTTCATGAGCGGCATTTTAAACTATGCCACTTATTTAACCTAACAAACTACACTGCAGATTATCGCTGATTAGGATATTTAATTAAACATTTAGTAAAATCCAAGTAATCAATAAAATGAAAGGAAACCATTCTTAAACTTGTTGTAACATTTTATATTATTGTATCTTTAGAATGTATGTTAAGATTTGCACAAGGAATGTATTATACCTATGTATTTTAATATTTTTGAGTAGATTTTCTAATAAAAATTATCGATGAGAACAGTCTTTTTTTAATACCCGCCACCCACAACACCTACTCTATACATTTTATATTTATGCTCATCTATTTTAAATAAAATAAAGACGCATTTTTTAAAATTTATTTTGTATTTAATTCTATTACAATTAAATACTACACTACACAGCACGGGCGTAGCCAGGTTTTAGTTTCGGGGAGGGTTCAAGAAAATAAAACGACTAAAAGTACATAAAATAACCCTTTTATAAGAAAAATATTAAAGATGTGAAAAATACATACCTACAGAAAAAATCTCCTTGAAGGAATTAGGGGGGTGTTCTTTTTCGAGCAGTGGGACAATAGAAACTATAAGCTAAATAAAAAAAAAAATGTTCCAAAAATCCAAAACACTATATTTTAATGTAGGTAATAGTAGTTAGTAATCAATGAGATATGCTGCACGCCTGTTTTTATTTTAATTTGCCCTTTTCGGGGGGGGGGGGGGGGGGTTGAACCCCCAAAACCCCCCCCTGGCTACGCCCGTGCTACACAGATACACTAACAAAAAAATTCCCGCCTACCATAGACAGTGACGCAACTGTCAGTTTTCCCGCTCAATTTCGGCACCATATTTGTAATAGAGAGAGCGCCAAAAGTAAGCTCTGTCTGGTGTCAGCGGTGCGACGTATTGGGGTTCTAGAGTTATGGCCAGGTTATGGGGATATGGTAACCATTCACCGTTGGCTGCTTCTGGAGTTGGTGACCTGCAAAAAACATTTTTATTTTAATAGAGCATTCAAATACATAGCTAATAAAAGATAGTATGTAGTTGAAATAGACTTGGATATTCTATGCAAATAAGCAAATGAAGATTCTCTTGCATTGCCAAAAAGATATCATGTTTATTGCAATTCTGCAGTACGACTTAAGATGTCACTGGCACCATTCAATTTATGCTAGATACACACGCAGCGACGTAAGTCACCGGCGACTCGCCATCGATCTCAAAATCTCATGTCCACGCACAGATTTTGACATCGATAGTAACAAATCTCACCAAAGTCACTACGAATGTAGGTGCCTAGCTAGTTTTAACGACGATTTTAAATTAAATACGATAAAAATTCAACTCTTAAAAATACACTAAAGTACAGTCGCCAGCAGGTCAAGCTATCCCAAACTGTCAAATTTTCCCAATTGAACATAAACCTTATTCCTTTGTAATAAAGTTGAAAAACTATCAAAGAAATTTGACAGATTGGGGTAGCTTGATGACACTTGGTTACCTTTTAAAATCAAGTAAATCACAATGAAACGAAAACTCACCCATATTTAGCAAAATTAGTCCACATCATAGTCATAAACGTCACTATTCTTGCATCATCTTCACTCATAGGCAAAGGCAATCTTTCAAGTTCGAACAGATAGAACAATTCATCCATATTCGTCGTGGCTGGCAAACTTGTATTAGTCAACAATCTCCCCAAATTCCTGTACCCCATATGATTGAAAATGTACTGGTACACATTAACATCAGAATTATTCGTGTACATTTCAACAAATAAGGACATTGGACCAACGTAAGCGAAATCAGAATTCAAATTGATCAAGCCACCGACAACATTCTCTTCCGAACTGATGTTGGCAAAATAAGTATCTTTTAAAATCTCTCGTACTTCATTTTTTTCTTTTTTTGTTACGTTGAAACTTCTTTGATCGAGAACTGTGAAGTCTTCGTTCTTAATTCTGTCCATTTGACTCGTAATTGTGTAGTAATCTAAGGTAGAAGTTAGACCTTCAACAGTGTTCAAGCCAAATATAGCTGGGGCTGCATTGAAAGACTCAGAAGTCAATATATTAAAAGGCGTATCACATAAGAAAGGATCGTCATCCAAATATTCTTCTACTGAAGGCAGAAATACAGATTTACTGTTCATTTGGTTTCCAATTGCTTCTTCTAACTTGTTGATTGGCACATCAGTATATATATTTAACAATTCTTCAGGATCTAGAGTTTTAACTCCAAGGGATTTAGCAACTTGAGAAGCAGTTGCTAGAGGGTTTGCATCAAAAGATTTTGGCGTGAACAGACTTCCACTCTCAGAAATTATACCCTTAAACAGTCCATTACAAGACTCTGAAAGCGTCAGATAAATAGCTGAAACTCCGCCACTGCCATGACCAAACACAGTCACATTATCCTCATCACCTCCAAAGTTTTTGATGTTATCTTTAATCCATCTCAGAGCCGCTCTAATATCTTTCAAACCTGCGTTCCCTGGCGCTTCCTTAATACCCAAGTTCAGGAAACCGAGAGCATTTAGTCTGTAGTTGACAGAAACCATAATGACTCCATGGCTGACCAAATAATGGGGGCCGTAGAAGACAGGAGAGCTGCTGCCAACGCCAAAGTCCCCTCCGTGAAGGAAGACCATGACAGGTAAGGTGTCGTTGTAAGAAATGGGGACGTAGATGTTAAGGACTAGACAGTCTTCAGTCTCGCTGGGGGCGGAGAGAGGATCGTTAGCGGGGAATTGGGGACATAAGACTAAGCGGTTATCTGCGTTGAAGATTCCTTTGTGTGATGGCGGTTCTTCGGGTGCCTGTGGAAGAATTTAATTTTTTAGGTGAAGGAATTATATACCTTGTATGTACAGTCACCAGCAGGTCAAGCTATCCCAAACTGTCAAATTTTCCCAATTGAACATAAACCTTATTCCTTTGCAATAAAGTTGAAAAACTATCAAAGAAATTTGACAGATTGGAGTAGCTTGATGTGCTGGCTTCTGTACAAGACATCGACGCGCAAACTGTACAGACGCCAGCAAATCAAGCTACCCCAATCTGTCAAATTTCTTTGACATAATTAGGTATATTCAATTTTATGACATATGCATATGGTTCATGTTCAATTGTTCATTCAAATAAAATTTGACAGTTTTGGGTAGCTTGATGTGCTGGCGACCTACCTAACCATGAAATCAGCACATGACTCTTTAATGGTTGTAAAAAAAAGTGCAAATAACTACGTCAAAGTCATAGAACAGGTCATTCTTTTTTTGAAAACCGAAGAACAATTTCTACGCTAGGATATCAGTATGTTCGTCGATGTCCCTGCTGTATAAGAGGTTTTAAACACTTTCTAACTAAGCTATTATGACCTACGATAGCTCAGTGATAAAATGCCTCATTTCATATATAAAGTAAGTACTTAGTTAGTTGAAATATGTAGGTATTGTAGTAGTAAATAGAAATGTCTAGAAATCCCCACTTATATGTAAGCACATACATTTTCAAGCGATTCATAATGAAACCTACAACGTTATTACGTAAAGCACCGAAGAAAGATATCTAATGAAGTTTTTGTCTATTATCTCTTTACTTATCTGAATGCGTAATCCATTGTACGTCCGCGCGTTTAATTTCCCAGAAGAAGCTGGCTGATAAGCACGTCAACTACCATCACGATTAAATAAATAAAAAAATTAACTCACCCGATATCTCTCTTTGATAACAGCATATTGGATTCCACAATATTCATAGTACAATTCATTGGAAGCCAAGTACCCTTTGACTTTTCCCTGCTTCGTTTTCACAATCTTTGTCTTGTCTATGCCCAAAACTTGGCTAAAATCGATTAATAAAACAAAAAGGCTGAATGAGACTAGGCTGTACGCCATTTCCTTGGCCCTTCAATAAATAACTTATAACTATATTTTGATTTCAATATGGCGGCTTTTATACAGCTGTTGTTGCTTAATTTTGATATTGCAGCATTTAATTTTAATTTCTTTGTAATTTTGATAGTATGGAGTTATTGAGTGAGCTGATAAAAGACAGCTAAGGTTCTGTACCTTTGATTTTAGGTAAATATTTTGATTATAACTATATTTTGATTTCAATATGGCGGCTTTTATACAGCTGTTGTTGCTTAATTTTGATATTGCAGCATTTAATTTTAATTTCTTTGTAATTTTGATAGTATGGAGTTATTGAGTGAGCTGATAAAAGACAGCTAAGGTTCTGTACCTTTGATTTTAGGTAAATATTTTGACTTATCTACCCAATACTCATCGCTGGTCTATTGGTCGCAAGCACTCAGATATATTTTATGAGGTCTTGGGTTCGATTACCGGGTCGGTTAAAGTAAAAATAATTCTTCAGTGCCCGATTGATGGCAATAGGTTCGCCCTCTATTATATGGAACATAAACATAACTGGCGAAATGTGGATAGAACCGTGCCGATAGAATAATGCCTGACCTGGGAATAGAACCCAAGATCTCACGCTTAGCGTTTGCAACCACTGGTTCAACGAGGCAGTCAAACATGACCATTTTAATAAATCGTACGGATCTCTAAAAAGAACAATTTAAAATTTAGTACGTGACATTAGAATGAATATTGTTATCAATATTAAAATCAATAATTATGTCATTGTTAATGAAATAATAGGTATTACATAATCATTATCAGCGAGAATCTTGATAATTAATTATGTAATTAATAAACAATATGCCTCGGAAAACACGTTAAGCCGTTGGTCTCGGGTGTCATTTGTGGATCTTTGACAGTCGTTACGGGTCGTCAGAAGCCCGAAAGTCTGACAACCAGTCTTACTAAAGGGTATCGTATTACCCAGTAACTGGGTTGTGGAGGTCAGATAGGCAGTCGGTCCATATAAAATACTTCTATTCAGTTGCATTAGGTTAGACTAAAAGATGACCCCAATATAGTTGGGAAAAGGCTAGGGAGATGAAGATGATAAATAATTTGACAGAGCAAAAAGAAAATTGAACTGAAACGGAGCAAATGGAGTACGTAAAGGATCATAGCAGGCTGGTTGTGCTCTGTAGTTTCTCGCTACCGCCATGGGAAGGCGTGATATTATGGACGTATTATTATAAATTTAGGCAAACTCACAGTGCCAGGTCTCTTGATCCAGCCTGTCCCCAGTACTAGCTGCAACACCCCCCCCCCCCCCGCCAGCGACTCCCTGAGCCGAGGTTCGTACCCCACAGGGGGTGCCCTCAGTGTTGTAGTTTAAGTAGGTTTACGCCCTGGCTGGAGGCTTTTAGATTCCTAAAAACCTTCACAGGAAAGTCCGGTTGAGCAGTCACGGCCTCTCAAGGTCAACTGCGAGATGCCATAAACAAAAAAAAAAAAAAGTGCCAGGTCTTTATGTACCTACTGATACTTTTAAGTAATATGGCCAAATACATACAAGATTATGAGACAGTAGCAGAACGGCAGATAAGGGAAGGCACACTACGACTGGATTTGAAGAATAAAATTTTACTAATAAGAACCTAAAAATTGTTAAACATAGTCCACGATACCAGTATGTAAAATTATTCAACACGCTGCCTATAAACATCAAAAGTGCCGTATAGGTACAGTAGCGCTTTCAAGATAAAACTAAAAAAAAATACCTATTGACTATGTGTCTGTATGCTGTAGAAGAACAGTAATTTTAATGAATTGTAATTGTGTCGATATAATCATGGGTTGTAAAATTTTGTTTCATTTTGTAAATTCAAATTTATTGATCTAGCCATATCTTTTTTAATTCTTTTTGAATTTTTTTGATTTAATTTTATCAATATATGTTAATTTGTATATTTATTTAAAAAAATATATTGTTGTAATTGATTTTTTATTGTTTGTAAATATGTAATTTTGTGTAAGAATTTAAATTCTTACCTATAAGTTCAGATACAAGTTACTTGTTTTATGAATAAATGACTATGACTATGACGTACAGACGCCAGCACATCAAGCTACCTATCCCAATCTGTCAAATTTCTTTGATAGATTTTCATCTTTAAGATTTTTGCTTGAAGGTTCATGTTCAATTGGAAAAAAATGACAGATTGCTTCTTAACCGGTGTAGGTCGGACGATGACTTTTGACGTTTAAGTAGCCGAGTAGCCGTCAAGTCCCGCGCCAATATCTGTCAATATACCTTGACAAAAAAGGTCCACTTAAGTTTTAATTTTTTTCTTTTAAAACAAACAACGTGCGTCGCAACTGGCTGAGCCAGTATAAACCGGTTTTTTTCAGTCACGCCGCGTACGCGACAAGCGGCCAGTGGTCACGCACACATGGCCCCCGTGTGCTTGTAGTAGTGCAACCGATTCGCGCGGTTGTATGAAGCTTTGCATCTGTTCCGTTTAGTTCCTCATGTGTCTGTACTTAGGTATTAATAATAACAAGATTAGATATTGTTTGCATTGTTAAAACAATAAGTTTTTGTTATGTAACTAAACGAGCAGTGGTATTCAGGGGCGTACCAATAGAAAATGGCGCCTAGTGCACGCATCACATTTGCGCCCCTTCGTAAATTATCTTCTCGGTCTAAACTATGCAAAATTAGGTCGCATATCCTTTCTTGACCAATAGCCTTCAATAACGAAGGTATTAATTTGAACTAGGTAAAAAAATCGCTTGCAATGCTGCAATTTTAAAAGAATTTGAATAGAAATAGGCAGATTTGGAAATATGTTTTCATCCTCGTACTGCACATTATACTCAAGTGACTCTTCAGATTTCTTAGATATAGGTAGGTAACAGTATAGAATGGTTTATTGTTTTTTTTTTTTAAGTATTTGGCGACTTTTTGCGCCCCCCTTGGATAGCCGCTCAAGGTTCTTGCCCTGCCTGCACCACCCTAGTTACGTCACTGGTGGTAATCCAATGGTGATGGCCCCGACTTTCGACTTGTAGATCGTAAGTTCGAACCCAGACAGGCGCTTTACTTTGTGTAAATTATTTTACCACCACTGCTCTCAAAACGGTGAAGGAAAACACCTTAAGGAAACCGGTATGTTCTAGAACAAAAAAAATCGAAGACGTTTGACATCTACCAACGCCCACTGGGCCCGCGTGGTGGATTACGGCCCACTCCCTCTCACTGAGTGGAGGCTTGTGTCAACATTATAGGCTGATTATCTATATAAATAAAAAGACAAGTCCTGACTGACTCATCAACGCCCAGCCCAAACCCTTGGACCTAGAAAGCTGAAATTTTGCACAGAGGTTCCTCTTATAATGTAGACAAGGAATAAGGAAGGGTTTTTCGAAATTCAACCCCTAAGGGAGTTAAATAGGAGATGAAAGTTCGGGGCGGGCGAAGCCGCTGGCAAAAGCTAGTTATCATAAATAAAGAAGTCTAAATTGTGCTGAATTATAATTTAAAGAAGCTTAAAAATTTAGATTGAGTAGGATGCGCCTTCTCTATCTCAGATAGGTAGGTACGCCTCGAATAGGTTAAGTGCCATTTTATTAGGTGTTTTCGTATACACCGTGAAATTTAAACGGTTGTTTTCCCGCGGCAGAACAACTTGCCATAATAAGGACTACTCTTTTCTGTTCTTTTTAATAAAAAAAAAATCATAAACTCGAAAACGTGCAAATCAATACTAACACAAGAGGTAAATAATTGTAGGTATCTATAACATCGCGTCAAACTTAATGGCGGCTCTGAAGTGAGCTACACGCTGCACAGTACCCCACCCCTCAACCCCGCTGACCCATGAATTTGTTACTGCGCAGCGACTCGCCTCGTGTTCCGAGCCGCCATTAAGTTTGAATCGAGCTGTACTACTCGAATCGCGCACGCGGCGCCTACAAAAGAAACAGCGATCCATAAATGTTCAAAGCAAAATAAACTCGAGCTTGTGGTGATTTTACAAAAATTTTATTCTGCCATTTTTTGTTTTTAATGTTTTAAGTATTTGTTTTTAAAACGATTGTATTACCTTGGTAATAAAATCGTTTTGCAGCATCGGAAAACAACCACTAAAATTTATCGGTGTTTTTAAGTTTTTGATTTGGAAACTACATATTTTAGTTTGAAGCTAGGGAGGTGCAAGTGCACGGTCTCGCAACCCGCTCCCCGTGCTCTGGCTGTTCGTGGAGTTTGGCTAAGCTCTAGCAAAAATCATTAAATATTCTGCAAGTCCTCTCCTGTCACAGGCAAAGTGACATCTATCGACATAACGTTTGAATCAAAACGAATGCTGGTTTTTTGGCGGGATCGCGTTGGAACATGTCGCACGAATTTACATTTTCATGAAATTTTAAGAGACTACTTAATACGAATTAAATTGTATTTTTTTATAGTGAATTATTCAATTTAGTTCCGTGTGAGTGCACAAGTATTAAAGTGAAGGTGAAAATAAGTGATTAACGTGGACTTTCGTTTTCCCCCCAAAAACTCCTAATAGGTATCTAGTTGTAAAGTTACCTACTACCGCTGTACAATAACTTAGACTTGACTGACTAAATACGACTAGTTATGACTTTTTTGTAACTTCCTGCCTGATAACGGGCGATTTACTTGATCGAAAAGAAAAATTACCTGACACTGGCTAAATGCGCAAACCGTGCCAAGCCAACACCCAAAAAAAAAAAGACGAACGCTCTTGCATTTTTAGTCAAAGCCTAACTATCATAATCATAAGAAATGTTGTTACAATATCATCATTCTTTTGCTAAATCTCAATTTATTTGGGGTCAGCGCAACATATAGGTACAGACGCCTGCACATCACGCTACCCCAAACTGTCAAATTTTTCCAATTGAACATGAACCTTAATCCTATGTGATAAAGTTGAAAAACGATTAACTAAATTTGACAGATTGAGGTAGCTTGATGTGCTGGCTGTCTGTACCTACTCTTCTTGCATGCTTCTCCACTAGTCCCCATCTCAGTAGTTACCGCTTTAATAGCCATATATTTTTTCTTAGTCCTTCCATGGTTTCTTCTTCATCGTTTCTCGGTCTTCCCCAACTCATTACGTTTTGTTACAAAAATTGTTAAGAAGGTAGGTATATACAGAGGCCAACACATCAAGCTACCCCAATCTGTCAAACTTTGATAGTTTTTTCAACTTTTTATCAAAGGATTATGGTTTACGTTCAATTGGGAAAATTTGACAGTTTGGGATAGCTTGACCTGCTGGCAACTGTAGGTACTTAAATCCTCAGATGTTGTTGACGTTTGTAATCTTTGTTATGACAATAAAACAAACAAAAACAAAGAAAATATTAATGCTTCCTTCCCGGGCTTAATCACATTTTCATTGTTTTGGGTTTTATTGTTTTAATTTTCCCTCACATGACTCATTATAATTATGCACGTTTAAAAACCTGAAAAACAACTAACGAAATTATTGAAATTCTTAATTATTTTTTAAATAGATATGAACTATCTCATACCAATTTAGGATTCATTTTAAAGTAATCTTCGAAAGTGTCTGTAATCAGCAAACCGATATTTTTTCAAAGTTTTCTGTCAATGTCATAACTTTTTCTCAAACATTAAAGTGAAAGTTTCGCGACTTAAAGTTTCAGAACGCACACCAAACTTACGTTTTGACGTCCAAAATTGTGGTTACATCGAATTTATGAAAAATAATACTTAAAATACTCTAATATTTACTAGTGTTACATAATTTATAACCGAATTATACATTAATTAGTATACAATACAGATTTCAGTGTAATTTCAACTATACAAAGTGTCCGTGAGATAAATCTTAACAAGTGTCTGCCTACGTGTAGAATTTAGAAAATCTATTAAAACTTCTTCGAACTATATTATGAGAGCTTGTTAAATCGGCGTAGTTATGAATAAAAAACCTGTGAGAACCGGCCCAAGGATCAGAATCACGAGACCCGCCTTAAAAACACGAAAAACTGACGACCCAGTTTCGATTTTCGACGATCGAAAATATATCTACTCGTGCCAGTATTGTCGCGTGAAGTTTACTCAGAACAGTCAGTATTTCCGCCACATGACTTCAAACCACGAGATCCAGCAGAAAGCAGCGACATTTGAGTGCAATGAGTGTCAAATCGTCTTCAACAAGAAAACCAACTTAGATCTCCACTGTCAATCTCATCACCAAATGAAATCTAAATCAAAATGCGAGAGCTGTGCGATCACATTCAAGTCCAGGTACTGTTTACGTCGTCATTTAAAACTGAAACAACTTCTTCAAGAAAATTCGTGTTACAAGTGTCAAAAAAAGTTTACAACTAAAGAGGGTTTAGCCAAGCATGTCAATAATAAACACACATTTAAAAATGTAAGTTTTCAATGTGATCTGTGTACTTTGAAGTTCAAAGCTGAGGAGTCGCTGCGGAGTCATTTAGCTAGAACTCATAAGAAATTATGATTTTATTAGGAAATTATTGTTAGTTTAAGTTTTTTTATGGTATTTAGATGAATGAAAGATTTCGTATACAATTTTGTGTGTAGATTTTATGTAAATATTTATTGTTACTCATGATTATGTTGTTTTTCTATGGTAGAGGCAACTTGCAATGCTATATTTACGTTCTCTGCCAAGATGCTAGGCATCGTCATTTTATAGTGCAAGGGAGTGGGCCGCAATCCACCATGCGGGCCCAGTGTGGGTTGGTACATGTCACATGATTTTGAATTTTTTGTTTTTCGGACATGTTCATTTCCTCACGGTTTTCCTTCACCGTTTTGAGAGCAGTAGTGATGAAATTAAATACATAAAGTAAAATACCTGCCTGGGTTGGAACTCACAACACACGACTCGTAAGTCAAGGTCTACAGGGCCACCACTGCTCTCGATACTGCTGATGCTAGGCATACAATACTCTGTTTTCGGTCACATTATACAAACATACTGCTAAGAAAATAAGGTGTAATTGCTTGTAATAGCTGATCTATACAAAGATGGCAATACCTATTAAAATTGTAACATTCTTGAAGTTGACATGTGGATTTAAAGCTTCTGAAAATGAGACTATTAATAACAAAATCATATGAGCCAAAATTCAAGGGTTTACTTGTAGCGACTGAAGAGTTCCACTCTCCAGCTCCTGGCTCCATCATCAGAGCTACCTTCTCTTCCTTCTCTTCTCGATGATGTTGTGAATTTTGCAACAATTTGTTTTTTTAAATTCAATGATTTTAAATCATTATTATTAAAAACGTTGTTTTTTAACATTTGTAAGTAATGCATACTTTAAGTTATGCATCATTTATGTGTGTCTCATCAGTGTACTTGGCTTTATGTCATTCTGGTGGAATAAATACTCATAAATCAAGCTACCATACATATTTAAGTAAGTACATACATGTTTACATAAAGGTCTAAAACATCAAAAGAGTTTTGTAATATTAAATTTTGAATCTGACATACTGGCCATCACTTTGCTGTCATCATTGTTCCAAATTAGTATTCACGACCGTCAACAAATTTATAGATGTTGATACAAAAAATGCAGTGGCTCGATTCAGGTGTGAAATAAATAAATCATCGCCGCGTTTGCAACTGAGAGAATCATTTATAAACTTGCAACTTTATAAATCCTACAATATTAATAGGGATTGATGAATATTAATAACAGAAAAATAACTGATCCTTGATCTGTGCAAGGGATTAATATGCTAAAGAAAACCACAAAGTGCCTTTTAACACTACTAATTACTAGAATAATATAATAGCAATACACTAGGACTATACTTCCTTTAAAAAAGATTTTTAACTATGGTCTGTTCAAAAAGTAAGCAATGATTTTTTTTATCAATGACTTAATTTTCAAAGGAGGTCACTCATTTTATTCTTCGATTTGGATTTTTTTTTTAAAGTTAGGCCAGAAATAAATAACATTTTATTTAAATGGTAGTAGAAACTTTCTTTGTATGGCGACAATGCTGTAATAAAATTCGCGATAAGATCTACAACAACCATCTTTAAATGAAATAAATTACGTATGTACTTTCGCCATTTTATGTAAGATAATTGTTATGACGATATTATATTATGACGGCCGCCTAAAAAAAATCCTAAAAGGGTGATCTTCTTTAATAATGTTTTTTAACAAAAAATATTGGAAAAAGTGGTGAGATTTAAAGTTCAAACCTTCTAAATACAAAAGATAGTGCTACTCGTCCCTTTTAGTAAGTGATGGGGTAAGAATTAAACCCGAAAAGGTTTGGCCACACTTTTCTTTTTTGGGTTTTGGCTTCGCACAGTTTGTGGATTTAGCCAGTGTCAAGTAATTTTTCTTTTCGATCAAGTAAATGGCCCGTTATCAGGCACGAAGTTGCAAAAATGTCCTGGTCGTCTTTAGTCAGTCAAGTCAAAGTTATTGTAAAGCGGTAGTAACTTTACAACAACCTATTAGGAGTTTTTGGGGGGAACGCGAAACGTCCACAGTAGTCACTTATTTTCACCTTCACTACACTTGTGCACTCACACGTAACTAAATTGAATAATTCACTACCAAAATTATACGCCTTACAATAACTTGAATATGACTTTTCTTGTAACTTCGTGCCTGATATCGGGCCATTTACTTGATTCAAAAGTAAAATTACTTGACACTGGCTAAATGCACAAACCGTGCGAAGCCAATACTCAAAATAAAAAATACATCGCCGACATTTGAAAATTGAACACTGTTTTTTCGACGCGCTGAGATTCACTCTGTTGAATTCTCAACACTCGGTTCAACGCAGAGAGTTGAAAATGCAATGCGCAATAAAATCCCGAACGTGGTCCTAAGACCACGTTGTTTGCAATACTGGCTGAGCCTAGGGTCCTGAGTTCAAGCTACCCAAATCTGTCAAATTTCTTTGATACATTTTCAACTTTATCACATATGCATATGGTTCATGAATCAACAATTGGAAAAATTTGACAGTTTGGTTTGGGGTAGGTTGATGTTCTGGCGTCTGTACTTGTGATTAGCGCGTTCAACCATACAAGCAAAGAAACTCGTCAGCTTTATATTATTAATTAATGTAGATTACTAAATATCTGTTGCCGCCATTTCACATCAGAGCTTTGTACAGACTATCAAGAAACCCCAATCTGTCAAGTTTCTTTGATAGATTTTTATCTTTATAGCTTATCCATAGGGTTCATGTTCAATTGGGAAAATTTGACAGTTTGGGGTAGCTTGATGTGCTGGGGTCTGTACGAGAAAACTCGACTATTTGTACAAGATTGTTTGTAAGTCAGGGATATTTCATTTATATTCATTTTTTTTACTCCCGCAATTCTATTTAT
Organism: Polymixis flavicincta; assembly: GCA_949987655.1. Classification (NCBI taxonomy): domain Eukaryota; kingdom Metazoa; phylum Arthropoda; class Insecta; order Lepidoptera; family Noctuidae; genus Polymixis; species Polymixis flavicincta. The sequence continues at coordinate 7,896,583 of OX465200.1, forward strand.
TTATTTCAAATGTACCAATTACAAAAAAAAAAGTTTGATTTGTTAATTTTGTATTGTAAAATTGACCATGGAAAGTCTTCCACACCTTGCCTTGAAACTAATAATGACTGATGATATTTTCACTGCTGACCCCATTTGGGGAATCCAGTTGTGATGTCATATGTATTTGTAGGTTGTGTATTCAGTCAGTTGTATAATTGATTTTATAATCTTACCTAAAATTTTGTTAGCATCAATTATTGTGAATAGATAGAAAATAATTTAAGAGTAATTTTGTTAAAAAGAGTGTTTTGGGAATAGCGCCAGACCGAAAGAGATGAAATAATAATTTAATATTCTATTTTTTTTTTGGAATTCCTTTGCTACAATTCTAACAGGTATGTATGGGTTTAAATGAAACTATAGGTTTGTATTTTTTTAATTTAATTCTGTGAAGCCATATTTGTTACGAAAGAAAGCGAATAATATTTTGATCGTACGACCCGGACACCCGGACACTGCCATCCAAATTGCAAAAAAAAAAAACGGTTTTTTTTAATTTTGCGGGTTACACTGGTTCTACCCCCTTAATGTAGAACCAGTATAAATATCTCATCTAATATCAATACTGGAATGGAAACAAAGTAAAATAACTAAAACAGGTTACATTTTTAACCAGTGTGCAAACTGTAACCATGAATTCACCATATCATTCTAGACATAGCATAGATATTTTTTTTGTCGGTTATACAAAAACATCAGCTGTTCCAAACATTTTGACCACGTAGGTATTGCACTTTTCTATGAAAAAGTTTTATTTTTTGTATAACCGACGAAAAATTTCTACGGTGGGGGTTTATAATGGTATGCTGAAATTATGGTTACAGTTTGCGCACTGTTTAAAAATTTACCCTTCACATATAAATATTATATCTCATGAATATAAATAATGCAATGGAAACAAATTGAAATAAACAGTAGGTAAATATTATATAATCCCTTGCACAGAATAAAAGTATTATTATTTAATAATAATAACTTTAGTTTGAATTTGTATTCGAATCATTTACATGCACTGCCGTGTACACAATGACAAAAAAAAATTAGCTAAATTTCGTTTTTCAATTCCAGAGACTAATCTGATACTTATTTCAATTATATTTATACTAGTTTTCACCAGCGATTTCGCCCGCGTGGAGGTCCTAGTAATTGGGTTGTGGAGGTCAGATAGGCAGCCGCTCCATATAAAATACTGATATTCAGCTGCATCCGGTTAGACTGGAAGCTGACCCCAACATAGTTGGGAAAAGGCTAGGCAGATTGATTGAATCTGATATTTCAAGTCTTTTGTCTTTACTTTTTTATATAGAAGTTTGACATGAGTTTGACATTGACACCTGTCAAATTAGTAGCTGGGTTTGAAAAACGAATGTAGGTAGTTCATAATTAGTTTGAAAACTTATGATGTGAATAATAACTTTAATTTAGTAATTATTTTCATATTTATTTTTGTACTTAAGTTAAATTTATAATAATGCTTTACTTAGGTTAAATCTAAGTTATTTTGTAGAGTTAATTATTACCCCTGCCTTAATACACTTTTTAATTATTATTTTTTTATTTTTATTCAATTTTAAACAATGCAAGATAGTTTTTTTTTTGTTATTTAATAACTTATACTATTTTTGTGTACCTCATTGGTCTTAGTCTGGCTGACCCGGGAGTCCAACCCAGGAGGGTTGGATTCCCGGGTCGGCCATAGGTTTACCAATCTTGAATTTTACAGTAGGAGCCCAGTCGATGGCTATAGGCTTGCCCCCTATTACATGGGACTTAAACTGGCGAAGTGTTCAGTACTAAAAGTACCTACACCACTGCATGACCCCTAGAGGCATAGAGGCGTGATGTTATTTTGTGTAATTGTACAGAGGCCAGCACATCAACCTACTCCAATCTGTCAAATTTCTTTAATACATTTTCAACTTTATTCCAAACTGAATAAGGTTCATGTTCAATTGGGAAAATTTGACAGATAGGTGTACCTTAATGTGCTGGCGTCTGTACAGTCGCCAGCAGGTCAAGCTATCCCAAACTGTCAAATTTTCCCAATTGAACATAAACCTTATTCCTTTGTAATAAAGTTGAAAAACTATCAAAGAAATTTGACAGATTGGGGTAGCTTGATGTGCTGGCGTCTGTACATAGCAATAATTTCTTGTGTAATTTTGTGAATAAAAAAGTCTAAAATGGTAACAAACATTCAAAAGTAAAAAAAATATTTTGCGCTGTCTATCTTTGATGCCCGTTCGTCAACAGTTTTGTTGAAAACTTGAAAGTAACGCTTGATTCTACAAGGTGTAACAGAATAGACAGCAAGTCCTGAAAACAGTTTCTTCATACCACCACTGAATCGATTTCAACCATTTTTCATATAGGTAAGTATATTTTTCAAAAATTGTTATGCTCTATATACGGCCGGAGCCAAAGAAAATTCAATCTTATGTAACAGGTGTTGAGAAGTAGGTGATAATAAATTAAAATCAATGACTTACAAGTTTTTATATTGTTACCCATCCAGCGACACGTACAGAAAAGAGGCTAAAAATACAGTTACATGATCTTTTATAACATTTCAAATGACAGCCGTCTACCCTTACCACCTATCCAACATGAATATTGCAACAGATAAAATGAACTGAACTAATAATACAAAATAAACTTTTAAACAAAACATTGTAACGATGCCTTTACAAAAATATAATTGATAAGTTAATTAATCTCGCAGTATATTCATAACATAATAATTTACTGGAACTTACAAAGTCGATCGTTTATTATTTAAACTTAGGTACAAAAAATTAGTGATATGGCAAGAACATAAATTGGTCAGTGTGACCCTAAATAAACTTCTATATAATTAAACGGAATATTAGGAATAGGTACATTATCTATAATACGATAACACTCGGCCGTCCTGACTAAAGCCGTGTCCCACGGCGATCTTGTTTACTGGCATCAGCTGGTGTGGAAGCAGTCATCCCGGAGGAAGAAGAAGCGCCGCCCGTCGCGCTGGTAGACCACGAAGTAGCCCTTGGCGTTGCTCTATCGTTCTGTGCAGCAGTGTTCGGTAGAGTTTTCTCCATCTGTAACGTGAATTTCGTCTACAAACCAACGGGTCCATGTATACAGTTCGCACATTCCTAGCTAAGTAAATCTTGTGTACGAGGACTGCACTTAGCAACTAAATGGATAGGTAGGTACCATACCTATAGCTATTTAAATGGATTTCGTAGCTAAGTAAACAGATAGTACATAGTTCAGTGAAAAGGTAGCACATAGCTTGACATTTAAATAGGTAGTACATAGCTCATTAAATAGGTAGTACATAGCTCATTAAATAAGTAGTACACAGCTCAGTAAATAGGTAGCACATAGCTCAGTAAACAGGTAGCACATAGCTCAGTAAACAGGTAGCACATAGCTCAGTAAATAGGTAGCACACAGCTCATGAAATAGGTAGCACATAGCTCAGTAAATAGGTAGCACATAGCTCAGTAAATAGGTAGCACATAGCTCAGTAAATAGGTAGCACATAGCTCAGTAAATAGGTAGCACATAGCTCAGTAAATAGGTAGCACATAGCTCAGTAAATAGGTAGCACATAGCTAAATATTTACATAGCACATGACTCTGTAAATAGGTAGCACTTAGCTAAATATTTAGGATGGCACATAGCTCAGTAAATAGATTGCACATAGACACATTCTAGGTAGATAGCTTAATCAGACCGGGGGATATGAATTTAAGTTAAATAAAATAGAAAATGATTAATATTTTCTATAATTACCTAACAAGTTTGTTTACATGGAGCTAGGTTAATGACACGCTGCCGTATTTTAAATAACAAACGTAGTACACATTAAATTAAATACCAACGAACCTATTTAACTTTCTAATAAATCAATTAAATCATCCTTATCAATGTCATGACCCTCACTATCTGTCGAGTCATGATCATCTGATATTACAGGCTTGTATGGACGCAACGTACCTATCGCCAGCCACAACCGCACTAAATTTTCGGTACCTTCTCATGCCTTTAATTGAAGAAATAGTATAACGATCTATGGCGTGATTTGTTTTGGTGATTTTGTATGGTCCTGTCCTGAGTATCTGTTTCCTGACTTTTTGCTCACCCCTACAGCTTGCTCAGTGACACCTCCCTTCCATAAGACTAATTGACCTATATTATATTTAGTACATTTTTTCCTCCTACTGTCAAACTGTTTTTTCATTTTAGTCATATTTAGGTCAATGTTAACTTTAGCCTGCCTACGCCTAGAAATTAAATTTTGCCTCTGAGCTTCGGCATTCAATACATGCTTAATTTGGTAATTCTCGGCAAAGGTTTTGAAATAGCGACTCGTAAAAGCCTTACAGTTATCATCCTCTATCAGTTATTATTCTACTGGGTTTACCAAAAACCGAAATTATATCAGTGAGTTCTTTAACTGTTTCTGTTGAACGTACCGTTTTTACAGGACGAGCAAAAATAAATTTAGTAAACGAATCTATAACCATTAAAATATAGTTGTTCCCCTGACGACTTTTAGGGAATGGGCCCAAATGGTCCACGTGCAAGGTGTGCATGGGTATATCTGGCTTTTCTATGGGATGTAATTTCCCCTCGCATCGACCGTATCCCGATTTACCATACGCACATTGAAGACAGCTTTTAATATATTTTCGGATGAATCTAGTCATATTTGGAAACCAGTAAGAAGATTTTATTAGCTTCTCAGCCCTTTCAAAACCTGGATCCCAATCTGGTCGTGGAACTTTTGCAATATACTGTATTTAGCCAGTTTTGGAATAACAAAACGTTCACCTTTTAAGGTTTTTCTGTATAACCTGCCGTTAGTTAGGGTATAATTATTAGCGATATCTCGATTTTCGGTACCCCCCTGTAGCTGCCTAATAATTTGTTGGATACCTTCATCCTGAAGTTGAACAGAGACCGCCCAGTCGGTTTCGTCAATCATGGCAATATCTACAGTGTTGATGCCTACTGGATTTCGACTTAGTGCATCCGCATGTCGCATTCTATCACCAGGCCTATATTCTATCTCCAGCTCGAAGTCCTGAATTGTTAACCACCACCGTGCAATGCGTGGTATAAGGTCCTTTTTTGTTAAAGTAGTACGAATGGCCGCGCAGTCTGTGACAACTTTTACCGGTATACCTACAAGATAGATACGGAATCTTTTAAGGGACTCCACCACAGCGAGCGTTTCCAACTCATAGCTGTGGTAGAATTGCTCTTCGTTACTGGTGACTCTACTGAAGTACGCTACCGGTTTTAGTGTATTGTCAAATTGAATTTGCATTAAAATGCCGCCTAGACCTACTTTGCTTGCATCCGTATGCAACTCAGTTACCGCGTTACGATTATAAATAGCAAGTACAGGCCTCTCGGTTAATAATCTTTTAAGTGTTATAAAAGCTCCATTTTGTTCATCGTCCCAAGACCAAGGAACATCCTTTTTTGTTAATTTGGTTAGAGGGCGAGCTATGGATGCAAAATCTTTAATAAACTTTCGAAAATATGATGCTAAACCTATGAACTGACGTATTTCGTGAACATTTCTCGGTGTTTTAAATCGAAGTACACAATCAATTTTATGTTGACCTGGTCTAATTGTCCCCGCTGTAATTTCATGGCCCAAATAATCAGTGGTGGTTTTGAGAAATGAACATTTCTTTAAGTTAAGTCTTAAATTAGCTCGTTGTAGCCGTTCTAGAACTGTTTCTAATAATATTAAGCCCTGTTGAACGGTGACTGTAGGTAAGATCATATCATCTAAATAAATTGCGACTACTTCATTTCCACCGGTATCGTTAACATTATTATTATTTAATTTACTACTATTATTAGCTAGTGTACCCAAAGCAAGTTTTAGAGCTCTAGAGAATACAGCGGGTGCATTAGCCAAGCCAAACGGCAAACTCATACTGCCCGGACGGGGTTACGAACGCAGTTTTAGAAATAGATGTAGAGGAAATCGGTATTTGGTAGTAGCCTTGTGCAAGATCCAGGGTAGTGAAATAGAATTTCCCAGCTAGCAAGCTTACAAGGTCGTCTATATGTGGTAAAGGGAAACGATCCTTTACCGTGCATGAATTTAGAGCTCGATAGTCTATACATAGCCTATACTCTCCATTTTTTTTCTTTACTAATACGACTGGGCTTGCATATGGTGAATTTGATTCTCTTGCTCCAGCAGCTTCCAGCATCTAATAGCTCTTGTAGTTTTTCATCTACTATTTCCCTCTCCTTATGTGATAGCCTATAAGGCTTACAAAATACCGGTTTACCAGTTAAGGTGTCTATTGACATTTCTATCAGATCCATGCAACCTAAACTAGCCGTACTGCTAGCAAATGACTCAGAATATTTACGAAGTAATTTAACCAATGCCTCCTGTTCGCTATCACTTATGTCGCCCAAGTCTAAGTTTCCGCAGTTTATTTCATTTTCTGGATGATTACTGTTAAAATTTTGGTAACATGTGGCATAATTATTATTCATAATACGTTTCTCATTACTGACTTTAGCTCTTGTTAATAAACGTCCAGCCCGCCAAGTTATAGATTCATTTCCAACATTAATTATTTTAATAGCTTCAGTCGTAGCCGATAAAACAGCGCCCGGTATAAAATACATGGCCTCTGAATTGTACCTATAACGGCAGTGTAGTATACGTTGTATCCATACAATCACTATTTATAAAAATTTGCACAAGCGTTTCGCAACATGGAGGTATAACCACATCTTTAAACAATCGTATGGAATATTTATGCCCAAAGTCATTGGCATGCAGATTATACTGCGTTAAAATACTATCACAGGGGTCACATTTGATTAAAGTAGCACTAGTCGAAGTAGTTAACAAACTAATGTTATTTTGACAGATAATAGGTTGACCTACAATCATGTCAATATCACCCATTTAATTGTATGTTACTTCTGCAAAAGTGGGTATCCGTAATTTATCAATGTTTACCGTGAAGTGAACCGTTCCCAAGGAATTTATACAACTACCCTCAAACCCCCTCAGAACGATCGTAGATGGCATTAATGGAAGATTTAATCTTTTAACCACGTTCATTCGTAGAATATTGACTTTACTACCGGTGTCTATATATGCACGTACACAACAGTTATCAATGAAAACATTTTTTTTAAAACCGTCATTAGAAACAATGTACTCAAAAGTGTACATCACCTTAGCTGCTGTGCTCCAACAGGTTGCGGCTTCGTGGCCCCGTCGTTGGCAGTTAGTGCAGACGAGTTGGCTCCGACAGTCTTTTATATCGTGGCCAGGTCTCCGGCAGGCGTAGCACAGCTTAACCGACAGCTGCGCCGATCCTCGACGCCACGTGGTCTTGGCAGGCTGGCTAGCTTCTTTGATCTTCGATGCGCCGCTGTCGAGCCTCTTGTAATTTTCCAACGACGACAAATACCCGTAGTACAGTTCTTCAGCGGTATCACATCTGAAAGCTTTTGCATTAGGTTAGCTTAGTTCAACTGGGAGACCCCTGATTACACACGAGAGTGTCGCTTCTTCATCCAGTTTGCATTTCTTGGACAACGATAATTTATCATGAAAATATGCGGTCATGGTTTCGTCATCATTTTCTTACGCGCCAACATGAATTCTAATTTATCAACGAAGTCTACGGCCATAGGGAAAGCTCGTTCGAGTGCATTTTTCCATTCATCCCATGAGAGATCGTAATTATCCAAATTTTCATACCATTCCCTTGCAGAGCCACGTAACCTCACGTGCATAATATAGGACTTATCCGCATCACTCCAATCGTAAACATGGCTCAATTGATCAATTTTATTAAGCCAAGCCTTAGTATTTAAAGATTTGGGTCCTGGGTTGAATTTGGGGATTAACTCTGCATCCGTGTGGGTAGTTTTTCTTTTCTTCTGACTCTGACTTACTCCACTCAAAATTATTGTATGCCAGGGTCAACTTACAAACGCATAATGGCATCAGTAACAGGTAATGATTATAATCCCAAAACCAACATTACTGTGTTTGTAGGTAATAGTTCTAAGGTCAGAAAAGAAGAAATTACAGACTATGTAACTGAGTTGTTAAAGTTAAACTGTAGTAAAATAACATTGTGTGCTTTCCCATATTTTAAAAAATTGACAAATAGACAAAACAATTATATTCATATGCTTAATAAGCATATGCACTTTTTAGTTAGTCATTATAGTGACAAGCTTGTATTTTTTGACACCAACAGTTTTGTGGAAACTTTAAACTCGACTAGGGGTACTGTGTATCTGCCTGTTAGTTTTAGACACATAATAGCAAGGCTATTAGCTTTTTATATAAACTCAGACATAAATAGTATGTCGAAGTCTTGTGTTATTGACACCACATCAGTGGTGAACCTGAACGAATGTAGCTCAAATGCTATAAGTTTGTTTACAAATTGTACGAAGGAGGTTCCATGTCCCTCACTCACAATGAGCTCAATGCCTGGTGAGGTCATTGAAGTCTTGGGGTTAACTCCGGATAATATTTTAAACTAGTTTGTAAGACAACAGAAGGTACCAATATTCTTATCAACAACAACAAGGTATCTTCTTGCTCTAAAATAATTAAGCATCAAAAAGGAGATCAGCAGAAAGCCTTGAAATTATTTCATCAAAATATTCAAGGTATTTCTTCCAAATTACTAGAAATAGAATTGTTTCTAGAAAAAACAAAGTTTGACTTTGTTTGTTTCACTGAACATTGGTTAAAGGATTACCAAATGCTAATTAATTATGAAAACTATAGTGTGGGCAGTTGTTTTAACCGTAAATCTATGCAGCGTGGAGGTTCTATTATATTGCTAAAAAATTGTTTAAAATCTAAGCAACGTAATGACATAGTTGGTTTATCAGTGGAACATTGTATTGAACTGTCCTGTGTTGAGCTAGATATGCATGTTGTAGTGTGCGTGTACAGACCTCCTAATTATCAGAACTTTTCTTTATTTGAGTCAATAATGGAAGATACCCTAGCGAAACTTGCATCCAGTAATAAAGCCACAATTATATGTGGTGATTTTAATATCAATATTTTGGAACAAAATTCAAATAGCAGTAGATTACTAAGCCTTTTTAAATCGTTCAATTTATCGAATGTTTTTATAGAACCGACTAGAGTAACTCCAACTTCTGCTACTTGTATCGATAATATTTTCTGCGATTGTGAATATGTGGAGAAAGCCATCGTAAATTATCTGCCATCTGATCATAGTGGACAAACGGTTAATTTCAAGTTTAGAACACCTTTGCAAAAAGTGCAAATACAATTTAGACCAATAACGACGGGCAAATTAAATAAATTCAATAGTACCCTATACAATAAATTAAATGTTCTGGGCGTTAATAATATGGACGATGCAAATAAATTATATAAGGATTTCTTTTCAGTAGTGCACACTGAATTCAGTAAAACTTTAGAAAAGAAAACCAAAAATATTTGCCCTCAATTTGTATTTAGTGACTGGGCTACTAGAGGTATTAGGATAAGCAGGGAAAGACTGTTCGAGCTGTATGGCCTTAAGCCTTACATTAATACCGAAACTTTCAACAAGTATGTTGCTACATATTCCAAAATTTTTAGAAATACCTGTAAGTTAGCTAAAGCCTTGTACATTAGCAACAAGATCCAAACAGCAGAGAATAAAATAAAAACAGTTTGGAAAGTAATTAATAACGAAACTGGTAGGAAAAAAATACGAAATACGGATTATACATTGGAGACTTCGCGTGGTGCCATAAGCTCTAACATAGAAGTAGCTCAAGAATTTGTAAAATTCTTTACTAATATACCATCTAAAACGACGGATTCTTTAAATTCGTCCCCCGATGTCTCAATTGATTTATTAAGAGCGAACGTTCCAAGCTGTCCAGTTGAATTTCAATTTAAGCACATAACCCCTATAATAGTTTTAAAATCTTTTCGGCAAATCAAAATCAAATTGTCCGAAGATCTATGGGGAATGTCTATAAAAGTTTGTACATCCATAATCGAGACCATAGCACCATACTTGGCTTTAATATTTAATTTGTGTGTGGATCAAGGAGTCTTCCCAGATTTAATGAAATATAGTAAGGTTCTACCACTATTCAAATCTGGGGACAGCAAAGACGCCAACAATTATAGACCAGTATCCGTGCTGCCGGTATTCAGCAAGGTGTTCGAAAAGATAATGCTCAATCAAATGCTTAATCATTTTAATACCAACAAAATCTTACACGATCAGCAATATGGTTTCACCAAAGGACGTTGTACGACTGACGCCGGTGTTACCTTATTAAAACACATATTTGCAGCTTGGGAGGAGGCTCAGGATGCCATTGGAATTTTTTGTGACCTCTCCAAGGCATTTGACTGCGTTAATCACGAAACCTTGCTTTTAAAACTTGAGCATTACGGACTAGGTAAACTTGCGCTCAGTCTAGTAAAATCTTATTTAAATGATAGACAGCAAAAAGTTCATATAAATGGTGTCAATTCACATGGTTTAAAAATAAAAATGGGTGTTCCACAAGGCTCAATATTAGGTCCTTTCCTCTTTTTAGTATATATTAATGATCTACCCCATTTATTAAAAAACCAACCACAAATGGTGTTATTTGCTGACGATACATCCTTAATTTTTAAAATAAATAGACGTGCATCAAATCTTGACGACGTAAATAATGCCCTACTGCTGGTACATAATTGGTTCACTGCTAATAATTTAGTGTTAAATGGGAAAAAAACTAAATGCATAAGATTTGCTTTACCAAATGTTAAAAGTACTGATTGTGACGTAGTATTGAATAAAGAGAAACTAGAATTCGTCGATAAAACTGTTTTCCTAGGGATCACGCTCGACTCAAAACTACAGTGGAGTCCTCATTTAACAGCTCTTGCAGGACGGCTAAGTTCAGCAGCATATGCTGTAAGAAAAATCCGCCAATTCACTAATGTAGAAACCGCGAGGCTAGTCTATTTCAGTTACTTTCATAGTATCATGTCATACGGTATTTTACTATGGGGACGGGCTGCAGATATCGAGTCTATTTTTATTCTGCAGAAAAGAGCCATTAGAGCAATATATGGCCTCCGTACGCGGGATTCTCTAAGGGAACTGTTCAAAGTTATTAATATCATGACGGTACCTTGTCAATATATCTATGAGAACATCATGTACGTTAGGAAAAACTTAAATCTTTTCAGTAAACGAGGTGAAAGACACACCATTAGAACGAGAAATAGGCACCAATTGGTTCAACCAGGCTTCAGACTGGCTAAAGTAGACTCATCCTTCATGGGGTACTGTTTAAAATGTTACAATAAAATACCTCCCCACATACTCGAACTGAATGAATCGAAATTTAAATCTTGTATAAAACGCACACTATGCAGCCATGCTTATTATAAGTTGGGGGATTACATCGCTGACAAAAATGCTTGGCTAAACGCTGCTTGTCCTGCTCCACAAGGTAGCTTAAACTAAATTGGATAACATTGAAAACATTGTTGGAGCTGCTGAAGACTGTAAAAGCTAGATATCTTTGCATTGTATAAATTCAAATTTTTGTATTGTATAATTGCATAGCATATGTGTGAGCACTATGTTCCTACTATAAAGCAAACATTTACAGGGTACGTCTTTCATTGACTTGAATGTGCCCTGGCAGCTGAGAGTATGTCATGCTCACTCAAATGTCTCGCTGGTGGTGGCGTGTGTGTTGGATCATTAAGTTCCCTTCAAAATGGTTGAGCTGAATGGTGCTGATGCATACGTCATGTCCGTGAACGGGCGCCGCCAGTAGGGACTGGTCATCTCTTAGCTCCCACGGCTTATTTTAATTGTTATTTTATTTTAATTACGGACGCTTTTAATGTGCACTTTTTACATCGTTCTCACATTGATAATTTCAACATAATGATGTAACCAACTTTTTGTAACAAAATCTTGATTTTAAAAGAGTGTCCATGGAGTTTCTTGCCCGTTCTTCTCCATAGGTACCTACGCTTTGGAATGGGCAACTAGCTTCATCTTTCTAACTCACCGTCCTTGACAATTCAAAAGTGCCTGTAATTGGTTTATTTGAAATAAATGCTTTGAGTTTGAGTTTGAGTTTGAGTCTTCGCAACATTTGGAACGCAGTTGGAAGAAAAAAAAATCAGAATATTTTCTGTTACCTCGGCACTAGTAGTTGTTGCATTCTCCATTTTTCTTTTCCGACCTAGTCCGCCGATGTAGGGTCCCAAGCCTGCCTTTATTACCTTGTTGTCTTGTGGAGCGATAAGTGGGCCTCAATACCACTTCTGAGATGTAACAGGTGTTGAGAAGTAGGTGATAATAAATTAAAATCAATGACTTACAAGTTTTTATATTGTTACCCATCCAGCGACACGTACAGAAAAGAGGCTAAAAATACAGTTACATGATCTTTTATAACATTTCAAATGACAGCCGTCTACCCTTACCACCTATCCAACATGAATATTGCAACAGATAAAATGAACTGAACTAATAATACAAAATAAACTTTTAAACAAAACATTGTAACGATGCCTTTACAAAAATATAATTGATAAGTTAATTAATCTCGCAGTATATTCATAACATAATAATTTACTGGAACTTACAAAGTCGATCGTTTAGTATTTAAACTTAGGTACAAAAAATTAGTGATATGGCAAGAACATAAATTGGTCAGTGTGACCCTAAATAAACTTCTATATAATTAAACGGAATATTAGGAATAGGTACATTATCTATAATACGATAACACTTATATCAAGGCGATAAGGCTCAATTTTAAATGCATAAAGTAATGCTAGTGTCAACACGATTTTCTTAATAATAGGTCTTTACCTATGAAATTGCCGTTTTGTATGAAAAAATTTAAACGAATTTTTTTCATGAATTTTTTATTTGTATTAATCGAAGTAATCACCCATGCAATCAATGCATCTTTGCCATCGCAGTGGCAGTTTATTGATGCCCTTCTTAAAGAAGTCAGCTGGACGGGAGGCAACAAATTCTTCAAAGGCATTTTGTACTGCCTCTCGGGTATTAAATTTTTTTCCCGCCAAGAAGTTATCCAAATTCTGGAAAAAGTAGTAGTCTGTAGGCGCAAGGTCTGGTGAGTAGGGCGGATGACGGAGAGCTTCCAACCCCAGTTCTTGCAACTTGGAGACCGTCTGCTGTGCAGTATGAGGTCGCGCGTTGTCGTGCAGGAGCAGCGGAGACGAGCGATTGACCAATGCTGGTTGGAGATGCGCCAGCTTCTCCATCATTGTGTTCAGTTCTTCACAGTACACATCTGCAGTAATGCTCACCCCGTTTGGTAAGAAGCTGTGATGAATCACACCGGCGCTAGACCACCAAACAGTGACCATCACTTTTCTAGGGGTAAGTTTTCGTTTAGGGCATTGTTTAGGTGCTGAACCAGGATCCAACCAACTTGCTGAGCGCTTACGGTTATCAAACAGAATCCATTTTTCATCGCAGGTAACAATGCGGTTCAAAATTCCTTCATTTGTGTGTCTGTTGAGCAGTGCAAGGCACGTCTCGACGCGTACTTCGCGCTGGCGATCATCGAGTTCGTGGGGCACCCATTTGTCAAGCTTTTTTACCTTGCCAATTTGACGCAAATGGACCAATATTGTTTTGACGCTAACGTCGAAAGCTGCTGCTAATTCAGCCGTAGATTGTGTATCATCAGCTTCCACAATCGCCTTTAATTCGTCATTGTCGACCAAAGTCTTCGGACGACCGCGAGGTTCATTTTTCAGGTCGAAATTTCCAGAACGGAAGCGAGCAAACCAATAACAGGTGGTGCGTTGGTTTGTAGTGTTAGCTCCGTAAACGTCGTTGATGTTGCGTGCCGCTTGTGCCGCGTTGCTGCCACGACGGTACTCATATTCCATAATTACTCGAATTTTTAACGTATCCATGATGACGAAAAAGATTGAAATGCGATGAAAATGTAACACTAATCAATAAAGAAATGACTACTTTTAGAAAAAAAAATCCATGTTTTTAAAATAAAATTAATTTGAAATTAGAATTCTTAGCCAAACAAAAATTATTTTGATTTGAAATGGCCAGTACTGCAGAACGGCAATTTCATAGGTAAAGACCTAATATTAACAGTTAGTTTTTTTTAAAAAAAATTGATGTATTTAGTCATTGTATTATGCTTTTAACTCAATACTCAAATTGGGGTGTCTTGCGTAAATTATGTTACACGTTGTGTGAGTTACAGCTCCATTGAAAGCCGAATGTTTGTGACCTTTCATAACAGAGGTCTTCTGTCATTTGCACCAATAGAAGACAGGTGTCAAAAAATGCTCTGTATTTGGAGTCGGTATTGTGTGACCGCTCATCGCTTTCTAGAGAAACAAAGCTGTACACCTACCATGTAGAATATTAACAGATCAAATAATAGTACAGACGCCAGCACATCAAGCTACCCCAAACTGTCAAATTTTCCCAATTGAACATGAACCTTATGCTTATGTTTTAAAGTTGAAAATCTATCAAATAAATTTGACTCATTGGGGTAGCTTCATGTGCTGGCGTCTGTACATTACGATACGTGTAATGCACGCAATCATAATGCACTATTTAAGTCACACGTATTGTATACTATTTTATAGCACGTGTGAACTAAAACCCGCATTAAATCACGCTTTTCGGTTTAAAAATGGACTACATATTTGTGCGTAGAGGTGAGGCATAATTATTGGATTAGGTATGTTGATTAGGTATTTTTCGATACTAGTCCGTACCTAATCCAAAGCGTCGAGGATTAGGTATGGCACAATGTATTCGTACACAGTCTACACAGAAGATATTCCGTACCTTAAAATGTGGGCGTTCTTTTTTTTGGGTGGGAAATCATCAAATAACTTAATTAATTAGCATTTGTTTAATTAGCACTGCCGCCAGCGCCATCTATGTAGAATACAGCTGGACTAGTTAGTACTCTGCATGAAAAACGAAATAAGTATAATCCACCGTTCCACAATACATATATCAGAAACGGAACGTCCATACTCCATGCCGAATATTTCTTACCCAGTCCACATACCTACGATACCATAATTTCAGTAACAGGCCAGCGGCTATATTGAATGAACATTCGGATTAGGTAAATGGATTAGGTATTTTTAAATACTAGGATTAGGTGGATTAGGTATCGTTTTTACCTAATCCAACCCATGTCTATTTGTGCGGGTTTCGGTCACATGGCTATAAAGGGTTTTCGGTAATTTATCTTTCATAAACAAATGAGTTTCAAACTAATAAAAATGATTTTAGAACTTTTTGTCTTTTAAACTGTATGTAAAGATTACTGTGCTCCCTCAAATAAAACGCTAATGAAATTATAATAGAATTTTTGCTTCCACGGCCCAAGTAAATTATAAAATTGGTGCAAATATTGTTTTCTCTTGTGTATTAGATAATCATACAAGACTGTACAATTCGTAAGGGATTTAGGAACAGTATCAAGCCGTAGGTAGCACATCGAGTATAGAAATGGTACCTATATAATATCTGTGACAGTCTTGTGGCGCCACCTACAATGCCACATGCGAACTACGCATCACTCGAACGACCGCGACGTCTCGCAAAATCCTGCACCGCGCGAAATATGTTCGTTTTTAATCTGACATTTTCATAGTCTTTTGTACCTAGTTTGACATCTGTCAAATTAGTATTTGGGTTAAACGAACTGTAATTGATTTACGTCGTATATGCATTACGTACGAATTTTCACAGGTGTTAAGCCTAGCACACACAATTATATTTTTAAGAAAAGTAACATTATTTGAAAATCACTGGAACATACATAACAGTATTAGATTTATATATAAACTATTCTTAAAAAGTTTATGTTGATTTTTGCCACTAATGAAGCCAGATACTGTCCGGCGCAGTGCGGTTTTTCACTGTCATACAAATACCAACCTTACTTCCCTTGAAATAAGGTCGAAAATAAATCCACTTGCTCGAGAGAGCATCAAAGCGGACAGAGGTATGCGATTTCGACTTCAAGATAAACCGCGCAACCAGCTCTCGATTAGCGTCACAATGTAGCTGATCCTGTCTAGAAAAAATTTAACAGTGTTAAGAAATATGATTAAGATTTATAATTAATAAAGATTCAATGGGATACAATCATATATATTTTATTTCTGACAAAGATTGTTCAAACGTGTTATACTCGTTACTATGGTTACTTGTCCTTAGACATAGAGTAATAACAATACAAGAAGTTTGCTTTACTGTACATACAATCTTTACACCCACACTTCTTTTAAGAATTTGTGCGAAGACCAATTCCATGAGACAAGTCATTAAATCTTGGTCCGTATAAAGGTTTTGTAAACATGTCTGCTAGTTGCACTTGTGCTGCAACTTGCTTAACAACTAGTTCTCCTTTTGATACACATTCTCTTATGTAGAAGTGTCTTAAACTAATATGCTTTGTTCGACGGTGAAACTCATAAGGCGGATTATATGATAATTTCACAGTAGATTCATTATCAATACATAGTGTAACTTTTAAAGATTCTGTATTAGATAGGTCTGCCAAAAGCCTCTTCAACCACACTATTTCTTGTGCTGTTTCACTCGCTGCAACAAGCTCGGCCTCTGTCGTTGACAGAGCAACTGAAGTTTGTTTCTGACTCTTCCAGGCTATAGCAGTGCCAGCAAAAAGGCACACCATGCCCGTGGTAGAGTGTCCAGTCTCTGGATCACCTCCATGATCGGCATCCGAGTAGCACAATAAGTCATTTGCTTTGGATTTACTATTTGGATAGAATGTTAGACCTTTATCAAGAGATCCTTTAAGAAAGCGAAGAATTCGCTTTACAGCCACACCAGTGCTCCTACACAATTTCGATATGGAAATTTCCTTTCTTCATTTTCATTTTCAGTTGTTTCATCCACTTTTGACATCTTAATTGCCGGTGATGTAACTGGTTTACAGTTTTCCATCCCGAATTGCTTTAGGACCTTTTTAGCGTAGGCTGTTTGTGTTAAGTTTATTGATCCGTCTGTGTTTTTATTTATTTCCATACCAAGGAAATAGCACGCTGGCTTTGTCGTTATTTTGAAATTTCTTTCAAGTTCACTTAAAAACTCTTGACCAGCGCTGTCAGTGGAAGCTACCAAGCCGTCATCTACATAGAGTCCTACTATAACTTTTGAGTTTCCCTTGATCCTTACATACAAGCAGGGGTCTGCCTCACTTCTCTGAAAGTTGGCATCTATCAGAAACTTGTGTATGCACTCATTCCAGCATCGAGGTGCCTGTTTTAAACCGTAGAGGCTTCTCAAAAGTCGGCATACTTTTCCTCTAGGTACATTAAGTCCTTTCGGTGGTGCCATATAAATTTCTTCTTCCACTGTACCATTCAGAAATGCAGTTGTTACATCGAATTGTTGTAAATTAAGATTTTCGTTAGCTGCAATTCCCAGTATTGCTCTGATGGTTGCAAGTCGTGCAACTGGACTAAAGGTTTTATCATATTCAATTCCTTCACGTTGAGAGAAACCTTTGATGACTAGTCTCGCCTTGTAACGTTCTATGGTTCCATCAGGGTTTCTCTTTATTTTATATATCCACTTACTTGGTAATGCTTTTCTACCTTTTGGTAATGTGGCAAGTTTCCACGTATTATTTTCCTGGAGTGAATTCATTTCGCTTTGCATTGCTTCTTCCCACTTTTCTCTATTTTCCGATGACATTGCTTCATTATATGTTTTGGGCTCATTATAATTATCTTCTAACTCTGCTACAGCGTTCATAACAAAATCATCAAAACGTATGGGCTTGCGTATTAGTGAATGATCACGCAAAGCTCTGGTTTCCGTTGGCACTTCGGTGACTTCATTCAGTTCTTCTTCTGCGGAATGAATTTCATTTTCTTCAGAAATTGAAACATCATAAGTTCCTGTTTGCATTTCTGCTTCAACCCATATATCTTCCTCTCTTTCTTGACTTCCGTGTATTTCTTTATTTATATTTTGCTCTTGAAACTCAATCTCAACATATTCTTTTTCTTTTCTTGTTTCATCTTTGTTATTTTCACTAACATTCTTTCCTTCTTTTGTGTCGTAGAAGAATTTCTGCATTATATTCACATTTTTGGTTACAATCACTTTTCGCGTTGATGGTACCCAAATTCGGAAAGCCTTGGATATTTCAGAATATCCAATGAAGACTCCAGGTATTGCTTTGGCATCAAATTTACTCAAGTTTTGTCTTCCTTTTAAGAGAACGAATGCCTTTGCTCCAAACCGATTAAGGTGTCCAACACATGGTTTTCTACCGACCCATTTTTCAAATGGTGTTGCATTTCCAATACTGTTGTTTGGACTTCTGTTTGATAGGTAGTTTGCTGTGTGGATGGCTTCACCCCACAGATACATCGGAGCGTTAGACTCAATCATTAGGCTTCTTGCTTTTTCCAGTAAAGTTCTATTCTTTCTTTCCGCAATGCCGTTTTGGTGCGGTGTATAAGGTGCAGATAATCTTTTGGTTATGCCATTTTCTTTTAATAAATTGTTGAACTCATTGTTACAATATTCCGTACCGTTGTCGGATTGTAGGCATTTAATTTTCTTTTCCATGAAGTTCTCTACTTCAGCTTTATAGGCCTTGAACATTTCTATGACTTCATTTTTGGTTTTAATGCAGTATACTCGGCTATATCTGGTGAAGTCATCAATAAATGTGACAAAATATTTGTTTCCGGCACAAGAAGCTTTTGGCATCGGGCCACACACATCACTGTGTACAATCTGAAGCGGTTCAGAAGTGCGAGGTTGAGTTCTTGGTTTCCCCAACGTAGCTTTCATTTTGGCTTTAATACAAACTTCACATTCTTCCGGCTCTTCGTCTATTTTGAAGTCGAGTCCAATCAAGCTTTCATTTTTAAGTGCAAGTTTCATATCTCTATGGTTCATATGACCCAGCTTTGAATGCCATTCAGAAATATTGTTGTTTTGAACAAAATTGACTGTTTCCTTTTTTGCGTTTAATACTTTCTTGGGAAAAATCGCATAAAGCCCATCTTCAGTCCTCTTTGCCCTCATTACAATGCCATATTTTTGATTTTTTACTGTGGCTTCATCCTTTTTAAAGAGTACTGTATTTCCAGCATCTGTTATCTTTCCAATTGATAGAAGATTAGTACAGAGGTCTGGAATGAACAGCGTATTGTGGAGATTTATTTCTTTACTTGTATTTAGTAAGAGATCAACTCTTCCTTTTCCCAGTATATTCGTGATGTGATCTTTAGAAGCTAATTTGAGCTCCTTGTTTGTTTTTTCTATTTCTCTAAAATATTCCTTGTTATAACACATATGTGATGTGCATCCACTGTCCAAAATCCATTGTTTCTGAAATGCTTCATCTTTTGTTAATAGCGCAAGGCTGTTGAAGTTCTTTTCGTTAGTTCTATTCCCTCTATTGTTGGAACTATTCTTGTTCTTATTTTTGTAATTTTTCCAGCAATTCTTAGTCGTATGCCCTTTTTTGTTGCATATTTTGCAATATAAATTTGCTTTTGAATAGAACGATTCTTGTTCGCTTGGGCTTGTACTTGGCTGGGTTCCTTGAATGCTTTTTCGCGCTTGGAATTCCTCAATGATTTTTATTTTAAGTTCATCTGGTTTCGGAAGATTATCACGGGATTCAATTGCGACTCGAAAGTTTTCAAATTCTGAGGAAAGACTATACAGCATCATAACAGTTAATAAATCTTCATGAATTGCGACATTCATTTGTTCCAGTTTGTCTACAACGTCCATAAAGTTGTTTAAATGTTCTCTGATATCGTTTCCTTTCTCATATTTAGACAAAATTAGTTGTTTCAGTAACGTTGCTTTTCTTGCGGGACATTTGCTAGCATATGTTTCGTTTAGCTTTTTCCATAGCTCATAAGCTGTCTTGCAGCTTTTTATTTGTTTAAGTTCGGATGGTGATATTATTAGGATTAACTCACTGATAGCTAGCAAGTTTCCTTCAACATCCAGTTCACTTGCATTTTTTAAGTCTATTTGTTGCTCTGCATATTTCCATAGCTTCCCTTTTACGAGTACGGCTTTGGCCTGTATTGCCCATGTGTCATAATTTTCTTTATTTAAGCTTTCTATTCTGAGAGACATCTTTGCCTTTCTTTTTAACCTTTTTTTTTTACATTAGCGAACCACGCTCTGCTACCATGTTAAGAAATATGATTAAGATTTATAATTAATAAAGATTCAATGGGATACAATCATATATATTTTATTTCTGACAAAGATTGTTCAAACGTGTTATACTCGTTACTATGGTTACTTGTCCTTAGACATAGAGTAATAACAATACAAGAAGTTTGCTTTACTGTACATACAATCTTACATTACGTACGAATTTTCACAGGTGTTAAGCCTAGCACACACAATTATATTTTTAAGAAAAGTAACATTATTTGAAAATCACTGGAACATACATAACAGTATTAGATTTATATATAAACTATTCTTAAAAAGTTTATGTTGATTTTTGCCACTAATGAAGCCAGATACTGTCCGGCGCAGTGCGGTTTTTCACTGTCATACAAATACCAACCTTACTTCCCTTGAAATAAGGTCGAAAATAAATCCACTTGCTCGAGAGAGCATCAAAGCGGACAGAGGTATGCGATTTCGACTTCAAGATAAACCGCGCAACCAGCTCTCGATTAGCGTCACAATGTAGCTGATCCTGTCTAGAAAAAATTTAACAGCCCTAAGAAAACTTGTAAGTACCTACTTTTAAAATATTTTTGTAATTTATTTCCATATACAAAGTTCTGAATAGGTTTTTATGTCGAGAAACGACAAAAGCCCAACGGCTAAGCCACTGGCTGGCTAGCGAGCGGTCGTGAGTTCCACTTCACTTGTGGGCCTGGCAAAAAAGCATGATGAGCTGAGCAGTTAGACGCTAGTCAACACGCATAACGGCATAACGTTATTGAGTGAGTTGCAGGATCGTTATAAACGTAGCATAACGTTACGTAAAACAGGTGCGTAAAAAGTTAAGAAAAGTCCTTCGGAAAATCGGGTTTTATGAAAAAACTACTGCATAAATCATTGACCAATAAATGTTATTGAACTTTTAGATATTTGAGCTTTGTCGATACCGACTTGGTTTTAGAGATTTTACACTTCTTTTATTACTTAAACACGCCCAAAGTTAAATTAACAAGAAAAACGAATCTGTTGGCTCCTAACTTTTTAATGGCTTTTTATTTTAGTATTGTTTCCGCATAGACAATATTATCTATTAATAATGAGACATACCCATACCATGTTTAATTTTTGATGTACATTGTCGAACAGTGGAGTAGTACACTCCAGAAGTTTGTATGGGAAACATGTCATACATAATGCATTGGGTATTTCCGTCAGGAATTTCTCAATAGACCGGAGTCTGGATTTGTGCCGGTTGATGGCAATAGCCTCGCCCCTTATTACATGGGACTTAAACAGGCGAAATGTGGGTGTATTATTATAAGTAACTGCACCTCTGGGTGTAGGTAGAAGGGTGGGGCGCTTCGGGGATTACAGCTGCTTGCATAGGTACCAACCCATGTGCAATTTACTGCCTTCTGTATTCCTGGCTTAACAATACGTAGGATAACCTAACACAATTATGTTCATTTTCACGCTATTTACGTCAATTTTTTTTTACCACTTGAAAGGCTGATGACCTGAATATGAGATTGTAAATTATATTGTAAAAATATTTTATGATTAAATTATAGTTAGATATATTTTGATGAGTTTCACTTATTTCCCTTTTATTTTGGACCCAATGGTAGACGGGTACCAGCACTTCAATGGCGTACACAGCGGCTAAATATCGAGCACCTTTTCATTGATTAATATTGAACTCAATTTGAAATTAAATAGAGTTCAAAATACCGTGCAAAAGATGAGTCCCTGCGTCCCAGCTTCTGAAATATAAACCTATGATTTTTTTTGTGTATTTTTAATGTTTTAACAAATTAAAAGCTATGTTTTACATTAAAACTTCACGTTTATTCCCGTTGTCCCCGTAGGCCATGTCCCCGTTAAAGGGGACAAAGGGAATTTAATAAAATAATTAAAATTACTTCCTGTTGTCCCCGTTAATGTATTGTAATCTAACCTAATATTATAAAGAGGAAAGATTTGATTGTTTGTATGTTTGCATTGAATAGGCTCCGAAACTACAGAACCGATTTTAAAAATTCTTTCACTGTTGGAAAGCTACACTATCCCCGTGTGACATAGGCTATATTATATTAAAAAAAAAAATAGTGCTCCTTACCAAAACTCCAATAATGTAACCCAAGGTGTAAATAAATTACCTAAAATATTATTTACATCGAAGTTCGAAGTATCAGGTTGTCATAACTAGGTACTTAAGAGTATACCTAACATAGGTATGTCAGCTAGAAAACGCTTTATGCCTTCGAAGTACCAGGTTATCATGACACGGTAGGAGCTCACCTAACATAGGTGTGTTAGCTAGAAAAATTGTATGCTTTCAAAGTATCATTTTGTCATAACTTGGTAAGAGTACCTACACCTAACAGGTTTTTCTGCTAGAAAACTCTTGATGCCTTCGACGTACCAGGTTGTCACAACTCTGTAAGAGCACACATAACATAGGTATGTCAGCTAGAAAACGCTTTATATAGATTTTGTATGAATGACTTTTGGACGGACAGGACAACGTCTGTCGGGACAGCTAGTTTTTAATATGATTACTCCTGTGTTTGGTTAGCTCCCAACAAGTTATGACAGCCTGGTACTTCGAAGGCATAAAACGTTTTCTAGCTGACAAACCTACCTATGTTAGGTGAGCTCCTACAAAGTTATAAAAACCTGGTACTTCATGCACGATACCAATTTCTAAAAAAATCTCCTTATAAACATGTTAACATTTCTTATTTGTTTCTTTATTTTAATTTTAAATCTATAATATACAAAATACCTTTCAGTTTAGTTCTAGGATTGCCGCTACTCGCGTTTAAAAAAAGAAATAAAATTTTAAGTGGTCAACGATACGTGAAATCTTAACTATACGTTGTCCGTACGTATATAACGGGGACAACGGTAAGGAAATTTTTGAAGTCCCGTTGTCCCCGTGACGGGGACACAGATTACGGGGACAATGGGAATATACGAAACTTCAGACCTTTGCGATGCTTTTTCAGCGAGATATCGGTGATAACGTGTTTTCACCGTTTCGATGGCGCGGCCATGGGGTTATTGTCTTACAGCTCCTAAAAAATACACCCAGGATTCTTTACCGTATTTTTACAAATTCAGTCTATTACCCATTTACCTAAATTTCAGGTCTCTGCAACGTGGCCGAGCAGTTCTACGCGTTTCAATGGCGCATTGAAATCCTATTATCTTTTTAACCATAATTATTTTGACAAATTTAAGGTTTTGGGAATCAACTTTTACACAATCTTGGTAGTTTTTTGTTTTTTTTAATGTTGCCGTGGCCGCGCCATTGAAACGGACACATGTTAGGGCCGAGTTATGACAACCTGGTACTTCAAAATCAAAGACATACAGCGTTTAAAAAGCCGACACACAAAATGTAGGAGAAAATGAATTATGCTGATTTGTTTCCCCATGTAACCATGTTTAATAGTCTGTTATTGTGCCTTTCGTGGCAGGGACAAAGATCATAAAGTTATACATAAATGGTGCGACTAACCCGACTTTGTTTCATGTACCTACTTATATGAATAGATAGATTATAAATAGGGCCTATAGACAAAATACATTTCTGTTAGCGTTCACGCCAAACGCTAAGCCAATGTGTCATGTATGGGAATGACATTACCTGTGGAAAGATTGCGTCGTGTTCTTTCCGCAGGTAATGTAATTCCCATACATTTTGGCGTAGCGTTTGGCGTGAACGCTAACAGAATTGTCTATAGGCCCTGGGAGGCCTATGTCCAGCAGTGGACGTCTTTTGGCTGAAATGATGATGATGATGATGAATGAATACCTAAGTAGATATCGACTTATTTTTTTATTACTTACCTATTTATAATCTATCTATTCATATAAGTAGGTACATGAAACAAAGTCGGGTTAGTCGCACCATTTATGTATAACCTGAATCTTTCGGCCCCCCATCGGCCATCTGTTCTGCGAGCAATGTGCCCTGCCCACTGCCACTTAAGTTTGGCAATTCTTCGGGCTATGTCGGTTGCATTGGTTCTCCTGCGGATCTCTTCATTACTGATTCGATCGCGGAGGGAAACTCCGAGCATAGCCCTCTCCATTGCCCTTTGGGTGACTTTAAGCCTTCTGATAAGGCCCATTGTGAGCGACCACGTCTCTGTACCATAGGTCATCACTGGCAACACACACTGGTCGAAGACTTTCGTCTTGAGACACTGGTATTTGGGACAAGAAGATATTGCGAAGCCTCCCGAACGCTGCCCAGCCGAGTCGGATTCGACGATTGACCTCTTTCTCGAAGTTGGACTTACCTAACTGGACAGTTTGTCCTAGGTAAACGTACTCGTCCACAACTTTGAGTGTAGCGCGTCCGATCGTCATTATCTCTTGGAATTTAGTTTTGCTAGCCATCAGAGAGCTCACGAAAGGAAAGAAACCAATAGTCTGCGTCGATCTCGCCGGATGCAGTGACGACCGACTCGACTGCCCCCTAGTGAGTGGCATGCAACATCAACCAACCCGCACTGCTCGTGTGTGGTGGATTACGGCCCACTCCCTCAAAGAGAGGAGGCCAGTGTGTGCTACATTGCAAGAGGAATATAAATAAAACAAAAAGCCGTCAATATCTGTCTTTTATAATACGTGCTCAAGCAAAAATACAAAAAATACGTTTCAGATACAAAACATTATGTAGGTGAACAAGTCTACATCAAGTTCTCCTAGTCCATATAAAACCAATGTACAGAGGCCAGCACAGCAAGCTACCCCAATCTGTCAAATTTCTTTGATAGTTTTTCAACTTTATTACAAAGGTTTATGTTCAATTGGGAAAATTTGACAGTTTGGGATAGCTTGACCTGCTGGCGACTGTACCACGATGTATGTATAATACCCGATCGTAAATATGACATGAGTTTCAACATATACCTAAAACCTAATATAGACCTACAAATTGGAAAAAAAAAATGGAATGGGGAACATTTTTTATCGGGGAAGCGCCAGCGTTTACTTGTAGTAACAAAGAAGTGTGTATGAAGATGGGTAGCGTCAGCACACTCAGCACATTTTATACATTTACAGGGTGGTTCCGTGTGGTGCCGGAAGTAAAAGAATAGCACCATCCCATTTCTTCCCGTGGGTGTCGTAGAAGGCGACTAAGGGACTTACTAGAGAATGTGCAGCAGCGTTCTCTATGCATTTTACCAGCATACTGCGATCGACAACCCCAGGTGGGTTGTCGATTATGGCAAAACCCCCTTTTTGGGGGTGGCCTATGTCCAGCAGTGGACGTCTTTCGGCTGAAATGATGGTGATGAGAGGGTAGGGACGCGAAGCCTGTTTCATGGATTCAAAACATGAAACTGATCCTAACTGCGTTAAAAAAAAGTCGGTTATTTTAAAAAAGAATACTGTTTCATACATTTTGACCGCGTAGCGTAGCACTTTTCTATGAATCAACAGACTTTTTTTATAACCAGCAAAACATTTCTGGAAGCATGGTGTTGAATTAGTAGTTTACAGTTTAAGCCATTTTCACGGACGGTATACCGAGCTCCTGCGCTTACACCACAAAATACAGAGAGTACAGAAGGCAATCTACATACAAAGTGCGCTCGAGCAACGCACACATAGACACCGCTCACGGACACGATATCTCGGACCGGTTGGGACCAGTGCGAGCGCGAGTGCCGAATGCAAATGAGTGCAAAATTCTTCATAATTAACAATGATCTTAATTTAGTCACTAAAAGGAACCGTTTCATATGTAAAAATAAATAAAAATATTTTGATGATTAAAAAACAAAAATCAGCAGCTATAACCGTTATATGACATATGTCAAAAAATCATAAATAATTAGTACTATAACCACCTGTGAGGATATTACGGTTTTTCTGGCTGTTTACGAGATAATTAACTTTTTCATACTAGCTTCATACAAATTTTTCGTTAAAAAATTACAATTCTTTCGTTTTTGTGCAGAATTAACTCGGGTGTCATTTTTGAATAAAGTAATAACTAATAGAAGCGATAACCGGCAAAAAATCCGGCACTTGCAAATTGAAATCCCTAAGTCTTCTAGAGGCGATTTTCGATCCACAGTGCGCCGTCGATCATAACTATTAGAGTTGAGATTAATTGTGATCATGGCAAAGACCTAAATACGAGTGCCATTACCACATACCATAGTTTTTTGTGCATAAGCCAAAGTTGACAACCCTAGCGCGACCGCCGAGCGTAGGTATGAAAATCGAAGTACATACATGTGATTGCCTTCTATACTCTCTTTATTTTGTGTTTACACACAGATTCACAGCGTGTATGTACAGTTGGTAACCACGAGTAAATCGCTCGTCACTTCGTAAGTTAAAAATAGGCTGTATTTTCCTGTAAAACTCCGATGTGTCATATCTATGGTCGGGTACTGTAGTTACATCGACAATGTGCTCATCGTAAATTGGACCGTCCACTGTCCACACATTTTTATTTCAATTTAAATCTATAGTTTTCTTATTGCAAAATAAAAAAAAATGATCACAGGTTTGTACATTCTTATTTATTGTTATAGGTATACTCTATTTATTATAGCAATAGAACATTTAGGGCCATATTCATAAACGATGATTAAAGTTAAATGATGTTTAAACGTCAAAAATGTATGGTTAAATAGACGCTAATCACTATTTAACTTTAAGCAACGTTTATGAGTAAGGGGGTTATTGTTTAATAATGATGACACTATTGCACTTTCAGAATATTTTTCAGTGTAGGTCACTAGTGTGTTATTCTTTGAATTTACCTTGAAATAACGATTATGATAACCGTTATTTTTTCTAATGTTATAATAAGCCCATATTCCCACGGAAGTAATAAAATCGGGACGGGATTTTTACGCGCACCGGATTTTCAACGCAATGCTTGGTGCCGAGAGTAGAAAATCGATTAGAGTGTTTTTTCAACGCTTTGTGATGCACTCTATTCTCAATCCTCGGTTCAACACAGTGAGTGTACAGAGGCCAGCACATCAACCTACCCCAATCTGTCAAATTTCTTTGATAGTTTTTCAACTTTATCACAAAGGAATAAAGTTCATGTTCAATTAGGAAAATTTGACAGTTTGGGATAGCTTGACCTGCTGGCGACTGTACAACTAAACGCCGACAGACTGAACACCGACAAGACTTTACTTCAACGGGACTCTTCGCCGTCAGGACACTTCGCCGACAGAACTCTTCGCCGACAGGGGTCATCAGCGACGCAACTTATCTCCAATAATCAGATTATCGGTAGCTTATAATCTATCTCGCGAGATTGTAAACTGTCGACAGATTGTGAACCGTAACATACTGCTTACAATTTAACGCATTATTTTTCGGTAGATTATAATCTATCGAAGTGAAAGTATCAAATTGTGAACTGGTATCAAGACGGATAAGTAGTACCTTGCGCTATTACTAAATAGTCTAAATAGTCAAGTAACTGCGACTAACATGGAAGGGAAGTAGCGGTGCAGTTCACAATTTATTGACAGATTACAATCTCGCGAGATAGATTATAATCTAGCGGTATTTACAATTTTACGGTGACTTACGTCACTGATGAGCCCTGTCGGCGAAGAGTCCTGTCGGCGAAGAGTCCAGTCGAAGTAGTCTTGTCGGTATTCAGTCTATCGGCGTAGTGTCTGTCGGCGTTTAGTCGTACACTGGTAGCGTACGTTGTCTACGAATGAATAGATTACTTTGACTATGAGTCAAAGTCAAAGCATTTATTTCAAATCGAAGCTTTTGAACTGATTACTCTCTGTGTGCATCTAACAGAGAGCATCCCAGCGCGATGAAAAAAAAAACAGTGTCGAGTAGGGTGTTTTACTGTTCGACTTTCAATTGAAGACCCAGTGCGCGAAAAAAATCCGCCACGATTTTATCCGTGTGGAAGTGGAGTTATGGCGAGATTCAAATACTACAGAACTATTACTTAAACTATATTATAAATAACTTTCTCTAGGTACAAATAGCTTGGTTTTAATCTAGATAACAATTTTGTCTTAATAAATTAGTTAAAATTCTTTAATAAAAATGTAAAAAAGCTACGGAAGATTCTTCAAAACATTTATTTTTCAATTTATGCTGTTATTGTCATATAAACTATGGAATGTAATGGAACTGGAAGCATTTTGCTACACTTTTTACAAAATCATTTTTGTAGCATTGATTTAAAAAACCCAAGATGCACTGTCTGGTGGTTTAAAAATTGAATTTCGGGTCTATAATATGCAAATAATCAAGTTGAAGCACTCTTGTAAATGACACTACAAAATGGTATCCACAGATTATGTACATTTGTTGACATTATCTTTAGATACTTTTGGAACAGAGTATAGTGTGATTCATGTCTGTACCAGGCTTTATATGTACAGTCGTCAAAAGGGTCGTTGGATATATTAATAAGAAACGAAAGAAATTTAATTGGATAAGTAAATTAAGTATTGATTTTCTATTAATAAAATTAATTTTATTGGAAAAATCCATCTTCTGGTGGTTTCATACTTTTGTTAACCTATGGACCGTACATAACTCTTTTTCAGTTTTACAATCTTTTATACAACTTTGCACTTTAAAACACTCAAAATAAAGTGTTTAATTCAATGTCATCAGAAAATCCCTCGCTCTGCCCATCCTTATGGTCTGCATGGGCCTTAATCCTTTTATTTTTAACATATTGACTATAAAATAGGTAAATAATATTATTATTATCACACTAGCTTAATGAAAAATGCTAATTTAACAAGCCCTGCGAAATAGACACCGTTGATTTTCTGTTGTACCGTACCCTATAGGGTGCGGCCGGGGCTTGACCAGTACTTCTACCTTTTGTTAAAAAAAGTTGACAATGTGTTTTTTCAACACTTTAGGGTACCTACGCACTATGCGGTTAGCCGGAATGCGGTCAGCCGTCCGGTTGACCGCAATCAAAAATATGTACGAGAAAGTAGTTTTTATCCGCACTGCGATGCGGCTGCCCGCCGACCGCTCCGGTCGTTCTGAGTGCTGCGGCCCGACCGACGGCGAGCCGGCTTGCTATACACACTACGCGGATAGTGCTAGTTTGCGGTTTCCCGCCATTGACGGTGTACACACGGCTACACATCCAGCTATACATTTCCAGTATAAGCTGATCCCGCATTGTATAGGATTTCCGTACAGTGCGAGTTCAGCGTAAACTGGAAATGTATAGCTTGATGTGTAGCCGTGCGTACGTGTTCACCGACGTTCGCGCATTTTATTGATGGCAACAGATAATTAACTATGGATTTGGATACAGAAAAAAAAATTAATTGAGATACAAAATAGGCCTTAGGTTTATGTAACGCGAGTAAATATAATAAATAGCTGCGACTTCTCCGACGTCCATCTTCGAAATGAGTCGATCTAACCGCAAACCACGACGGTTTCGTTCCGGTTACGGTTGCGGCTACCTGCAACTCGGCTAACCGCAACCGGAACGAAACCGTCGTGTTTTGCGGTTGCGGTCAGCCGTCCGCTGAACGCATCCTGCGGACGACGGCTGACCGCATTCCGGCTAACCGCATAGTGTATGCGAAATGCGAGGATGGAAAAATCTAGATACAATGAACTGACCAACTTTTTTTGAGTAAATCCTTGTTAAAGAATAACTGAAGCACCAGAGAAAAAATTATTATTTTGAATAATTGTTTCATATTATTATCATAGCTATTTGTTAGTTTCCATTTGACGATTTCCATCCCTGCACTATCAGAACATTAAGTCCATGTTTGCTGGACAGTCGACCTATTTATTATTCACCCCATAAGCTGGTACAAATCCTACCTAAAGTTTAATTACTGGCTTACGTAAGTCGGATAGGCCATCAACATTTTTTTCAAGACCTCCACTGCTGGACATAGGCCTCCCCAAGCTCCGCTAGTTTGACCAGTTCTATGCTTCCCACATCCAACAGAATCCTGCGGCCCTCAAAAGGTCATCAGTCCACTTTGTGGGAGGACTTCCAATTTTACGCCTTCCAGTACGCGGTGGCCACTTCAGAGCTTTTCGGCCTCATTGGCCATCTGTTCTGCAAGCAATGTGCCCTGCCCACTGCCACTTAAGTTTGGCAAATCTTCGGGCCATGTCGGCTGCCTTGGTTCTCATGTGGATCTCTTCGTGATTCTATCATGCAGGGAAACTCCAAGTATAGCCCTCTCCATTTCCCTTAGGGTGATTTTAAGCCTTCTTATGAGACCCATTGTTAGCTACCACATTTCGGGCATAGCCCAGAACTCCATATTAATATCGACATTTACCAGCCTCTGCAGGTGTACTCTCTAAATCAGTCAACAAAGATACAAGCATGTCTCTAACCATTTGATCAGTCAAAACAAGTATATAATTCAATTTTACTGATGGAAATATTGTTAAATTGTGTTGTTATTTATTCTTAGGTCAAGCCTTAATCTAATCTTATGTCCGTAACAGATATGGAGATGAAAACGTCCATAACTCCGTGCTTAGAGAGTAGACCCGCTGGTTAAACTGGAATCCAAACCCAACTTTATTGGAAAAAGGCTAAACAGATTTATGATGCTACAATATCACTAGTACCAATATCTAATACTACATCAGCAGAACTGATAAGCTTACCGTTCAGTAGACCCATCTTGTGCTTCTCCCTAACATGACGTACTACATGATCTTTCCTTTTATAAGATTGCCTGCATATCGGGCATTCTATTAACTGTTTCATATGCTGCGATTTCACATGCCTTAACATATGATCCCTTCTCTTAAAAGATGTCTGACAATGCGGGCATAGATGCCGATCCATAGACATGTGAGTAAATTCATGTTTTTCTAATTCAGAATGTGTTCCGCATTCAAATGTGCATTCTCTGCAGCGAAAGACCTCTGTTGCGGTAGAATGTTTTCTTTTTATATGTTTTAATAGCATGTCTTGTCGTTTACAGTCTTTACCACACACCGGGCACAGGCAGTATTTTTGATTGTTGTGTAAACTGTGTATGTGACGCTTTAAATGGTCTTGTCTTCGGAATTTAGCATCGCACAGGTTGCACGTCAATATCTTCTTCCCACCGTGTAGTTCAACGTTGTGGTGCTCATATTCAACAGTATCCACAAATGGAAGGTCGCAGTGTGAACAAAATAGAGAAAACTGTTCGCTTATTCGGTTTTTTAACAACTCTCGCTGGTCTGTAGGATCTGGGACCGCGAATGGATTTATAGCGTACCTCGTGCCCTCTGGCCCTTGGAACATAGGGGTCGGAGTGTAATTTGCTCTGTTATCAACCATTATTTCGTTTGTTGTGTATTCACATCGGAATTATAGCACGCCCCAATAAAAACACGCCGACCTAAGCGCGTTTCATGTCAATCTACGTTATATCACCTTGTCACACATGGTAATGTCTCTTACTCTAATGAAAGCTGTATGTAGCCATCTCTTTCGGATGTTGCAAATACTTTGATCACAAAATAGGAAACGCAACTTCAATTTCAATCAATGAGAAGTGACATTGACAGCTTAGTGTTGCTACTAAATAAGTTTAAATTCTACGAAATTAGAAACCCCCATTAAAGACACTTTTTTTGTCCATTAATTACATTTCGTACTACTTTCTTTGCTATCAGCATTTCTTACATTCCAAGGGTCAGTTGGTAGACACTTTATAACAGCGTATGTTCTCGCGCATAGGTATCTACGCGATCACTTTGTACGGCAAGACATGGATGAGAATCTGAACAAGGTGTTTCCAGTGTTGGTGTTCGAGCATTAGCCCACGAAACGTAGGATGCTAGAACATTCACGCGTGTGTGCAATGTGTGAAAAGACCCGAAATAACCGCTTGTGCACTGTGTGTCACTTCTACCGACAGTTACCAGTTACTTTGCCTGGTCAGCTGTTGCAGTAGTGTCATCACATTAACTTCTGTCATATGACGACGGTTGTACTATTTAGTACATACTAATTCCATAAGTATTCGTAGTTTAACAAAATGCGTTGTTGATGAAATGTTGACATTAGTTTTATCAGATGATAACTGTATCATCTGATAAAACTAATGTAATGTAATGTAATGTGTGCAATGTGTATGTGTGTTGTGTGCGCCGGATCCCAGTAGTTCCATTGTATAGTTCCATTATGGGACTACTGGGATTTTTTTCTCCCAGTAGTTCCATGGAACTGGCATTCTGTTTATTCTAGATAAAATAAGTGTCATAAGTTCCAGTACAGTTAAATCGCAATGGAATTTACCGATTAAATGATAAATGATTTTATTTCTGGAAGTAGGTTTGTACAAACACTTTTACACGTCAATCATATTTTTTAAACTAGATGAGGTCGGCGTTTCCTATCTGACTACTCTGAGAAGAAAGGCCGAAACAAACTCAGAGGTCACAGTCTCTTTTAAAGTCCAGACATAATCTTGGTCAGATCATGTGAAGACCATGTGGACAGGGCTGTAGCTAGAGTCGAATTTGAGGTAGGGCAGCATTGGTTACAGGTAGGGCGGAAGTAAAAAAATTATCATAATTGATCTTCCCTCGAAGCACGGGCTCCTAAATCAATCACCATGTATATCACAGACCTCTAGGTCAGTGATATACATGGTAATTGATAAATTATGAATAAGTTTATTTAATTATAATAATTTGTCTTCGTTTTTGGTATTTTTTAAGGTAGGGCATTGTGATTTCAAGGTAGGGCATTGCCCCACACTGCCCTCCCCTAGCTACGGCCGTGCATGTGGATTGGTGTCTGAATTGGTCTTTTGAGGAAATAAACCACACATATTGAGCGGACCTGTCCATTCAGTGCACGCATGTATCAGTAATCATACAGCTCAACTCAGAACTTGAGGAGCTCAACGATTTGACGAACAATACCAAAGAAAGGACATTAGGGTAGGCCGCATAAAGTACTCAACTGCCAGATTAACTTTAAAAATGAACTTAGAAAGAAATGAAACACAAAAACAAAAATACCACATAGTCCTCACATTCACAACAGATCTAAGTATATTAGTACAAAAACGTTACTTAGAATGCTTTTCTTTTTCATTCTCTACCTCTACTTAAGAGAACTGCGGACGATTGTTCTCCAAGAAATGTGGTACAGTAACTTCTCCACTGAGAAGTGTCCATTTGCGAATTTTGTAAAAGCATGTCCTTCACAACATAATTAGAATCTCTTCTGGTGTCAGGATTTAAATTATTTTGTATTTAATTACTTATTTAACCGACGAAAAAACGGAGGATGTTACTCAATTCGACGCGTATATTTTTTATTTAATTATTTTAAATCTGCCAAATCCACGTAATAATAATATGGGCCAGTTTACATATTGCAC
This sequence comes from Polymixis flavicincta, assembly GCA_949987655.1. NCBI lineage: Eukaryota > Metazoa > Arthropoda > Insecta > Lepidoptera > Noctuidae > Polymixis > Polymixis flavicincta. Next base: position 7,930,272 of record OX465200.1, read on the forward strand.
GTAGGTAAATAGGTAAGATTAGTGTTCTTACTATATTTAATTACCATTCAACTGTACTTAATGGAACTAATGGGTTTCGGTGAAAAAGTATTCTAGTTCCATGGAACTACTGGGAGAAAAAAATCCCAGTAGTTCCATAATGGAACTAGAGAATGGAACTACTGGGATACGGCGGTTGTGTGTGTGTAATGTGTTTTCCGTAACTGTACGGCCAAACTGTCCGCCACTGCCTGTAACAATATATGAGTCGCAAGCCAATCAATTCCGTTAATCTAACCAGGCCTAGGGTGGATTCTCGGACATTTCCATGTATCCACCTAAGGGTGGAGATTTTTGGGGTAGATAAACAGAATAACTCATTAATTCTGAAAGGAGTACCTATTTGACGGGTTGCATGTTGTAACCACGGATACAAAGGTTGTAACATTTCGGGTGATCCTATTCTATAGTCTGCATCTAATACTCATCACTTGGCGCATTTGAGTAATGTAGTGAAGAATGATTAATTTTGTGTTTATGATAAAGTGCGAAATTAATGGGACATTTACATAATTATGCCAAACCACAGTTCCTTAAGTACCTATACTACTCGTAGGTATTCGTCAAGTGAGACAGGCTCTAGTACTTGGTGTTGTTCCGTGTGTTGCCGGACGTAAAAGCACCATCCCATTTCTTCCCGTGGGTGTCGTAGAAGGCGACTAAGGGACTTACTAGAGAATAGGCAGCAGCGTCCTCTGTGCATTTTACCACCATACTGCGATCGCCAACCCACCTGCTAAGCGTGACAATTATGGCAAAACCCGTCTTTCGGCTGAAATGATGAGGTGTACCTGCCGAGTGCTTTGAATTAGGCTTTCATGTCAGCACTGTACTCGAATATGAGTAACTAAGGCATTATTGCCACCAAAAACGTCAAGTACCTGAGTGTATAGAGAAAAATAAACTATGAATTGATCATTTTCCAACTTGGTTGAGACTATCGTCGGTTCTGTCCATTCATCATTTTGTGTCACCGTGCGTCGCGTCGTTGTCTAGATCATGTGTTTTAATCGGCCACATAATTCAAGAAAAGATATACCGGCGCAGTCGGCTGTTTCCTACGACGATTGATTTTATTATGGTAGGTATTTACTTTTCCAGATTATTTGCTCAGGTTCAAAATAAAACAAGCATTTTAAAGATTTAATATTGGACTAATATTTAGTAAAATACCATATTATATTAATAAAATTCATATAAAAATTCAAGTATTTCAGTTTTTAAACAATACCTACTGGCCTATTGGGGACTTTAGAGGGCATTGCATACATTATAAATGACTTTTGATCTGACCACTGTTTGTGACTTTTATCCATACACGAAATTTAACAGATGTAATACATAAATTAAGTACTTATATAATATTAATAACGTATAAATATCAATAACGAATAAATATGAATATACTACATAAATATAATTTTTATTATTCGATAAAACATTGCTATTTTCAACAAAATACTCCTATTTCTATAATAATAATCATACATAATACTTTTGATAAACACAATTCTACATTAGATACAAAGTTAGGAACATTACAATCGTGTATAAATATTCTTACTGCCGTCAGATTAAAAAACACTATTTTCCTCAATGCAGTCCCCAATAAGCGTAACACTAAGTAATACTATCAAACAACAAAATAAAATAAAAATCACTCTTAAAATAAGGAAAAACGCAGGTAAATCCAAAACTACTTGTCTACAATAATTATGTAGTTTTTTCATAAATACAAATATATAAAAAAAATCGTAATACATTTTATTTATAATTGAAATAAAAAAGAAAAAAAACAATAAAGCTCCGTTTTTTAGAAATTTGAATCTAATTTGCAATATTCAAACAGATTTTTTACATTTTTTCTATTTATTTCAAGTTAAATATACATAAATATACCTTATTTTACGGCCAACGTGCAAAAACTTTATATTCGCTGAAAGCTTATACTAATCTGTGTAAAATTACCTATAATAGAAAAAAAAAACTCGAAAAAAAAATACTGAAAAATGTAACACTAAAACTACTAGTGAATAAAACTACTAATCGATAAAAAAAGTTATACAAAAAATTGGTAAAAAATAAATAGGAATAACATCAAAAATACATCAAAACAAGCGGGTGATTAAAAAAATGTTTACAAAAAAGCGATTCTTCACCGGAATTAAGTAAAAAATAGGAATCAAATTATGTCTTTTTGGTAGGTAACTTTGGGCCGCATACTGTCTTTGGTCGAAACTAGAAGGTACATCCTGCTAATAAAAAATAATGTACTTACAAAAATAATCTGTGACACACTAGGGCTTATAGGAAACTGTGTTTTGCAATTGTAAACTTTCAAAGCCCATTTCAAAGAATTAAAACGTCAGATAAGAATTGTACCTTGTCTAGGAATCAAACATAGGTCAAGAGTGCCGCTTACGTCCCAAATTGGTGCTGTGTCATCGATAGTACCTAATCTCAAATTGGTCTCATGGAATTTGACGTCTGACGTAACATGTGTGTTGTGTCATGTCCTAAACAGCCTGAACGCTTTACTACAACGTATCAATAGTATTTCTCATATCTAGCTAACTGCAAGCCACAGCCCCAGGCCACAAAGGCAAACAATTGCACTACCCCAGAAAGCAAACTACAATACAAACACAGGGCGAAAGTTTCAAATTCATTTTAATATCTCACAATAGTCGTAAAGTAAGTCACGGGCGTGAAACAAGACTAAGCGAGTGTCGTGGCCAACACAAGGGGCACGGTACGCCGATTGGTGCCGTTGGAGCTCATGTTGAGTGGCGGTGAAGGGTAATACGGAAGCAGTAGTGTAAGAATTGGGAACAAAGATGCTTAATGGATAGCCTACAGGTTGTTTACAACAGTGACAGGCAAGCATTTACTTCTTGAAAGTTACAAGTCTCTGACGGTAGTACACTACAATAGAATGCAACATGGTTTCCTGTCACCATTTTCCCGTATTCGCAACTTCACCGGCACTGCGCACAGTCATTTAGAAAATGTACTTAAGTCTAAAAAGAAAGCTTAAAAATTAATCTTAATTATTTCTCACTAAAGCTGTCACTAGGTATCGTAAAACGCTTACAGAACAAACATTAGACCCAAAGGCACCAAAGAAAACGTTTGGCGGGAAAAATTGGTTACAATTTCATTTCAAGTATCAAGAAAATTGATTTTTATAAGTATAACAATGAATGAAACAACTGCATATAAAAATATATAAATCTTATTTAAATCAATTTTAAATTAGAATTATGGACTCGGGAGAAATTATCGTGTCTGTGCATCAAAAAAAAAACTTTAGAGACAAAATATTTCTACTAAATAGGTAATAAATCTTTGAGTGGTATGTTTGGTAGAAACTTGGTATTTTAGTGAAGCACAGACCCGAAATGTTTGGACCCTCGAGTAGTTCAAACTAGTATCAATTAGATATTAGTAAATACTAAGAGACTTCATATTTTACTCAATCTTATACCTACAATTGTCTAAGTGAAGTCTTGGATATAATAAAGGTTTAGATAAAGCTTCTAACCGTTTGCTGAAAACTCGAGTGTCCACACACTTACACAATCCTAATGAGAGTCCATTGAACATCGAAAATACTATTTAAAAAAATAAATTTAGATCCACCGCAACTTTCAATATAGTTTTAAATTATACAAACAGTGAAAAAACACCTGAAGATAAAACGGTGCAATCATTTTTATTATTTAAAAAACACAATAATATTGTCCTAGCAACGGTACAAGATATTAGGTACATTATTAGACTCAACTAGGTTAGTTTAAATTGCGCTACTCTTTGCTATTCTTTAATTTCACTAAAAACTCTAGCACAAGAATTTACAAAACCCGCCCGGGCGATACGGGCGACGCTAAGACGAAAAATTTTTACTAACTCTGTTCCGCCACCGACATAATCGTAAAAAACATTCTTTTTTTGCGGATTTTTTTAAAATTTTGTTTTACCTAACTCCTATTTACATGCATGTGAAGTGCGAAACTCACTCAGGAGTAACGTGGGGGACAATACACCGATCAACAACAACAATTCATTTATAAAGATACAAATTTCACGTCAAAAAATGTATAAGAATGACACCGCGACGCCCCCCTGCTGTGACCGCACGCAGTGATATGCAAACGACAAAATTACGATCTAAAATTAATGAGAACAGCACACCCGTCCATAGAAAAAACAGACAACGTACAAACGTGAACGAGGGCCGCTTAGCGACAGCGCCGACAAAATAACAACTACAAACTAGCGACTAAAGGTACGTGCGAGAATACGGCCGCCCCGCCTCAACAAACTAAACCACTCTCCAAATCAACTAAAAAATATTTTCATATTCAAACAAACTACATGCCATCAAAAGTAGACGGTTACCGTGGCTTAGTGCAGCAATCACGCGGGTATTAACATTCTAAGAGCCCTACATCAATTTTAACTAACAATACCACTATTGCTGCTGCCCACCTCTTCCAAACTTAGCAGCTTCAAAACTTTGCCGCGTCATTGAAGCCAAGAAGCCACAGAATAAGAAACTAAACGAGAATCAAAACTAAAATAATGCGAGGCGACATCAAGAAACTACAACAGACAAGCGAAAACAGGTTATAAAAACCTCAAGAGAAAACAATTATAATAAAGAAGGGAGGACGAATTGAAACTTTCCCCCGCGGGATAATATTAATTCAACTAAATAGCAAAATTAGTTACTAAAAATCCTTCGCATTCTACCAGATTGGTAGAAAAGCGTTCGGCTGGTCACACACAGTTATAATATTGTAAGTTATGTCCCTGTCATGGCAAACTGCATTTTATCGCGAGTTTCTTGGATCATCAATTCGGTTATAATAACAGCCTCAAAGTAGTCAAATCATACAGCCTAAAAGTACGACAGAGGCACATAGTTTACTTTATAGCCGGCGACCAGCGACATGACGGTACAATCGTCACAAAGCCCTAGACATAGTGCAAATCTAGCCCACCGCTCGCAGGCAGACCACATATCCCAAACACACCTCGGTTTTATACTAACACCAATTATTAAGTTTTTTTTTCCGCTGGGTTGAACAGATCTTCAAGGTTTTCGGTTATTGAACGCAATTCGTAAAAAAATAAAAGTGTTATATCATAAATGATTAAATGCTTTCTTTGCTTACAAAGTTTTATTTTTATAAAATCATGGAAATCGATGAAAATCGTCCAAAGGCCATTTGCAGTTTAAATAATTAATCTCAAGATAATTTAATATGAAACATATTTAACTTTTGAAGGCACGTTATAATCCTATCAATCGTTGTCTAATAAAATGATACTAACTGATTTTATAACATTCAAATGGAATTTTTAATAACTTGAAGATCTGTTAAAATTCAATTTTATAAAATGTCTTAACCCAAGCGTTCACTACAACGTTGCGCGTAAAGTAAAAAAATCACATCCGAATTCACATTATTTACGTTTTTTTTTATTATAAAAATACAAAAATACAAAATGGGACAGTGCGACCATACATTCAACCATCGCCCGCCATACTAATTTCAACTAGGGAGTAGGGAGTACTAAACAATTTTACAAAAAAATCATTGAGCAATTTCATGAAAAGAACCAGCAAAAACATTGAACGAGTGTACGAAAATCACAAGGAAAAACATAAAAATAAATTTTTAGTAAAGTCTAAACTCAACGCACCGACGCACTATGGGCCAGAACCGTGCGTACCGTCTCAAAAATAGGTTTTCGTAATGTTCTATATTAAATATTGTGTTAATGCACATGTCTAACTGAATGTCCAATGCATATTATACAGCAGTTAAAATATACTATTTCTCATTTTTACTATTAGACTAAGGCTTGCAAGTTGACGCTCAAAGTTATGTCAATTATGTAGAACACAATTTCACCAGTTTACATGGTCACATTTTCATTATTTTCACAGCAAATTTTTAAGTGTGATATATGGTTAGAATGGTTATGAAGTATTCTATTTAAAAAATATTTAAGTGGACCATTATGTGAAAACTGGGGAGGTATATAAATATTTTTTTAGAACCTAATATTTTATCCTTATTAGAAACTTTACATAGACTTTTGGCAGTTAGCAATGTCTGCCCATGTCGTAATTTTGATAGCATCACATAGAGCAGCTAATAAAGAAGTTAGGGCAAAAAAAAAAAATTGCCCGAATCTGCCCCCCTTGAAATGAAACGAAAAATGCCTGATGGGGGGAAAATACAAAATATACCAAAAATGATTTTAGTTGTGATTGATGAGATTTTTGGATATTTAGATTACTTTTTTCTTAAAATTATCTATTTACTTAATCTTTAGGTAAGGTGGGAGTATTGGGTAATGTATTTTTTTTTTATCGTTCGGTCAGATGTGGTTAATGTTTTGTTATCACTGTGTGAATAACATGTTTATCATGTAGTTTATGTATTTCTCTATCGCGGTGAAGGAAAAGGGAGGAAATGGTAGTTAAAGTTGTTATTGTACATTTTATCAGTACTACTAACCACCTTCGTAGATAGTGGTTAGGAACGTGATAATGCACTAGACAATAATATTTTTTCACACGAAATTTCAGTATAAAAGTTATTTATTTACGTTGTCATTTACCAGTACTTTAGTGTGCTTTGACATATTATAGTCTTCACCAACCTCGGTAAAAAAGTAGTAGTTTGAAGTAAAAATAAAATGAGTGAATTTGTTGTGCCTCGGCGAGTATTATGCGAATTTTTCATTGATCATGGAACAAAATCAGAAGATATTCAAAATTACTTAGAAGAACACCACCATTTGTCGTCTGAAAAAAGTGAATTAGTTGTGAACCGTATTCAAAAATGGCTTATAACAGCGTTTAACGATCGGTGGACCAAATCTAACCGAACTAAAGAACGTTTCTTTAATAAAAATACATCGTGGTTAGACGGTGAATTTAAGGTACAATTCGAAGAAGCACCGTTGGATATTACACCTACAACATCTGGAGAACGTGGACGTCCGCCAAAGTCTTATGAAGATCTATCAGAGAAATCGAAAAAAAGGAAGAATATGGAGTTGGTACAAGAATATGGAATCGAGTATATACATAATGCATACGTTCAAGGATTGCGGTCTGAAGGAGAATTCGAAGAAGCAACTGTTGTTACAATGATGCGGAGTTGTGATAGAAATGAAAAAAGGATCATGAAGGAAAAATTATTGCATGAAAGTCGCAATGCAACAGATTTTACGGTGGATGAAGCTTTAAGTATATTTGCAGATTTAGATCTTTCGAAATCACAATACGGATTACTTCGAGCAAGTCTGATTAACAAAAACTTCGACATACTGCCATCATATAATATACTGACAAACGCCAAAAAACTGTGTTATCCTCCACCATCCAGCATTCAAATAACCGATATAAGTGCCAAAGTAAATCTACAAGATTTGCTGGACCACACTTCTGCTCGCATCTTAAAGATTGAAAATGTTTACAACTCAACAAGAAAATCTCTTAAATTGTTTACCAAGTGGGGATGTGATGGGTCATCGGGGCAAAGTGAATATAAACAAGTTTTATCAGGTGAGAATGATTTAGTCTCAGATGCAAACTTATTTATAGCGTCTTTGGTACCAATAAAGCTGACTGACACAGAAACAAATGAGGTAATTTGGCAAAATTCGGCTTGTTCGTCTATTCGTTATTGCCGACCAATCCTGATGGAATTTGCAAAAGAAACCCCCGAGAAAACCCGATCAGTGGTTGGTGATATTCGGGGTCAAATTAATAATTTGCAAACTTCAAAGATACACAAGGAGGAGCAGGTAATTGAAATAAGTCACGACCTATTTCTAACTATGGTGGATGGAAAAGTTACACAAGTTCTAACTGACACAAGTTCTGGAGCTGTTTGTACAGTATGTGGGGCTAAACCAAGCGAAATGAATAATTTGGAGAAGATTGAATCAAAGCCAGATAATATAAATGCTTACGAATACGGTTTGTCTACGTTGCACGCGTGGATCAGGTGCATGGAGTTAATTTTACATATTTCATATAACCTTTCATTTAAAAAATGGGCTGCGAGAACTCCAGAAGATAAAAAAAGTAAAGAAGACAAGAAAAAGCTTGTACAAAGTTTATTTCGAAGCCGAATGGGATTGCACGTTGATAAGCCCCGACAAGGAAGTGGAAACAGCAATGACGGTAATACAGCTCGGCGTTTTTTTGAGAACTACTATTGCGCTTCAGAAATTACAGGAGTTGACGAGGAACTTATTAAAAGGTTCTATGTTATTCTTCAAACTTTGGCATCCGGTATTGCTGTAAATCCAGAAAAATTTGGTGAATATACTCGCACAACCGCACAACTATACGTAACAAAATATATGTGGTATAATATGCCTTCTTCAGTACATAAAATCTTAATACATGGGGAAAGTATAATAAGACATTTTGCTGTTCTGCCCATTGGTAATTTATCTGAGGATGCCCAAGAATCTCGTAATAAAGATTACAAAAAATTCAGATTGCATCACGCTAGAAAATGCTCTAGGTCCGCAACGAATCAAGACGTATTTCATGGTCTTCTATTTACGTCAGATCCTTATATATCAAGTATCAGAAAACCATCAGTCACTATTTCCAAGGAATTGTTAGACGAAGCTAAGAGCCTCTTAGCTATTTAAATAGAAGTAATTACGTACCTACATTAATTGTAAAATATATTTTTAGAGTGGATTTATATCATATTTGTCATTTATTTAAATGTAAGATTTATATGTAATACCTATAAAATAAAAGAAAATAGGTTTGATATCATAAAACTGTAAAATTATAATTCAATAAGTTAAACAAACTATGGTTTAATATTAAAAAAATACATTTTTATTTTTGTTTATTTTTTAAATATTAATAATTAAAGTTTTGACAATAAATGTGTCACTATTGGATTCTATATACTCTGGAGATACTACGTGCCAAATTTCAGCTATTTACTTCAATCAACAAAAAAGTTACAGATTTTTGAGACGGTACGCACCGTTCTGGCCCATAGTGCGACGCAGAATCAAAACGCTACAAACTTCGATCAAAGCTACAAACAAAAATTTATTTTTCTAAAGTGTTGCCACAAAATCGTTGAAAAAATCTACCAAATTTGAAAATGCAGTAGAAAAACGAAAATCAGTCGATAAAAAAATAATTTATGATACAACGTGCACAAGTGAAAATGGTTCCTATAAAAGGTGTTCGGGGCGATCAAGGCGTGTGTTTTTTAAATATTTTTCTAGGAAACTTCTATTTTTATTTAGAGAAATTGTATTCGCATATTTTGCTATTATACTGAAACTATTAATTTACTAACAGATCCGACGTCCAACTAAAAATTTAAGAAGGAACCAGATTATAGTAATCTAAAAATGATTTATATATTTGCAAGTTGCGATATATCAACAATAGTTTTAAATATGAACTGGTTTCTTCTCATTTCTAGAATAAATACGGATCGTTTATAAAAGATTTTCACACAGTCGCGTGCGATTTTATAAATTCTGTCCGCGTCATGAGACTTTCTATACCGAAATACTATATATATATATCTAAACACTAAGAAAAATATAATATTACTATTATTTTCTTTCAAATATGTCTACATTAATTGATTAATACTTGAACATTTGTCACCGACATAAAAAGTCTCGCAACGCGTCTATATGGCCATTTTTTACTAAAATGCTTCTACTTTAATACAAATTGTACCTACTTAACGTTTAGTGCGGGCCAGCTTTTACCCGGCCGCAATGATGAAGAATAAAAATAGGTAATTTTAGAGTAAAACCGACCCATATTTCGACCGAAATACGAGTCAAACGGGAATAACGACGATTATAATTTTAACTCCTCACAAGGAACAGTGAAACGACCCAATGTTGGAGGTCCGTGAGACCTCCTATATTCGAGCAACGTCGGGAGGGGTACACCAAACTCATACGCCACAACAAGGCACTATCAAGCCTCATGATAATTTTCGAAAAAAGGTACCACACAACACGAAAATACCGCATCGAAATCATGAAAAAAAATCATCAAAAAATCCGCGCAAGTCTTTTACTACAGTCTATTTTATTTCCGTGGTCTTTCGGGATACGTTATCTAACCCAATACAGTGTATAATCCATTGTTATCATACTTTTAAGATTTAAGTACACGTTTATACTGAAAAAACATCGAAAAAAATTGTGTTGCAACTCCGCTACACTTAGTTAGAGACGCATTAAGAAACATTTCGATAGGCTTTTATGAAATGGTTTTCGTTTTTAGAATAACAAGTGTTAACGGGAAGCAAGTGCTCGTGCATAGCTCTTGCATCCACGAATAGAAGTCTTCAAGACCTTCGACCTCCATATGCGACCAAAACCAAGTACGACAGAGTCCCGACTATAGAAACATACTGAAATTCGTAAGCGTTGTATCCTTCAAACCATAACTCCGACCAAACTGATTTCCAAACCCCAAGCCATTGCCTTACCTTCCAGTTATGAACGGTGTTCTACAAGGCACAATGCTAGGTCCAACGGGCACATATGCCAGAAATAATTTAAATAATCTTCCTCCCTTGATGTTAGACAGTCAACACAAACAATTTCAAGACGTTTCAAGATCAATAGTTACAATGAATCAGCATCATTGGTCGATGCTCGCGATTGGTCCATCCGCGGACATACGTCACGATGCAAATTAAACATCGGTGCTTTTAGCGTTTACTATTATTTAGCAACTATATTTTAGCTGTTGGAAATTACTAGCACTTTTTGAAACGAATTCTGGCAAACTAGAAACGGAGCCAGGAAATTTCGAAACCTTAAGATTCTCTTAGACAGTGCTAATTTGTTGAGTTTAGTTATGATCGAGGGTTACAGCAACCTTACTCGTTATTTTTAGCTAAAATATAATTGCTTTAGGTAGTAAACGCAATCATCTTCAAATTTAGTCTATCTCAATCCCAAGTGAAAGAGCGCGAAGGCAAAAATTGTGAGACCTTCCTATTTACACTAGGTTTAATAAGGTTAATATAATCTTAAATAGTTTCAAATAAACTTACTAGCGGCCTTAATTTATTTATCCATCGCTGAGGCCGCTAGTATGTTGCTATAATTAGATACTATGCTACCATCTATTGCACTACCCCGGCGAATTCAAAAAAATAGTTTTTTTTTTATATATATTACTTTTTAACGCTAAAAATAAAATGTGTGGGGACTGTTGCGAGCGAGCGCGGACTATACTTGTAAATTTCTGAAAACCCGTAACTGACAAGACGATAAAAAGCTATTGACTCTGTCAACTTTCCAGGGATCTACAAAAACGAACTAGAAGTACTAGAACGTCTTCGACACACTACTCTTCTAAATCTCATGAACACTGAATTCTCCTACCACGTCGAGACTTTACTGAACGCGTTCGGCTCGCACTCTCATCCCCACGCAACTTGCAGAGCAAGACTACAGCCAAATTGGTAACCGTTTCGTTAAGTTTGTACTAAAAACGTGTCCCTACCGCCTCCCTTTGTCGAAATCAAAACGACCCCAATCGTTTATCCCTTTGCTGTCCACGTTCCAGAGCGGGATGGTAGGCGCAGCCAGAAGGCAAATGGCCCCTAAAGTTTGCTCAGAAAACTTCCCCTTATAGTGCCTGGCTACACCCTACGTCGCATGGCAAGTTTCGCAAAGGTTAATATTATATTTCATACAGGACTCAAACAGGGAATGACTGGAAAAAGCACAAATCTTGTCAATGCAACGTCAAGTATCTCTGATCCCGCTCTGTGATGTAACAAGAGGTTTGAACCTCACAAACTCCGACATTTGAAATGTCGACTCACAATCGCATTGACAAGTCGCAACCATGAACGGGACAAACAAGACAACCAACCGCAACAATATCCAAGTCAAGAATCTCTAATGAAATGTAAAATAAAGGAAAATATCAGGAAATTGTCTCTAGCTACACAGGTACAGTTATTTTAAAAAAAATAGACATTCCACTTATGTCTTACGCTTAGTATCTTACGATAAATGAGCGTACACAAATGCGATTGTCGTGCGACAAGTCGCGAATGCGTCACCTCGTGACAGATAAGACCTTACCTATCCACAAATGACAACGGACATCTAGCTAAGTTTTTGGATACATATTTTTTTCTTAAATCGAATCTATTTTTGTCAATATACTTGCTTTTGCAGAAACTACCAGTGCAGCATTTTTTTTTATAAACTGGCAACATTAATTTGAAACATTTGTAGGTGCATTTTTGGACGTGTCAAAGTTAAAATTTTTCTTCACTAGAATTAAATTGCAACGTTTCTTTCATGTGAAAGTAAAATTATCTACCTATTTGCTAATATAACACAGTATTCTAATAGCACTTCAAAGAAAATCTTGTATTTAATCAAGTCACGAAATAAAGCTACAAATATTTCAAAATGGTGGCTTCCACAAAAGCATGTTCACTGAGGCGACGCCTTGTACTTCAATCCTAAAATATTTTGCTTACATTAAACATTGGATAATGTTGCAATTTTAATTTTCTAAGCGCCACTGGCGTCGTCCGCAAAATTAGGTAAGTGATCGGTGAGCATCGATTTGAATAATAGACTTCTTTCAATCGATTCTTTTTAGATAATTCGATGTAAAATTGCTTTTAATGATTAATTGTATATGTCGCAGTCAGATTTAGAGGACAGTTTCGAGTCGAATATTCACTAGTATAATAATCAAAAAATTAGTTACCTACTAAATTGCTTCTATTTTTATAGCACTTACAATTATTCTCAGTAGCAACACATTCGATTAATTATGACGCTTACAATCGATTATTCTTGAAATCGATGTTCAAAGACCACAGAGTCTCGATAAATATCCATTTAGCTGAGCAATGAATTTTTCACAAAGTGAAAATGTTGCCATCACAAAAAATCCTGGCCGGTTGGTGCAAATTCACTGAAAACTAGTCTAAATAATAATGCTAGTGTATGTATACCTTCACGCCTGGTTTATAACGAGGGCAGGAGTTCCGTAGTGGTAATTACTAGATACCGCACTAGACAGCCAGCAGTCAATCCGGTACATCGTGGGCACGGGTGGCTAAAATAGCCTGGCTGCGGCCGCAGGTTTGGATAAAGATGGGTGCGCGGCCTGCTGCTTGCTGCTGCCTAGTGCGTTATCTGCCAAAGTGCAGTCAGATATTTTTATTTGAACATTTTACATCGGTTAGTAATTCAATGCTCTGCCAAACTCGCAAGGAATAACGTGAAGATAGCATTTTGTTTTTTTTGTTATTATTACTGGCAACGAAATTACATTCAAGTGTTGCCGTTAATTCAAAGTGTTGCCAGTAATTAAGACTAGTTTATTTTTTCATTCCATACTATATCCCGATGAGTGAATTGGGCAGATATTGTATGCAAAGCTGAAATATTTTTAACATAGTTGATAATATTTCATCTTTTCAGATAGACTGCGACGTGTGAGGTTATCATCACCGACACCGGGCAGTGGTTTGGAACGGGTAAAAGAGAAAATAAGCTTAGAATTTCTTGAATATAATCTTAAAGTTGGGTAATAAGGAGTTTTCGTTTACTTGCAAAATTTTATTTGGGGTATTTTAAAGTTACCCCAATTAAAATCGAACCCATATCGACCCACGCCATATTGATGATAAGCAAACAACCAAACATGAAAATGTATTTCTTAACTACCCAACTTGTAAAATCTATGTTTACACAAATAGTAACCATTTCTGGCTACAAAAATATCTTTGAACACCATTTGGCTTAATCATGAAAAATACGTTTCATTATTACCTCCTCAAAAATTGAAATTATCCCAGGCATAAAAAGTTACCCTAATTAAAATGAACCCGTTTCAAAGAAAATAAAATGAAATTACCTCGCACAAAATGGGTACCCCCAATTACAATGACCCCGTTTAGGCAAATACCCGTTCCAAGATTAACCATCAACCCGGCACCGTGTTAGTATAGGCACAAGTACTGTCCAATGTTAGAAGTACGACACTAAGTTACAACTGTGGAACAACACGCTTAGAGCACTGGTATGGCTTTACTAAATTATCTTAATAAATTAATACTGAATCGGTTTTGGGTAATATTTTTTTGGCTTATGATGTATCATTGGGTAGATTTCTTTTATTCTGGTGGGGTAGATTAGTGACAAGGCTGGCACTAGCAGTACCCAAAGCGTATTAAATTTTCACTACCGAAGAAATTTTATAGAAATCTAAGATTCAGAAACTTGGTTTTAGAGCAAAGTTAGCGGGCAAGTTTCTATAATTTTTTTGCATAATTTCACAAAAAAGTGAGTTCCGTAGTCATCATCAAAGAGAGCCAGAAAATTCCCCACCAAAATGTAAAAAAATAATCAACCCAACATTTCCCACACACTTACAAGCCGACCAACGCAACTAGACAACTGTAAATGACATCTCGACACATTTCGGGGTAGCATTTTTTTCTTTCTTTCAAAATCGTTGGGGTAACCAAGTTCCCACAGCTGTCTAACCACGTCAACCGGCCTCTAGCCAAGTCCCCCAGTGTTGCCAGCGTGTTGCTACAACAGTGCGTGTGTGTGTGTGTAAGTTTAGTAAGTGATGCACTAACACCAGCGGAAGGGCACGGCGCGCGGTCGGTCGGCGCCTTCCTTCACGAGTGGCTTGTGGAACTCGCGGCCCGGGCGCGAGTGGATCGTCGCCCAGCAGTGCTCGCAGTAGTACTGGAAACAGATAATAGTATATTATGAAACAAGTGAGCTAAGTTGCTCATTATACAGGAGGCTGTGGGTTGCAGCCCGAGCCGTAGGTGAGGGCGTAAATCAGCCGAGTGTCTAGTGAGCAAGTTGCTCACGAGTTTCATACGCACTTTTTCAACACACTTGCGAGGAAAAACAAACCTGTATTGCATAAATCGTTTTACCACGCAGCAACAAATGCGTTCCAAACAAAATATGAAAACTATGGGAAATGGCGCGCAAGTTTTTTTTTTTTTTTGCACGCGCCAAATGCAAGGTGATTGATTACCAGAGATCGGAGTAGGTATATTGATTTTATATACTTGCGTCAAGATACTACAATATGGACATGCCATTTTATCCATAATGTGCGGGAAGTACCGGAAAAAGTTCCGTAAATGGAATTATGGAATAAAATAAAATAAAAAACATACAGATAGGCTAACAAAATCGTTTATTATATGAATGTCTAAGTTTTGTCTCATACTGTCAAGCGTCATTTCTAATTCAACAGTAAGGGACAAAATACGGTGTAACTATTCAAAGGTATTATTGCATAAAATAAATACTGATTTCTTTCACCATTAGCTACCACTGGTAGCGTAGATTTATATTATTAATACGTTTTTCACCTTAAACACAAATTCGTGCTAATTTCAAAATTCCGGAACAAATATCACAATAATATGAAGTTCCGGTATTTTGGAGGCATATCCATATTATCCTCTACGTTTGACGTCAACGATCTTAAATCAATCTACCTATACTCCGACCTCTGTTGATTACATAATTAGCCATACGGCCTACTTCAAAAATATCATTTTAGTGATGAAATGCAAATACTTTATAATAAATTATTGTGAATTAAAAATATTTTGATGATGAAGATGAATTTTTTTTTTTCGTCTTAAGGACACATTTATTTATTCCATTTTTCTTATGGATTTTCAGCGGCATAAAACCTCTTTGTTACAAAAAAAAAACTACACTACCCGGTTAAATTGAAAATGAATAAACAGAGATTTACTCGCATATAATTTGCAGTTAGGTACTAACTTAACTTTGTAGGGATAATTCTATTATGCACTAGTGCGTAATATAATTATGCACGTGTGTTCGGTCTACGGCCCTAAGAACGATGTAATAAGGCTCACTTTACGAGCAAGTGTGTTGAAAAGAGTAATTATAGTACACTGCAAAGCAAGTCATGACGTGTCTGAACACAGGGTCTCCGAACGTACGCGCATGTTCTCTCTTACACTTGCCTCATGTCACCACTTGGTTCCTAAATAATGTTATTGCATAGCCTTCTGCGCATGTTTCAGACCGGTCATAATCCATCGGCTGTAGGTAGTCGACGTCAAGCGGAATTAATAAAATCGCAGCGGGATTTTTGCGCGCACCGCATTTTCCGTGGGAATGTGGGTTAAGGCTTTCTAGGTAAGGGATTGTATTAAAGGGGGGACAAACAAGCAGGCAGCCCAAATTGGTATCCACTGCAAAAGTATCGCAGGTACGTTGCCAACACAGTGTCTTTGTAATGGCAACACACCTGAAAATGGACAAGACATTTCAGCTTTATCTCTCGAAAGACCTACGATGCCCTTGGATGTCTATATGCGGCGTTGACCATTCACATTCAGATAAACCGTCACCATGCTTGTCATTCAATAACAAAAATGATGTGCTAATTGCTGAAGAGAGAGATCAGCAGGAGAACATAGCCCGAAGCCGACATAGCCCGAAAAATTGCCAAACATAATTGGCAGTGGGCAGGGCACATTGCTCGCTGAACAGATGGCCGATGGGGCCGAAAAGTTCTGGAGTGGCGACCGCGTACTGGAAGATGTAAAGTTGGAAGGCCTCCCACAAGGTGGACCGATGACCTTGTGAGAGCCGCAGGAGTCCGCAGGATGCGGGAAGCACCGAACCGGGCTTGGGGGAGGCCTATGTCCAACAGTGGACGTCTTACGGCTGAAATGATGATGAATTGCTGGAGTGGCAGTGGGCTGGTCGTTTACAGAAGGACCGACGGCTGGTGGAGCAGAGAAGACTTGTGGTGCAGACTGCGTATCGGCAAGCGTAGCGTCGGACGCCCCCCAGCTAGATGGTCAGCGACCTCAAGAAAGTAACAGACAGACTGGATGCGGAAGGTGGAGGACAGTGTCCAGCTGTGGACTGCGATAGGCCGAGTTGATTGAAAAGGTCTGTGCCTAAGCCTAAGTGGCTTATGATCGTGACTGGAATTTACGCCATCGTAAACAAAAGTAAAGAAATAGTAGAAAAAGTTTAGCTAAGCTTTTTTCCAGCGAGCAGCGTTACAAAATGTTGGGAATAATGTAAATTTGTACAATGATAGAACTTTTGTACTTTCTTTGTTGCCACGTTACTGTACGTTCACGATCTGACTCTCAATCACAAAAACCTCTGCTAACTGGTACTACCTACTTCTAATTTGAGGAGTACATCACACACCTGCAGACAAGTAACGTTAGCGCAGAAGAAGGGCGCGAACTTGGACCCGCAGCGTGCGCCGGCGCACTCGTCGCACATCTGGTCGTCCAGCACGTACGGC
Source organism: Polymixis flavicincta (assembly GCA_949987655.1). Taxonomy (NCBI): domain Eukaryota; kingdom Metazoa; phylum Arthropoda; class Insecta; order Lepidoptera; family Noctuidae; genus Polymixis; species Polymixis flavicincta. Next base: position 7,947,700 of record OX465200.1, read on the forward strand.
TTCACCTGCAAACATACGACATACCGAGTTACAGACGGGGTAATGTTTATCATTCTATTTGGGGAAGTAACAAATTGTGTGATGGTATACTAGTTGGGGGAAGTTACAAATGATAAAAGAATTAAGTTGGGGTAATCAGGGGTACTAATTAAATAAATTTGTGGTATGTATTATTGTGTGTTTATTTGGTTATAAGATAGTAATTTAGGTACTTCCAGTAGGGACAATGGTTCATTTCATTTGGGGAATAACATTAATCGAATAATATAATTATTTTAAAATATTCACATACCTATTTAAAATCTTAAATTAATAATATGTTGAAGTATGCAACAAGAAAAGAAACGTAAAGTCCATCAAAAAAATCGTCCTCATCGTCCATAGGAAAAGTGATGAAAAGGGTGGCAGCATTGCCACGTTTTATGGCAATGCTGATTTTCAAGGCCAAAAAATAGACCGTACGCTCTCGGGTCGCGAAAGGTTCTATGTATTTGGAGAGGGAGGTCATTTTACATTAGGATCACGGTTATTTTAAAATTAGGTCCATCAAAAAAATCGTCCTCATCGTCCATAGGAAAAGTGATGAAAAGGCTGGCAGCATTGCCACGTTTTATGGCAATGCTGATTTTCAAGGCCAAAAAATAGACCGTACGGTCTCTGGTCGCGAAAGGTTCCATGTATTTGGAGAGGGAGGTCATTTTAGTTTGGGATTTGAAAATAACCGTGATGGTTATTTTCAAATAAGAGCGAAAGATAAGTACCTACCCCAATTTAAATGAACCTAAAACTTACTTTGGTTTTAGGTTCATTTAAATTGGGGAACACTGAAATGAAAGAGTTGAAAAGTAAACGCTTGGTGAAAAGATGTATATAGAATGATCTCCAGTTCTTCGAGTGATGATGATGAGCACAGTCGGTGGGTACGTTACCTCGACGCGTTTGTCGATGTCTCCGTGCTGTAGCTGCACGAAGCGCGCCGAGATGGCGGCGATGTACGACTGCTGGTTGGAGAACGCCACGCGGCCCGCGCCCTGCACACAGTACATGCAACATGGTACTAGTTGATACAGGAGGAGACCCTAATCTGGGCGATTTTGCCGGCAATATAGCCTGAATGACGGTAAATACATAGAGGTTACTTTACTTAACCTGTCAACATAGAACTCTAGCAAACAAAGTATTATCAATTGGGCACTAAATAAATCGGCTTATTGGTCAATTTGCACGAATTTACGCAAATTATTGCATGTACCTACTACTTGACCTTTTTTCATAACTCTATTGAATAAAATTAAAATCATGCCAATTGCATTGCAATTGGCATGTTGCAATTGCGTTTTTCTGAAAATTTCGATTTGCCCTCAAAAAAAAAAATTTTTTTTTTCTTCATAAAGTCTTGTCCTAGTTATGTTTGTAAACGGACGACTTTGTTATTGCATTGAATTCTTTCCTACTTATCATACTGGCAACAGTTTTAGGAGAAGGTTTGTTTAACAGATACTGACCTTAGGGTACTTGAGCTCAGGGTCGGTATCGATGCCGGCGTAGCACACGCCGCCGTACAGCCGGTCCATAATCATCGCCAACTCCACTGGAAACGGACAAATTTCTCATAAGTATTGACAGTAACGATCATAGGTATTAGAGAGAAGGTAACGACAGTCCTTCTGGGGTCAAGCCCCTAAGGTAGAAGGTAACGACAGTCCTTCTGGGGTCAAGCCCCTAAGGTAGAAGGTAACGACAGTCCTTCTGGGGTCAAGCCCCTAAAGGTAGAAGGTAACGACAGTCCTTCTACGGTCAAGCCCCTAAGGTAGAAGGTAACGACAGTCCTTCTGGGGTCAAGCCCCTAAGGTAGAAGGTAACGACAGTCCTTCTGGGGTCAAGCGCCTAAGCCACTATTTCGGAACTCACCAGCCAACTCATCAACTACCTAGCCTTTTCCCAACAATGTTGGGGTCGGCTTCCAGTCTAACCGTATATTTCACATGGAGCGACTGCCTATCTGACCTCCACAACCCAGTTACTGGGTAACTCGATACCCCTCGGTAAGACTGGTCGTCAGACTTTCGGCTTCTGACGACCCGTAACGACTTGCTTTCCGAAGCACGGAGGAGTCTTGGTATGTAAAGATGGTCACCCATCCACAGACCAACCGCAGTAAACGTTGCTTAACCTGATAGATCGACCCATGCAGCTGTTATTACTTAGCCACAAGCCCCTCCTTCCACGACTAAATGATTTTAATTAGGTTGGCCTACATTTTTTAGCTCCTGTCTCTTGTAGTCCACTTTTGATTTCATCTTCTGAACCAACTTTCCACCAAAGTATAATAAAACCCTGAAAACTACACCAGCCTTCAACGGACGTGGCACAACCCCTAAAGACGGTCTTTCTAGAATACAGCGGCATGCATCCATGGGCAAAGCATTGACCGTCTTAGATCCTGGACTTATGTAACTTAAAAAAGGTATCCTTGGAGAATATTGAACTTATTGACCTGGGAATTCTTGAGAGCAGATCAGACTGCACCAAAAATATCTTTAACCGCTTCAGAACTTACCAGCTTTCAACGGACGTGGCACGCCTCCCACGAAGACAGTCTTCCTGGGATCAAGCGGCATGCTAGCGTCGAGCACAAAGTCTGCATCAGCGAGCCTCCACGGCCGGATCTGGACTGGCTTATCGCGGATCGTTGGTGAGGACACGCAGAGATATAGCTTGTCATCGTCCGTGATGCATGCTTCCATTAGAGCGGCTACCGAGCTCTCGTCCTAGAGATCGGTGCAAGAGAATATTAGGATGATGTAGGGAGTTTCATTTTATTTAGGATCAACTTTTCAATGGTCATGCCGCGATAACAGAAGAGCTAATTAACAATTTTGAAAATGTCTAGTCGTATGGTATCAACACCCAGCTCAAAACAGCGGAATAATAATCGCAAGGGTTTTTACACGAAATGGCGGAAGGACAATTTATTTTATATAAGTAAAGATCTTTGTTTAACTTTGTTCGCAAATTCATTACAGCTTTATCGCCATATAAAGTTAAGCCGAAGTATATCCAGTAGGCAGTGGGAAAAAAGCCGATAACGATTGAAAAGTCTGGTTTTAGATCCAGAAACAAAACACGATCGATTTGCTTCAAAATAAAACGAATTAAAATTTTCCTTTCCGATTCCGGCTACATAATCTAGCAGTTGCTTTCTAGTTTACTGGTAGTTAAGAGACGATCGGCGTAGCTATTCACAAACATTTGACAGGCTATCGTTTCGAAAATGACATTTGGATAACCTATAGCGGTCGTCTAGTTGATTTAAACCGATATTTTTGGGTTTTGGATCTGTGAACAGCGTTTACAAGACTCCTACGATAACATTTATTTATGTTCGATTTTGTACGGAAGCATAAGGAATGGGTTGTTCTGGACACTGAAGCAGATTGCTCAATCTCGTAAAACTTGCACAAACCTGGAACAGTAGAAACGCGTAACCCTTGGGCGGAAAGTAACTCTTGCTCTCGGCTTTGTGCGGCCAGTCGACCACGAGCGGTCCGAAGCGACGGAATGACGACGTTATTTCATCTGAAACAAGATCAATAACACAGTGTTAGTTAATAAGATTAATTTTGGACTAAGAAAGAAACGTGAAGTAAGTTAGGAACATTTTTCTAGAGGTCTGGGCCCCATTCTATCAGGATTAAAGGCTCCCGGTTATCTGGGTTGGGAAAAAAATTGCTTGCTTAGAATTTGTTCACAATTATAATGTCTGGGGTACGGGCTGTCTAGACCCTCACCATGGCATGTTTGAGGTCGAAGGAAGTTTCCGAGCCCGGAAGTCCCTTACTCGCCAGACTTAAACGTCCAAAGTCAGGAAGATCCTTATTCCTAAAGTGTGTGGATAGATAGCGCTTATCGTATGACTATCTTAATCTAGCCATGTTCTATGGTTTACAAACTCCACTTTACCTCTGTAGCCAGTAATAATATATCGCGATAGCGATATTATAAGTAGTATCAGAGTGCAGTGAGTGACCAGGGGGACTCTTAATTACGAAGTACGTATTATCGGCCAAAATTACGGGCGTTTGGCACTCCATGACAAGATTCGTTTGAGGCCCCAACTAAAGAATGATTGACAAAACGATTTGACCGTTGTCCTAACTCCCGATATGTTCGAAAAGTTAATAATACGGGAGTAGGATTAACTCCGAAATATCGAACTACTTTCGTACAGGCCCGTATGTTCGTTGACGGACCTAATAGGCTTTCAGTAGGGTTTACTTAAAACGCATTGTCTCAATCCGTTAACAAGTCTTTTAAGAAACGTCTAGCACAAATCCTAGTCACAATAAAAAGTTAATATGAAAATGACTACAAGTTAGCTGATCCAGGATTCGAAGTATTATAAGTGCAGAGTTACCTAACTCCGCACATCCTCCATATGGCCTACTTATGTAAAATCGATCTTACTCCTATTCCCGCATGGAACCAGTGCATATAAGGCCTTGTCCACCACTTGATTTAAGTTTATCAGATCTTTGGTCGGTAATAAAATAATAATTATTCAAGACCGTGCCACGCAACTGATATCATAAGATCAAATCGTCATCATCTCATCATCTGCCCAGACTTTTCGCAACTATGTTCAGGTCAGCTTCCGCGATCGTGACGACGCGACGTGCGATTTACCAATTAGGTGCTAGAGTTTATCTGAGAGATTTTTTTTCAAGATATTTGTATTCTCACGGTGGTATCACAATTCATCTTCGCTAACATCTTATCTATTAGGCAAAATATACACTTATACACTAAAAACAGTGATATTCATAATATTAATACTAGAAATAAGGACAAACTACGTGTTCCCTTTCACCGGCTTCATAAAGTTCATAACTCATTCGTTGGGCTCGGTATCACCTTTTATAACAAGCTGCCCTCTTCTTTGCTAGATTTACATTTTAATGCGTTTATAGCTAAAGTAAAATCAAATCTTTGTTCTAAGGCATACTATTCTATCACCGACTACTTATATACGATAAGAATTGTTGGTCGCTGTGATTAACTCAAGACAGCGTTTGTGTTCCTTCACCAGAATTAGCTTACCTACTCTGACAGGTTAAATGAGTTACTCCATAGCATTGTTTATTTTATTTGACTGTATAAACCATTTTTTTTTTAAATTGTTATTAATGAAATTTCAATTTTTTGATGAAATTTAATTACTTAGTTCTTCCAACTTATCAGACAGCTGTGCTGCTGTACAGTTTGTTGCGCCACTTCTTCTTCCCAGCTAAAGCACTAGGAAGTGTCCAAGGGTGGGCGTTTTTGGGGGTCTGTCTTATGTAATTTTGACGTTCGAAAAGTGCTGACTCTCAGCCTAGTTTGAATAAATGACTTTTGATTTTGATTTTCCAGTCTAACCGTATGCAGCTGAATACGAGTACTGGTTTTACATGGAGCGACTGCCTATCTGACCTCCACAACCCAGCTACTGGGTACTACGATACCCCTTGATCAATAAATAGGACTGGTTTATCAGACTTTCGGGCTTCTGACGAACCGTAACGATTGTCAAAGATCCACGAATGACAGCCGGGACGCATAACGTGCTTTCCGAAGCACGGAGGGGTCTTGGTATGTAAAGATGGTCACCCATCCACAGGCCAACCCCGATTCTTATAGCGTAGCTTACCCTGATCAATAGCGCTTGCGGCAGTTATTTACTTAGCCGCAAGCGCTTCTCATAAGACCATCGTAAGATCAAATCTAGTACACACAGCTCCATAGAAAACTCATCCCCTACAAAGGTGACATGCCTTTGTAGGGGATGAGTTTTCTGTGGAGCTGTGTGTACAAAAATCAAATTGGGAGGGCAATCTCATCTCAACGACAATCAATGCAATTTTTTTTTTTTTTTTTTTGACGTCTTGAGACAGACACGATTAGAACGCCACCGTACGGGAATTGTCCTTCTGAATACACCAAAATGATACAAGTGCGAACAAGACCTTAGATTATTAGCACACAGACTTCCCATTAGGTTTATAAACCGTACAAAGTAAGATTGCAAGCGGCCCACGCGCGTCCTTGTTACGATTGTGGCTCATAGGCACTACGCGTGTAATGCATCAAGGCATGGACACGTGGAGCGATGACATTATAGTTACTTTATGACTTTATGACGTCAGAGAAGTGCATATCGTTTCACCGATTCGTTTCGTTTGAACGACTGACTCAAAGGAAGGGACTTGTGGTTAAGTAATTACAGCGGCACGCCTCAATCGATCAGGTAAAGCTGCGCTTGGCGCGGTTGGTCCGTGGATGGGTGACCTTCTTTACATATGAAACCCTTCTGTAGTTCGTGCATCTTTGACACGTTACTGGTCGTCACAAGCCCAAAAGTCTGACAACAGTCTTACCAAGGGGTATCGTACGAGTATTACCAGGGTGCTTACTCTCGAATATAATTCCGATAGATCGACATTGGAATTGTCAGTCAAACTTCAGGGATTGGCTAGACTCAGTCCCCCTTATTACAGAACAAGGTTTTTCTTTAGGTATGGTTTAAACCACCGAGCATGTTTTAGAAATAAGAACCTAACTGAAATCGAAAATCAGCTCCTTTTACAAAACTGACAAGTTAGTCCAGTGCTAAATTGTCAGTTTTGAAAAAGGAGCTGTAATTCTATTTCAGTTCTAAGTTCTTATTTCAAAAACAGGCTCGGTGGTTTAAACCATACCTAAAGAAAAACCTTGTTTTGTAATAAGGGGGAGAGAGTCCAGCCAATCCCTGACGTTTAATTCAACCACCTGACGTTTGACCAAGGTCGATCTATTGGAATTATATTCCAGAGTAAGCACCCTGTAAATGGGTTGTGGACTTCCGGATGGTGGGATCATCCGGGAAACCAGCATTTGGGGCTTTTCCTTTTCCTAGCCTTTGCTTAGCACATATATTTATTTAAAGGCCTTAAAACTATCCTTCCTAATGTAATAGCAAAGTCACTCACACAAAATTAAAATTAAATCACACAACAAAGATTTGGCGACAATAGTACTTTTGCGCATAATTACTCCAGTACCGACCTCACCATCATCATCATCATTTCAGCCGTAAGACATCCACTGCTGGACATAGGCCTCCCCCAGGCTCCTCCACTTCGACCGGTCTTGTGCTTCCCACATCCAGCGGATACCCGCGGCCTTCGCAAGGTCATCGGTCCACCTTGTGGGAGGCTTTCCCACTCTACGTCTTCCGGTACGCGGTCGCCACTCCAGAACCTTTCGGCCCCATCGGCCATCTGTTCTGCGAGCAATGTGCCCTGCCCACTGCCACTTAAGTTTGGCAATTCTTCGGGCTATGTCGGCCTGAATGTATCTAATTGATATTGCGAGTTGTTCAAGTCGGTTTAGCCTGCAAGTTGGTCCCGGCTGATGGTACGACCATATTGATTGAATGCATGCCATTAGATACCTATAACTCCACATAAAAACGCTAGTAATATCCCCGACGGAGAACCAGAGTAAGTCGATTTAGTACCAAATACATATAACTAGCAGAATTCGGTTCTGCTACCTATAGGTACCTAATTACCTGCCAACCTCCATCGATGAATACAACAGTATTCTTAATGTTTAATGCATTACGTAATCAAATTCTAATCATCAATGCATTTCTTCTATTAAATTATTTACTCGTCCAAATTGCTTCGCCATAACACAATGACCATGGTTGCTAGGCAACGTCTACACAACAGTCTTGTGGCCACGCCACTGCATCGTAATGACGGTACCAAGGCCGCTGCTTGGACATCGATATTGACCTGGATATTAATGTTTGTGGAACTAATAATCGTTCGAGGCTCGCTTTTTATGCCTAATGGAGTGACAAGTCTAATGTGGCCGGTACTTATGGTAAAAATAATGTGGATTTTTTTCTCTATCGCTCCTGAAATTCTGGTAATGCAATCGTTTTTGTATGTATTACAACAGCATCTCTGCGTGTTGAAACTAAGGTTTGTTCGCACCGCAAATTTATGCTCATAATCAAATAAAAAATAAATAAAAAAACAAACTAGGCTGAGTGAAGAGATTCGCAGGAGAACCAAGGTAACCGACATGGCCCGAAGAAGTGGAAGTGGGCAGGGCACATTGCTCGCAATACAGATGGCCAATGGCGCCGAAAGGTTCTGGAGTGGCGAACGCGTACCGTAAGAGTTGGAAGCCCTCCCAAAATGTTGACCGATCACCTTGTGAAGGCCGCAGGCATCCGCTGGATGCAGAAAGCACTGAACCGGTACAAGTGTCGGAGCTTGGGGAGGCCTATGTCCAGCAATGGACGTCTTCTGGCTGAATTGATGATGATGATGCGACTGAGTGTCGGCAGTTTTGAACGTCAAAACTACATAAGATAGTCCCCCAAAACGCCCGTTCCTTCACCACATCTAAGATTTTAAAGAGGTAAAATTTGACTACGTTTTTCGGTAGGGAGGTAATTCTCTGGAACTACCTACCCGTCAGAGTTGAAATCTTTTTGCATTTAAAAGCCCAATTCTTGAGAAAGGTAAGCATGCTCTGAACATCACGCTACATCTCTTAGGAGCCGGGCAAAAAGAAGAAAAAAAAATCGAAACGAACATTATTATAGGCCGGATTATGCTACTCTACAATAAATGTAGTATCTAATACGTAGGTACAATCATGCCCATTTTCACCGACATCCGCTAACCTTATGGGATCCGCTAAGAATGGATAAAGGGCTTTTAAAGGGTGGTTTCTGTTTCACCAACAACAGTAAGGAGTCAGTTAAAAGTCCCCTAAATTTAGATGGTCGAAATGTAGACCCTCATACTTATGTGTGTTTCTTATAGCTTCATATTAACACAAGGCAGAATCGACTTGGCTGGCTTATCTATATGTTACACTAGCTTTTGCTAGCGGCTTCGCCCGCATGGAGGTCGGTGTACAAACGAGTATAATCCTTCCCCTTGAATCACTCTGTCTATTGATGAAAACCACATTAAAATCCGTTGCGTAGTTTAAAAGATGTAAGCGTACAGACACGCAAAGGACTTTGTTGAATACTATTTAAAAATATCTTTACTCAATGCGGTGAGCAAGCAATTCTCTGAACAGTTCATAATATCAATACAAGAAAAAGAAGACAATCGGGCTAGAGATCTCTGCGTTTTTCAGGTGATCCTGTAACTCGGTAGAGAAGGTCAGACGGCATTGTAGGCAGAAGCTCCATGTAAAATACTGGTCTTCAGCTCAGGTGTGTACCAATAGAAAATGGCGCCTATATGGCACGCATCACATTTACCCTTCGTAAATTCAATCAAAATCAAAATCAAAATATTTTTATTTCATATAAACCTGCATGGGCACTTATGAAACGTCAGAAGCTAGGTGCACGGTTCCAAATTGTTGTTTCCTATGGAGAAGAGCCGGCAAGAAACTCCACGGTTACTCTTTTAAAAATAATTGGCTTTAACAATATTTTCAAATTACAGAGATTAAATGTATGGGAGGACAGCGCAGGCCTATCAATAAGTACCAGGTACTTAGACGAATACAGAATAGAAAATCGTCTACAAATCTACAGTCAGTAAGGCCTACAACGTTCTCTCATTCACAATATGTAAAATAATCTACATAAATAAAATGAACCTAAATAAAATTGATGTATAATGTCAATTAATGACGAGAATATGTCAGCATTGTAAAAATAAAAAGAATTAAAAAGAACTTTGTATTTGAGAGCAGTTAATAGACTTTCACATAGTTATGCTGTTAATGAGGTACCAGGGAAGCCACATGTGCAGAAGGAATTAATGCCAAACTTCCCTGTCTTCAACGTAGTCTTTTATCTTATAATATGCTTTTTTGATAAGGACACGTTTGATGTGCGTTTTAAACTTTCCATCGCTAAGTTCTGTAACCGACTTTGGCAACTTGTTATAGAAGCGGATACTGTTTATTAGAAATGACTTGCTAGTTTTAGTCAGTCTAAATTTTGGAATCACAATTTCATCTTTACTACGTGTATTCAGATTATGGAAATCGCATCGTTTTTTGAAAAGGCCTAAGTTTTTGCGAACATACAAGATATTTTCTAGGATGTAAAGAGAAGGCAGAGTTAATATATCAATTTCGCTGAATTTGTTTCTAAGAGACTCGCGAGGCCCCATTTTATAGATTGCGCGGATTGCCCTCTTTTGTAAAATGAAAATTGAATCTACGTCAGCTGCCGATCCCCACAGCAGAACGCCATAAGACATAATACTGTGAAAATAAGCAAAGTAAACTAACCTAGCTGTGGCTACATCAGTCAACTGCCTTATTTTTCTTACTGCGTAAGCAGCTGAGCTTAATCTACCTGAAAGAGCTCTAATGTGAGCACCCCATTGCAATTTTGAATCTAAAGTAATTCCCAAAAATACAGTTTCAGAAATAGCATCCAGTTTCTTGCCATCAAGTTTTAAGTTTAGACCTACTTGGGGTACATTTGGTAACGAGAACTTAAGACATTTACTTTTGTTCGCATTGAGTAAAAGATTATTAGCAGCAAACCATTTCGAAAGAACAGCTAGACTATCATTGACATGTAAGACATCCGTATCTTTCCTATCTATTCTAAAAATAAGAGAAGTGTCATCAGCGAATAAAATTATATCCGAGAATTTAGCCATCAGGTAAGGAAGGTCATTAATGTTTTTTGCTCACTTTTTTAATTATTTTATCTTTATCTTTATTTATTTAGCCTGGGTTTATGGTTTTTTAAACTAGAAATAAAAAAGGGCCAAGAATTGAACCTTGAGGCACGCCCATCTTAACTAGAGACCCCGAGGACGTCGCCCCATTAACGTTTACTTTTTGCTGCCTGTTTGATAAATAGGAAAGTACAAGATCAGCAGCTTGTCCACGAATTCCGTAGTGGTGTAATTTACAGATCAGTGTATTGTGGTCAACGCAGTCAAACGCTTTTGAGAGGTCACAGAAAATGCCAATGGCGTCCTGGGAATTCTCCCAGGATTCCAAAATGTGACTGATGAGTTTTACTCCTGCGTCAGTCGTCGACCTACCTTTCGTGAAACCAAACTGTCGACTATGTAAAATCCCATTCGAGTTACAAGTGTGATAACATCTGGTCCAGCATGATTTTTTCATAAATTTTGCTCAATGCTGGAAGCACAGATATAGGTCTATAATTAGAGGGATCACTCTTACTACCCGATTTGAAAATTGGTACTACTTTACTATGTTTCATTAAGTCAGGAAACGTACCGCTGTCTAAACATTGATTAAATATGCCTGTTAGGACAGGGGCAATTGTGTCAATGATATTTTCGAGAACTTTAACGGAAATCCCCCATAAGTCTTCAGTGTTTTTTATGTTAAGACTTTTAAATGCTGTTTTAATTGTGGCAATAGAGATGGGTTTGAATTCAAAACTTGGAATGTCCTTGCTGAAGTTTTCTTTAAGAAGAGATTCAGCTAATACAGATGATGAGGGGAGAGATTTCGTAACTTCTATTGGGATGTTGGTAAATAAATTTTCTAGAGTCTCAGCAACTTGTAACTTATCTGAAATGGTTTCATTATCAATTTTTAGAGCTAACTCATTCTGATCTCGCTGTTTTGTGTTTCCAGTTTCTTTGTTAATTACCTGCCACACAGCTTTTATTTTATTTTTAGAGATACTAATTTTGTTACTTATTAATTTAGATTTAGCGTGAGCGCAGACTCTTTTGAACCTCTTACCTCCTCGAACCTCCTCTCTTTTGAATATCTTAGAATAGTTTCTTACATAATTATGAAGGGCCTGATCAGAAGTCAATGATTTTTCGTGATACAAATTATATAAAATATCTCTGCTTTTTCTAATGCCAGCAGTGGCCCATTCGCTAAATTTTGGTTTAGTAGCTATCGTAACTTTTTTTACAGGACATGCTTTATTGAATTCTTTGCATACTGTAGAAAAAAATGTGCCATAGTTTATATTGGGGTCTTGTGAATCAAAGCTCGCTGTTGAGAGCTTGCTAAGAACATTATTATTAAAAGATTTCAATTTATTTTTAGTCAGAGGTCTCAATTCAATGGTTTTATCTAGATGTAACTTTTGATCTAAGTCAAACAATACAAGCTGACCAGTATGGTCTGACCTGACGCCACTAATTAAGGAGGAGTCCTTTATTTTGCAATTAGTAAATACGTTGTCTATGCATGAAGCTGTGGTTGCTGTTATTCTAGTCGCTTCATTAAATATACATTTTAAATTGAATGATTTAAACAAAGAGATAAGCTTACTTTTTTCTGGTGAATTAACTAATAAATCAATATTTAGGTCACCACACACAAAAACTAATTTATTATCTTTGAAAAGTTTACCTAATATTTCTTCCATAACTATCAAAAATGATGACAAATTCGTGGCTGGTGGTCTATACACAGATAAGAAAGTATGGCCCTCAACCTCCGCACATGCTACCTCACATAAGCGATCAACAGAGCAAGCGGTGATATCCTTTCTTTCCTTATATCTAAAACAACTATTACACAATATCAAAGTACCACCCCCTATCGAAGACCTATTGTACGCACTGGCAACTGAAAAATTATTTACATTAAACAACATCCTATCCGGTTTTAACCAAGTTTCAGTAAAACATAAGATATCCATATGATATTTATCTATTAACATTTCCACGTCTAGAATTTTGCCAGAGAAGCGATTTATATTTTGGTGATACAGTAAAATACACTTATTATGCTTCTCTTTTGTCGCGTCTAAAAGTTTAAAGAATTAATTACAGTATTATTAGAAGTACTAGATAATACTGTTTCGTCACTTAACCTAGTCTCAGTTAAATTATCAATAACTGCGTGTATATTGTAAGCTAACAAAGTAGCTAATACATGTCGAATTATCTTCTCAGTTTACACTGAGCAAAGGTAGGTCGCATAACTTTCTGGGCCAATTATAGTCTTCAATAATGAAGGTTAAATTGCAACTTGCCCACAACTTGCATTGCTGCAATTTTAGGCAGAATTTGAATAGAAATGGGCAGATTTAGAAATACGCTTTCATCCCCGTACTAAACATTAAATTCAAGTAGGTCTTCAGATTTCTTAGAAATCTATATTTATAAAAGGTGAAACTATAAAAGGTGGACTAGGAATGTAAAATTTTGCACAATGCTTCCTTTTATAATGTAGGGGAGCACTAAGAAGGGGTTTTTGGAAATTCTACCTTTAAGGGGGTGAAAAGGGGGGACTTTGTATGTATGAAAAATCTTATTCCTTGAGTTAATAAACTTGAAACTTGGCACAAATACTTATCTAAGTAAATTATAGAGTTTTATTTATTGTCTTTCTAAACTTCTCCCTAGAGGGGGATTGGGGGGAGTCAAAGTTTGTATGGAAGAATTCTAACGCCCGGTTTGATTAACTCGAAACTCATTATTAAACCTAAAACCAAAAATAAAGAATCACGTGTATCAGGGTTTTTAGAAAAACTACCCCTAAGGGGGTCAAAAACGGTAGTTAATTTTACAATGGATGATTTTACTGCGTGTCTTGATTAATTCGAAAATTGGTAAAAATAACGTATAAGTCGTGTAAAAGAAACAAACGACTTTTAAAGAATTAAACCCCGTCGAGGGTGAAAAGGGAGATAGTTTTCGACGCCCACGCGGGCGAAAGCTAGCAACAGTATGAAATGGTAAGTTTTTTTTTAATACATTTTGTATTTGGTGACGTTTCGCGCCCCCCTTCGATAGGCGCCCAGGGCTCGTGCCCTGCCTGCCCCACCCTGGTTATGCCTCTCCTTCGGCTCCAGTTACGAGTCATTACTACTAGAAGCCCACTTCAAACATAGTTGATAGAAGGCTATGCAAATGAAGATACTCAAAAAAACCCTATGTGTGATAAGCTTTTAGAGGTATGTGGAACAGGGTGTAAAGTTCACTCATACCTATGATTGTAAAGGAGGATCCTCCCACCAGACGGGTATTGTGTCTGGTGGGCAACTGCCCGACAGTTGATGTCGGGATTTTGTACCTATCTGAGTGTCGTGGTAAACTCTGATTGCGCGATGTAGAATTTCTCAGATAGCTCGCCTGTGGCATTGTAGATGGTGCCACTTTTCTTTTTGAGTTTCTTGGATTTTGTTGCGAAGCATTTTTATTTGTAGTGCCGCTACAAGCTAGACTAATCTTGTCAGCTTCATACACGATGTTGAGTATTTGAAAGTCAGTCTCCGTGAAATCATTTCGTAAAGAGGCGCTTATCAACCTGATTCACACGTTGACGCTAAACTCAATAGGTATGTCAACACCGAAAACCACATGTTCACCACAATGTTGTATCGTCATGACGTTGCGATAACGACTTCTCTTATCTACCTAGCGTGGGTTATACCACCAACAATCTATCAGTTTCAATAATCAGTCAACAATAAATGGGGTCTCCTAAACGATAGGAAGAATTTATAGTGAAAAACCCTGCTGAAAATACAGACGAAGTGAGTCTTGTTCTAGAAAAAAATCCAAGTTTTTTGATATTTTTTGTTGTTCATATTGTAATTAAATCATAAGGCAATTAAAGGACCTTTTTAAAAAGAACAAAAAATTAGAATAGGATTCTAGTTGCCCCTGCCAAAAAAAAGGTATCAAGTTTTTTTCGTACATGGCGAGGGCTGGGCAAGAAACGTCAGTTACACTTTTCAAATGTTGTACGTTAAAAGTAGCTGATTTTTCTAAAACGTTAACACGTAAGTAATAATGAAGTGTGAGTTAGTAATCACAGAATGTATAACAAACTCCTTTTTGAACGCTGTTAAAAATCAATGTAATGCACGCCACCCCGTGCCCCCCTACAATGACTTTTGCGATACCAGAGACATCCAGATGGGTTGAATTTCAGAGACAAAGATAAAATGTCTCCTAAGCTTCTAATTGGGACACACAGCATTGCTATTTCCCCGGACAAGCTTTAATTCATTTAGCGCCCGCGTTCATCATACAAAGTTTTTTTTTTTTGTTGGGTAATCATAAAATAACTTCTCCCGCAAACCCACCCGTGTTCCCTCAGTTGCCTGTGTGCCCGGGGCCGCGGTTTCTCTTTCGAACAACCCGCACCCCCCTGGCAAGCATCGGCCCTCACGTACCGGTACGCACGTTCAATAGCTGTCAGTGTCAATATGACAGTGACAGCTCTTGAACGCGGGAACTACAATCATCAAGACCGCGTTCCAGACGGTCAGTGGAACACTTCTTAGTTGCCAATGCTGGTTGACATGTCGATTCCAATTTCGATCTTGCTACATTTCTTCTCCCTACCTACCTTAATCCCTTACTCGGCATTACGACACAAATGAAAAAGGTAGGCCATTACAACTCTTATTCTATCAAATCTCATAAGTCATTTGAATGGTATCTGTGACCCAGTTAGCACAAAGCGACCGCTGGGCCCGTCAACCTGTTCAGATAATGGTCTCCTGATAAATGGACAATGGATGAATGACTATTGTTGGATATTTACATCTGTAGGCTGGTCCAAAGTTGGGATTGTGTGGTTAGTGAAATAGAGGATAGTAGATGAAATGATAATAAATAAACTACCTCTTAATGGTGACATTCAAACCTCCGACAGGGTGAAGGATATCTTATAGAAACGCCATCAGCAGTTTTTTTTTTTTTTTTTTTTTTGTGTGGGAAATCATCAAATAACTTCTCCCGCTCTGGGTGGAGCAGGAGGGCGTGTCAGACTTTTACTGACTAAAACCCACCCGTGTTCCTTCAGTAGCCCTTAAGCCAGGGGCTGTGGTGTCTCTTTCGAACAAACCCGCACCCCTGGCAGGCATCGGCCCTTGCGGGCCCCATCATTTTTTGTGCTGACATCTCTTTGAGGCGCGCGTGGAACACAACGCGCCGTCGACTTGGGCTTGGTCCTTACCGGACAGCAGCGTCTAGCCTTGTGCCGCGCCGTGGCAAGATGGATATTGACATGTAGCGGCACCTACATCGCCACGTGCGAACTACGCATCGCACTGACGTCACACGAAATCCTGCATTACCGCGCAACTAGCTTTTAAACAACGTCCCGCCCGACATAAATCGTCAGGCATGAATTTTCGGTCCCATGCAGTCAACGCCTTGCTATGGTTGATATTTTCCTTTACCGTTTTGAGAGCAGTGGCACGTGCCCTCTACGAGTACCAGCAATGCCCTAGGTCTGTACCCCACAGGGGATGCCCTTAGCGCAGTTAAACAGCCGACTGGAAGTTTCCAGGGAAGCGAGATGACATTTCCAAAAAAAAAAAAACATCGGTCAGTTGCTCAACAGTCAACACCCGTCTGATCGAAGGATCTTTCCTTTTCAATGGAGGATGAATGAACTTTACACCCAGTTCCTCATACCTCTTTATGCTCAATAAAGCCTAAAATAGCACTAGGTCATTGCTTGTTGAGAGCAGTGGTGGCCAAGTGGTAACGGCCGCGACTTACGTGTTGTAGGTCGTGAGTTCGAACCCAGACAGGCGCTTTACTTTGTGTAATTTTTTTCATCACCACTGCTCTCAAAACGGTGAAGGAAAACATCGTGAGGAAACCGGCATGTCCTAGAACCAAAAAATTCGAAGACATGTGACATCTACCAACCCGCACTGAGCTCGCGTGGTGGATTATGGCCCAATCCCTCTCACCGAGAGGAGGCCTGTGTCCCAGCAGTGGGAACATTATAGGCTAATGATGATGATGAATTGCTTGTTGGACACAGTTTCAAAAGCCGAGGAGAGGAGGAGACCCATGAACAACCAATAGATTATTATACTTATTGCGTTGATGTTAATGCTGAGATTATACAAATATCGCTTAACCTTGGGTTAGTTGACAATCTAAATGACAGGCCAAAACATGCATTATGCAAAAAAGGAGGCCAATGATACTGAAAACAAATTGGGTGTTTTACGAATGACAATTACTGCGAACATGACCCTTAATTACGTTGTGTTTCGTACGTTTTCCGTTAAAGACTACATGTTACTGCTGTATGTAAAATCAACTACTTATTATGGGTATATTCATGGGAACATGAACGCGTATGGGATTAAACAGGACAGTTAGCCATTCATGGTGTTAATTTACGTTGTTGAGCGGACTAATTTTTCGACCTTGGGAAGCAATGCATTAGCAATAACCTCCAGATTCTGATTCATTGTGTCAAGAACAGAGAGCACGGCGGCGCCTCAGCAGACGCTGCTAGAGACAGTTTTGCCAACACCTTTAATACAATCCAACCGTGTCACCGTTCGTACTACCATACAAATGACATGTCGAAACTGACTGCATCAAATATAGGTCCGCGTGACCGCAGTTGTATGTTCGACGCAATTTGGTACCACGAATTTCATTAGTGGTGCCGTCTCTAGACGTCGTTAGCGCGGCGATTCTGTGCTGTGGTCAAACACAGCTTAAAGAGGTGTTAGGAACAGGGTGTTAAAATTCACTAAACCTCCATAGAAAAGGGAGAATACTCCAACCAGAATATACTGTTTCTGGTTGGCTACTGCCCAACGATTAATGTCGGGTGTAATGCGTAGTGCGCATGTGGCCGTGTAGATGCCGCTACAGCCTAAATACATTATGTATCGATTGGACGTTGCCAGCACGGTGATTTTTAACAGACTTCAAAAAAGGAGGAGATTCTATGTTCACCGATTTATCCGTCAATTGTGGATGTCGTTCTAAAATTCTTTTTCTTTTTTAATGAATAGGGTATGCTTCAAGGGTGGTCCCATATAAATTGTATTAACTTTTCTACGGCGATTTTTGTGTTAGCCTCGATAATATGTTTTTATTCCTGCATGTATTTACATGCAGCTGCTTCCTGTCATGTGCTTTGTGGTCAAATGCATAGCCAAGGAGTCGCAGGAGAACCAAAGTAACCGACATAGCCCGAAGAATTGCCAAACTTAAGTGGCAGTGGGCAGGGCACATTGCTCGCAGAACAGATGCCCGAAGGGGCCGAAAAGTTCCGGAGTGGCGACCGCGTACCGGAAGACGTAAAGTTGGAAGGCCTCCAACAAGGTGGACAGATGACCTTGTGAGGGGGGAGGCCTATGTCCAGCAGTGGACGTCTTTCGGCTGAAATGATGATGATGATGATGATGATGACCATATAATTTCCAGGCCACTTCTGACGACCCTGAAAATATCATGTCAAACCTCGTCTAGTTCCTACGAATTCAAATAGTACTCACCCTCGTCAATGTCTGGTGGCAAACCGCCCACAAACACTTTGCGGCTGAATCGTTCGCCGTGCTCCGAGCCCGCAGACACTGGTGACGAGCGAGCCGGCGAGCCCAGTGCGCTCACGCACATTGATAGACCTGGAACAACGAGCATGGTGATGTGAGGAGGTGGGGGCTGGTGAGGTCAACAGGAGGGTCTTTTTTACTATGTCCTTAAATAATCAACCTTATTATATTCCCAATGCTGGGACACAGGCGTCCTCTTTTCGAGAGGCAGCGGGCTGTTATCTACCACGCGGGCTCAATGCGGGTTGGTAATAGATGTCACAAGTCTTTGAATGTTTTGTTTTAGTACATGTCGATTTCCTCACGATGTTTTCCTTCACCGTTTTGAGAGCAGTGGTGTCGGCTCTGACTTACCAAGTTGTGTAAATAATTTCATCGCCACTGCTCCCAAAACGGTGAAGGAAAAGTAAAATTGAATAGTATTAAATATGTATCGCGGAGAAATAAGCAGAGCACATTTTCCGGGATTGAATCCCATGTAGGTAACAGAGAGTGGACCTGCTGCTACTGACCAGTTGATTCGACCTGGGCAATCGAACTCAGGTCCCTGCAATCCTTTGAAGTCACGCTAGTGACTATCAAGACCAAGAAGAATGTTGTGGTCGTCGGGTTCCAATATAATCGGATGCAAATGAATTCTACTGTTAGGATTACTACCATATACTGGTATAGCGAGGGGTATATTATACATACCGGCAGCCGAAAGCCTGGAGACCACATCCTGTGCCTGGTCTGGCACGGAGGGCGAGCCAGCTCCAGCTGCGCCCCCCGCAACTGCCGCCTCCTCCACACCGGGGAAAAACGGCGACTTGCCTGCAGACAAAACAAAGGATATTAAGTCAAGATATCACAGATAGGAAACGTCGTATAGACCCTGCAAAACCAACGGTACTAACTACTGTTTGAGCATCAAAACCGGCACTGTATGATGACTTTTGATGTTTGAATGTTTTTTTATGTAGGTAACTGCTAAATGAGAATCAAATCAAATCAAATCAAAATATTTTTATTTCATATAAACCTGCATGGGCACTTATGAAACGTCAGAAGCTAGGTGCACGGTTCCAAATTGTTGTTTCCTATGGAGAAGAGCCGGCAAGAAACTCCACGGTTACTCTTTTAAAAATAATTGGCTTTAACAATATTTTCAAATTACAGAGATTAAATGTATGGGAGGACAGCGCAGGCCTGTCAATAAGTACCAGGTAGGTACTTAGACGAATACAGAATAGAAAATCGTCTACAAATCTACAGTCAGTAAGGCCTACAACGTTCTCTCATTCACAATATGTAAAATAATCTACATAAATAAAATGAACCTAAATAAAATTGATGTATAGTGTCAATTAATGACGAGAATATGTCAGCATTGTAAAAATAAAAAGAATAAAAAAGAACCGAGAGGAAACAGATGCCAAGTTACATTGTTGTAGTTTATCGAATACACATAGACATCATCATTTCAGCCGAAAGCCGTCCACTGTTGGACATAGGTCTCCCCCAATGTGGGGAGGTTTGCCATAATCGCCACGCTTGGCAAGCGGGTTGGCGATCGCAGTATGGTGGTAAAATGCACAGAGAACGCTGCAGCCCATTCTCTGGTAAGATCCTTAGTCGCCTCTTACGACACCCACGGGGAGAGATGGGATGGTGCTATTCTTTACGTCCGGCACCACACGGTACACAGACATAATCAGCATATAATGTCCCCTCTGCTGAGACACATGGCTCCTGTCTCTGGAGGGCTGTAATCCACCACGCGGCCCCAGTGCGGGTTGGTAGATGTCACATGTCTGCGAAATTTTGGTTCTAGGACATGCCGGTTTCCTCACGATGTTTTCCTTCACCTTATTGAGAGCAGTGGTGATGTAAATGTAGCTAAAAATGTTCATTCATAGTTTCTTTAAAATTTCTGAATGCCCTAAGTAATAGCCTGATACAAGATATGTGAAGCATTTAACTAAAAAACCTAGTCAGCATGTAATGTTAAATAGTTGACACAGACGTAACCCCGAGTGACCCTACAGAGGTCACAAATTTAACAGGTCATCGAACTACAAATCCAGTGTGTCCTGCCAATGAGGGTGACACCGATTTCGTTTAAAAATTGTTACAGTTTGGGGTGAGTTTTTGATATAGTGCGCAAACTGTAACCATGAATTCAGTACAACTTTCTAGATCTCCTGGCATATACATTTTTCGTCAGTAATAAAAAAATAATCAGCTGTTACAAAGAAAAGAGCGATACCTACGCGGTCAAAATGTACCTATGGGAACAGCTGATAATTTTTTTGTATAACCGACGCAGGCCTATGCAGGTTTATCTGTATATAGGATGACTGGTAATTAGTGACCGACATTTAAACACATGATTGTACTCATCATTATGAACAACTTTTACTATGGGACCAAACCCGAAATCGCGAAAAAAAATCAGCTGTATCCCTACATTTATGTTCGCATAACTCTTCAAAATGTAGGGAACAACTGATTATTTTTTCGCGATTTCGGGTTTGGTCCCATAGTAAAAGTTGTTCATAATGATGAGTACAATCATGTGTTTAAATGTCGGTCACTAATTACCAGTCACCCTATATATATAGCAGAAGCTAGTTATTAGTATAACTAGCTTCTGCCCGCAACTTCGTCTGCGTCAAATTTCTTGCTCCCCCGACACCCTGTCGCATCGAATCGCCTGGCCGTGCGAGTATTTAGTATTTATGACTTTTTTTCTTTTTGCTCGGCTCCTATTGGTCTAAGCGTTATGATACATAGCCTATAGCCTTCTTCGATAAATGGGCTATCTAACACAGAAATATTTTTTTCAAATCGAACTAGGAGGAATTCCTGAGATTAGCGCGTTCAAGCAAACAAACGAACTCTTCAGCTATATATATTAGGTATAGATATCTTCTTATACATAAATAAATAATAGTTTAAAAAAAAACTAAAAAAAACACGCTTTTATTGCTGACCGAACTAAAAAGTAGAAAATTTTTTTTTACTCTGAATTGAATTATTGACTTCCTACTACTGTAACATAAACTCTTTGTAATTAAAAATTATTTTCTACTTTTTAGTTCGGTCAGCAATAAAAGCGTGTTTTTTTAAGTATTTATTTTTCATTTTTTAGTTCGATAAAACTTTTATCGGGAAAATTTTAAAAATTTGAAAAAAAAAAAGAACAAGTTTTTTGGAAATTTATCGGAATATTGCATTGTCATCGGCCCTTAAGAGGCCTACGTACAATGAACTGTCCATACATACGTAATACCTAAATCATTTGCAACTTGAGCATATTTCCATCATATTATGATGATATTCGGATTCAGACAGTATTTATCTAGGCTCGTAGGGGTTTTTTTTTCCAAAATACTTACCTGAAATGAAGTTTAAGCGAATTGCATTTCGCACATTTTTACAGCGTAAATGACACGTTTTCTCACTGTTTTTTTGGTATTATAACCAACAATTTCCGTAATATGGTTGTCTCAGAAGCATAGCTCATATTATCAAGTTGTAAAATGTCGAAAAAAATATTAAAATACAATAAGTTTTCATTCATCATTTTTGGTATTACGGAACACATCCAAATTCATCATAAATGGTCAGTAGCTAGTAGCGCTATCGCGTCAAGCCATTGTCAATGTGTGTGTGATCGTACTGCTAACTGTAGGTATGTATCCTCGACAGGTACTAACTAACACTAGCGCAACGATAGCAATTTTCAGACGAAATATTGTCTCCGCCCGAATCCTAGTTGCGAGCTTTGGTCGTAGGATTCTTAAGATGTGTGCAAAGTTTCAAGTTGATCAGACGTCTAGAAACCAGTGAAAATTAATTAGGCTCAAAGATTCCGTTACATACATAGATACATACATACCTACATACAACCCGAGCTAATAAAAGCGTTATAAAATGAATCTCTATATCCCTTGGTCACGGCATCACACGTGAACGGCTGGACCAATTTTGCTAATTCTTTTTTTGCTGTGTTTGTTGAGAAGTTTCTTAAGGAAGAAAAAAATAAGAAAGTTGCGAATTCAATATTCATAGTTAAGGCCCTGGTAATTTTGAATGTACTCATCGTATTGTCGTAATGAGCAATAATAGTTCTTACTGCAATCCGATACGGGTTAAAATCTGTTGTAATAAATTCGAATAAGGAATGAGGAAGCATCGTCGTTAAAATGCAAATAAAATCGTATAAAATTAGATATTATCTACTTGACAAAAAATGATCCATCACTGGATGCAGTTTGGTATTTAAAATTTTATGGTATATTTTTAATTACAATAATAATTGTTATTGAAGGGATAAACTGGTTTTAAAGATAATTAAGAGGTGACTTTGATGATTTTTTTTGATACATTAAAGTATGTTTAATTATGTTTCGAGTTCCAACACTGTATGCAAAAAAACCGGTCAAGTGCGAGTTGGACTCGCGCACCGAGGGTTCCGTACAAACCTGTGGGTATATAAGTAAAAGTTCAAAATTGTCAAAAATATTTTTTTTTATATGACGAAACTAAAAATTTACGGTTTTCGTAATTTTTCCTATATCTGTACTATAAGACGTGACTTCGTACAAAATTTCAAGATTCTAAGTTCACGGGAAGTACCCTGTAGGTTTTGATTCCCGTGCGAGTTTCGAAAATTTGCGGAATTTTGCGGCCTAAATGGCTGTATCTTTTGATTGCGTTGACTTAGAAGGTTGATTTTTCTACAGCTTCCAGGGACAGTAGAACTAAGTATCATATAGAAATTTCAGTTTGATACCTCCACGCGTTCCTGAGAAAAACGGTCTTGACAGACGGACGGACGGACGGACGGACGGACGGACAACAAAGTGATCTTATAAGGGTTCCGTTTTTTCCTTTAGAGGTACGGAACCCTAAAAAGACTTGAAAATATCATATATTTTATTGCTTTCTAAATTATTTACGGTTAAAGAGACATACTGGTTTAAAAAACCGGTCAAGTGCGAGTTGGACTCGCGCACCGAGGGTTCCGTACAAACCTGTGGGTATATGTGGGTATATAAGTAAAAGTTCAAAATTGTCAAAAATATTTTTTTTTATATGACGAAACTAAAAATTTACGGTTTTCGTAATTTTTCCTATATCTGTACTATAAGACGTGACTTCGTACAAAATTTCAGGATTCTAAGTTCACGGGAAGTACCCTGTAGGTTTTGATTCCCGTGCGAGTTTCGAAAATTTGCGGAATTTTGCGGCCTAAATGGCTGTATCTTTTGATTGCGTTGACTTAGAAGGTTGATTTTTCTACAGCTTCCAGGGACAGTAGAACTAAGTATCATATAGAAATTTCAGTTTGATACCTCCACGCGTTCCTGAGAAAAACGGTCTTGACAGACGTACGGACGGACGGACAACAAAGTGATCTTATAAGGGTTCCGTTTTTTCCTTTAGAGGTACGGAACCCTAAAAACATAAGAAAATTATAATATCGTGAGCTCACTTAGCGCATCCTTACGAAAAACATTCATGCATCTTCAGATTTTGGAAGAACGGTAGAGGCAGTTCAAAAGTTCCTTCAGTTTTGACTGCGGTCCTGATACTTCATTCCCACCAGCAATAGCTTTCATATCGACACGGACGAACAACAAAGTGATCTTATAAGGGTTCCGTTTTTTCCTTTAGAGGTACGGAACCCTAAAAAAACACCTTTTAGAGCGTTTTCAAGAAATCACCGCCTTAAGACAGGACTACGTCTGGCGGGTCATCTAGTGTGAAATAAAATATTTTGATTTTGATATTTTTGGTCCAGGTTATAAACCATTCGTGTGCCAAATTTCATCCAAATCTGTTTGGCCAGTTTTTGGGTGATTGAAGTAGGATTTTGCCATATTACAGTGGAAATACAGGTGACTTTCGTATTGTATTTTGTAAGCTTCCAGACCGGCTGCCCGAAGTTTGCTACCACCCTGCAGACTATCCTTTTTACCACGGCATCATCATCATCATTTCAGCCGAAAGAAGTCCACTGCTGGACATAGGGCTCCCCCAATTTGTTTGCCATAATCGCCACGCTTGGCAGGCGGGTTGGCGATCACAGATCGGTGGTAAAATGCATTGAGAACGCTGCTGCCCATTCTCTAGTAAGTCCCTTAGTCGCCTTCTACGACACCCACGGGAAGAAATGGGATGGTGCTATTCTTTACGCCCGGCATCACACGGAACTACGGCATACCCGATACTAAAGAGGATAAATATTTATGAAATTGAGTCTACGACCTATTCTTCAGTAATCTCCCAAACGACCTCTACAATTTACATGGAACCGTCTATTATTTCACAGAAATCCCAATAAATAAACTTTCATGGCTGCACTACTGAGTACAGAGTTTTATGACAGAAGCATTGACACCGCAATCACTACTTGATATAAAACTAACTTGCAGTCTGTCTGTCAAAGCTTATCTACGAAACTATTAGACGGATTTTGATGCGGTTTCTGCTATAAACTTTCGGGGAATTCAAGGCTGGTTTTGGCTGAAGCGAATACTACGATTGTGGTTCAGATTTATCCATATTTTTTTTACGTTGGCAATAGCTCACCAGTACCAATAATATCGTGTTGCCCTGTAACTGCGTTGTGTTTGGTCAGATCGGCAGTCGGTTCATGTAAAATACTGTTTTCAGCTACATCCGGTTAGACTGGAAGCCGACCCCGATATAGTTGGAAAATAGCTGGGCAGATTGGTGGCAAAACCTCACTTGTTATGTAGGCCTACAAATCTTCTACTGTCGCTTCTAGTTAAAACATCTTTACCGATGCTGGGCGGTAGAAATATGTATGGAAGTGGTACTTCCCTGGACAAGGCTCGTTCACAAAAAAAAATACGTACTAAGCTACTTAATTGTGACATTATATTTATCACGGAGAAGACTAAAGAAACGTTGGATGGACTGTGTGAAAGATAACATGGCTAGGAAGTGGAACGCCTACCAAAAATGACGTCTAATTTAATAGGGAATTGTGCAAAAAAAAAGAAATTTTACGGCGACCCCAAATAAGTTTGGATAAAGTCAGGAAAATTATTTATTAACACACTACGATAGACAGCCATTAACATAAATATTTGGCATGTTAACCCATTAATTGTAGCTACGTAATTCGTCTTGACACCTGAATAAAGATGTCTGCCAGCTAACTAATTGTGTAACTTCAATATTAATTAGTATTGGATTGTTTAAATTGATATTATGTACACGACATAATATACAGGATAATTTTTTAACCAGTGCGCAAACTGTAACCATGAATTCATCATCATTCATCATTCTAGATGTAGTGTAGAAATTGTTCGCCGGATTTTTTTTTTGTAGGTATAACCTACAAAAAAAAATCTGCTGTTCCATACATTTTTACCGCGTAGGTTATTGCACTTTTCTATGAAACAGCTGATTTTATTTTTGTATACCCGACTCAAAATGTCTGCCCTAGGGGGTCTAGAATGATATTCAGAATTCATGGTTACAGTTTACGCACTGGTTAAAAATATTGTAAGTATTTGGTACAGTTTTTACGGCGCTAAAATATTTTACATAAGTGAATTAGCGCCCTTGGTTCGCACGGTTTTTTGACTTTGTGTATCTTGCGGGCTCGGCCCGCTTGGTGGTCGGTTTTCGCGTAAAAATGTAACGTATGTCCGTCTCCATATCCCAGGCTATATCTCTGCTAAATTTTATGACAATCGGTTCAGCGGTTTAGGACAGACAAGACAACATACAGAGTTACTTTCACATTGGGAAGAAGCCATGAGTTTTATATCTCAATTATTATTTATTGCATATTTCATAATAATAATACATTGATCGTAAACCAAGTCAATGACATTCCATAAAAAAAAAGTCCACCATTTTGGAAAAGCGCCAAAGAATAGTTATTTAGACGCGAGTTAAATAGATTTTGTTAGTCAATTTGTGTAAAATTGGTTACAGAGTTAATGAAATAATACATTTCATAATATTTTGTAACAGATCTCATTGTGGAAGAGCTCATTTGTGGAAGTAACTGTCCTGCCTACCCTGTTTACCAACTATTTTGAGCGTCGGCTTCCATTCTAACGAATACCAGTAATTTACATAGATCTACTGCCTATCTGACCTCCAAAAACCCAGTTACTGGGGTAACACGATACCCCTTGGTAAGACTGGTTGTCAGTTTCGGGCTTCGGACGACCCGTAACGACCGTCATATGAAGCTGAAGGGACATAATAATGAAACCGAAATATTGAACGGCACTTTACAGACTGGGAAGCGTTCCAAGATCATAAAATACTAATTACAATAGTTATCTGCAGATTGATCTAATGATATTATTATAAAATTAAATGATTAATAAAAATGGATAGTACGTAAGAAGTTATTTTTGTTCAAGACCAGGCCTATTCTTGTCTGTGATGGAACCGTGATCATTTCAAACTGCATGACTTAAGTACTAATAGGAAAGCAAGTGAAGTTTAAAAATGGAGGCAAAAAACCCAAAAACTAAAAAGAAAAATTATAGGACCAAAATATTAAAACCTGTGAAAAAATATGTACTTAATGTAAAGAAACAAAACGACCTCTGAAAAATGTTCTTGCAGCGTAAAATGTAAGATTCACCATAAAAAACGTACTGAAAATCTTTACGACTGTTCCCTTTGGGATAGGCAGTGACATTTTAATATACGTGGCTCATGACGTGTTATAAATTCGCCAAAATAAAATAAAAAGCGCTCGACCCACTGACCCTATTTTCTTACGGATAAAACATGGTACTCTGCCTATCCCATTATGGATCTTGCTTGAAGATATAAGAAAAAACAAAACACTCACTCTTTCTGTACGGGAACCTCGGGCCTCTAATAAAAGGTGTAACCAGAGGAATAGTATGCACCGACATAATATTTTACACGATTACTTTCGAAAACGCGGTTTTATAAATGAGAAAATATTGCAAAAAATGTTTTTGTATTTTTCTTCGAAAAATCGTGTGACTCCGCTGCGACGGACTACGCGAATGGAAAAAAAATAGGATCGACAAACGTTCCAAATTTGAAATAATATTTTTGAATCTAGCATGCCATGCCAGCGATATTCGATCGAGTAACGATACTAACCGTTTTAAATAATTCCTGAATAACGTTTAAAATAACTTTGTTAATTATGTACGTGATGGTATTTTATTAACGAACGATTTATTTTTATAGTTTCAATGCCGAGTGGTAATTAACTTATTAGGAAAGTTTTAATGTTCTTGTTGTTTTGTTATACATTATACAGATATTTCCATCCATTATTTTTATCCAAAATATAATGGTACCTAAGTAAAGGCTATTCAGCCTAATATAGAAAAAATCTCTATGGTCTTTTACAATATTTTTCACGGTGCGACTGCTATCCGAAATCCAACCAAAAAAACGTTATTAAAGAAAAGAAGGTGTGTTCCATTCCACTTTTAAACCGTCAACCTTCAAAACAAGAGTCAACAGGCATCTTCTGGGCACGCTCGTTGCACCAGAGACCTTATCATTCGCTTTCCATCAGGCGTGGTGGAGGCCACGATAAGGCCATTCAGCAATAAAAATAAGAACTGTACCAGTACCTATTTATGAAAGTAAGTACCTACCTATTGAATTTTAAGATTTTTGTTATTGTATTTAAAGTGTTTTTCTTACAAAATCTTGATATTATCTGATAATAAAAGGTGCGTTGCTCTTCTGCCTACCTAAAACGATGCATTCGCCTTGACATACCCGTATCGCATATAGCACATAGTCAATGTCGTATTGCAGCACCCACTAACACGCCAAGTGTCGCAATGCTGATCCGAGTTAACATTAGCCGCAGAGTTGCGATTTGTCGCTGCGACTAGTGGATGACAAGTCAATAAGTTATAGGCATGCAGTGCGGAGGAATGAGAGAAATTTCGGGAGAAATATGTATAGTGTGAATTCATGTGAGATTGTGGGTGGCTATGATATGACAGTATAATACCAGCGGTGTACAGACGCCAACACATCAAGTTCCCCAATCTGTCAAATTTCTTTGATAGATTTTCAACTTTATTGCATAAAAATAAGAGTCATGTTCAAATGGCAATTTCTTTCAGTTTGGGGTAGTTTGATGTGCTCAGTCTGTATATGCGTAACGCACTAACAATAGAAAAGGCTTTTATTTTTAATGTTCAACAATATTAATTGCGTTTTTTACGTTATTGAGCACGCCAATTTTTAACCGAAGAAAAAACGTAGGAGGTTCTCAAGTCGACGCGTATATTTTTTTTTTCTGTATGTATGGCCACGCATAACTTTTCCTTTTAAAAATAAATCAGCTGTTCCATACATTTGTGTTCACTTAAATCGATAAAATGTATGGAACAGGTGATTTTTTTCGCGATTTCAAGGTTGCCATAGATAGAATTTTTTTTTCAAAATGATGAGTAGGTGACAATGACCCCTTTTTGGGTTTAGGGTAAACAAAAACTAATATTATTTATGTACCGTTTTAAAATGTTTTTTTTTTTTTTTTTGAGTCAGTATGTTTTTTTTTTTTTGCGGTAGGGAAATAGCTTTATAACCTGAATTAACACATAGGATAGGCATATTTATCCTGCTAGTCCGTTTCCGTAGTATTTTCGACCGACGCTCGGGCGAGACCGCTAGTTGTATTACAAAAGCGACAAAAGCTACAAAGTTTGTATTACAAAGTGTACTTACTTTATATTAATACCTACCGCATTATTAGTACAAAATGTCGTATTGCGGCATATAATTTCGTCGTATTCACAGTATTAGCGTCGCATTGCTAATTATTGACGGGTTAACGGATGCTTCCTAGACAAAAGCAACTTGCCGCAGATTTTTGTTATACATTTCATTGTCTTACTTTTACTTAAAGACAGATAACCGGTCTAATCTGCCCGACGTTTTCCCAACTAGGTAGTCGGGAAAAGGTTGGGTATTTTTCTTTTTTTGCGTGGGAAGTCATCAAATAACTTCTCCCGCTCTGGGTGGAGCAGGAGGGCGTGTCAGACTTT
This sequence comes from Polymixis flavicincta, assembly GCA_949987655.1. NCBI lineage: Eukaryota > Metazoa > Arthropoda > Insecta > Lepidoptera > Noctuidae > Polymixis > Polymixis flavicincta. Next base: position 7,977,067 of record OX465200.1, read on the forward strand.
TACTGACTAAAACCCACCCGTGTTCCCTCAGTAGCCTGTATGCCAGGGGCTGTGGTATCTCTGTCGAACAAACCCGCACCCCTGGCAGGCATTGGCCCTTGCGGACCCCGTCACTTTGTGCTGACATCTCTTTGAGGTGCGCGTGGAACACAACGCGCCGTCGACTTGGACTTGGTCCTTACCGGACAGCGAGCTACCCATTACTCGCCGTCCGCAAGCTCATGCCTACGGTGGCTGGAAATCAGCCTGGGATTCCCGACGCCCAGGGCGTCTCCTGCGGCGGCTAGGGCCGTGAGGGCGCATAGACTGCCTCACCCTCACGTGCGCCGCCTCCCTCTTCGCGAGCATTACTGCTTCGCTGAAGGAGGTGACGGCTAAGGTTGGATACATTGATCTCATGTTTCGTCAATGTGCGCCCAGTCTTACAATTCACACTTTGACCTAGCAGGACACACAAAATATGAAGGTATATTATTGTTATGTAACATTAATATGCCTTTGAATTATTAATTTAAGAACTGGTATTTATTTATCTTTTAAGCTTTTGTATATTATAATAATTAATCATTGGTGTCATCTCGTGAGCTTCGATCCGAATAGGTCACGAGATTTTATGGCGGCAAAATTACATGTTTATGCATGACTTTTTAATTTTGTCTCTGCGTGACTGATGCTATGCACTGACATGTCACGTCTCACGGTCCCACATGAACGGGACCGACGAGGTAGGTAGGTATTGTAGTCTAGCGAGACTACGCTTAGCTTCAGAAAGGTCACTCATCATTATCACTCTAGAATCTTCCCTCTGCTGGGACACAGGCCTCCACTGTTTGAGTGGGAGTGGGCCGTATGCACTACGCGGGCCCATTGCGGGTTCGTAGATGTCACATATCTTCGAATTTTTGTTTGTAGGACATACCAATCAAAAACTGACAATTTTTCTTACGTTTTTGCAATTTTCAGATCAGTGTCCAGTCCTGTGATGATTTAAATATGGTTCATGATCGTAAAACGTATCCATTTAGTGAATTATAATAATTAAAATGATCAAATCAACCCTATAAGTTCCCAGGCTGATTCCCGGCCACCGTAGGCGCGGGCTTGCAGGTAGAGAGTAATGGCTACCCATTACTCTCTACCTGCAAGCCCGCGCCTACGTCGGGAATCCCAGGCTGATTTCCAGCCACCGTAGGCATGAGCTTGCGGACGGCGAGTAATGGGTAGCTCGCTGTCCGGAAGGACCAAACCCAGGTCGACGGCGCGTTGTGTTCCACGCGCGCCTCAAAGAGATATCAGCACTAACTGGTGGGATCCGCAAGGGCCGATGCTTGCCATGGGTGCGGGTTGTTCGAAAGAGATACCGTGGCTCCTGGCACACAGGCAACTGAAGGAACATGGTAAAAGTCTGACACGCCCTCCTGCTCCACCCAGAGTGGGAGAAGTTATTTGATGATTTCTCACCCAAAAAAACCCCTCTTAGTTCATTTAATCACATTGAATGACTGTTCGTGATAAATACGTGTGTTACGGTCGCGAATCATATTCGGTTCAGCATACAGTCTGACCATAAATTGCAAAAATTCATGGCGTTTCCCTCATAATTCAAATAATGCCATATACTTGTAGGCAAAGGGTATAAGTCTGAACAGCCTTCAAATAACAAATACTTAATACCCCACGTCATTCTATGGGACGCTCTGCATATGCCGTACGAGATGACGTGGTTCTATTCTACTCATGCCATTCAAATCAATAGTTAATGAGTTAGTACGAAGAATACTTAATACACTGCGGAAGACCTAATTCCCACAGCGGTCGATTTTACTCAAGGTACTGCGGAATTATTTATTTATTACGGCAACATTTAATGTAGGGCAAAATGTGTTTATGGATTTTTATTTGGATCCATTTTCTGCATCGCAAATCGGGGCTCTAATTAAATCTGTAGACTAATAAATATTTGAATATCTGTTTGTTTATTTGCAAACGCTATATTAATATCGTTATTTAATTCGTTGTTTGCAGTAATCTATATCATTTTTAGAAGGGCTGAAAAGCCATACACTCAGGTTCATAAAAAAAAAACATTTTTGACAGGTATTTAAATTAGCGGGAAGTCTTCCGTGTATGCCTGAAAATGACATGACACTTGCGTTTGGAATGACAGGAGTCATTCAATCTATACAAATAAATAAAACTGAAGTGCTTAGAATAATAACGCATAGAAACCTAGTAATAGTGCAAAAAGTGAGGCAACAAAAACTTAGCCATAGTGGCTAAGTTTACTCGGCGAGCCGTCAGTACTCAAGGTCACGTTCCGTCGAACACAGCTCGCGAGTTTTTATTTTAAAATAATTGAAAAGGACAGTTTTTATCGTGAAGGGATGTCATAGCACTTCAGAAAAAACTAAAAAATATGATCAAATTATATTTCACTAGTAAATACTTAAATTTTATACGTTATTTTTACGTAAATCGATCATCAAACAAAAATTCTAATAACCTAACTTATCACAATACAGTGTTGCAATTTGCGAGAAAAAAAAATGCCCACATTGTTTTCGATTTTGTTCTTAATTTTGTTTAGCAAAAAAATTGTTTTTGATGTACCTACTACCTACGCTATTAATGGTTAATTTATTTCCTTATATCATACTTCCCTACTAATATTATAAATGCGAAAGTAACTCTGTCTGTCCGTCTGTCACGCTTTCACGCCTAAACTGCTGCACCGATCGTCATGGAATTTGAAAGTAACTCTGTCTGTCCGTCTGTCACGCTTTCACGCCTAAACTGCTGCACCGATCGTCATGGAATTTGTGGGATATGGAGAAGGACATAGGCTACTTTTTTACGCGATAACCGATATCCACGCGGGTACAGCCGCTGGCAAAAGCTAGTTATTAAATAAATTGAATTTTACCTTCCGTAAAAATATATCGTTTTACATGAAAAATCATCTTCATCTTATCCAGTTCCTGATAACATAAAATACTTTTCTTGTGCGTTTCCCATATTTTTGTGGGTAACGGTCTGGTTATGGTATCACTGAAAGCTATGTTTGTGTGCGTTTGAAGAACGTAGACACATTCGGCTCACGCACACAAAGAAAATGAAATGGACACACGATATTGCTCGTGTTTTGTTCTAAACGCGCCTTCTATGCGTTATTATTCTAAGCTGAAGTGTCTGTTTGTAATTTCAATATAACAGCTTTTTACTAAATGCATTTGCGTTTTGAGAGAAATTGTGATGAAATAAATGACCCAAAGTAAATCACCTGTATCGGTTCGAACTCACGACCAACAACTCGATAAATCGTGGTCGATACCACTAGACTACAATTCTCCCCTTGGAATTTAATAAAAGCAAATTCTAAACCCGGAACCACAAAACAAGACCATTCCCATACAACTGTCATACACATCATACAAACACACAACTCCCCTTTTCGGATGTTGGCTAGCTCAGCTGGGAGGATGTCACTCATTAGACGCGACCTCCATATTGTATGATTACTGGCGGTACCTACTGTATGTATGTATGAGACATTTTGTAACAAAACTATGATTGTGTTGGAGTTAAATGGTGTTTGTCATTGTTTTAGTAAGTACCTATGGGATGGGCGTCTGACTGACCGCAGACAATTATACAAGATGTAACAGAGTAAACGTAAGACCTGAAAATAGTTATTTCATTATTATTGACAACTGCACGGCAACAACGGCACGGTTGGCGCAGCGGCTAAGCGATTGAACATCAACGGGTATTCAATTTGCATTTTACAAAAGAGGGCAATCCGCGCAATCTATAAAATGGGGCCTCGCGAGTCTCTTAGAAACAAATTCAGCGAAATTGATATACTAACTCTGCCTTCCATACTGCGATCGCCAACCCGCCTGCCAAGCGTGGCGATTATGACAAAACCGCTCCTTTTGGGGGAGGCCTATGTCCAGCAGTGGACGTCTTTCGGCTGAAATGATGAAGATGATGATGAAAATAACGTTCTACCTGAGCGTCTGCAATTACGTAGCCACAAGCCCCTCATTTACAGACAGAGACGCTCTTGGATATTTAAATATTTGAGCAGATTAATCAAAGTCTAATCTAAAACAAATTCTAACTTTGTTTAGCAGAATTCCCTTTAACCAAAGATTCTTGTTGTTTGAATTATAAATAAGTTCTACCGCCCTTTCGGCACGTGTAACCGTTACTAAACATCACGCCACGATTCCACGAAGTGATAAGCAGAGAAGATATTTTTCGTCGGTTATTAAATCCTATTAAAAAAATATGAGCAATACTCGTTATTTTAAAAACGTTCAAATTCTGCGCTCAGTCTTCATCATTTCAGCCGAAAGACGTCCACTACTGGACATAGGCCTCCCCCAAAAGGGGAGGTTTTGCCATAATCGCCACGCTTGGCAGGCGGGTTGGCGAGCGCAGTATGGTGGTAAAATGCATAGAGAACGCTGCTGCCCATTCTCTAGTAAGTCCCTTAGTCGCCTTCTACGACACCCACGGGAAGAGATGGGATGGTGCTATTCTTTTATGTCCGGCACCACACGGAACCACTTTTTAATTATCAGGCTACAATATTCTAATTAAATAATGTATGCGAGGTATTACGAATATTTCTACAGGTTTAATATATCAGCGGGATGACAGTTCAACAACATTCATTGAGCTATTAATAAGTACCTAACGTTGGTGAGCAGATAAATTTTTGAACATAAAAAGCAATGGATTAGCAACATCCGTCAGAATGATTCAGATTGCTGTTTATTAGCAATACTCGCTTTGCCTACCCCAGAAGAGAGTGCAAGTTAAAACGTACCTTATACACATATAACTTGAGTTAATTTATTCGAAGCACGTTCCGTTGCCGTCACAGTCGTAACATAGACAATAACTATTGATTTTTAGTCGTTTATGACCTAGAATATGTATAGCGTGGGACGTAATAATGGCGTTATTCTATTGATTAAGGGTATATATATAGATAAATGTGTATACCCAAACTAAGCTAGTTTGGGTATACACAATTATATAGCATATTTGTGAGCATTGAGTACCTACTATAAAGCCACAATTTACTGGGTACGTCTTTCTGCGTCCTGGCAGCTGAGAGTATGTCAGGCTCATTCAAATGGGTCGACTTCAAAATGTTTGAGCTGAATGATGCTGATCCACACGCCATGTTCGTGAACGAGCGCCGTCAGTAGGGACTGGTCATCTCTTAGCTGCCACGGTATAATTTAATTTCTGAAATGTGTATTTTTTGTTACAGAATACGGGTGCTTTTAATGTCTTTGACATCAGTTCTCAGAGATCATCCAATTTAAAATTGATCTCTACCTTATGTAATTTGAATTTGAAAGAGGTAAGTACTTAATCAATTGTTTATAACAATATTTTGATTTAAAAAAAAGTGTCCGTGGAGTTCCTTGCCCGTTCTTCTCCATTGTTACATTTTACATGTAAACTGGAATACCTGCATCACGTTTGACTTGAATCTGGGTGGCCTACTCTCTATATAAGCACGAAATCCGTAAACTAGGTCGAAGTTACGGGCGTTTCTTACTCCGTATCACTTAAGGACGTATGATTAGTTTAGGGCCCAAACAAAGAATGAATTACTACACAATTTGACAGCTGTCCCTACTCGCTATACGGTTTTACCCGTCCAAAAAAAGGAATCACTTAGACGTTTCGAACTATTTTCGAACGGGCCCGTATTTTCGTTGACGGAGTTAGACAATAGCCCCCCTGACCCCAGCATAGTTGGGAAATGGCTAGATATTGGTTTTCTATCATAGAAACAACAATATCTTAGTTAAGTAAGTACCAGGCGCACATAAACAGCGAGGAGGCTACGCTGCTCACAATAATAGGATTGAACAAGAATAGTACAGTGTCTCGCAAAACGGATTATAAAATGTGTTTGCTATCGTGTTATGTTCTTAGCCTTTATTCACGCCCCAGTTTCTTTAAAACTGCCTTGTAGGTCTTGTAGAAACATACCTAGTCTAGCTTCTGCCTGTGGCTTCGTTTGTGTGTAATTTCTCTTTCCCTGATCCACCCGGTCACATCACATCACCTACCGATACCCAGTCCGTTTTTGCTTAGCATTCTTTCTGACACTTTTGTTTAAAAAAAAAAAAATCGTTTATTTCAGACTATCAAATTGTCCATATTTTGTTAGTATAAAATTATCTTAAAATTATGTTAGTTGTGACGAGACCTATTATATTTAAATTAAATTGAAAAAGGTTAGTTAAAATTAAATTCAAATAAATTACAACTAAATTAAAATAAATTGGAATGAAATAAAATAAAACGAATTGTTATAAATTTAGATAAAAATTGAAATCGTTAGTCGAAGTGAAACAAAAATTGAAACACATCATTAAATTAAAATATAAAACAAATAATCAGGGGCCTAAGTCTACTAATTTATAAACGTTACAATGGTCTCTCAATGGTGTGTTTTTGACAGTTTTTGTATGGCAAATCTGTCAAAAACTTACCATTGAGAGACCATTGTGACGTTTATAAATTAGTAGACTTAGGCCCCAGGTAACATGCAGCCTGGGGCCTTAGTCTGCTATTTTAATAAATTCGTCATTCCAACACGATCCCATCGTCATTTTGCTAAAAGTTCGTAATCTGCTAAATTCATGATGGTCGATCAGTGGTCGGTCAATGGTCTCGTAATAGAATTGTGTTATAATGGCATTGTCGTATTGCCATTATTATAAAACCCGTTTGTAGAAATGATTTTCGAAAAAATACTACTAAATTTGAACATTTATTCGTGCCAGATTTCATTTATATGTATATTTGTATATATTTTTTATTTTTTAACTTATTATTTTAGGAACTGTACATTTTTTAGCAATTAGTCATTTATTTGCCATTATGTACGAGATTACCTATAAACGCCATTTCTTTCAATGGAGTGTCATTGGCTGACCACTGGAAAGTCATAATGACGCCATTATATTAGTAGACTACAAAACTTGTCACAATCAACGATTATGAAATCAATGATCGACCATTCTGACACTATTGCAATAGCAGACTTGAGACCCTGATCAGCCTTCCCATAGCCGCCGATATTTGTCTGTCTGCAATCATCCTTAGGACCCTGTTGCTGCTCCCTCGCATTCGGCGAATGAGTGAGGCTGACTTTTGGCGCATTATAGCGTAAAAGTCATCCACCCTCGCGTCGGCAAACATGCCCGAGGCACTGCAAAATCGAGGTAGTAGCATCAGAATCCTAAACACGTTGTTATACTGAACTCTGAGAGCATTGTAGGCCCACTGCGTGTTGGTCCACAGTGCACTGGAGTAAAAACTTTGGCAGTAGGCTCGGAACAAAGTTATCATTACCTGTGCTGTACACTTTGCAAACCTATGTACCAACATGTTAGCGCGCACCGACAACGCTCGCCGCTCTCTCTCAATGTCTGCGTCTTCATGCAGGGTTTCGGTCACAATATGCCCTAGATACCTAAACTGAGGGACCCGACTCAAAGATACCCCGTTGAGATACACTGGTGGTATGTATATGCTCAGGTTGTTTAATATTACCTCTGATGAGCATATACTCACTCTTACCAACGTTGCACCTTAAGCCGTGCTCCCCAGCATAGGCCGGCGAATGTGCAATAATTTTGCACATCCAACTGGTACTACCAGACAGATTAGCTGAATAATTTTGAAAGGTATTGCTAATATTGACGTTCGAAAAGTGCTGACTCTCAGCCTAGTTTGAATAAATGACTTTTGATTTCGATTAATACAGTGCTTCATTTGTTTGAAAATTAGTTCGCTCAACAACGTAAATTACGCAATGAAAATTGTTGGGTTGTCGATATGAAAGCTATTGCTGGTGGGAATGAAGTATCAGGACCGCAGTCAAAACTGAAGGAACTTTTGAACTGCCTCTACCGTTCTTCCAAAATCTGAAGATGCATGAATGTTTTTCGTAAGGATGCGCTAAGTGAGCTCACGATATTATAATTTTCTTATGTTTTTAGGATTCCATACCTCAAAAGGAAAAAACGGAACCCTTATAGGATCACTTTGTTGTCCGTCTGTCTGTCTGTCAAGACCCTTTTTCTCAGAAATGCGTGGAGATATCAAGCTGAAATTCATATCAAATACTCAGGTCTACTGTCCTTTGGAGCTGTGAAAAAATCAAACTTCTAAGCCAACGCAATCAAAAGATACAGCCGTTTATGCCAAAAAAATTCGACACTCGCAAGTGAATCAAAACCTACAGGGTACTTCCCGTGAACTCAGAATCTTGAAATTTGGTGCAAAGCAACGTCTTATGGCACATATAAAGGAAAAATTGCGAAAAGCACAAATTTTTTGTTACATCATATTTTTTTATTTTTTTTATAATCCGTAAAAATACCATAACTTTTTTTTCAGGATATTTTGAGGTTATCAAAATGGTTTCAAGAGTAATTTCACATAAATAATCCCTCCACCATGCATTACGCAATAACTATTTCCTTAAACATCCATCTCTTTAACAAAACACGCAACGTAACATAAAAAATAGGCCATCTCATACAGGAATTAATATTTTTTTACGTGTATCCGAAACTGTCTAATCGTGGCAAGGTCGGTGACCCCGCACGTGGTTGCGTCGCGCATGCGTACCGCGTTCTTCCCTAGATTTTGAAAGCCCTTACGCAATTCAGAAAATGGGTTAGGTTTCATTGAAAAATGGCGACACAGGAGATGAAAACAGGAATGATTTTTTTTTCTGTGATAAAACGAGGCACGTATCATTTTAATAACAAACTACTTATGTGGCTTTATAAATATTGAATTATAGAACGAAATATAAAATTGTAATTACATCCATCTTGTTTTTAAATATTAGCAAGCATTTTTTAAATCTATTTCAGCTTCTTACAAGGATGTCTTCTTAATGTTTATTGCACTTTGTCTTTGTGATCAGCTGATTGCCAAGCAGTACATTCATTCAGAAGAGGGGTGCGGCGCCGGAGGGCGTATGTCCGTACCCGTACCTGCGTAGGTGAGTATAGATAAGTATGTAGTGGATTCTGTAAAGATCTCAGAAGAAAAGATAGAACCTCAGTTCTTCTTAGCGTATCGGTGGTCAAAAGTTCAAACATCATTGTGTATGTAGTAAGGTGAGGTAAGCAGAAGTGTGGACGTATTTGGTAATATCTTGCAGTGACTAATTTAAAGTATTGGACCGTTCTTGAAGATGATCCCAATATAAAACTTTTTCAAAAAAAGAACAACCGACTTCCAAAAGAACACTACAAAGTGAAAAATGACTTTAATTTCGGAAGTCGGTGACTTACGATATGTTTTTAATTTATTGTCACCGCCTTCCGAAATTTAAGTTATTTTTCACTTTGTAGTGTTTTTTTTTTTGGAAGTCGGTTGTTCTTTTTAGTGTTTTTTTTATTTTTTATGTTTCACTTTGTAGTTATTGTACCTACCCCACCATTCGAAATTTCATCATCCTTGGGGTTAAAACAATGCATATTTATGCGATAGCAGCAATCGCGTTTGATTTGCTGTAATTTTTAGAAGTGTTCGGTTGTCTGTCTCCGAAACTCATCATCAGATCTATATAAAATTTTAACGGGACCATTTCGAAATAAATCCGTTGCGAACAAAAAAATAATTTTGGAAATCTGTCTATATATGACGGAGTTAAGTAGTTAGTTATAAACATGTCGAATTGATAACCTCCTTCTTTTTGAGGTTAAAAATGGATGTGTGTTTTATTCTTCTTAGCGCATCGATGGCAAAAAGTTCAAACATCTTTGGTCCAAAACCCAGCTACGCTTTCCGATCACTGACGCAGTCATAAGATCATCAAATCCACAGGTAACACGGTGCAGGATGAAATGGCTATTTTCTCTGGGAAGGCGACTCAAATGAACCTACACAAATCGAAAACGAACTCATTTGTTTTAAAAGTAAATCATTGAGGATTCAGAACACAATTTCAAAGCGATTTTTAAAACCAGCCAGCTACCAACCATTCTTACCATGAAGTTTCGTGTTACCTACTCAGTAACTGGGTTGTGGAGGTCTTATAGGCAGTCGCTTTATGTAAAATACTGGTACCTATTCAGCTTATTCTGTTTAGACTGGAAGGCGACCCCAACATACTTGGGAAAAGGCTAGACAGGATGGGTACAGGGGCTCGGGTATATGTTGTGTGTATATAAGTGTGTTGGTATGTATTTATTGTGTAAATGTAAATAGTAGGTACAATACTGCCTGCAGTATTGTCTCACATTCTTCCTTTAGTTGTCTCTAAAGTATAAGCTATAAATTTTCATACTCAATGTAAAATTTCTACATTTTATATCTGTATTTTTTATGGCGCACAAATTAAAGAGTATTCTAATATCAATCTTATTTGCCTTTTGTAAATATTCTCACAATCCAATTTTAAAATCAAAGTTCCACAAGGATTCCCGCCATTACCCACTAAATGAAATCCAAAATGGCTGCTATCCAAAGACAATCTTCTCGTTAACCAGTCTAGAACTACGTAGGTATGTGAGCAGGTAACCTAAATGTCAATTGACCTAGATTTAAACGTTCCAGCTCGCATTTATTGATAGATGCACTAGGGCCTGTAATTATAGAGCATTTTAATATGTAGTTGAGGGCAGATTTTTTAAATAACATTGAACACGTTAATAAATTGATGATTAGTCTTATTTTTATTGGGTTTACTCAGTCACTAGGTTATTGGGATCAGATAGGCAGTCGCTCCATGACTACACCACTGACCAGTTACTCCATAAAACAATGCCTCTTTTTTTATTTTTGGGTTTTGGCTTCGCACGGTTTGTGCATTTAGCCAGTATCAAGTCATTTTACTATTCAATCAAGTAAATGGCCCGATATCAGGCACGAAGTTACAAAAAAGTCATAGTCAGTCAAGTCAAAGTTATTGTAAAGCGGTAGGTAGTAACTTTACAACAACCTATTAGGAGTTTTTGGGGGAACACGAAAAGTCCAGGTTAGTCACTTATTTTCACCTTCACTACACTTGTGCACTCACACGTAACTAAATTGAATTGAATAATTCACTACCAAAATTAAACAATTTAATTCGCTATTTCACGAAATTTCATGAAAATCAAAATTCGTGCGACATGTTCCAACGCGATCCCGCCAAAAAAAACACAATGTCTCTAAGACAGGTTATTAACAGACTGTCGGGATTCTGATGACTCTATCAAATACTCTATGGAATACCTATACCATAAAAATATCGATAGAGTCCCAACAAAATTAAAAAAAACTGAAACGCTTATTATAGAGGCTTAATTAATAATTACGGAAGTTTATGCTTTTTGTTTAAATCTCAATTAATTTTTTTTAGAAAACATTTTGAATGAATTATGTTGAAAATTATGTGTTTAGAAGTTGGTTGTTTTTTTCTCGAAACGTTTTTGAACCAACTTCCGAAAAAACACAAAAAATTGAAAAATAACTTTAATTTCGGAATTTGTAGTGTTTTTCCGCAAGTCGGTTGTTTTTTTTTTTTCGGAAATGTTTTTAATTTTTCACTTTTTAGTTATGGTACTTAGCCGGTTAGCCCACACCAATTCTAAATTTTATCATCCTTTGGGTAATCTCAAAGTCAATCAAATCAAAACGATGCATATAGCGATAGCAGCAATCGCAGTTGATTTGCTGTTATTTTTAAAGAGTTACGGTGTTAGTCTCAAAAACTCATCATCAGATCCATGTGAAATTTTAATTTCGGAATAAACCCTTTTCGAACAAAAAAAAAAGATTTTGCAAATCCGACTACATGACGGTGTTATGGCCGAACATAATACATTGAAAAAAAAAAAACAACATACCGAATTAAGAACCTCATCCTTTTTGAAGGCGGTTAAAAACAAAGATGCCTGAAGCCTAATTAAATGTTGGGTATCTCTTCTATACCCAATATTGTTACCGTAAATTTTTCTTGATCAATACCACTACACATACGTCATTTGTATACTCAAAGGTACACGCCCGCGATCAGCTGACTGGTACCCCGCACCACGCTTGCGTCAAAATCGATAATTAAAGCAACGAGCTCTGTTGCGTACGGTTGCCACCTGCACCCTAATTGCGTATGACACTTTGAATCCGAGAGTTTTGCAGGATATAGAAAATAATCCATTGCTTCAAAGATTTGAAAAATTCGTCTGCTCATAAACGTAAATATCACAAATTCTGTTATATACTTAGGTAAGTAGTTGAAAAGTTTTTTTTTAGTGTGGGAAATCATCAAATAACCTCTCCCGCTCTGGGTGGAGCAGGAGGGCTTTTTGTTTTTTTTTTTTTTACATTTTTTTTTTTGAAGTTTTGACTATAGCAAAGTCCTTAACCGTATAGTTCGGAAGCGCCCCCGAAGGGACCCGAACACACGAACCTCCGTCGGCTCGGTAGCGGGTCCCAAAGGACCCAGGAATCACGACGTACGACAGCCTAAATTGATCATGTGAATATATTTAATACTAGCCATCAAATCTTATAAATCTGCGTTAAATAAGGGAGCTGGATAAAAAACTCATAAGTTAACCCTCCTAAATCTTTCATATTTAGTGCGCAAGTTTATTAATTCACCTTTTTAAAATGTAAGTCTGTAAATGCGATAATCGCCATTTTGGGGACGGTGGTGTTCGAGGATAAAAACATAAAAACTGGAGATTTCAAACATCCAAACTCCATCGCGGGGCAGTGGCAGCATACATCATTTAATTACTTGACAAATTTATCAATTTTTCAAGTTACATGAGTGGTGGTAATGAAGTTTTTTGATTTCCAAAGTCGAAGTTTCGCGCCAATCGTGCGTGTTTACATTTTACTTTTCACAAATAAAGCACACACAGATGTAGTTGCGTATTTAAATGTGACAAATAATATTTGAAATATTATGAAAAATATGAAAATGTCCAGATCTTAACGTAATATTCAAACACAAGTCCAAAATCACGTAATATTCATTACCACTACTCAATTTGTGTACAAAATCGCCGACCATTTTTGTTTTTTTAATTGTAAAGATGTCCGAAAGCGATTGTGCCAAACGATTTTTTTTTATTTCGATCGACTCGATTCATTCGTATGTCGAATGTCAGAAATCGATACTTACTTGGAAATTGCAATAAAATTGGTTTTAAACATTAAATGCAATTAACATTGTTTATAATAATGTTTTATACGTTTCTAATATAATTTTGATATTTATCGTATATTATATTGAAACCAAGTCAACAGTCAGGAGTATCAGGACCTATGACCATAGGTACCTACCTCAATTCGCGCTGAATTGTTTCTCGATATGAATTCAAATTCGGAATCCGCTCGCTGTTCAAAATTATTTTTATTTGATTGTTGTGAATTTAGTTTTTGATACTTTTTGAAAGTTTGCTACAGAATGCCCAGTATACATTTTAGGTAGGTATAACAATATTTTGTTTGCGAATGATAATAAATTCATTTTCAAACTGAATAACCTCCTTCTTTTTGAAGTCGGTTAAAAACAAAGTTCATTCTACGCTTTTGTAGTCGGTTACAACTGACAACCGTAGCATGAACTTTGTTTTTCGTAGTCATAGAATTAATTATTAAATTCCCATATCTCAATAACAATTGGCTTAACAATCAAAGTCACTTAGAAAAACGTTAATCACCTAAAACCCCACACGCTTATGTGCAAAGACTTTTTTTCTTCCCGGTTATATGTATGGGGAATGCCACACCTAATTAGTTTATCATAATTTCACTACACGATTGTTCTGCGGTGCAGAGAATAGGTACAACTTCTTTAAAATCATCGATATAATGTACAGACGCCAGCACATCGAGCAAATGTCAAATTTCCTCAATTGAACATAAACCTTAAGCTTATGTTTTAAAGTTGAAAATCTATAATATAAATTTGACAGATTGGGGTAGCTTGATGTGCTGGCGTCTGTACTTAAATAGTTTCCGAGAGAAATGGCTGTATGGCACATGGACACGGGCGGGTCATGACAAAATTAAGGGTTCCGTGTTTTAGAGATTTTGGGTATAGAGTTAACAATCGACATGAACTTCCTACGAGTATCGAGGTGGCCTTGCACAAGTCCGAGGCCATGTGGTTTCATGGTCCTCGGAACGCGCCACCGACGGGTTCCCAGATAACGGTGGGAGGGGTTCACATCGGCGTCGAGTCGACGATGAAGTACTTGGGACTCGTCCTCGATAGCCGGTGGAACTTCGCGGAGCATTTCCGCCGTTTGGCTCCCAGACTGGAGCGGGCCGGGGCTGCGTTGAAGCGGCTCTTGCCCAATCTAGGGGGGCCAAACGCCTCCTGCCGGAGGCTCTACGCGGGGATCGTGCGGTCCATGGCCCTATACGGGGCGCCGGTGTGGGCGCCTACATGGAGGCACCAACCAGCTCGCCGGTTGAGGGCGTCCCATAGGGTCATGGCGATCAGGATGATCCGGGGATATCGCACGATCTCCGGCGAGGCGGCGGGCCTCCTTGCCGAATTACCGCCATGGGATCTGGAGGCAAAGGTCCTCGCGCAAATATGGGAGTGGCGCGAGGAGGCCAAATGCCAGGGCGTAAGTCCGCTGCCGCAGGAAATCACGGCACAGCGGACAGAGCTCCGGCGGGATCTCATGGTGACATGGAGAGAGCGATTGTCGCAACCCAGTGCTGGGCACGCCACGATTGCGGCGGTAAGTCCCCTCTTTGAGGAGTGGTTTGAGAAGCGGCATGGCGTCCTCACCTTCCGCCTGACACAGGTCCTCACCGGACACGGTTGTTTCGGGAGGTTCCTGTTTCGGATAGGGCGGGAGGAAACGCCCGGGTGTTTCCATTGCGAAGATCGCCCTGAGGACACGGTGGAGCACACGGTGGCGGTCTGCCCTGCTTGGGCGGAGCACCGCCGTGTCCTCGTGGAGGCGATCGGCGGCGGCGATCTCTCGCGTCCGGCCCTGGTCCAGGCCATGGTACGGAGCGAGAGGGCATGGGGAGCCGTCACCTCCTTCAGCGAAGCAGTGATGCTCGCGAAGAGGGAGGCGGCGCACGTGAGGGAGAGGCAGCATATGCGCCCTCGCGACCCTAGCCGCCGCAGGATACGGAGACGCCCTGGGCGTCGGGAATCCCAGGCCGATTTCCGGCCACCGTAGGCATGGGCTTGCGGACGGCGAGTAATGGGTAGCTTGCTGTCCGGTAAGGACCAAGCCCAAGTCGACGGCGCGTTGTGTTCCACGCGCGCCTCAAAGAGATGTCAGCACAAAAAGTGATGGGACCCGCAAGGGTCGATGCCTGCCAGGGGTGCGGGTTTGTTCGAAAGAGACACCACAGCCCCTGGCATACGGGCTACTGAAGGAACACGGGTGGGTTTTAGTCAGTAAAAGTCTGACACGCCCTCCTGCTCCACCCAGAGCGGGAGAAGTTATTTGATGATTACCCACACAAAAAAAAAAAAAACTTCCTACGAGTATTGATTTAAGATATTATAATTTGGAATAGCCGCCATCTTAAAATCCAGATTGTCCATCTTATTTGATGGCAGCACTATCCCCCGAAAACCATGCCAAAAAATCGTCCAATTGTAATAGCCTCCATCTTGGATTTTGATT
The DNA here is from genome assembly GCA_949987655.1 of Polymixis flavicincta. NCBI lineage: Eukaryota > Metazoa > Arthropoda > Insecta > Lepidoptera > Noctuidae > Polymixis > Polymixis flavicincta. Next base: position 7,992,735 of record OX465200.1, read on the forward strand.
TTCGGTTTCAGCACCTACCCCAGAAAACATAAATACCGTTAATAAAAGTTAACCTTAAAGTGGCAATGCTGCCAGCCTTTTGGGCACTTTTCCCATTGACAACGATGCGGACGTATTTTTTGATGCCTTGTGAATATTTTCTTTTTTATGTATCTGTACATATTTTATTTTGAAATAAGTTTCAGTCTTAGTTAAATAAAAAAGTTGCTACCTTAAAGTTTTTTAACCGAAATACTTTAAAAAAAATGATGAAAATAGACCATTAGGCACAGTAGTTTCGGAGATAAGGGGGGGGGGTGCTTATATCCGATTAGATGTTATTTAAAATTATCAAATACATACATATAATATTAATTTGAGAAACCAACAAAGTGATCAAACATGTATTAAAGATATGTATGTCACACTGTACCTACATCTTGCAAAACTTTTTTAAATTTTCTCTTTTTTTCCCCATAAGTAAACCCCTAATTCAAAATTCATTTATATACGTTACACGTCTGTGTTTGGGTCACAGAATTTTATATGTGTCCTACCTTTCAACTTAATCGGTCCAGCAGATTAGAAACAAATTGGCCGTACTGTAACACACGGGCATACCGTTTTTCATTCGGACGTACCGAACCCTAAAAAATTACACCTCTATCCTCACTGCACGTGTCTATAAAATAATTAATAAAAAAAAAACAATGAATTAAAATCATACCAGTTTTTATTCATTTTCAACATTTTTTTTCAAACCGATTTAATTGCGAGTATCGATTTGACTGAATACAACTTTTGAATCGAAATAAAAAAATTGGTGGCCGGTCAGCACTAAGAAGTGCCTTGTTGCAACACAATTTTTAGCATTTTTTGACAATATTTGATCGTGTTTTTATGTAGTTTAGGTATGAATAATGGTGAAAGTAAGAATGCAGAGCGAATTATTGTATATTTATTTTGTCCTTTTGCATATTTTCAGCAAGAGAGGAGGCTGTTAATGTACATATTGTCAGCGAATTTATGATGCCTACGGTTTGGAGAGGTGTAGTAATACCTATTTTATACAACTTTTGCAGTAGACTGACGCAGATTGACCGGCCTCAATATATAATTAAAGATATTTGTCACAAACTTATTGTATATAATAGGCGTGGTAACACATTTTTCTTAATAAAACCGAATGCTGAAAGTTGATGTTAAATCCTGAAATTCATGGCGTAATTTGCAACATCCCGCCGAGTCAGCTGATGTGTCATATGTCAAAATCTTGTCGAGCAGAGAGGTTAAAATAGACGATGTTTGATAGTAAACATCAGTCGCTGTGTCATTAGTGATTTTTTTATGCTTGGCCATATCAAAATACTTAATATTCCTATTAATATTACAAATGTAAAATTTTGGATGTTTTGGAGAGATGTTTGGACGTTTGTTACTCAATCACGCAAAAACGGCTGAATGGATTTGGATGAAATTTGGCACACAGATAGATTATAACCTGAATTTACACATAGGATATTTTCGAACCGACGAAAAAACGGAGGAGGTTACTCAATTCGACGCGTATATATTTTTTTAATTTTTTTTTTATGTATGACCACGCATAACTTTTTCCAGAGTAGTCCGATTTTGATAATTCTTTTTTTATTGGAAAGGGTATACCTCGAAGTTGGTCCCATATAAATTTCGAAGAAAAATTCCAACCCTAAGGGTAATAAAACAGGGGATGATTGATTGTTTACTCGTCGATATTGATACTGAGTCGTGTATTAAATCAAAAATTAAGCATGTAGTAATTAGTAGATTATAGCCACAAAAAATTATAAAATAAAAACTTTTTAATAAAAAAATTAAACCGCCGAAAAACCGAAAAATAAAAAATAATAAACTAGCTTTGTCCAACCCCAATAAATAAGTTCGGAAGTCGGTGACTTTGGATATGTATTTGATTATATGTCACCGCCTTCCGAACTAAGTTATTGGGGTTGGACAAAGCTAGTTTATTATTTTTTATTTTTCGGTTTTTCGGCGGTTTAATTTTTTTATTAAAAAGTTTTTATTTATTCCGATAATACGTTTCCGTGCGTGGGATAATTTTCAGCCTCCACGGGTAGTCACTGGAAAAACTACTAAAACTAGTTAATAGATATAAGGTGTTAACAGTAAATGCAAGCTAAAAGTTAATCAATGCATAACTGTAGTTTTGGATCACCGAACACTGTCAAAGTTCGTGGTTATCTAGGTCAGCCTTTTATCTTTCAAACTTGTGAAGTGATGTTTGGGGCAGGTACAAAACTATAACAAGGTATTACATCACTCCTGTATAGTCCAAAGAGGTTAAAAATGTGTACCTAGTCATCATCATCATCATCATTTCAGCCGAAAGACGTCCACTGCTGGACATAAGCCTCCCCCAAAAGGGAGGATTTGCCATAATCGCCACGTTTGGCAGGCGGGTTGGCGATCGCAGTATGGTGGTAAAATGTATAGAGAACGCTGCTGCCCATTCTCTAGTAAGTCCCTTAGTCGCCTTCTACTACACCCACGGGAAGAAATGGGATGGTGCTATTCTTTTACGTCCGGCATCACACGGTACAAAAAAACAAAATCCGCATCGACTTAAGAACCTCCTCCATTTTTTCGTCGGTTAAAAATACTCTTCTTTGTTCTTATAATCTTTTTCAGTCGTAACCAATCGCAAAAGTGAAAACAATGTCGCAACACGACTTGCTATTATATTGCTTGCTAAATATTAATAGTAACAGGGTTTGAGGAGGTTGAGCTCCTTATGTACTAAGTTGACCTGCATTACTGACAAATGCATGCACAAACTAGACGGGTCCACTGAATCTGTGTGATTTTTCCTCGAAAGACCATTTCAGACATCAATCTACGTGGTCTGACCAAGATTAGATATGTCTGGTCTTCAAAAGAGACTGTGACCTCCAAGTTTGTTTCGGCCTTTCTTATTCTCAGAGTAGTCAGATAGGAAACGTTGACTTCATCTAGTTTTTCAAATAAGATTGATGTGTATAAGTGTTTGTACAAATACAATCATTTAGCAATAAAAACATTAATTGTCAATCTAAAACTCGCAAAGTCGGGTTTCATTCGTGTTTAAGCCAAAACCTACGCTATTTTATCAAATACTACTGATATTACAGCCAGATTTTTAGCTTTTACGAGTTTTATTGACAGATTCAGACATTTTGCTTGTTAAAATCAGAAATAAAAGGATCAATGACCATTCAAGTGTCCACCATAGCTGCTCAAAGCTACATACATCTTCTATCAGACACGCCTATAACAGCGACGCGCATGCGCGTTACCATGGCAACCAAAAGATGGCCGCCGTTGTCATGGCAACCGAATGTGGAACACCACGGCCCGGGTGACCTAAATACGATGGTATTAAAGATATTGACGTAGCATTGTTTGTGGAACTACTCTAAATCGAAAAGTTAGGTTTTTTAATGGAACCTAAAATGTGTAGCTAAAATGTAAGTTGCTGGGTGACGTTATTTCTCATAAAAAGTTAGGCTATATCTGCTAAGGTGCATGCGTCAAACTTCATGGTCAATTTTAAAATACCGCATGTTTTTTTTTTTTTTTCGTGTAGTCTAGAAAGAAATGCATGGAATGAGTATATACTATAATAATACTACATTGTGGTCCTAGACGAAATGTTGTTGTTCAGTAAGATAACAATATTTCTTATTCAATTTCGAAATGTATGGCTAAATTCCTACCCTCTCAGTATGAGAACTTAAAACCACTGCAGTGCAGAGGCAATTACAAGCACGGTGTTTTCTCTAATTTCTCTCAATTAAATTAAAATAACAGTGCTCTAAATTCTTCAAAGTAGGTAATTGTTTGACATTTTACGCAACTGCTCCGTCAGCAAAGACTTTATTTTGAGTTATGTTTTTCACGCGAATCTATGTAATTATGTATTTCGTAGTATGTAAGAGGGATTCTTTATACCCTTGAAGTATCCTATTTATCTGGATGGATTTTAATAAACATAAAAATTATACGTAAAGCTTAAATGACTAATATTATAAGTACCAGGACATCAGAAATATCAATGGGTAGTATGACCAACTGATGCTCTGTTTAGTTACTTACTACTTATAATTTACTGTATCTACACTATTCCTACAGGACTCCTAAGTAAACAACACTATGTAGGTACTCAAATCAAATCAAAAGTCATTTATTCAAACTAGGCCGACAGTCAGCACTTTTTGTACGTCAAAATTACATATGACAGTCCCCCAAAACGCCCGCCCTTCACCACGTCCTAGTGCTTTAGCTGGGAAGAAGAACTGGCGCAACAAACTCCCCAGCAGCACAGCTGTCTGTTAAGTTAGAAGAAATTGATTCTATACAATAATAGGTAAGTAATTAACATTACTGAACACAAAACATAAAATTAAATTAATTGCCATACGTTAGCTAGCACACGCTAATACTAGGCCTTCAGAAATACCAACGGGTGTATGACCTACCTGCGCAGATCAGTTTTATGGGTCACAGAGGTCAGGTGACACTCCCTTTTGCTTCGCGCTCGATAAACTTACCAGCCAGTTATAAATTATTTTCTCATTTCATAACGGGTTGGTAAGCCGTTGGTTCTGGCTGTCACATGTAGATCTTTGACAGCCGTTACTGGTAGTCAAAAGTCCTAAAGACTGACCGCTAGCCTTACCAAGGGTTATCGTGTTAGTAATAGGGTATTTTCCAATTTTTTGTAAACTATTCTAATTTGAAGATTGGGGCGAAATATGTTACAGAAAAATAAAAATAAATTGATTTACATCCATTTTAACAATCAAAAACCATAAAGACGAAATTTATTATTCGTTGTTTTGAATTTACCGCCAAAACGCTCCATATGATGACTTTTTATCACGTGACATCAACTTTGTGTAAACTAATGTAGTTATTAAGTAAACAAATGAATGTCGAGTTTATCATTATGGATATAAAGTTATAGGTATTAACGGTGTGGGGTGCCCTGTACACAAATACTTCTAAAACTGCGCCAAACTAAGTATTTGTATAGATGTCGTTTACACAAAGCTGACGACACGATGTCACGTGATAAAAAAAGTCATCGTAAGAAGCGTTTTGGCGGTAAATTCAAAACAAACGAAAAATTAATTTGCTTAAATTCGTTTTTCATAGAGAAAATGGAAATTAATAAATTTATTTTTATTTTTATTATAAATCTAACGTCACAATCTTCAAATAAAAATAGTTTTTATCAAATTGGAAAATACCCCATTGGATTGTGTGGAAGTCAGGTAGGAATTCGGTTAATGTAAATGCTGGTATTCAGTTGCAATCTGTATGACTGAAAACGGATGCCAACATGGTTAGGAAAGGGCTAAGCAGATGAAGGAAACGGATTAAAGGCAACGGCAACGGACAACGGCAACGGCAACGGTTTATCTCATTACATACAGCCTCAATTATCATTTGGAATCAGAAGGCTACTTGCAACTATTTTTGCCGTAAATTGCTTTTAGGCAAGAATAAGCAAGCGGGAACCTGTTGGGAAGCGGTCACCGCTGCCTCTGCAATGCCAGAAGCTTTACAGGTGTGTTATCATCCCAGAGACAGAGCTGAAATGTCTCATGTGGTTACACCGGCACCCATACCCTTCAAACCGAGATGCAGCAACGGTGCAGGCGGCGCGGGCGGTGCAGCAGAAATACGTACCTATGGTAGTAGGAAGTACTAAGTGTACATAAAAACTATTTTACAAGAAATTAATAAAATACATAACCAGTCACCGACTTTCGAAATTAAAGCTATTTTTCACTTTGTAGTGTTTTTTTGTAAGTCAATGGTTTTTTTGTGACAAAAGTTTTTATTTGTCACTTTTTAGTATTAGTACCTACCCCACAACGATTCGAAATTTCATCATCAGATCTATCATGAAATTTAAATGGGACCATTTCGAAATAAGGGGTTTATTTCGAAATGGTTCCATTTAAATTTCCTCCTCCTTTTTGGAAGTCGGTTAAAAACAACGATACTGGCAGCAGAAATAGGTATGGTTGTACTCGTAGGTTGCAGTTAGCTTGTACTGTACGCAGCAACTATGCATGGTAGCAAAATGTAGTAAGTACTGTAAACAGAAATGACGCTGACGGACGGTAGAAATAGGTTTAGTAGTAGTAAACACATAGAGTGCGCGCCACGAAAGAAAGCCCGCGGAAAATTGTGGAACTGCATATTTTTAAATGCAATGTGATGTAATGACATAGACACTAGCGCCGCATTAAAAAGACTTCAGTGGTGGCACGGACTCTACCTACCTACTGTTTCCCGGATGGGCTTCTAAATTCAAAATCAAAAGTAATTTTTTAATCAAACTAGGCTAAGAAATGAGAATCCACACTTTTACATCGTCAATATTATTGAAAACGCCCCTTAACCACTTCCTAGTGTTTTAGCTGGGAAGAAGAGGTGACGCAACAAACTCCCTGGCAACACAGCATGTATGTTGTTCTATTAAAATTATTAAAAACTTACCATAGTAGGCCATGTTGCTGACCATATGTTCATTAATCATGATATCCAGGGTGATTTCGTCACTGTCACAAATTTTGGTAGAAAAAAAACTCAAAAACACATTTCGAAAACACTCACTGTTAAACACATTTTGGAATTTAGAAAAGTGGATATTAAATAAATGAAAAATTAACAGTATGTTAGTTAGTCCGTCCTACGTTAATTTTAAGTCATTGCGGTACTCTAATATGCTGACTGAACCTTTTACGAGACCATAAGAGAATATTAAACGTGCTTTCTTTTTTCCATATTACACGATTAATCCTATTTATGCAGCATCTATCGAAAGGTGTGGGCAAATTTAATAGTGGTACCTACACGTCATTAATGTGTTACACGAGTATTAATCCTTAACAAATTAAATACCTACGTTAGATACGTTGTGGATTTAATGTAGATCAAAATTGCCCGTTACAATATCTTAGAAGATATTACTCCGAATAAATCACAGGGCCAAACACTCAATTTTGCACGTTTAGATTTGAGCGTTGAGTGTTTTTCATATGGGCAACTATTTGTCGCCCGTCAGGCCTTTTTGCCTTAAGGCGACGATAGATGACAGCTACCTACAGCGATGCACTGCCGCCCGTCGTTCGCAAGAGACCACGCCTCAACGCGCATCAAGTTTTTCGAAAAACAACCCATGTTGATTTATCAAACACAATTCAAAGAAAAACCGTATACTAAATTTTGGGTGATTAAATTGTCTTTTAGATGGTGAAAGTTTCATGGAAATACACCCGATAGTTTTTGCGTGATTATCGTTTTTATGTCCGCGATAGACATTACTTTACCAATTAATTACATTATGTTATAAAAATATTATTTAAAATATTCAGATATCAAATGACAAAGAAAATTGTCTAGTTTCACATATAATTTTTTCAAATACATAAGACAAGCCGTTTAGACGTGATTTTCAATAAAAAGTCCTTAAAAGTCGGCTGTCTGCGCCTTAACCAAAATCTGTGCTATCTGATGAAACCACAGCTTAAAAAGACATAAAGCTATACGACCTCCGTCACATACATCCGAGCGAAAACGGTGGCTAGTTTTTCAATAAAATTAAAACTGGGCGAATGACTTAATGATCGCAAAACTATTCAACTTATTAGTAAACAAACATAACCTACTTATTAACGTAATTATAAGCACTCATCTTTCATCTTTCATGTCAAATTAATTCATAAATATTAAATACTTAACAAGGCTAGATGTCAATAAAAAATATGTATGTTATTATTTTAAGTTTACTAGTACAATGCTAATCAATAAATAAATAGGTAAGTGTGATTCACTAGCGAACCGCCTCTTGCCCGTATCTATCTAGGTAGGTATATAACGGAATCTTGGAACTCGAACTTCACCTACTTCAACACTTATTTTCCGATTTATTAAAAACTATTTTCATTTGAAGATTGGGACAAAATATGTAACAGAAAAATAAAAATAAATTGATTTAGGTATGTCCATTTTCTCAATTAAAAACGTTTTAAACAAAATTTACTTTTCGTTGTTTTGAATTTACCGCTAAAACGCTCCTTACGATGACTTTTTATCAAGTGACCACATGTGACGTTTACAACTACAACTAGATATGGGCCGACTATGACTTTGGCCGACTAACCGACTAGTCGGCTGCAAAAAGGCCGATTGGTCGGCCAAACCGATCATTAATTTCGATTAAGTTCAGGTGACATCGGCGATGTTTAAAATGGCAAACCTACTTATTGCCAATTGTTTGCTATAGAGTTTCTTCTTTTTTGTTAGAAGTAATATCTAATTTTACTTTCGGTATTTAATTTCTGGATCTAAATAAAATTAATGAACCAAACGAAGGGTTCCTCCTATTCCTTACCGTCATAATTTCCTGATTGCATTGAAAGTAAAATGTAAAACTGATTCTATAATAAAAAATATATAACAGTAATTATTGCAATTTAATTTCGATCACCGGCTTTTAATTTCGTCTTTTTTTGAATTTTTAAATACTTGCGAGTAAAAAATGGGCCGATTAGTCGGTGGTTTTAGCCGACTATTTACTGACTATAAATATGGCCGACTAGTCGGTACATCACTAATTATAACTAAGATTAAAAAGAGTAATGTCATTTTGCCCTATTACACATAAGCGAAATATGGGTGTAGCATAGCTATACTTCTGCTTATCCCTTCGGCAAATAGATGCGTGAAGTTGTGTTTTAAAGATATGACATAGCATAGCCGTGGTTATATGTAGATAACAAAACGTTATCTCATAATGATCGATTCTGATTATTATAGACTATCGTAAAACGTGAGATTATGTTTTGTTAAACACACGTACATAGAGTTTATGTGTGTAGGTACACAATTTATAGATACATAGAAAGTTATATGTATTTAAGAATGTATCGACGGTCCCTACGTACAAAGGCCAGCACATCAAGCTATCTGTCAAATTTCTTTGATAGTTTTTCAACTTTATGACAAAGGAATAAGGGTCATGTTCAATTGGGAAAATTTGACAGTTTGGGATAGCTTGACCTGCTGGCGTCTGTTCAATCCCCTAAGTGATAGATACCTACGTGATTTGCATGCGATTTGTTTTCGTGACCTTCATGTCAGCCTATACTATGAAATAAGCCTAAGATGGCAAAATGCACTTTAAATATTCATCATGACATTACATTAAACTAGAACATTATATACGCGTGTTTGAAACTTTGAAGCGCTCTCCTGTAAAATTTGGCATTTTTATCTTTTTAACCGACTTCCAAAAAAGGAGGAGGTTAAATGTTCCACCGAACGTATTTTTTTTTTAAATGTATGTTCCTCGAGTTCTCCCCCATTTGTGAACCGATTCACAAAATTCTTTTTTTATTTGATAGAGTATGCTCCTGAGGTTATCCCATTGGCACCAAGTCAGGATCTGATGATTGAATCCCAGGGAAATCAAGGGCAACCCTCAAAATTTGTAGGTATTAACAATGTTTTTCATATGTTTTCTAATGCTATTGAGACATTTGCGTATGATCATCATCATCTCACGACGCTGAGCTGATGATGGAAGGTACAACTTTCTAACTTAGGAGTTAGATGCAGATTCGGGCATAACTCCCGTCATATATAGACCGATTTGTAAATTATTATTTTTTATAGGAAGGAGCTTATTCCGAAATGGTCCCGTTTAAATTTCATATAGATCAAATGATGCGTTTCGGAGACAGACAACGGAACTCTTCAAAAAATTACAGTAAATCAACCGCGATTGCTGCTATCGCATAAATATGCACTGTTTTGACCCCAAGGATGATGAAATTTCGAATTGGTTTGGGGTAGGTACCATAACCAAAAAGTGAAAAAAAAAACAACTGACTTCCAAAAAAATACTAGAAAGTGAAAAATAACTTTAATTTCGGAAGGCGGTGACCAGAAATTAATAAAATACATATCAAAAGTCACCGACTTCCGAAATTAAAGTTATTTTTCACTTTCTAGTGTTTTTTTGGTAGTCGGTTGTTTTTTTTTAACTTTTTAAAACCAAAACAGCACACCAACAACCAGACAATCGTAAAACCATAACCCTCCGTTACGCTGTCGGTCAATTGTCTTCGCTACAAAGCTATTATTCATTGACTTTTCGCTACAATGAGCAACCTTGTGCTACTTTACAATGGTTGACAACAACCGACCTATAAAATGTAGTAGCACAATTTGTAGCTCGTGGCTTATCACCAAAAATTTTTAAAACTATTTGAGTTCGCTGTGAGTCTGTGACCCGCACATCATCAATGTTCGAATGTCGAAAAATTATTCCCTCTTTACACCCTCATTGTCATCTGCCAACCGTTTCAGCTAGTCCTATTGTATTTAGCTTAGCACCAGAATTTTACATGCCATGCACAACCTCTAATTAACACGTTAAAAAAAAACCCTATAAGACTGGTTTTCAAACTTAAAATTTCCTTTCTTTTACACGTTTCTGGTTTCAGTGGTTTAAGCTGTGCATGAAGCAGTGGTGGCCAAGTGGTAACGGCCGCGACTTACGAGTTGTAGGTCGTGAGTTCGAACCCAGACAGGCGCTTTACTTTGTGTAAATTATTTCATCACCACTGCTCTTAAAACGGTGAAGGAAAACATCGTGAGGAAACCAGCATGTCCTAGAACCAAAAATTCGAAGACATGTGACGTCTACCAACCCGCACTGGGCCCGCGTGGTGTATTACGGCCCAATCCCTCTCACCGTGAGGAGGCCTGTGTCCCAGCAGTGGGAACATTATAGGCTGATGATGATGATGATGAAGCTGTGCATTATTGCATGCTGGGCACTACAAAAAAGACCTACGCTTACTTACACATCCACACACACAAACACATATTCTCACACAAACACAGACATGCACACTCAACAACACAAATCCCACTTAAAAATAAGACGCACGTAGGTACAGGTTCACATCATACAGCTACAGTTACACAAAGAGCTAAAACTTAGTTTATAAGTAATTTAAGGTTATTTAAAAAAAAAAAAAATGTTTTGGTTTTCTTCATAAATATCGTTTTTGTTTTTTGTTGTTGTTTTTTTTTTTTTTTTGTCAACTTATACTGTAAGCAATCGTCTCAATATTGTTAATATTAAGGGAAAGAGCGAGATAGCCCCAACACAAGTATTATCAATTACTTACTGGGGTTGTCTCATTTATAATGAATGTAACTGATTCGGGACAAATAAATAGGTATTTTCATTTTCATTCATTTCATTATTGTCAGTCTTGAAGAAACCAGAAAGATCTTTCATCACGCTGGAGGGCTAACGGGTGATTCTTAAGTTCCGCCGTGGTCGTAGCGCCCTACTTGGACATTAGCATCCCCGCTACCGTATTGCTGACTGGCAAATATTTACACAACTGAGCGATTCTAAATTGTATTTCAATTCGATATGAGAGAAAAATACACACTCATACAAATTAGATTTATTCTAATATGAAATCAAGGTCTTATTACGCGTTTGCTCTAATAAATTACCTAACTCTTAATATTGGCAATGACCATGGACAAGATAGAATGCAATACCAAACTAATAATTAAAAAAAAAACAAAAGAAAAGTTAAATAAAACTGCAATTAGGAATGACCTTCACCTCACTAACGCATTCGAATATTGAATTTTGAATCGGCCAGTGAGCACATCACATTGCGTAACCAGCGTCAAATATATTTAGTATACGCTACGGTACGTACGTAAGTACGTCGGTTACAGGTGGATAACAAATTAGAGTAGTTATATTTTTGGATGAGAAACAAAACGAAACGACCCACCTGATGGTTTGCGCGGCGCAAAACATTTAATTGAATTAAACCATTTAGGTAACCATTTTGGCATTTTAGCAGGATGAGCTGTACTCCTATAATAAAGATTGGTACTTGACAGCACTGCACAGAGAGACGTGGAAAGAGAGTCGGGGTGCCTTCGCCCAACAGTGGGACTTTAATGGTAAACAATCTATATCTATATTCTATATACTTTTAATAAAGAGGAATGATTTGATTGTTTGTTTGTTTGCATTGAATAGGCTCCGAAACTGCTGAACCGATTTGAAAAATTATTTCACTGTTCGGAAGCTACACTATTCCCGGGTGTCATAGGCTATATTTTATCCCCGTATTTCCACAGGAACAGGAACTACGCAGGTGAAACCGCGGAGCGCTGCTAGTAATAAATAAACCATTTACAAGCACATTTGAATTGTCAAGGAATTGGTCAGCCAGAGATGAAGCTAATGCCTATTCTAAAACGCAGCAGGTTCCCATGGAGAAGAACGGGCAAGAAACTCCATGGACACTCTTTTTAATTAAAATATTGTATGCCCACGGACATCGGCAATACCATAGGTATTGCATTTTTAGCTCAACCAAAACCAACTTTAATTATTCGATCCATTAAGATCTAATGACATTTTAAACATAATTGATAATCCACTCGAAAATCCAAGACATCAGAAAAGTATTTCAACCAAATTCATTTGAGTAAGATCTTAGATATAAAAATATAATTAAATATATTCTCCTAGCATACTTTTCACTGTCACCATCATCTTCCCGTCCTTGTCACTTGTTACTTGAGGTCGGCACAACACTATTTCTTCTCCCCTTTCACCCGTCATGCTATCATTCCCTCCCTACACTATCTTAACATTCCCCACACACTCCAACCATCTTTTATTTGGCCTTCCTCTCTCTCTCACATTAAACACTAACATTGTTTTACTAACATGAAATCAACAATTATTTTTAACCAAAATGAATAATACGTTGTTGACATGTAGCGTAATGTCTGACATGTCCACATAGCTTTCTGACGTAACATTACAAATGGCTGCCAAATACTACGCTACGGCGGCATATGTACTGAGTGCTTGTAAATAAATAAAGCTGAAAGTCCCGGGCGAGTAGCAACGGTAAGGGAATCTACTAACTATATAGTATATACCACAGTACCTATATCCAGCGTAATGGGCAGTCAGAATACAAACCTTGTTGACCGGCTTGTCTTTTTTTTACAAGTTTTTCTCTTAATACTTCTGCCAATACGAGAAAAGTAGTGTTTGAAACTCGAAGCTAAGGAGACTTAATACCCTATCCGTGAAAAGTAAGACCTAATTTGCCGCGGATGCTACACGCTGTCAGAAAGGTTTTTCACCATGGCAACTATGAAAAGGGTATCTTTAAATGTAGGATTTTTTTTAATGTAACAAAGGATGGGATGAGGATGGTTTTTAACCCCCGACGCAAAAACGACGGGGTGTTATAAGTTTGACGTGTCTGTGTGTATGTGTGTGTGTGTGTGTCTGTCTGAGGCAACGTAGCTCCCGAACGGATGAACCGATTTTGATTTAGTTTTTTTTGTTTGAAAGGTGTATTAGTCGGGAGTGTTCTTAGATATGTTTCATCAAAATCGGTTTCAGCCGTTTAAAGATTATCAGCTCTTTTCTGGTTGAAAAAGGGATTTGACCCTCTTCCATGGGTCTGATCAACTCAAAATTTGGGATTCGATTACTTCAATGATATTAGACGAAAAAAAAAACCTTGAACTGATGCTGGAGCAATACCTGGAATTTCCAGGAAACCCAAGTTATTCACCAACAAACAGCAGAAGTATCGTGTTTGGGCTCATTGAAAAGGTCTCAATGAATAGATTATAGATAAATGGTGATTTAAGGGAGACATTAAGTTTAAAAAGCAAGAAATAAAAATTAAATTAAAAATTTAAAAAACCCCTGACCCAAACAAAAACTCTAAAAAGTAAAAAATAATATTTATAGGCCTTTTAATTTGGAAGGTAATATTTTAATCAGGGCATTGTCAAGTCGGGGGACGGTCAATGAAAACGCCAAACAGAGGCCTAGCCGTCCCCCGACTTGACAATGCCCTGATTAAAATATTACGTTCCAAATTAAAAGGCCTATAAATATTATTTTTTACTTTTTAGAGTTTTTGTTTGGGTCGGGGGTTTTTTAAATTTTTAATTTAATTTTTTAACAATACCAATAAGAAAACTAGATCTTTGCGGTTAATATTCCACTTTTTTTTAACCATTATTATCCACTCAATTGCACGGAACTTGCAAAATGTGGGTGTAGTTGAGTGTGGGAAAACGTTGGTGTTATGATATATTAGTATCTAGATTTCTAGAACAATCATTCAATTCTGTAGTTCCCATGAGTAAGAGCCTGTTGTATACCTGCCAAGGAAACTCTTTTCCAGCAGAAAAAAAATAGTCTCACTGCTCTTAAACACGTTAGGTTAGGTACGCTAGGTAAGTTCATTTTTTTAACCCCAGTTAATAATCTGACGTCATTCTTTTCATGTCTTTTGTGTTTGCTTTTTATTAAAGGAGTTTGTCATTAAACCTGTCAAATTACTAGTATTATAAATGCTAAAGTAACTCTGTCTCTGTGTTTTACGCTTTCACGCCTGAACCGCTGAACCGATCATCATGAAATTTGGCAGAGATATAGCCTGGGATAGGGAGAAGGACAAGGCTACTTTTTTACGCGATAACCGACATCCACGCGGGCGAAGCCGTGGGCAAAAGCTAGTAGTTACATAAAGATCATTATAAAACTATTATTTTTATCATTGACTTTTTAGTTTGAATGGTCGTTAAAGTGGGTTTTTTTGTTAGAATAGCCGGGAGTGGGTAATTTGCCCACCTGCGTCCTACCTTGAATCTGGTGGTGGCAAAATCGCTTATCCCGAAGATCCTGGTTAGACAAAGTTATTAAATTATTGTATTGTCATTGGTCCTGGGTATGTGCGCTACATTTCAATTTGATCTAACATTTTGACGTGGGTGAGAAGCACGTCCAAAGACTGCGTAACATATACAGGGTAAGTTTTTATCCAGTGCGCAAATTGTAACCAGGAATTCAGCATATCATTCTAGAACCTTTTTTTTTTTTTGTATAATGGTAGAAAAATTTCTGCGGTAGGGGGTCTAGAATGATATGCTGAATTCATGGTTATAGTTTGCGCACTGGATAAAAACTTATCCTGTATAGGTGAAGCCAATAAAAGCGTTTTAAAAAACGAAATTTTTGGTAGTAAAGTACAGACAGCACATCAACCTATCCCAAACTGTCAAATATTCCTAATTGAACATGAACCTTATTTTTTTTAATTCAAGTTGAAAATCTATTGTAGCGGCACTACAAATAAAAAATGCTTCGCAACAAAATCGAAAAACACAAAAAGAAAAGTGGCGCCATCTACAATGCCACAGGCGAACTATATGAGCAATTCTGCATCGCGCAATCAGAGTTTTCGACGGCACTCGAACGTATACAAAAATCCCGACATCAACTGTTGGGCAGTTGCCCGGACCAGACACAATACCCGTCTGGTCGGAGGATCCTCCTTTTCAATAGAGGATGAGCGAACTTTACACCCTGTTCCTCATACCTCTATACTATCAAAGAAATTTGACAGATTGGGGTAGCTTGATGTGCTGGCCTCTGTAACATAGACAACAATAACATAGCGTAACATAACAATGTTTTTTAACTACCTTTCGCAAGACTCAAGGTCGCCACTGGCCATAGTTTGGATGTTTACTCTAAATATTAGTATGGCGTCGCCAAAAACACTGTCAGTGAGAAGATATTGGACCGTATTTTATTTGGGTTAGTTGATAATGGGAATGGTAGGAGTCGTACTATCAATAAATATACAGGACGACATACAGCACATGATGACATAATTAATGTGAAACAGGTCCACATTTTTTCCATACAAACTTCGGGAGGGGTTTACTCCACTGTTTGACAATTTACATCAATAATTAAACATTGTATTGTTTTGTCTCATTATTAATATTGTCGGTACGGAAACAGAATACTAAAATAAAAAGCCATTAAAAAGTTATGAACCAACAAAGATTAGTTTTTCTTGATAATTTAACGTAACTTTGGACATGTTTATGTAATAAAAGAAGTGTAAAATCTCCAAAACTAAGTCGGTACGATAAAGCTCAATTATCGAAAAGTTCAATAAACTTAATTGGTAATTGATTTATGCAGTGTTTTTTTCAGAAAACCCGATCTTCCGAAGGACTTTTCTTAATTTTTTACACGCCTGTTTTACTATATAACTGATCCTGCAGCTCACTCAATAATGTTGTGCGTGTAGACTATCGTCTAACTGCTCACCACTGATAATACCTCTGTCGGACTCGAAGCCTGGTGAGACAGCGTGCTTTTTAGCCAGGCCCACCAGTGAGTTCGAGCCCGTAGCGTAGAAATTGTGCACAGGGTTTTTTTTTTATTAGCTGTTCCATGCATCTTGACCTCGTAGGCATTCGGACTTTCCTACGAAACAGTTGTTTCCTTTTTATAACCGACTAATGCTCGCCCTGGGTTTAGAATTGTGTGCTGAATCTATGGTAGATTAACAGGTTGGGGTTGTGCTCGATAATGCCACGCTGAATTAGATCTTAGAAGATAATGCCACGCTAAATTAGGTCGCAGAAGATAATGCCACGCTGAATTAGGTCTCAGAAGACAATGCCACGCTGAATTAGGTGTCAGAAGATAATGCCACGCTGAATTAGGTCTCAGAAGACAATGCCACGCTGAATTAGGTCTCAGAAGATCAAAATGCTCATCTTCCAGCACTTGTCCGACGTTACTTGAGATCGGCCTAACTCGTTTTTTGGGTTCCGTACCCCAAAGGTTTGCTAACGGGGCACCCTATTACTAAACCTCCGCTGTGCGTCCGTTTGTCTGTCAAAAATGGCCATTCAACCAAAAACATAAGTCATTAGATACTTAGTGTTTATTGTTGCAGGTACGCGGTGATGAAAATATGTAGGTGCCCGTTTCTACCACTAACTGTTACCGTATTTCACAACATAACCAATAACCACCACCACCAGAACCATAACTAATATTATGACATCTCACACACCATGTAACTACCTATGTTTACAAATAAAGATTCTTATTCTTATTCTATTCTAACATGCCTAGCAAGCTATGCCTAGCATGACCCAGTCAGATCCACTGGTCTAGTGGTAACGGCCGGCCGTTACTTACGAAATTGTAGGTCGTAATTTCGAACTCTCACAGTAGCTTTACATGCACATACATACATACTCAGCCTATTACGTTCCCACTGCTGGGACACAGGCCTCCTCTCCGTGAGAGGGAGTGGGCCGTAATCCACCACGCGGGCCCAGTGCGGGTTGGTAGATGTCACAAGTGTTCGAATTTTTGTTAAAGGACATGCCGGTTTCCTCACGATGTTTTCCTTCGCCGTTTGAGAGCAGTGGTGATGAAATTATTTACACAAAGTAATGCGCCTGGCTGGGTTCGAACGCACGACCAACAACTCGTAAGTCGCGGCCGTTACCACTGGGCCACCACTGTTTTACTTTAAGTAAATTAATTCATCACCATTGCGCTTAAAACGGTGCAATAAAACGTCGTAATGAAACCGCCATGTCCTAGAACCAAAAATTCGAAGACATGTGACATCTACAAACCCGCACTGGGCCCGCGTGGTGGTGGAATACAGCCCACTGTATCGTTGTAATGATTCCCTGCGGAATCTAACTACGTTCAAACTACGTGAATATAGTGTTTTGTAGAAACCAATGTAAAGATAAGCAATCGAAATGTCATTTTCTGTATGTTCCAAGACAATTTGTCCATAATATTAATACGATATTAGCGGAATTCGTGTGTGATTGACGTGGTTACGAGTAAGGAATAGTTAAGTGGTCATAGTGAATTCAGTCCCTGTATTTCAGCCGTGGAAACATTATAGGTTGACTATAGCTTCTGCCCGCGGCTTCACCCGCGTGGAAGTCGGAAATTATCCCGCGGGAACGTACTACCGGGATAAAAAGTATCCTATGTGTTAATCTATGTCTGTGCCAAATTTCATCAAAATCTGTTCAGCCGTTTTTGCGTGATTGAGTAACAAAGAACCAATCATCTTCACAAACTTTCACATTAAATTACGGACTACCCTTTTTTACCCCGATAAAATCAACCCCTAAGGTTGATTTTCGAAAAACCCTGATAAACGTTATTCTTTATTTTTGGTTTTAGGTATAAATACTGAGTTTCAAGTTAATCAGACAGCGCGTTAAAATTCTGCCATACAAACTTTGACACCCCCCAATCCCCCTTCAGGGGGTAGTTTATAAAAACAATAAATTACTAACTTTATAATTTACTTAGATAAGTATTTGTGCCAAGTTTCAAGTTTATTAACTCAAGGACTAAGATTTTTCATACAAATAAAATGCCCCCTTTTCACCCCCTTAAAGTTCGAATTTCCAAAAACCTGTTCTTAGTGCTCCCCTACATTATAAAAGGAAGCCGTGTGCAAAATTTCACATTGCTACTCCTAGTAGTTTCGGCTGTGAGTTGATTGGTCAGTCAGTCAGTTTCTCCTTTTATATATATAAATAGATAGATAGACTATACGCATTGGTAGAAATATACATACTTATGAATACGTTAATTCTATTACGATAAGTGATCTAAATAAACAATAGCTAAACATTTTTAAAGCGTTCTACGACAAAAACAGTACAGTTTTTGTTTTACCTCAACCCAAAAACTTAGTCTATTGTTTTTGTGTACGTTTTTAACAGAACCACGGCAGCCATGTCAAGGTTTGTTGCGTCAGCTAAGTACTTAACGTGTCGCTGTGACATTTGTGGACTTAGTAAGTTGTGTGTGCCTCTTTTTTTAAATTACGAACCCTTTGTTTTCGACGCATAAAATTGTGTTCAATTTTACCGAATTATCTGCCAAACCAATTCTATTTCACTATGTCGGCTACCAGTCTACATGGATGCATCTCATCATCATTGAATACTAGTATTTTAGATGGAACAACAGCCAATGACGTCCACAACTTAGTAATTGGGTAATAAGAAAGTCCTTGATAAGACTGGTTGCCAGACATTCACGCTTTTGACAACACGTAACGATTGTCAAATTTCCACGAATGACAGCCGGGAGCGACGGCAGTCTTGGTATTTATGTAAAGATGGACACCTATCTACGAAACAACCGCGGAGAAGCGTAACTGAACCTGATCGGCCAAAACGTGCGGCTGTCTTTAATTAGTCAAAATCCCCAAAAAATAAAACCATTATAAATTATACCAATCTTACCTTCATTTTATAATGTGTAGCAGCGCTCCGCGGTTTCACCCGCGTAGTTCCAGTTCCCGTAGGAATACGGGAATAAAATATTAATAGCCTATGGTCACCCGGGGATAGTGTAGCTACCCAACAGTGAAAGAATTTTTCAAATCGGTTCAGTAGTTTCGGAGCCTATTCAATGCAAACAAACAATCAAATCTTTCCTCTTTATTAATAGTAGAGAGTAGAGATAGAGTTTTATTTAATTTGATATTTTAAATGTTGGTAGGTTTCAAGATAGGTACAAAGAAAACCCTAACTTATATATTTTATGGTAGAAACCTAAGTACCTACTTATTGTGTGGGAAAAGATTGCCAGACTAAATATTATGAGATAAAGTAATATAAATTACTACACGTGCGGAATGGACACGACTCTCTATTATTAAAACATGTTATGATCACGCTTGCATCTACTTATGGGATAGGCAGAGGTAGGGGTGATTACAGTGGCTCAGGCAGGGCAAGAGCTCTGGGTGCAAATCTGTCGATTTCCATTCAAATTCTGTTAAAATTGCTGCATTGCAAGCGATTTTTTTGGAAATTGATTTAATATCTTTGTTATTGAAGGCTTTTAAGGGTCAAGAAATGTTATGCGACCTAGCTTTGCACAGTGTAGACCGAGAAGATAATTTACGAAAGGGCGCAAATGTCATGCGTGCACTAGGCGCCATTTTTTATTGATACGCCCCTCTGTGATTAATACACACCATTTTTAAGTCCATGTATAGGGGGCGAGTTTATTGCCAACCGAAAAAAAAATCTAGACCCTTATTGCGCAACAAATAATCAATCTAAATAATTTTGAAGAATATTAATCCATTGTTTTTCAAAAATGTCTGCTCAACGACAACGACGTGATTGAACTGTCGACTATTCACGTGGCAGGCTTAGCATGAAGCTTTTTATTTATACTCTACTGTAGAATAGAAATCGCTTGTTTACATTTCTCGGTGAAAAAGTGGTAACTGTCTATACGGAAACGTCATTTTTGTCTAATCTTCCGACGACAAAACGCTTGTCTAAGTTTCTCGTGCTAAGCCTTAAGGGGACACTTTGCGCGGGCTCGAACTCACTGGTGGGCCTGGCTAAAAATCACGCTGTCTCACCAGGCTTCGTATACGACAGAGATAGTATCAGTGGTGAGCAGTTAGACGCTAGTCTACACGCACAACGTTATTGAGTGAGATGCAGGAGCATTTTTGGCAGAAAAATCGCGAAAAAATTAAGAAAAGTCCTTCAGAAGATCGGGTTTTATGAAAAAACCACTGCATAAATCAATGACCAATAAAGTTTATTGAACTTATTGTTAATTGAACTTTGTCGGTGCCGTCTTAGTTTTCGAGATTTTACACTCCTTCTATTACTTAAAGACGCTCAAAGTTAGGTTAAATTAGCAAGAAAAACGATTCTTTGTTGGCTAATAACTTTTTAATAGCTTTTTATTTTAGTATTCTGTTTCCGTACAGACAATAATAATAACGAGACAAAACCATACTATGTTTAATTTTTGATGTACATAGTCAAACAGTGGAGTAAAACCCTCCCGAAGTTTGAATGGAAAAAATGTGGACAAGTGTCACCTTAAGAGGGGTGGCCTATTCTATGGTAAAGAATCAGCATCGGCATTCAACGCTACACCGCGGATTGGTTTTGAGGATTTTGTAAATCAAATCAAATCAAAATATTTTTATTTCGTATAAACCTGCATGAGCACTTATGAAACGTTAGAAGCTAGGTGCACGGTTCCAAATTGTTGTTTCCTATGGAGAAGAGCCGGCAAGAAACTCCACGGTTACTCTTTTAAAAATAATTGGCTTTAACAATATTTTCAAATTACAGAGATAAAATGTATGGAAGGACAGCGCAGAAAATCGTCTACAAATCTACAGTCTGTAAGGCCTACAACGTTCTCTCATTCACAATATGTAAAATAATCTACATAAATAAAATGAACCTAAATAAAATTGATGTATAATGTCAATTAATGACGAGAATATGTCAGCATGGAATAAATAAAATATTCCTGGCATTCCCGGGAGTCTAATCTAGTATCTCAAACTAAGAAGTCTCACTGACGACCACTAGACCTAGATGAAGAGTGAGACTCTTCAATTCCACTTTTGTCATCATCTGCTTAGCCTTTTCCCAACTATGTTGGGGTCGGCTTCCAGTCTAACCGGATGCAGCTGAGTACCAGTATTTTACATGGAGCGACTGCCTATCTGACCTCCAAAACCCAGTTACTGGGTAATACGATACCACGTAAGACTTGTTGTCAGACTCGTAACTTTACAATTTCAGATAATGAAGCTTTAATTCGTGATGGTTTCGAAAAAATTACACGACACTAAATTGTAAAAGTGAGTGTCTAATTTTTACAATTTTATTGTGAAACTACCGAACAGATATTCAAGATATTTTGGCACGAAGTTACGTGGTACCCCAAGAAGGCTTTCCGCTAGGAACAATCAAGATTTGACATTATATACAAACTTGAATTTCTTATACTACAATAAGTACTTATATACCTATGACTAGTATAGTGACATACTGACGTCCCAATTTTGATACAAAACTGTTTTTCTTTTAATTGTCGCCGATTTTAATCCCTCCCATATTTGATTCCTGGGTAGGACTTTTTTTTGTTGGATAAATGTAGATCTACGATTCTAAATAGTGGGCCAATTTAGGGCTGCCCTAACTCAATTACTCTTTAATAATAGAGACTCAATATTACATTTTCTAAACAAATATTAATATTTCATAGCTAGCATTGTACTCATTTCATATTAAGCGCACCACCAATAATTACTAAAGACAATTACTGTATTTAACTTATTATCTCTAAGTACCTACGTAACTATAGGTACTGAGTTAAAATATTATACCTGATAAAGGCACTTAGATTTAATAAAACTGACGACTCTAGTCATCGCTCGCCCGCCGAGAAAAAAAAAACAAAAAGAAATTAGGGAATTGTCAGGAATTTGTGGCTAACTAATAATACCAGTCGAACAGTTCGATCGATCAGGTTAAGTCATGCTTGCCGCGGTTGATCCGCAGATGGGCCAGCTGTAAGGACCCCTCCGTGCCTCTGAAAGCACGCTAAGCCGTTGGTCCAGATGTCATTCCTGGTGCTTTGACAGTCGTAACCAATTTTCTTTTTGGTCTTTGCCTACTCGTACAGCCAAAGACGCATTTTTGTTTATGTTATTTGAGTTGATGATTAATCATTTTTAATAATAATATAAAAGCCTGGTATTATTTACCCTTTGCAGCAATAAGAAAAACTGGTACCTATCCAATAAAGTAATTAAAACAAGAACCTATAATATTAATGAATTCATCTAAATGGTAATCGTCTCTGCCTAGATGCACCTGGCTGCTTGTTAGTACCTTTGCCAGTCCTAGAATAGAACAAATAAAACAAAAAATATTGTCTCTGCCTAGGAGTAACGCGCGAAAAAAATAAACAAAGCAGCAGCGTGACAAAATGTCATTCATATTTAAAAATAAGATATAGCACGCGTTTTACAAAGTTAAACAATATTTATATTTATTTTCTTTCGTAATTACTGTTTGAAATTAACCTGATGCAGGTTGGCGCCATTTTAATTTTTTCATGAATTATTAATTCAAGGCAAAGGAAAAATGTTACATCCTCACCTCGACTCATTAATCGATTAACTAGTATCGATTTAATATTCACTTTCGAGGATGCAATTAAATCAGAAAAATATATAAAATAACCCGAATATTACCAAAAAATTAGCAATTTTCTTATTTAATATCCACTTTTCTTAACACACAACAGATAAAAAAACACCAAAATTTTGTAACAGAGTTCACTGCACTCCAAACGGCCCGCGCAATATTTTTTTTTTATAAAAATAGACCGAACACGCAACGCCCACGGTTCTAATTTCGTATATTTTAAAAAGTTACAAACGCATGCGCTTCGTTCGCGCGCGCTCACCTACTGACAACGTACATCACAGATTCCCACTCGATTGTTATCGATTAACCGGCTGTTTCAAAAATCGAATCAGCAGCACCGAAAATGCTCTATGAAGTAACGTCTCCAATTCTGAAGTATAATACTAGGCGAACTACTCGACTATTTTATGAAGCCTATATTTCTGTATCAGCGAGATACGAATCCATACATTTTTAATTTAGTCGGTTTCTATGGAAATTCTAAGCGCGGTGGTAAGTCACGAGGTAGGCGACGGTTTTAGTAGCATATAGTTATTTTTAACTAGATTTAGACTAGCGAGCCAAATGAGAAAATGTCAGCCGTCCCAATGGTTATTTTGCTTTGATATTAGAGTTTATCAGGTTTTATTTTGCTTGAAATCTATTAAGAGACAATCAAATGATGTATTTTTGACCCATTTTCGAAATGTCACGTTTCATCACGAAATGCGATGTGCTCTCTGGCTTTTTCTTCAATGCTGTTTACTAGAATCCATTGCCGCAGAATTTAAGAAATACGTTTGAGTTCAAGAGTTATTTATCTAAATACGATAAGGATAAACGTTGGAGTGGACTCGATGATAACATTTTGTACCAGAACATTTAGCTTTTACACAAATTCCGATGTCAGGTGCAGTTATTTCAGTCAATCTGTTTTAATAAATGCACATTAAATAGTGATTAGTTACACATAATTTGTATTTGTGCATCAATCTTTTATCTAACGCCCACTACGCACTGCACCGAAGCCAATAAAAAAGTTCCGAAAAAAAAAACCATACAATTTTTCATTCATACAGCCAATCTCGAGCAGTTTTTACGGACAATGCAAAACAAAAATTAAGGCCTTTTTGTCTATGGTTTTACAACTTCCGTCGATAAAAGTGCGTACGCATTTTAAATTTTCCACAGAGCGTATTGTTTTTCTTTTACGAAGATCGTATGAACGCTTTGGCAGATCATTGCAACTACATGCCATTACCTCCACGGACGGCCTACCCATAAAATTGAATCTTTTTAATTTGGTTTTTTTTTTTCACGTTGGAGCCTCCAATTGCGCCCAATTAGTGGCAATAGGCAATGACATGACTCCTCTTGTAAAGTAAATATGTAACAAATGTGGGTATAGGTAGAGAGTGAGCCTTTTCCCAACTGTGTTATGGTCAGCTTCCAGTCTAACCGGATGCAGCTGAATATCAGTATTTTAAACGGAACGACTGCCTATGTGAGCTTCACAGCCCAGTTATCTACTGAGTAACACGATACCCCTTGGTAAGACTGGTTGTCAGACTTTCGGGCTTCAGACGACCTGTCAAAGACGAAAGTCACTGGAGCGACTAACCCATCGCGGAATACCGCCTATACAGGTGAGATATTATAAACGTAATGTTATTTTACAACTATCTCTCATATAAAGCTGAAGAATTTATGTGTTTTAATGCGCTAATCTCAGTAATTACCAGCCGTATTTGAAAAGTCTCTTTTTGTATTATAAAGCCCATTTCTTAATAAAGGTTTTAAGCTATTAAACATCACGCTAGAACTCTTAAGGGGACACTTTGCGCGGGCTCGAACTCACTGGTGGGCCTGGCTAAAAATCACGCTGTCTCACCAGGCTTCGTATCCGACAGAGATAGTATCAGTGGTGAGCAGTTAGACGCTAGTCTACACGCACAACGTTATTGAGTGAGATGCAGGAGCATTTTTGGCAAAAAAATCGCGAAAAAATTAAGAAAAGTCCTTCAGAAGATCGGGTTTTATGAAAAAAACCACTGCATAAATCAATGACCAATAAAGTTTATTGAACTTTGTCGGTACCGTCTTGGTTTTCGAGATTTTACACTCCTTCTATTACTTAAACACGCTCAAAGTTAGGTTAAATTAGCAAGAAAAACGAATCGTTGTTGGCTCATAACTTTTTAATAGCTTTTTATTTTAATATTCTGTTTCCGTACAGACAATAATAATAACGAGACAAAACCATACCATGTTTAATTTTTGATGTACATAGTCAAACAGTGGAGTAAAACCCTCCCGAAGTTTGTATGGAAAAAATATGGACAAGTGTCACCTTAAGAGCAGAGCAAAAAGAAAAAAAGTTTGATAAAACGCTATGTGAAAACGATGTAATTCGGTCTAGGTAGGACGGTACGACGGGTGGGTCAGGTCAGGAGAATAAGATTCACGCTGACGAAGCTAGAACATACGTAAGCTCACGCCTTCTTCACATAGGGGTAAGCAGAAACTACAGTTTATTTTGAATCTTATATTTTTTATTGTTTTTTTACATTGTTCTCACATACAGAAGCACCAAGAATAATGTTCCCAAGATTTTGTAATACCCATGATTTAAAAGAGTTTCCTTGGAGTTTCTTGCCCGTTCTTCACCATAGAGATCTACGTTTTGGAATGGGCACCTAGCTTCAACTTCGATTTTTTTTTTGACAATTCAAAAGAGCCTGTAAAAGGTTTAATTGACATAAATGCTTTGAGTTTGAGTTTGACAGAACGATCTCTGCTACTGCTACATACTCTTTCTTCTTTGCGTGTCCATAGCAATCTAAATACAGACAGCCCAGAATTTTTCTACGAGCTTGGCACTTTCAGCAGCGACCCAGACAGCAGGACACACTTTACGGAGGCCAGCACATCAATTTACCCCAAACTGTCAATTAAAAAAAAAATGTTTTTCAACTTTAGAACAAAAGAAAGATTCATGTTCAATTGGAAAAAAAAATACAGTTTGGGATAGTTTGATGTGCTGGCGTCTGTACAGGATAAAACTAACTCCTTTTTTATATTTACAAAAGCAAAATGTAAGTAAAACAAGCTAGGTATGTAAAACAGTATCACTTCAACAGTAGCAGGTTAATTGGTTAACAAAACACTCAAGGTCACCATGAAGGCTGTCACAGCGTTGTGTAATGCGCGTGCGCATAGTGCCGCTAGATGTGGCTTGAGCGTACTAGTGACTTGGCAGTGACGCGATGACGTTGTGACGTGTGATGTTTATTTAACTGTGCACTGTACAAATACGAAATAAGTAATGAGAAAAAGGACTTGTTTCCTATGAAAATTACAAAACAGAGTTTAAAAGGAAGATTTGTATGCTTCGCCAACTAAGTATCCACCAACGGTATAGTTCGTTCTTTCCTTATTTTCAGTCGTAGATTCTTGCTTACAGAGAAGATTACTAAAGAACACTTAGGCGTCGACTCGACGAAGACTCGAGGTACTCGTCCACATCACTGTCATTTAGAAACGTGAAAGACTGGTAGCCATAGAAATCTTTCTTTTGTTCATGCTGGCAGCTAATAATTATAAATATGAAAACCATTTATCTAATATTAATAATAAAGTTATTCTAGAATCTTCAACAAAACAAGATAACTGAGTAAAAACCATCAAATGTGATCACCAAAACAGCCAGTTTTAACCTTATTGCAAAAATAACGAAGAACAGTTTAAAAAATAAAACTTTATGACAATCGTTATAAGGGAAACCCTAATCACAGCTCGTTTGCAACGAGTCGAGCTAAAAATGGCACAAATGAGTATCCAGCACGAAGGTTTAATCTTTATTGTAATGGTGATGCCAGTATAAAAATAAAAACGAGAGTGTTTTAGCCCGTTTTGGGTGTTGCGTAGGCTGTAACGTCTCTTTTTGGGTGTTTTGAGAGGAAAAACGTCATCCAGTATGTTTGATATGTTAGCAGTCTTTTGATGAAAATAAGGCTCCAGCGTACTGGAACACGTAGCGTTGGAAGGCCTCCCACAAGACGGACCGATGAATTTTGAAAGCCGCAGGAATGCGTTGGATGCGAGTAACACAGAACCAGTCGATTTTAATTTTGAATCTACTTACTATACACAAAATATCTTTCATTTTAGTTCTAGGATTGCCTCTACCCACTTTTAAAAAAACGTAAAAAAAAAGTGGACGAATGATACGTGAAATCTTAACTGTCTGTTGTCCGTTTGTATATAACGGGGACAACGGAAATACACGAAAAAAACGACGCGACGTGCGATGAAGATTCAGTGTGCGAAAAAATCCTGCTGCGATTTTATTATGTCCGTGTGAATGTTGACTAATACTCGTATAACACACAAAAAAAAAAACATACTGGCAAATAGAGAACCTCGTTCTTTTTTTAATTCGTTTCCCTAGCCACATCTAGTATCTAAGTATGTATTGCCTACATCTGTGGCACTACTTTGCAACGCTAACAATTGTTACCGAGTACTGTCAACAAAACAATCTGTGTCAAGTTTAAAATAATTTATAACACTTTTTTTATTTTGCAGTGAAGTAACTCTCTGTTCGATATATATTATTATGTATACCTTTTTTTTTGTAACCATCTTATTGTCTTCTAAACTATCTTTACTACCCCCCGAGTGGGTTCCCGCATTGTACTTGCGGGGGGGGGGGGGGGTTCAGTAGCCGTGGTCTCCCAGCCACGGTGAAGCGAAGAGGAACCCAAAGGTGGGGCCGCTCGTCAGGGCTTTTGCTTTCAAGCCGATGACGTAGCGGCCAAAAATGGAATGGGAGGCATCGCGGCTGAGGGTTACGGGCTGCGGCAGAGGAGGAGTGTTGGTGCTTCGGAGCAGCGCTCTTCCCTTCCGTGGCCTGGACGGAGCCGCCATCGTTTGATGGCGGACGCGGTGGGGCCGCAGGGGAAGAGGAGTGTCGGTTTAGCGTTGGCCGCTTTCCCTATCCCCTGCGGCCGAAAAGTGGTAGGCGGGACGGCGCGTTGTGTTCCATGCGCGCCGTCAGGCAAGGTAGCCTGCCAGGGGTGCGGGTTGTTCGAAAGAGACACCGTCGGCCCTGGCACACAGGCAACTGAGGGAACACGGGTGGGTTTTATTCAGTAAAAGTCTGACACGCCCTCCTGCTCCACCCAGAGCGGGCCGGCTCTTCTCCATAGGAAACAACAATTCGGAACCGTGCACCTAGCTTCTGACGTTTCATAAGTGCCCATGCAGGTTTATATGAAATAAAAATATTTTGATTTGGTTTGATTTGATGATTTCCCACCCAAAAAAAAACCATCTTTACTAAATTACGCAATTAATGTGCCTGAAATAAATATATATTTCGCCAGTTACGTTTAAGTCCTATGCAATAGAGGGCGAGCCTATTGCCATCAACCGGGCACAAATCCAGACTTCCCGGAAAAACTCAATAACACTTTGCCCGACCCGGGAAACGAAACTACGACCTCATGCTCAGCTGTTGCCATAGCGACTACTAAACCAACGAGGCAGTAAATCCATCAAAAACCTGAAAATTAATTCCATTAATTTCAATAGACTCGCCATGAGGTCACAGAGGAGGCCTGTGTCTTAACAGTGGGAACGGATGATGCTAAAGCTAAACTAGCCCACTGTAAGAGGAGATGAGATGAGATCAGAATGATGTCCCATAAAAAACTTCAATAAATACCTACTTGACCCAAATGTATAAAGGGAAAGCAAAAAAGGTCAAAAATGGAGAAACGAAAGGTCACTACGTGAGCTGTGTCTATTCTTCGTAGAAACAGAAAGCGTCATGGATAAGCCTGGGAGCAAAGACTATTTTGCTGACCTTATCTTATTATTCTTTGGTTTAAGTAGACGATTGTTGAGTAAATGTTGTCGAAAGTGCCTATTTCTTGACTCTCTCACTCTCTCCAGTTATTATTATAACATGACTAGCTGTCCCGACAGACGTTGTCCTGTCCATCCAAAAGTCATTCATACAAAATCCATACACTACCTACCCTACCTACTCTACCCTACCTACCCTACACTACCCTACCCTACACTGCCCTACCCTACACTATCCTACCCTACACTACCCTACCTACCTACGCTACCCTACCTACCCTACACTACCCTACCTACCCTACACTACCCTACCCTACACTACCCTACCTACCCTACACTATCCTACCCTACCCTACACTGCCCTACCCTACACTATCCTACCCTACCTACCTACGCTACCCTACCTACCCTACACTACCCTACCTACCCTACCTACCCTACACTACCCTACCCTACACTACCCTACCTACCTACCCTACACTATCCTACCCTACCTACCTACCTACCCTACCTACGCTACCCTACCTACCCTACACTACACTATCCTACCTACCCTACCTACGCTACCCTACCTAATACCGGGATAAAAAGTATTCTATGTCCTTCTCCTGGCTCTAAACTACCTCCCTGCCAATTTTCAGCTAAATCGGTTCAGCCGTTCTTGAGTTATAAGTGAAGTAACTAACACGACTTTCTTTTATATATATAGATTGTACTATTTTGTTGACCGTATCTAGCCAGTACATATGTACTAAAACACCTACTCGTAAATAGGTAGTTAGAGCAACTGCGACTGAACCGGACTATTTGTCTGACCGTACCTAGTAGCTATGTGTGTAGAAGTGAGTTAGTGTTGTTCTGTTGACTGTACCAGTTGACGATAAAAAGGAAGTCACGATGCATTAACATGGCGATATTATGTGTGTGTGGCCACACAGTAGACGAGTGGGAAGAAATTAAGCATAAGAGCGAAAACCCTAGGAGTTTTTGGCGGGTTCGCATTGGAACATGTCGCACGAGTTTTCATTTTCATGAAATTTTGTGAAATAGCGAATTAAATTGTATAATTTTGGTAGTGAATTATTCAATTTATACTCTAAAGGTTTAGGTTGAGTCACGTGGTTTTTTTTGTTTACCCTTTTTTAACTACGTAAACCTTTAGAGTATAGTTACGTAGAGTGCACAAGTGTAGTGAAGGTGAAAATAAGTGACTAACGTGGACTTTTCGTGTTCCCCCCAAAAACTCCTATTATGTTTTGTAAAGTTACTACCGCTTTACAATAATTTTGACTTGACTGACTAAAGACGACTATGACTTTTTTTGTAACTTCGTGCCTCATAACGGGCCATTTACTTGATCGAGAAGAAAAATTACTTGACACTGGCTAAATGCACAAACCGTGCGAAGCCAATACCCAAAAAAAAAGCCATAAGAGAACATCTAGTGACCTTATTCGTGATGTTCTTTTCACAACCTGTCGACAGGTTTCCGAATCGAAAATGACACATTTTCGTGTACAATCACCAAAAGATATAAGTAACCAGGGTCGTCAAATATAGTTGAAGTTTACTAAGAAACCCGTGAATGTTAACTAATGTTTAATTTGATAAATGAAAATGCTAGGCCTCTGTTTGGCGTTTTCATTGACCGTCCCCCGACTTGACAATGCCTTGATCAAAATATTACCTTCATCTTAAAAGGCCTATAAATATTATTAATTTTACTTTTTAGAGTTTTTGTTAGGGTCGGGGGTTTTTTAAATTTTAAATTTAATTTTTATTTCCTGCTTTTTAAACTTAATGTCTCACTCGCTTAAATCTGCGCATCGTTGCGTATTTTTCCCACAGTGAAGTTAGTTACTAATTTATCCTCATTCTTCGTCCTGATCACTATTTATCTATAATCTATTCATTGAGACCTTTTCAATGAGCCCAAACACGATACTTTTGCTGTTTGTTGGTGAGTAACTTGGGCATCCTGGAAATTCCAAGTGTTGCTCCAGCATCATTTCAAGGTTACTTTGTTCGTTTAATATCATTGAAGTAATAGAATACCAAATTTCGAGTTGATCAGACCCGTGGAAGATGCTCAAATCCCTTCATTAACCAGAAAAGGGCTGATAATCTTCAAACGACTGAGCCGATTTTGATGAAACATGTCTAAGAACACTCCCGACTAATACACTTTTCAATAAAAAAAAAAACAAAATCAAAATCGGTTCATCCGTTCGGGAGCTACGTTGCCTCAGACAGACACACACACACACACACACACACACACACACACACACACACACACACACACACACACACACACACACACGCACACACACACACACACACACACAAACAAACACACACACACACACACACACACACACACACACAGACAGACACGTCAAACTTATAACACCCCGTCGTTTTTGCGTCGGGGGTTAATTAAATTATATTTTATTCGAAAACATCTATTGGTATCTTACTAAACTTCTACTATTTCCGACGACCCTGGTTACTATCTCTTTTCGTTCGACAGCAAACAGCAGTCGGAAGAATAGCGGTCGACTATTTTAAACTGTCAAAATATCCCTCTCACCGAGAGGAGGCCTGTGTCCCAGCAGTGGGAACATTATAGGCAACAATATATATATATAATATAAAATATTCTGGTGTTTGAAGTTTTCACAAATCTTAACCCTATCCGAAAGTGTTTAGAGGACTCTTTCGATAATATTGGTTGATGTTTGATTCGGCACGGAAACGTATCGTTTATGAAGAGCTATGCAGCTGTATGTACGCAAACGAAGCAAATGAACTATGTGAGGATCGCAGTAAGTGGCATGTTGTAGTTTCTGAGACCTCTTTACCTCTATGACAAAATGGCATGAGTTTATGTCTTGGTCTATTTATGTTAAACAGGCGCGGTCCGAGGGAGGTCCTAAGGGTCAAGACTGACACCCCCAAGCCGTAAACGTAAACCTTAATAGTATTTTTTTGAAAATATAATAAATTTTCATATTAATATATAGTCTTTGTCTGTGACCCCCCTGTTTTTAAACAACATCAAGCCAACAAATCGCTAATTCCAAGGCCCAACATAACATCGCTTCCGCTCATACTGTACGCAGTAGCTAGGTACACCTACAACAGTTGACCAACAGTATGTGGCGGTGTCATAATCATGTCCAACTTATTTTTACTGTGCCGTGACGTATTGCTGGCTGTTGGGTATTTTATTAATTAATACTGCAACACCAAAATTAACATGTAAGTTTAAATGTGATCTGTGGCAACACTTTCCCTTTCCAACTGTGACACCGGCCCAATACACACGAAGTTAAAATAGTCCGCCTTTTTATTTATTTTCCTCGGCACCAACAAAGCTACCAGCACCTATCAGCAACCACCACCTATTACACCGCTGCACATTGGTCCTTCGACGAGAACAGCGGTGCTGCGGAAGAAGCGATTAAAGGTTTGGCAAAAAATTTCATCGACCGTGTCGCAGCCATTTTGATTGGCAAAGCAAGCGGGCAGTCTGCATCAATCTCAGCTCACAGCTTGGTTGTCGCAACACAATCGCAATTATCGATTCGACAACTACAGCAGCAATCTAGAGATCAGAGAAGCAGTCATCAGGTTCTCATCCTAACGATCATTTTCATCGTCATCACCGGGGTCACCTCTGCAGGTGTGAAGAGCACAGCAGCAGCACACATAAAGGTATTCCGCAAGAAGGAGTGAGACGGCACGCATCGCAATATTCAACAAATATTACTCATAGTTTCCTGGAACGCGATCATTGCACGCAGTGGAACAGAGAGCGAATTACGTACGACGGAACGAGAGAAAAAGGGATAGCAAGTAACGTCAAGTTGTTGAAGGAAATTTCCGGATCCACCATTTTGTGGCTTCTTCGATCGACTCGTTCTCAAGATCTGTCCACGCGCATCAAATCTAGTTAATATAGCGTTTAGTTGAGTTATAGGTTATAATTAATAATAAGTAATTACGTAAGGATTATAAACAAGTGCTGTGCACCAGTGGTTGAATATGGAGGACGAATTAAAACGTAAAATCGCCTCACGCGGCTACATAAAAGGTACGATCACAAGACTACTCAATTTCGTAGAAGTTTCTAATTTAAGTACAATAAGTTGTGATGAGCTGGTCAATAAACGTGATCGACTCATATCTGCTTTTCAAGAATACGAATCTTTATGTAAAGATATTCTATATCTCGATGCTGCCGACAAGGAAAAAGTCGAGCAAATTGAGAATAATTATTATAGTATTTTGGCATCATTGAGCGAGCAAATAAGATCCCGCGATATTAACATAGGCCCAACCGGCCACTCCAAGCATTTTGATGCAACCCATAAAACAAAGTTACCACCAATTTGCATAAAAACATTTGATGGTAAGTTCACGGATTACGTACCATTCATTAATTTGTTCGAATCATTGATTCATAATGACGTTAATCTTGACGATGTTCAAAAGTTTTATTATTTAAGATCATATTTAAAAGACGAACCATATAATTTAATAAAAAATCTCAGTTTAACGTCAGAAAGTTATAGTGAAGCTCGCAAACTACTGAACGATCGCTACAATAATAAATATAAGATTATAAATGATCATATATGTAACATTTTAGATTTAAGTAATATTGTTAAGTCAACAGCTAGTAGTTTGCGGGATTTTGTATCATATATTAGGCAACAATTAGCTGCAATTAAAAACCTCGACTCAAACGTTAAGTACTGGGATGCAATTCTTTTATGTGTTCTTTCTCGGAAATTAGATGGAATTACTGCAAGAGCTTATCAGCTAGACCGCGATACCGGTATACAACCTAACCTCGAAGATTTCCTGCAATATATTGAGAGGCGAGCTCTGGCACTGGAAAATGCCGGACAGGGTTCTCACTCGCAGCAACAGTCAACGAAGGTAACAGCAGTCGCCACCGCAGAAGCAACATGCATCTTCTGTAAGTGTAATGACCATAAATTATATAAATGTAAAAAATATCAACTATTGCCAGCAAATAATAGACTGACATTTGCCAAAGAACAAAAACTGTGTGTGATTTGTTTAGGTACACATGGTGGGAAGTGTAGGTTCCACTTCCGGTGCTCAGAGTGCAAGAAGCCTCATAACACCCTGCTGCACTGCAATTCAGGTGAAACCACACCAACCGTTACCTTGTCAAGCAATGCTAATAACAATGTACTTCTACCTACAGCTAGAATCAAGGTCGTAGCAAGGAATGGCACCGAATACATTATCAAGGCATTACTGGACAGCGGATCTCAGGTCTCTTTTATAACTTCAAAAGTTGTTCAGCTGTTAGGTTCAACACCCTTGCAAAGTAACACTTGTATTGTTGGAATCACTAATGAAAAAAGTAATGTAAAATATAACATTCCCATTGAAATCCATTCATTAAAATCACCATTTAAGACAACGGTAACTTGTCACGTAGTAAAAGAAATAACATGCAGATTGCCTCAGAATAAGTTCGACGTCTCTAGGGTCATAATACCGCCCAACGTTATATTGGCAGATGACCAATTTAATGTGCCTAGTGACATACATATGTTATTAGGAGCTGATGTGTTTTTCCAGACGCTGATACCAAACGAGCAGTGCATGAGCATCGACCTGCCAGGGCAAAGCAAGCAGTCATCAGTGCTGCCCCAGAATGCTGCGCATCCATTTCAGCAGCCTGGTAACACACAGCTACACATCTTTAACACATACTTCGGGCACATTGTAGGAGGAAATCTGCCACCCAAGGTATCTCAACAGACATGTAATAGAGTAGTATTAAAATGTGAATTAAGTCTCAATGAGACGCTTGCCCAGTTTTGGACCAATGAAAAGGTCCCAGAAATATTTACTGAGCAAACATCTGAGCAAGAGCTATGTGAACATATTTTTCAAAGTTCAGTCAAATTAATTAATAATCAGTTTGAGGTTCCTCTGCCTTTAAAATTACCTTTATTACATGTGAACGATACTCTTGGTGAGTCATTTCACTTAGCTTTAAAACGGTTTTTAAATTTGGAAAAGAGATTGCACGCTGATCCCGATTTATTCATGCAATATAAAAATTTTATTCATGAATACCTAGCTCTTGGTCATGGTCATTATATTGATATAGAATTGTATGATTTGAATAAACATGCTGTTTATTTTCTGCCACATCATGCAGTTATTAATAATAACAGCAAAACCACAAGGCTACGAACAGTTTTTGATGGTTCAATGAAAACAAACAAGAAAGTTTCTCTAAATGATTTGCAACTCAATGGACCTGTGGTTCAAAAAGATTTATTTGATATAATTTTATTATTCCGCTTAGGTAAATATACATTTACTGCAGACATTAAGCGTATGTTCAGAAACATTAAAATAAATCCTGAATACACTACCCTTCAAAATATTTTGTGGAGGGACAATCCTGGCGAGCCAGTCAAGTGTATTAGATTAGATACAGTGACGTATGGCTTAAAAAGCTCAAGCTATTTAGCAACTCGCTGCATAAATGAGCTAGCAAATAGGTATGAAAATTCATACCCACTAGCGTCATCTATTATCAAAAATCATCTTTATGTTGATGATATTATCTATTGTAATAATAACTTAAAAACTACTATTGCTGCCAGAGACCAACTGCGTGATTTGCTTAAATTGGGTAGTTTCAACACTCACAAATGGTCATCAAATGATGAAAATGTGTTGAAAAATATACCGATAAATGAAAGGCACTTTGACAGTTTAGAATTACAAAAGGATAACTATAACATGAAAGCCTTAGGACTTCAAATTAATGTAAAGGATGATCATTTTATAATCTCTACTCCAGAACCATTCAATATGAATAAGGTAACAAAAAGGAGCATTCTTAGTTATATAGGTAGATTCTATGACCCAATGGGATTCGTGAGCCCAATTGTAGTCACAGCAAAGGCCATAATGCAAAAATTATGGGTACTGAACACAGGCTGGAATGAAAGCCCGCCTGCAAATGTTCAGCAAGAATGGTTTCAATTTACCAAAAATTTAGCTGCAATGCAGCCAATCCTATTAGATAGGAACATTAGAATTTCAGATGCAGACTCGGCAGATTTAATCGGCTTTGCAGATGCTTCGAGTAAGACAGCCTACGGATGCTGTGTGTATCTGCGACTCACAAACCCATCAGGTACAACAAAATTGCACCTACTCTGTTCCAAATCGCGAATCAACCCTATCCAAAAGAAAGGCATGACAGTGCCAAGACTTGAGTTGAATGCAGCACTATTGCTATCGAAATTAATATCAAGGACTCATACTACGCTCAGAGTTAAAATTAATATAAGGCATGTTTGTTTATTCAGAGACTCGCAAATTGTCCTTGCATGGCTAAATACTGAACTAGCAAAGCTTCAAGCTTACATATCAAACAGAGTAAATGTAATTCGTCAAAACACAGCTGGGTGTAGTTGGCATTATGTCAATACAAATGATAATCCTGCTGATCTCATTAGCCGAGGTGTCAATCCGAATGAGCTGAGTAGCTGCGATATTTGGTGGAATGGCCCAAAGTTTCTGCAAAACAGTGAGTACAACTTCCCTGCTTATACTGTGCCCACTGATTCATTTACAGTGGAACCCTGTTTAGCTCCTTCCAGCAACTTGGCATGCCAAAATCCAAATCCGCTTGATTATGTCTTCGAGCGCTTGTATAATTGCTCCAATATAAATAAAATAGTAAGGCTATTATCATACATTTTGAGATTTTTAAACAATCTTAATAAAGATAAAGTCAAAATAAATACAAACTTTTTGCAAAGTTCTGAGTTAAATCAGTCATTAATGTTAATAATTAAACATGAACAAGATATATATTTTAAATCTGAAATCACAGCTTTAAGCAATAATAACAATTTGAAAGGAAATCTATCTGAATTGCATCCCTTTCTCGACAACCAAGGTCTTTTGCGCGTCGGGGGTAGGCTACATTATGCTGATATAGCTTATTCACAAAAACATCCTATCATACTGCCCAAAGGCTCTTTAATTACTGGTTTGCTTATAAGGTGTGAACATGAAAGGTTACTGCACGCAGGGCCTAAGCTTTTACTGTCGCATCTAAACCAAAGGTTCTGGATTGTTAATGGATTATTAGAAGTTAAGAAAATAACTCACAAATGTATTGTGTGTTTCAGACAAAAGGCCTCAGTGGCCAAGCAGCTAATGGGCTCCTTGCCGGCTGCACGTGTAACAGCTACCAGCCGCCCATTTGAGAAGGTTGGCGTGGATTTCGCTGGGCCAATAAATGTAAAACTCTCTCGCGTAAGACGATCCTTAATAGGTAAAGGTTACATCTGTGTATACGTATGTTTCACGACAAAGGCCGTTCACTTGGAACTCGCGTCAGACTTGACCACGGAAACTTTTCTATCGTGTTTAAGAAGATTTATCTCTAGAAGAGGGTTGCCCACCGAAATTCACTGCGACAATGCAAGTACCTTTAAATGTGCAAGGAGTCAATTAGTCGACCTCTACAAACTGCAAGCTTCTCAGAGTCACCAAATGCAGGTACAAAGATATACCGCCGAGCGTGGGATACAATTTCACTTTATCCCATGTTACTCTCCTACATTTGGGGGGCTCTGGGAGGCGGCAGTAAAGAGCACGAAGTTTCACTTAAAAAGAATATTGCAAAAAACTGTTTTAACATACGAACAACTTAATACGGTATTAATTGAAATCGAAGCAGTGCTTAATTCTCGACCGCTCTTACCTCTATCTTCAAACACCGATGATTATTGTTATCTAACACCTGGTCACTTTATTATAGGTAGTGCAATGTCAATGTATCCGGAAAATAATGTATGTAACATTCCTCAAAATAGGCTTAAGTTTTGGCAATTGTGTACTTCTATAAAACAGTCTTTTTGGAAAGTGTGGTATAAATATTATTTAAATTTGTTACAAAATAGACCTAAGTGGCGTGATAACTTAAGTAATGTCAAATTAGGCAACTTAGTCATTTTAAAAGAGGATAATACTCCTCCTATGTCGTGGCCCATGGCACGAATTGTTAAATTGTTTCCAGGACACGATGGCAAAATTAGGGCAGTTGAGGTTAGGACCCCAAATGGAAAAACTCATTCCCGGGCCATCAATAAAATCTGTCTACTGCCAATAGAATACGATCATAGTTCTTAGATATTTCTGTAAATATTAAAATAAGTAGAAATAGAATTAAATGTAAAACTGTTTTTCTTGTGATTAAATAATATGTCTTAGGTTATAAAAACCATTTAATTTCTGTTTTTTTCATACTTAGTTTTAAACAAATTTAAGCATTGAGTTAGTGTTATTTAATTTTATGTAACTTTTTACACAATAAACTAAGTTCGTTGCTACTTCTGTGAGCCCGCATCATGTTGGGTATTTTATTAATTAATACTGCAACACCAAAATTAACATGTAAGTTTAAATGTGATCTGTGGCAACACTTTCCCTTTCCAACTGTGACACCGGCCCAATACACACGAAGTTAAAATAGTCCGCCTTTTTATTTATTTTCCTCGGCACCAACAAAGCTACCAGCACCTATCAGCAACCACCACCTATTACACCGCTGCACACTGGCTACCATAGAGAAATATAGGGTGGTAGCCGACGTACAGCCTATTGCCATGGATTCAGTAAGTACATGATTCTGAATCAGCGTTGAAAATTTCCGTCGGTTACCTATTTTAAAAAAAATCTGAGCCATACATTTTGACTACCTACGTAGGTTTGCAATTTTCTATGAAACACCTGTTTTTTTTTATAACTGATGATAAATTTCTACGCTAGAATCATGTAATGAAGTCGTGGTTACAGCTTGCGCTTCGATGTCCACTGTCACTCAGTAAAAGCTAGAGGGCATGGAGAACTTAGCATCCATTACCATACCAAGACTCCTCCGTACTCCTAAATCTTTCACAGAAGTTGCCGGTCTTCAGAAACCCAAAGTCAAGTAGTCTCACCAAAGGGGGTCGTGCTACCCAGTAACTGGGTTGTAAGGGTCGTGCTACCCAGTAACTGGGTTGTAAAGGTCAAATAGGCAGGCACTCCATTTAAAATATTTTTATTCAGCTGAAGCCGGTTTACTTGGAAACGGCTAGGCGGATGATATTTTTAACTCAATAACAAACATCACAAGACAACAGACAACTCAAGTCGGTTCCAAGTATTGAGGCTAGACGAGTAATAACTTATTCCGTCTTATCCCCTTTAGAGACCCTTTTTAAAGAAAACCGATTCTTTTCCCACACAAATTAATTCCTTTTTAGATTACTTTTGTTTCGAATAAAAAACAAAGTTTTACCTCCCTTGGGTTTTTAATTTTCTTTGCCAAACATCATTGGGTAGTTTTTTACCAAAGAAACTATGTGGGTCGGACCGAAAAATGGATCCTGATTTCAAGTCTTGCGATCTAGATTAAATACACTAAATTACGAAAATTCGTTAAAGTTACTTCATAATACTTAGCATTGTTTATTCAAAATTAATTTATTCATTGCCACACATGCGTTGCAAGTAAAAACTCCAGTTAATTTGCATTTTACACGGCACGATGCGATTTTAATTATAACGCCATCTATTATTTTCAATACACAACAAAGTTGCTTCGTTGTTGCGAGTAGAGAGCGCTAAATATTTCAAAATACATTGAGTTCTGCGTTACCTAATTCGAATTTGAAGTATTACCTTAGTACGACGACCTTTGCCGTTTTGAAAACGTAGAAAATAAAATGCTAGGTTTAAAGTTATATTCTCCACTTAAAATAGCACCTTCGATATTTGAAGCAAAGTTCATTTTCACTCGAAAAGGGTGTTGGTTTCAGTATTTCTTATAGATATTTTACCTTTCATGTGATCTGATGTGTCTGCCCTCATAATGTCTGTTAAGTAATGTTCTAATGACCGCATATTGTCTAAGCCGCTTCTTTCCTGCAACAAAATAAAAGAAAAACATTACAACAACGGAACGATTGAATTGGTGCAATGCCTGGGCAATTCATTGCTGCACTACGTATGGGTTCCAATCCCGCAAGGAACAAATTCGCATAGCCTACTGAGAGGTGTGCAATTTTAAAGACACCCCGCAGGTAATAGTTATGTAAAGATTAGTTCGGGGCCCGAATTAAGAATGAATCGTAAAACAATTTGACAGTTATCCGTAATTCCGGTGTGTTTTAGCCCGTCCGAAAATGTTAATAAATCGGATATAGGGTTCACTCCGAAAATCCGAAGTATCCAACTGCTTTCGAACGGATTCGTACCTTCGTAGACAGACTAAAAGTCTAAGAGACTAGGGCCGCAGGAGTGACGAACAAGAACGAATCAATTTCATGAAAAAGGAATAAAATAAATTCCTCTTAGGTTACATTTTCAATGTCTTTGGTTAACCCACATTCTGACACCTGTTAGCATAGATCTATAGCAGGGGTTCCCAAACTGATTTTGTCTACTACCCCCTTTGAGAATAAGTTACCTACTTTTTAGCGCCCCCATTTTTTCACTTACTTAAAAACCACTGTAACTTCAAATGTACAGACGCCAGCAGGTCATGCTATCCCAAACTGTCAAATTTTCCCAATTGAACATGAACCTTATTCCTTTGCAATAAAGTTGAAAAACTATCAAAGAAATTTGACAGATTGGGGTAGCTAGATGTGCTGGCCTTTGTACCTTTGTACTCAATTGTTTGTGTATGCTGTGTCTTCTATGTATTTTACTGTGTGTACCTACATAAATAAGAAATAAATAAAACAAATAAAATTAATTATTGTGAGCTATATTGGCGGAGATTGAGCAGGATTAGCGGGTATCTTACCGCTCCCCTTTAGGCCTGCAGCGCCCACAAGGGGGCGTTATCGCCCACTTTGAGAAAGGCTGCTATAGTTTATCAATTTTAACATTGCTTTTTAAAGATAATTCAGCATAAAAGCTGGTCAAATATAGCTTACTAATTTATTTATCTTAAAACAATTTTCACAACACATCTTTTGTCTACAATGTTAGGATCGGCTTCCAGTCTAACCGAATGCAGCTGACCGACTGCCTATCTGACCTCCACAACCCAGTTACTGGGTAATCGATACCCCTTGATAAAACTGGTTGTCAGACTTTCGGGCTTCTGACGACCCGTAACGACTGTCAAAGAACCACAAATGACAGCCGGGACCAACGGCTTAGCGTTCTTTCCGATACACAGTATTTGGTATGTAAATGGCCACCCATCCACGGACCAACCGCGGCAAGTGTAGCTTATCCTGATCGATCGACCCGTGCGGGCATTACCTACTTAGCCAACCTACCCAGCAATCTAGCCAGGCAAATACGAACGTAAGTAACAGATCGTAAGTACTATTAGGTATCGCTACGAGCGAATATACAGCGACAAACCGAAATGGGAGATTGTACTCATCAATAAGAACAACTTTTACTAAGGAATCAAAGATGCAATCGCGAAAAAAAAAAACAGCTGTTCCCTACATTTTGACAAGCTATGCGTAGCTACATGAGAGGGGCTAAGTAAAAATAGCTGCACGGTTCGATCGATCAGGTTAAGCTACGCTTGCCGCGGTTGGTCCGTGGATGGGTGACCATCCTTACATTCCAAGACCCCTCCGTGCCTCGGATAACACGTTAAGCCGTTGGTCCCGGCTGTCATTCGTGGATCTTTGACAGTCGTTACGGGTCGTCAGAAGCCCGAAAGTCTGACAACCGTCTTTACCAAGGGGTATCGTAATACCCAGTAACTGGGTTGTGGAGGTCAGATAGGCATTCACTCCATGTAAAATACTGGTATTCAGCTGCATCCGGTTAGACAGGAAACCGACCCCGACATAGTTGGGAAAAGGCTAGGCAGATGATGATTCGTAGAGCTACATAAATTTAGGGAACAGCTGTTTATTTTTTTCGCGATTTCAGGTTTGGTCCCATAGTAAAAGTTGTTCATAATGATGAATACAATCTCCCATTTCGGTTTGTCGCATGTTTTCAATTTCAAACCTCCTCCTTTTTTGGAGTCGGCTAAAAATTGCTCATGCCTCGGTCAGTAAGTGAAAATACAAGCCAGTCAGCGTTTCATCAAGGCTTATAGTGGATGCGCAAACTGAAACCACGAATTCAGCAGGCTTGGCATGACGCGTTCTATTTCTACTCTACCATAGAATAGAAATCACTTGTCTACATTTCTCGGTACAAAACTATCAATTGTTTACACGG
Source organism: Polymixis flavicincta (assembly GCA_949987655.1). Lineage (NCBI taxonomy): Eukaryota > Metazoa > Arthropoda > Insecta > Lepidoptera > Noctuidae > Polymixis > Polymixis flavicincta. The sequence goes on from OX465200.1 coordinate 8,034,858, forward strand.
AAACGTCATTTTTGTCTACTCTTCTCTACGGTTCTTGTAAAAACTATATCAGCTGTCATAGCTGTCATGTTCATAGAAAATCTAGAAATGTAAGGAAAAGCATTTTTTTTTTTCAATAATAGACGGAATATTTCAATACAGCCTCTTCAGAATCTTGTACTGCGTCTCTGCCTCCCTGAATAGGTAGGTAAGTACCTAGTACCTACTGCAACTGACTGACTCATGGAGAAAAAGAAACCTCACGACAATCACGATAAAACTAGAATATCCTGAAATCGCCAAAACGCAGAGAGTGGGTAAGCGTGGTGATCAATGGTCGACGCTTCCATATATGAGAAGAGGAATTTGCCTTGCCGTGTGACAGCCACAGACAATATTTTTCACATGCCACGTAGAAGACAAGATACTTCCTTGATACTTCCTATTCTTTCGTAATTGTTCTTAGACCCATCTGTACAAAAACCCGAAAAAGAAAAACAGTTTTTTCTTGTTCTGAAATCACGGGGGAAATCGAAAACTCAAGACAATCAAGTCAAGTAATTTTGGGTCTTACTTGCGGGCAACAGAGAGTTATAGGGAACGAATGTCCATCCTCTAAGCTATCCACCCAATTTAGTTCCCAAAACAGCCACAGAGCGAAAAACAAAAATAATTATTTTTCAATAAATCCGAAATGGTTACCTACTAGATTACGTAATATAAATAATTTCAAAAGTCAATTTCCCAAAGTTTAAATTTATTTCGTCGTAAAAAAGTAATAAAACAAATACGTTTTCTGTTTCCACGTGGATTTATGATATTATTAACGTTCCTGAATTCAACCAATCGCGTATCGATACAGCAAAGACTAAACTAATTATCTACGATTGGCCGCTTATTGCTAATGCAGTTTAAACTACTGCACCCATTGGTAATGAAAACTGGAACATTATCTCGACCCAATTTGAATTTGGAATCGCATTGCGTTGACCTTTCGACCTAACGTGCTCCTATGTGCAATGTTTTCAAAAGAACTAGAATTTTAAATTGGTTTTTACGTCAAAGTAAACCTAACCCCATTGAAACAGGGTTGATTTTCTTTTACCATTAAAACCTTTGTCTGTTTAGTTTGTATAATTAACTTGCGACTTTATAGCGTGGCTCGTAAGATTCAATTTAGCTTGTACCTTCGTTCGCGTTATGGCGCAATGCTGTACTGACGTCACACTGCGTAGCGGGAAAATAGGTCAGTAGGTTTACAGTATGGCTTCGTGACCAGTTAAGTTAGACCTCTGCTGCAACAAAATTACTAAGTACACGAGCTCTTCGTAAAGTGGCCATTTTTTTTTTGTAATGGCGCCTGAATGATTGATTCCTTATTGATTATTTGAATAAAGAATGAAAATTCTATGGAAAAGCTTTGCCGTAGTAGATATGTCTTTCTGCATTTTCAGCGGAAATTCTGCAGTTATTATGATTAAAATGGTTTGAAACAACAATGTTATCCATCGCATGACACACTTATTTATTTATATGTCATCTCACAGTTGATACCAACATCAACATGATAATTTCATTGAATAAATTATCTTCCCCTATTCATGAGTGTAATAACTTTTGCTGTCTCGTTCTATTGTGTGTGAAATGGCAGTGACAGACATATCTAGCGTTCGGAGTTGAGATTTTATCAATATGCTTCCGACAACTTCAACTTCAACTTCAACTTCTCTTCTCAAATTCTACGCTAAAATATCGGTATTTTGTATTGACAAACTTAGGCCTGGCTTTAACCTTGGCCAGAGCATTGCCATACAACGTAGCAATGCCACCGGTCTCTTGGGTACCTACATTACCATCCGACAGCGATGCGTAGGAACTTTTCGTCGTCATATTTTAGTTTAGCAGTACCTATTTCTTGAGCGAGCAGCGCTGGCTCAGTGGTAACGCTCGCAACTTGTAGGTCGTAGCTTGGAACCCAGATATTTATACAAAGTAAGGACTTTTGATAAATAATTTCATCTCAAAACCGTGAAGGAAAACATCGTGAGGAAACCGGCATGTCCTAGAAGCAAAAATCCGAAGACGTGTGACATCTACCAACACTGAGCAATGGCATATCGTTTTGACAGTTCAACAACATTCATTGCGTTTTTTACGTTGCTGAGCCGACACATTTTTCGAACAGAAGCAATAGTAATCCATTGCTTCATAACTATGTTCGAAAAATTTGTTTCCTTTATCAAAATCATTCAGAATCTGATTGATAGTGTGTGTCTTTGTCGTAATTCCCATCTATTTTACAGATTGTGTCAATATTTTTTTTCTAATTTAACTAGGTCTCTCTTTTTAGAAATTATCTACCTATAATTTTGTTCGAACATTTCTAACATTAGGTATCATTAATTACAACATACAACTTATTAATTAATACCTGCTCCATAATTAAACTCCCCAGCTACCTACAAGATCCCGCACTTACTTAAGAACTCCCTAATTACCCTGTTTCGACATACCGCCCCTAATCGTGTATATACAGGCCGCTCCTAATCGTGGATATACAGGGTGCTCTTAAGTAGGTCGCCCCTAAGTATGTAGGCCACTGCGGATGTTGCAAAATGTATGGAAAGCGATGAGACTACAGAATTTTGTACTTAGTTTAACTTTCGGGGCGTCCTTACAGTATTTAAGGAGTTTTAAAGCGCTTTCATTGTTAGATACTTCGTTGGAAACTGATATTTTGACACTTTAAGTTAAGATAGTCCGCGAAATACAAATTTTCACGTTTTTCGCAATTTGATTTATATTATTAATATAATAATAAATACTTTTATTGAAGATAATTAGATCCAATTTGTTAGTAGTACAAAATATATACCTACTTGTTGGCGACTACAAGAAGACTTGATTTACAATTGAATGTTCGATTAAACAATAAAAACCATTTTAAAATAGATAGGTATAAGTAGGTAATTGTTTGTTATATTTCTTAGCATAGGGCTAGTTTTGATCTCCCATAGCGAGTAAGTTTAATTAGTACTTATAGATAAAGTAGCCAAATAGCTATAAACCAATCAATAATAAACGTAGTTAGCACCCCCATACATCCTAAAGAGAAGGTACATAGGTGGTAATAATGGTATCGCCCATAATACAGGTTCTAACTCGACAAAAACACACAGGTAAAACACTAACAGGCACCTAAACACACATACGCAAAAAATGGTATCGCCTACAAACGAGTCGAAACCTGTCTACTAGAAAAGGTACCGATCAGGGAGCAGGTTCATACTTGTCGAGAATTAGGCGCCAGTCTGGCTACATAATCCCAGCCCCTCTTGATCGTGATTGGTTTAGAAGCCTAACTTTTTAATAAGAACATCTGCTACTTGTACCATAGTAAAAAACTACTTTAGAAAATCTAAAATTGTAAAAATTAGTATTCCATAGTGCGCGGCTCAATAAACGAAAGTGTTAACTTATCAAGGTGTTTCAGTGCAAATCCCTTACACTACTCCTTAAAAAAAGTAATTCAATAGAATTACTATAAAGTTGTGTACCGTGTGGTGCCGGACGAAAAAGAATAGCATCATCCCATTTCTTCCCGTGGGTGTCGTAGAAGGCGACTAAGGGACTTACTAGAGAATGGGCAGCAGCGTTCTCTATGCATTTTACCACCATACTGCGATCGCCGACCCGCCTGCCAAGCGTGGCAAAACCCCCCTTTTGGGGGAGGCTTATGTCCAGCAGTGGACGTCTTTCGGCTGAAATGATGAGATGATAACCTATAAAAAGCAGCTAAGTATACCCCTTGGTAAGACTGGTTGTCAGGCTTTATTCTGACGACCCGTAACGACTGTCAAAGATACACAAATGGCAGTCGAGACCAACGAAGGCGGAGATTTCTTGAAAACGGTCAAAAAGGTGGTTTTTGAAAGCAGTTTTTGAAAGCAAAAAAAAATATATGACATTTTCTAGTCTTTTTTGCATAAAATGATGGAACTCAAAACATAATTAAACATCATCAACAAGAAAATCATGAAATAGGGTATTTTCCAATTTTTCAAAAACTGTTCTAATTTGAAGATTGGTACGAGATATTTAACAGAAAAATAAAAATAAATTGATTTCTATCCATTTTCTCAATTAAAAAAGATTTAAAACCAAATTTATTTTTCGTTGTTTTGAATTTACCGCCAAAACGCTTCTTACGATGACTTTTTATCACGTGACGTCAACTTTGTGTAAACTAAAGTAGTTAGCAAGTAAATAAGTGAATGTCGAGTTTATAATTAACAAGAATTTTAATGTATATAAAGTGATAACCAGTGTGCGGTGCCTCTGTGCACAAATACTTCTAAAACGGCGCCAAACTAAGTATTTGTACCGGTGCAGTATAAACAAAGTCGACGTCACATGTCGCGTGATAAAAAGTCATCGTAAGGAGCGTTTTGGCGGTAAATTCAAAACAACGAAAAATAAATTTGATTTTAATCGTTTTCACTGGTGAAAATGGATATTAATGAATTTATTTTTATTTTTCTTTTAAATACATAGTCCCAAACTTCAAATTAAAATAGTTTTTATGAAATCGGAGAATACCGTATTCACCTCTTAAGGGGACACTTTGCGCTGGCTCGAACTCACTGGTGGGCCTGGCTAAAAATCACGCTGTCTCACCAGGCTTCTTATGCGACAGAGATAGTATCAGTGGTGAGCAGTTAGACGCTAGTCTACACGCACAACGTTATTGAGTGGGATGCAGGAGCATTTTTGGCAAAAAAATCGCGAAAAATTTAAGAAAAGTCCTTCAGAAGATCGGGTTTTATGAAAAAACCACTGCATAAATCAATGACCAATAAAGTTTATTAAATTTATTGTTAATTGAAATTTGTCGGTACCGTCTTAGTTTTCGAGATTTTACACTTCTTTATTACTTAAACACGCTCAAAGTTAGGTTAAATTAGTAAGAAAAACGAATCTTTGTTGGATCATAACTTTTTAACGGCTTTTTATTTTAGTATTCTGTTTCCGTACAGACAATAATAATAACGAGGCAAAACCATACCATGTTTAATTTTTGATGTACATAGTCAAACAGTGGAGGAAAACCCTCCCGAAGTTTGTATGGAAAAAATGTGGGCAAGTGTCACCTTAATTATCTTTAAAAGCAGTTTATCCCTTGAATAACAAATTATAATTAAAAATATACCATAGGTACAATATCAAATGCCAAACTGCATTCAGTGATGGATTTTTTATTATTAAATAGTTAATATCTAATTTTACACGATGTTATTTGCATTTTTACGACATATACAATTGCTCATTATTAATATTCGAATATATCACAACAGTTTTTAACCCGTATCGGATTTCAATAAGAACTATTATTATCGCTCATAACAACACTATTTAAAGAGAGATAAATGAATTAATAAAAAAAGATAAATAAAACGTAAGATTACACGGCTACACATCAAGCTATACATTTCCAGTATAAGCTGATCTCGCATTGTATAGGATTCCCGTACAGTAGGAGATCAGCGTAAACTGGAAATGTATAGCTTGATGTGTAGCCGTGTGTACAGTTTCGTACATTGTCGTTGCGGGGTGGCTTAGTAACCGTGGTCTCCCACCCACGGTGAAGCCAAGAGGAACCCAACGGTGGGGCCGCTCGTCAGGGCTTTTGCATTCAAGCCATTGACGTACCTAGCGGCCAAAAAGTAGGTTGCGGTGAGGTGCACCGCAACTGAGGTGGGCCGCGATGTCGAATGGGAGGCATCGCGGCTGAGGGTTACGGGCTGCGGTAGAGGAGGAGTGCCGGTGCTTCTGAGCAGCGCTCTTCCCTTCCGTGGCCTGGACGGGGCCGCCACCGTTTGATGGCGGACGCGGTGGGGCCGCAGGGGAAGAGGAGTGTCGGTATAGCGTCAGCCGCTCTCCCTATCCTCTGCGGCCGAAAAGTGGTAGACGGGACGGCGCGTTGTGTTCCACACGCGCGCCGTCAAAGATGTCAGCAACCACTGGTGGGGTCCGCAAGGGCCGATGCCTGCCAGGGGTGCGGGTTTGTTCGAAAGAGATACCACGGCCCCTGGCATACGGGCTACTGAGGGAACACGGGTGGGTTTTAGTCAGTAAAAGTCTGACACGCCCTCCTGCTCTACTCAGCAGGAGAAGTCATTTGATGATTTCCCACCCAAAAAAAAAAAAACCGGTGTTCTAAAATACGGCTCTAAAAGTTTTCTATTAATACTAAAAAGTGATGATTGACTAATATTGTTACGAAAATAAACACAAAATAGGACTCAGGAAACTGAGTTGACAGATAGATCCTGTAATCAACTTATGACAGTTTAGTAAATTTGACTCAAGAAGCTTATAAATAAAAGTGGAGGTAACATTCTAAATACCTACCTAAGTGAAGACGACTGTGGTCGGACTCTCTCTTTCTAATTACACACACATAAGAACGAGACAGTGATACATTTTCTCTCTCATATGTATGTATTCAGAAAGAGATCATCCGTTTTTTTATTTCATGACTTTATGTCCTCTAGAAGGCGCCATAATGTGACGTCACATTTCGCTTTGCAGACAGTTCTAACGATAGGTGCCTTTTTGAACTTAACTACTTTTTTGACAATTCGACAAAATAGGTACATTACATTATTTATGTTGTGTCGCAGACGAAAGTGTTCAATTATATGAAGCAATGGATTATTTATACGTCTTTTAATCCTTTGAATCGTGTTTGAAAGTGTACAATTCGACGTTCACACAAACGTAAAAATATCGCATTCGATTCGATTTTGAACTCTCGGTGTTGAACGGAGAAATGAGAATCCAACACGTGCATCCTATCCCAGCGCGTCGAAAAAGCATATTGTTCGATTTATAAATCTCAGCGCCTAAGCAAGTGCGTCGAAAATCAAGTGCATGAAAAGTAATATTCTAATATCAATATTTTCCTGCAATTCAGAGTACTTGGACACGATTTTTACACTCCAAGACAATGCATTCGCGTGGATTATGAGACAATTACCTACATGGCTAAGTTTCTTAGCATTTCATGCTGAATGGTAAACATTCATTTTTACTGAATCCAGTTCAAAGTCTGTGAGAACAAACCTGCTTTGATAATTAATTTTCCCTCGATTTACCTATACCTAGCTTAATAGCACTCCTAAAATATTCCCACTGCTGACACACAGGCCTCCTCTCTGTGACAGAGAATGCGCAGTAATCCACCACGCAGGCCCAATGCGGGTTGGTAGATGTCACATTTCTTCGTTGGTACTAGGACAGGTTGGATTCCTCATGTGTTCCTTCATCGTTTTGAAAACAGTGATAATGAAATATATGGCAAAGAAAAGTGGCAGGCTGTTCTCTTTTCTACCTATCAAAATATCGGTATTCAACTCATTAAAAAAAAAAAGTCATTAATTCAAACTAGGCTGAGAGTCAGCACTTTTCGAACGTCAAAATGACATATGACAGTCCCCCTTCGACACTTCCTAGTGCTTTAGCTGGGAAGAAGAAGTGGTGCAACAAACTCCCAAGCAGCACAGCTGTCTGATAAGTTGGAAGAACTTGATTCTATACAATAATAGGTAAGTAATTAAATTTCATCAAAAAATGTTTTTTTTTTATGGTTTATACAGTCAAATAAAATAAACAATAAAAAAACAACTGTCTCAGAGTGTCCTAAGGATCATAATAAATTGCTCTTGCTTCTGCTACCGTAACACGTAGATATTTGTATATTTACAGATTCATAATCATTAGAGATGGGCCAACTATGACTTTGGCCGATCATTGCTTTCGGTTGAGTTCGTGTGACATCGGTAATGTTCGTGATACCGTAGCGCATTCACCTTATGTTAAAACAAGGCTATAGAAGTATGAGGAACGGGGTGTCAAGTTCACTCATACTCTATAGAAAAGGGAGGATCCTCCGACCAGACGAGTGTTGTGTCTGGTGGGCAACAGTCCGACCGTTGATGTCGGGATGTTGTACATATACGAGTCGCGTGGTAAACTCTGATTGCGCGATGCAGGATTTACAGTGTGACTTTTTTTTGAGGTTGGGTAATCACCAATTAACTTCTCCCGCTCTAAGTGGAGCAGGAGGGCGGGTCAGACATTTACTGACTAAAACCCAACCGTGTTCCCTCAGTTACCTGTGTGCCAGGGGCCACGGTATCTCTTTCGAACAACCCGCACCCCTGGAAGGCATCGGCCATCGCGGGCCCCTTCAGTTGTTGCTGACATCTCTTTGAGGCGCGCGTGGAACACCACGCGCCGTAGACCCAGGCTTGGTCCTTACCAGAAAGCGAGCTACCCATTACCCGCCGTCCACGACGCTGCGCCTACGGTGGCTGGGAATCAGCCTGGGATTTCCGACGCCCAGGGCGACTCTTGCGGAGGCTAGGGCCGTGAGGGCGCATATATTGCCTCTCCCTCACGTGCACCGCCTCCCTCTTCGCGAGCATTACTGCTTCGCAGATGGAGGTGACGGCTACCCATGCACTCAAGAAGGGTTCCTCGCAACACAGACCAAGCCAGGTTTATCAAATTAGTTTGTGTGACGTCAGGTCATTGATGCGTAGTTCGCATGTGGCGTTATAGATGCCGCCACAAGGCGACTAATTAAAACGTTGTTTTACATACATCAATATTTAACTAACATCTCCAGAGTGTACATAAGGGGATGTAAGTTTACTCTAATAATTAATTCATTAAGCCTACATTATGGCAGTGTAGCGATTTGTATTTGCTTTATTTCGCTATTGTATTTGGTTGTTTTGACTTGCAGTATAACCGGATCCAGCCGATTAACACTATCATGGAGGAAAACACCGTGAGGAAACCGGCATATCCTAGAACCCAAAATTTTAAGACATGTGACATCTACCAACCCGCTCTGGGCCCGCGTGGTGGTTTAGTCCGGTCCCTCTCACAGAAAGGAGGCCTGTTGTGTCCCGTTGAACATTATAAGCAGATAATGCATAGGTACCTACACTAGTGGTCGCAAGTAGTCCTTCTGAGATTGAGGTCTTTTTCTATAGATGGGAAATAATCAAATGACTTCTCCCGCTCGGGTCGTAATTTATGGATCTCAAAAATTGGTTGAAAACAGCATGAAGATGAAACCATTTTTCGTCGGCATTTACTAAGAAATTACATTTCAAAAAAATTGTTAGTAATCTACATAATATGATACTTACTTCATTTGGTTTAGGCATAACTTTTCTATGGGTATCAAATAATAAGAAAAGAAAAAAACACCAAATCACCTCCAAATCGTTGAGATGAAACCATTTTACTCCTTCATTATTTAACAAAATAGTAAAAAAAAATGTCTGCTGCTTTGCAATACAAAGGAAAATGATTTTGTTACTTTTATTATTTTCGTTACAATAAATTAAAAATGCGACCGATTAAAGACTGCACGGCTACATCACCCCGCAGTCGCCCACAAATTTAGTGCACCCAAATGCTGAAGGTCCTTAGCGTGGATACAAGCCTTAATAACTGGCGAAATGTGAGTGTACTGTACCTACCTTTCGGGGATTACTGGCGTGATGTAATATCATGTACTGTTTCCCCTAACAGTAGATATTATATTTAGCTATAGGACAATATCTGTCATCATGTCAAACAGATAAGATCATATTTCCTATAGCTGATAATAATGGTTTCATACAATTTAGTGGTACTTGGTTGCACGTAATTTTATAGATTGCCCATAAAACGCCACAAACTGAAAATTAATTAATAATAAATTAATTTGACTTTTACGAGTAGAACCTTGGTGTCATACTCAGTAACGGGGTTGTGGAGGTCAGATATGCAGTCACTCCATGTAAATTACTGGCTGCATCCGGTTAGACTGCAAGCTGACCCCAACATGGTTGAGAAAAGGCTAGCAGATCGATTGGCATTAGACATTTACGAAGGTACGAGAGAGGAATTATCAAAAAATATTGAATTGTTTATTGGAACGTACGATTTTTCAATAATATTTTTATTTCTATTTTGCTCAAACAGCTGGAAATATCAACATTTTGGCGGAATTACATCCTATGTCGAGACGATATATTACTAAGTAATATTTATGTGATTGTAATTATTTAAAAAAGGAGTTACTTTCTCCTTCAACTTCATAGAAAACCTATAGACATATGTACTCTCTAACTAAACAAGCTTTCAGAATTGCAAACTTTAAACTGTCAAGATCCACAATGCTGGCTGAATTGTGGATCATCGCAGAGCGCGACGCGGGAAATTAGGTTAGCTTAGCTATTCGAAAATAGAACGGAACGAAGTCGGAAGTTGTTACTTTTTTTTTAAGTTGAAGATATTGTCGCTTTGTCATGCTGCGTGTTGTTTTCTTTTTTCATTTACATACATTGGCTTTTAGCAATGAGGTTTTATTTTCTTATCTTGAAATATGTATCTCGAGCCTAGTTACATAATAAAATAGGTCTGCATGTAAGCAGTAGTTCACTATTTTGTAATAGTTTGTAATAGGTTATTTCCTCTGCTATTGTGCTACTATTATATATATTTTTTTACGATTTTATTACGTCTACACGAACGACGGCGACGTAATAAAATCGCGCCGGAATTTTTTCGCGCTCTGAACCGCCCATCCATAAATTGTTTTTGCAAATACGTTACAACATTATCGTGGACAGAAAAAACGTATTCCCATACATATTTCCATTCATTAACTTCCCTGTCTTAACGAAATATTCTTGATGTCGCTTGTGTGACGTGGCAACGATAATATTGCTACATTAGAAATTATAATAGCACACATTTGGGGTCAAGAAATACTATTGAGATGAATATCTAGGCAGTAGAATCTTTATCTAAAAAATCTATAAAGCTATATATACCTACTAATAATAAAGCCGAGGAGTTTGTTTGAACGCGCTAATGCCCGTACCCGTCAAAACTGAAAAAAAAAATTGCGAATGAAAGCCTAATTCTTGAGAAAGATTTTAGGCTGTTAAAAATTACATTATGACTTAAGAAAGCCGAACAAAACCAAAAAAAAAACTGAAATATTTTAACCTACCCGGGGATTGAAGTCAGAAGTCTACACTTACCACTTGCGCTTATCACTTAACTAACGTATAACAGACTGCTATTTCTTGAGTAATTATTACCTATATGGTTAAAAAGGGTAGACTTATACATAGCCCTTTTAAAATATCGAGTACCAGCCAGTTTTGTCGAAACACCTGTTTGTTCCCCTTATCACGTGTTATCTCCTTATCAGCCGCTATCGTAAGCCTCGTATCATCAAGCAGATGATCTCTCAAACTATTATCTATTTTCTACTCTTATAATAGGTTGATATACCTACTACAACTCGAGGGCGCTATAGAAAAAAAAATATTTTAATAATAATCTAATTGGCATTTTCAAAATATTCCCCAAATGTAATCAAACGACTATTTATTTTAAAAAAAACAATTGCATGACAGATCCTCAACAAACTAACTACAATGTTTGCAGATACACCCTCCAATTTGACAGCTGTCATATTGTAAAGAACCCGGAAGTGGCCGGAAGAGTTTGTCATTATTGTGGCACGACTGACAGCGTTCATTTCCCTTGAAAATGTCGCACGTGACAGACTTTTGTTAACCAAAGTCAAGTCGTAATTCAGCTGCGCTATTTATTTTATGTCGGCGAATGTGCGTAGATCGTTAAGGCGGAGACTGTATTGCAACGTTTATTTGTAATGTATCATTCGAGGCGAGCTTGGTTACAAGACGGCGCGGCGATACACAAGACGCGGCGAACGCTCGATTCGAGGACGTGGCCCATACACACTCTCTCCATTTCTTGTTACAAACCGGTAATACACCCCTGTCATTTCTAGAGGGAAATTATTTCTACAGCCACCACCAAAATCAACATAATTAGCCTAAAATTTTGCCACTGCGAGGACACGCGCCTCTCGTGGACAGGAGTTGACCGTAATCCACCACGCAGGCCCAGTGCGGATTGGTAGATGTCATAGGTCTTCGAATTTTTGGTTCTAAGACATGCCGGTTTCCTCACGATGTCTTCTTTCACCGTTTTGAGAGTAGTGGTGATGAAATAATTTTCATAAAGTTATGAACCTACGACCTACAACTTGTTGATGGCCCCTGTTACCATGGACACGGAGCTTCCATTGGTCGAAAGCGGTTTATGTGTACTAAGCTCTCAGGCTAGGTGGACCGACGATATTAAATATGGTGATAGTTAAAGCTGCATATCATATCATATATACATGCAATGAAGGTTTTCATGAATATTTAAGGCACCAGTTGGCGCTACTTCGACAAAATATTCGATGTCATTCGTTTCATTCATTCATAGTCCGTAGGCGCTTTGACACTTTTGACAGGTGCCCGGACCGACGTCTCAGTGCTGCCACATGGTAAACCTTATTTCAGAAAACCTTCATTCTTGGCGCAGTGTAAAAAAGATCTAATACGTAAAAAATTCTCCCAAGATACTTTTACGTCCGTCCGAACGTGAGCTTAGCCCAGCAGTGGATTCTTACAAAGATATACCTAATAACAAATGAAGATCAACAATTCGTGGTGAATAACAAAATATTCCTATAATGTACCAATAGTTTTGTCCGTGTGTACGTATGTGTACATAGTTCGACGTTCTCTTCTCAAACGAGGTTATAATAGATAAGTGGCCAATCTGTCATACGACTGTCAATGAATTAGGAAAAACACGGATAAGATAACTAAATAATAATATTTGAGGCTGCTAGAAATCACACGATGTTTTGTCATAGCGTTGTCTCTGTCTCTACTGATCTTAGTTCAATCTCCCTAGCCTATTCCCAACTATGTTGGGGTCAGCTTCCAGTCTAACCGGATGCAGCTGAATACCAGTATTTTACATGAAGCGACTGCTTTGGTATTGTTCGTCAAATCGTTGAGCTCCTCAAGTTCTGAGTTGAGCTGTATGATTATTGATAAATGCGTGCACTGAATGGACCACTCAATATGTGTGGTTCTTTCCGCAAAATACCATTTCAGACATCAATTCAAATGATCTTCACATGATCTGGCAAAGATTATATCTGGAATTAAACAGTCCAAATCTAGTTTAAATGATTTGAGCTTTAATGTACGGTTTTCTTTTTATTCAGACTTCGCCCTTTACTATATTTTCTGCTATGTAAGATGTTTTCAGATGATTTATCGGTCGTGGTTGCGTTTTAATCTTAACACAGTAAAGCTACAGTTTCCAGAAGAACGTTGGCCGCTACAAAACGACCGCAGTGACAGCTGTCAACAAAAATATGGCCGCCAAAAAACTCTCTAGGAAAACAGACCACTTTACTTTCCTATGTAACGCTCTAGTGACTTAACTCTCTTACGAAACGGTAGCTTTAGACCCGCACACAAATTGAAAGCGAACTCATTTGTTTCATAATTAAATCTTCGCAGAATCATCCTCAACACGTTCTAATTTCGAATCATCGCTGACTCGCCTTTCGACACGTTCAATTTCGAAGTGACGTTTAGAGAAGAGTTGCCAGATCGTAATATTTTATTGACAGATAGAAGAAAATCTCAACTTCATCCATGAAGTCTTCGATCCATGAAGTCCTACCACTCTCTTAAAACAAAATAAAGTTTCTTTCAAAACGTCAAGACAAATGTGTGAACTTTTCTTTTGAACTGATAAGTGGCGTGTATGCAAGTTCGAGGAGTGACAAATTTGCATTCATATCGGGTCGCGGGTCGACGCACGATAAACACCTTACATTGCTGTCAGTACCCCTAGCTTCAACATGGTTATCGTAACGGGTTTATTTCCATAGCCAGCTTTACAAAAACTCATCATCGGCCCAGTATATTCCCAACTACGTTGGGGTCGACTTTCAGACAAAATGGATGCAGCTGAATCCTACCACTATTTTACATCTCCACAACCCAGTTACTTCACATTTATACGGACGTAATATAATCGTGGCGGGATTTTTTCACTCACTATAAATAATAGATCTTCAGAGCTCTGCTTAGCGCCGACGTTGAAAATCGAACACTATGTTTTTGAAGTGAAACCTTCTTTAGGCGCGTTGAGTACTTTCGGGTGAACAAAAATCATGGATCTCGCGTCATAGTCACCGAACGCTTTCCATGAGCTAGCTTTAAGTAAACTGTATATTTATGGGTGAACGAGCACACGGATGAGTCGCGCGTTGATGTCTTTTGGAAAAGTCCCTTTCTTTCATTAGGAAATTCTAAATCTTTTATCCCTTTCTTTCCCTTTGTATTTTTATCGTAAAAAGCTGTGCTGTGTTACCTTTAATGGCTGAAGTCGATCGCTCGTTTATCATTTTTTACCGACAGCAATCAGGGCCGAAGGACCCTACGTGAAATCCTGTATTGACGATTAAAAAAATACACACGTAATTGTTCAAGTTTTCACTTCTGTCGGCACTCCCGGAGTGCCACTGTTTTTTTGACGCTCTGAGACTCACTCGCGCTGCACGCTGGATTCTGAATGCTAGGTTCAACACAGAGAGTTCAAAATCCAGATTTGAATACGTCCGTCTGGTCGTCGACTTAAGTTCGGTTCCCATTGACAAAAACGGATCGTTTTACTTAGGTACCAATGGTACAGACGCCAGCAGGTCAACCTATCCCGAACTGTCATATTTTCCCAATTGAACATGAACCTTATTCCTTTGTGATAAAGTAGAAAAACTATCAAAGAAATTTGACAGATTGGGGTAGCTTGATGTGCTGGCCTCTGTACCTAGCATTTTTATTTCCAAACTGCGCAAATAAATAGTTTCGTAAGCTAATTTTACCTGCTACTTCCAAATAGGGGAGGTTTAGTATGCGAAGATATTGGGTCTGCTTCAGTATTGGTAAAGATACAAGACTATTGATATTGACCTACAACTGTCCGCAAATTAAAGAAATCGGACATTTCTGGGTAACATTTATCCCTTGGTAAGACTCGTTGTCAGATTTTTTTGAGCTTCTGACGATTCGTAACGACAGGGAATTTAGTGTCCTTCATGAATCCACAGGAACATGTGCACAATCGTCAAAAAGATCTGACATGCACACCTTTTAAAAAACAGTGTAAAAAACAACATACTTAAACGAAATTGGATAGTTCATTGTCTTCGCAATATTACGCCGTTTGATAAATAAGAATGGCAACACTAGATTAACACCACAATTCATATTATCACATCGTAAAATATTGCATTTAAATGTGAGCTTGCCAAAATCTGAGACTTGGCTTCAACATGCTCCTAATTTATTATAAAGCTGTTTTCACAATATGAACAGTTGTTACAACTGTTACCATCGTAAAGGCTCGAAAGATCTATGAATTACAGCCAGGTCCAAAGACTCTACGCGCTTTTTGAAGCATGAAGGGGTCTCAATATGTATTGGAAGGTCATCTACGAATCCACCGCTCTAAGCGTTGTCGTACAGCTGGTTTTCAAACTTCAAAAGTCCTAATTTTAAAGCCAAAACTTGCTCATTCCAATTTTCATGTAAACTAATAACTATGTTGACAATATTTGGTGCGTAAGCGTCCCAAAACATTACGATAAGGTGTGTTTGCGCGTGATGTCAAGTGAGCTGATAACCTAGATATGTAGTAACGTGAGGTAAGCAGAACTGGTGGAGATATTTGGAAATATCTCGCTGTGACTAATTTAAATGGATTGCAGCGATCGTGGTGATGGTTCCGATCAAATTGGAATGTGCTTCATTCTTCTTCTTAGCATATCGATGGCAAAACTTTCAAAAATTCAACCCAAAATTCAGCTGTACGAACTTTGCTTACTGACGTAGACATCACCATCTGCCTAGCCTTTTCCCAACTATGTTGAGGTCGGCTTCCAGTCTAACCAGATGCAGCTGAATACCAGTATTTTACATGGAGCGACTGCCTATCTGACCTACACAACCCAGTTATTAGGTAATACGATACCCTTGGTAAGACTGGTTGTCAGACTTTCGGGCTTCTGATGACCCGTAATGACTGTCAAAGATCCACAAATGACAGCCGGGACCAACGGCTTAACGTGCTTTCCGAGGCAAGGAAGGGTCTTGGTATGTAAAGATGGTCACCCATCTACGGACTAACCGCAGCAAGCGTAGCTTAACCTGGTCGATCGACCCATGCAGCTATTGTTATTTTGCCACAAGCCCCTGACGTACCTGCCAGGGGTGCGGGTTTGTTCGAAAGAGACACCACACCCCTGGCATACGGGCTACTGAAAGAACACGGGTGGGTTTTAGTCAGTAAAAGTCTGACACGCCCTCCTGCTCCACCCAGAGCGGGAGAAGTTATTTGATGATATCCCACCCAAAAAAAAAAAAACCCTGACGTACACATTAAAATATTAAATGCACAGATGACAGGGCATGCGCCGCAGGATGGACGGTGAACCACTCTTCTGTGGGGCGGTGCAGCAAACTCATTTGAGATCAGTGCCTAGAGACAAAACACATTTCTGTTAGCGTTCACGCCAAAAGCTATGCCAAAATGTATGGGAATGACATTACCTACATTTTGGCGTAGCGTTTGGCGTGAACGCTAACAGAAATGTGTTTTGTCTAGGCCTGCTGAGCCGTCCATGAAATTGTCTTTGCTCTGGCCGACTTGTGTTCGAAGTATAAAAATAGAGATTTCTAAGTCGGCCACGGAAATGTATGCCCTAGTGGAAGGCTCTCAGATCGCTCGATATCTTTTATAAAATTCATTAAGTAGAAGATGATATGCCCCTGGAATCAAAACCAATCATAATCATCATTTCAGCCGAGAGATGTCCACTACTGTTGGTCCCGGCTACCATTCGTGGATCTTTGACAGTCGTTACGGGTTGTCAGAAGCCCGAAAGTCTGACAACCAGTCTTACCATTGGGTAACGTGTTACCCAGTAACTGGGTTGTGGAGGTCAGACACGCAGTCGCCCCATGTAAAATACTGTCATTCAGCTGAACTGGTTAGACTGGAAGCCGACCCCAATGTAGTTCGGAAAAAGCTAGGCAGATGATGACGATGTAAACAATTAAGAAAAAAATTCCGTTCAAATAAAAATACTGTTCATATTTCCACACAAAAAAAAAACAATTACAAACAAAAGAATACGAGACTAGGATTTAACGGCCGGCGGCGGCGGCGGCGGCTTCACCCGCGTATGTACGTTTCGGAAATTATCACCCGGGAACGTACCTACTACCGGGATAAAAAAGTATCTTATATGTTAATCCAGGTTATGAATTATCTGTGAATCAAATTACCCGTTAACGTTGTTAATTGGCCGTTTTACGTTACATCAACGCAACATCTTTTCATCCCAAATACCGCAGTGTCTCAAGACGAAAGTCTTTGCCAGTGTGCGTTGCCAGTGATGACCTATGGTACAGAGACGTGGTCGCTCACAATGGGCCTTATCAGAAGGCTTTAAGTCACCCAAAGGGCAATGGTGAGGGCTCGGAGTTTCCCTACGTGATCGAATCAGAAATGAAGAGATCCGCAGGAGAACCAAGGCTACCGACATAGCCCGAAGGATTGCCAAACTTAAGTGGCAGTGAGCAGGGCACATTGCTTGCAGAACAGATGGCCGATGGGGCCGAAAGATTCTGAAGAAGGCCTGCCACAAGTTGGACCGATGACCTTGTGAAGGCCGCGGGAATCCGCTGGATGTGGGAAGCACAAGACCGGTCGAAGTGGAGGAGCCTGAGGGAGGCCTATGTCCAGCAGTGGACGTCTTTTGGGTGAAATGATGACGTTACATCTAAATATCCAAATATTTAAACATACAAACTTACGCATTTATAATTTTAGTAGGAAGTAGAATAACTTGAAATCCTCCTTATTTTCGTCTGTTACGCATCTTTCAAAAACAAGACACGTCCCTTCTTTTCGCGTGAAAAAATAGCTATATCTTCTCCTGTGTCATGATCAATCATGGAGGATATGAACGCTTCTTAGCCCATCCTCCCACGGACAATAAAGTCGCGGTGAGAGTTTGTCGGTTATAGTAATTCCCCGCGGAATCTTACTACGTTCAAACTACGGCAATATCGTGTTTTTTAGAAACCAATGTAACGGTAAGGAATCGAAATGTCATAGTCTGTATGTTCCAAGACAATTTGTCGATATTGTTAATACGATATTATCAGATTTCGTGTGTGATTGACGAGTAAGGAAGCGTTAAGTGGTCATAGTGAATTTAGGCCAAGGATACAATTCTCAGTGTTGAAACGAACATTGAGAATAAAAGAGGGCAGCACGAGTGAGTCTCAGCGTTCACAGCGCTAAACTGCGTTGTAGAGATCCAGAACGAGAAAAGATTCCGATGCGATTTTATTACGTCGTCCGAGGGAACCTACACCCTAATTGCGTTTAAACTCACGATTAATCATAATCTGCACCCTAATTGCGTAACTCACGATTAATCATAATCTGCACCCTATAATTGCGTAACTCACGATTGATCATAATCTGCACCCTAATTGCGTAACTCACGATTGATCATAAATCTGTTTCGTTATGAAAAAGATTGCTAAACCATTGCTTCATATGTTCGAAAAATGTGTCTGCTCAACAACGTTAATAACGCAATGAATATTGTTGAACTGTCAATGACACAGATTATAATTGATCGTGTGTCACGCAATTAGGGTGCAGGACGAGAAAAGATTCCGGTGAGATTTTATTTCGTTGTCCGTGGGAACCTGGGCTTTGCTGGGGTCGCGAGGGCGCAAATGCTGCCTCTCCCTCACGTGCGCCGCCTCCCTCTTCGCGAGCATCACTGCTTCGCTGAAGGAGGTGACGGCTCCCCATGCCCTCTCGCTCCGTACCATGGCCTGGACCAGGGCCGGACGCGAGAGATCGCCGCCGCCGATCGCTTCCACGAGGACACGGCGGTGCTCCGCCCAAGCATTTACAATTTCCTAAAGTTAGTTGCCTCGATGATTGATCGAGTAACACACATAGGTACTCCTACATCTATAGATAATAGCTGCTCTTTGTCTAATTCCTCTAGTCTGTGTCCTTCTTTGCAGTTTACATGAGCAGTGTTGGCCTTTTGGTAATTGCCGCGACTTAAGAGTTTTAAGTAGGTCGTAAAAAATACGAAGACATCACCTACCAACCCGCACTGGGTCACATGGTGGAGTACGGCCCACTCTCTCTCACAGAGCGGAAGCCTCTAATCCCAGCAGTGGGAATATTATAGGCTGATTACGTATGATATGTAAACATATAAACCTCGGAGTCCCGACTGTCATTTGTTGATCTTTGATGCTGCGGCCACACCGCACATATGCTCACTGTGGGCAATGACAAACGTTAGTGTGGCCGCTTTATCGCAATAATTCTCACGTTTTGTAACGTCAAATGGCAATGACAATGCGGTTGTAAAAATTATCGTGATTTTTTGCTACACCTACGGTTAACGTCCAACATCGCAATAATCAACGGAGTTTCTCGTAGGTGTAGCCGCACCATGACAGTCGTTACGGGTCGTCAGAACCTGAAAGTCTGACAACAGTCTTACCAAGGGGTATCGTGTTACCTACCCAGTTCCTGGGTTTTCGAGGTCAGATAGGCAGTCACCCATGCAAAATACTCGTATTCAGATGCATCCGGGTAGACTGGAAGCCAACCCCGACGTAGTTGGGAAAAGGCTAGGCAGATGATGATAATGTAAACAAATAAGAAAGAATAATACTGTTCATATTTCCAATTTTCTCTTTACAAAGCCACTAAAAAATACAAGAAAACATAAAATAAAAAAATAGAACCAATAACAAATGAAAACGAACGATTTCCACATTGAACTCGTAAAACTATAGCCGTCTCGCTTTAACGGAGTACGCTGGAGCGGGATGAAAAACATGTTGTTCGCACGTGCGATGACGAAATCAAAATGGCCGCCGACCTTGAAAAACTATGAACTGATAAAGAAGAAATTTCTAGCTACGAGTTAGCGCACCTGTATTGCCTTTTTTTATGTATTTTCTTTTGTAATTCTGGAAAATTGTTTTCGCTATGGGATTATTTTCAAGGAGGAAAATGGTTTTCTTGGTTACAAAATGGGCGTTTTAGATGTTCAATGTATCCTTTGAAGATGTATTTTCTTATGTCATATCAAAAATCGTAGTAATCAACCTAAAATACAGGCCTAAACTCTGTATAACGGAGTGGGTCGTAATTTTTAGGTATCACGCGGGCCCAATGTGGGTTGGTAGATGTCACATGTCTTCGAATATTTTGGTTCTAGGACATGCCGGTTTCCTCACGATGTTTCCCTTCATCGTTTTGAGAGCAGTGGTGATGAAATAATTTACACAAAGTAAAGCGCCTGTCTGGGTTTAAACCTACGACTTACAAAGTTACAATTAGTAAGTCGCGGCCGATAGAACTAACAAAAACTCTACTTACCTACTTACTGTGTTTATAAATATTACGTAAAATTGAAAGAATTAAATTCCAAATTGTTAATGCACTATCCAAATAATATGTAGATAAAAGACTACGTTGAAGACAGGGAAGTTTGGCATTAATTCCTTCTGAACATTTGGCTTCCCTGCAGGCTTAGCACGAGCACCGTAGACAATCATTTTGTCGTCGGAAGAATAGACAAAAATGACGTTTCCGTATAGACAGTTGACAGTTTTGTACCTACCGAGAAATGTAGACAAGCGATTTCTATTCTACTGAAGAGTAGAAATATAAAGCGTCATGCTAAGCCTGCTGGTGCCTACCTCAATTACTGCATAACTATGTCAAAGTCTGACTGTCTTACTAGAGAATGGGCAGCAGCGTTCTCTATGCATTTTACCACCATAGATACTGCGATCGCCAACCCGCCTGCCAAGCGTGGCGATTATGGCAAACCCCCCCACACATCTGGGGAGGCCTATGTCCAACAGTGGACGGCTTCCGGCTGAAATGATGAATGATGATGTCAAAGTCTAATAACTGCTCCCGAATTAAAATGTTTTTTTTTTTTTCTATAATTTCTCACATACTCTCGTCATTATTTGTGTTTTTCCTTTTCTATGTTTGACATTATACATCAATTCTAATATCGATAGTGATTTTCATGTAAATCATGTCACTTGGTTTAAATAGGTTCATTTTATTTATGTAGATTATTTTACATATTGTGAATGAGAGAACGTTGTAGGCCTTACAGACTAGATTTGTGGACAATTTTCTATTCTTTATTTTCATTCCTCTAAGCACCTGGTACTTATTGACAGGCCTGCACTGTCCTACCATACCTATTATCACTGTAATTTGAAAACATTGTACAAGTCAATTATTTTTAATAGAGTAACCGTGGAGTTTCTTGCCGACTCTTCTTAAGAAGCGACAATTTGGAACCGTGCACCTAGCTTCTGACGTTTCATAAGTGCCCATGCAGGTTTATATGAAATAAATTATTTTGATTTGATTTGATATGTTCATTTTAAATGCTAACAAATATCACGCTCATTTTCCTCGGAGGAGTAGGCAGCGGTGTACCACCCACATTTCGCCAGTTACATAAACTCACGCGTTCTTCGTATGGTAATAGGCAGAAACTACACGCCACCTGGTTACATACATACCTACTTCTTGTACCTCGTTTACGTTCATACATCAGAAGCTTTAGTGTGAGTTTCATGTTACCATCAAACGCTTCGAGCACGTTTGGCGCTCCCATTGGCTCTGAATTGGTGACGGACCAATCGAAGCGCCGAACGCGCTCGAAGCGTTTGATCGAGATGGTAAATGAAACTCACACTAACACGCACGCCGCTTGCGCGTACTTCACACATGACCTTTCTGAAGTACATCAATAAGGTCACTATATACTGTCCTCCCGGCCTGGCTAAAGCCGTCCTTCTGTTTGCTATTAACAACATAAGAACTGCAATCAAATAATTTTTTTAATGTTTTGGGTGGTAAAAGAACACTACAAAGTAAAAATTACTTTATTTCGGTGATGTCTTTGGTTTTGTATTTTAGTTTTTTGCCAATGTTATTTTCTACTTTGTAGTGTTCCGTGTGATGCCGGACGTAAAAGAATAGCACCATCCCATTTCTTCCCGTGGGTGTCGTAGAAGGCGACTAAGGGATTCACTAGAGAATGTGCAGCAGCGTTCTCAATGCATTTTACCACCATACTGCGATCGCCAACCCGCCTGCCAAGCGTGGCGATTATGGCAAAAACTCTATTTTGGGGCAGGCCTATGTCCAGCAGCGGACGTCTTTCGGCGGAAATGATGATTACGAGTGTTAAACCCGTCTTTTTACGTTATGGCTTAACAAGGAGGAGGTATATGGCAAAAAAAACGCAGTCATCGATAAAGTAGGTACCTATATCTAAGCAATAAAAATCACAGCGGTTCATTGTTATCGCAACCATTTAAAGTTATCTACGAATGTGGCTTAGTGCACAGATAATGTGCTTTATTTATATTTTACGATTTTTTTTTTTAGGTACCAAGTACCTATAGTTTTGAAATAAACGTAGACGGAGTGTGTGTGAGATAATATGGCTGGAGGTGGAGCCCTCTCTAGAGCGTGACTACAGAGATGACGACTAGTAGAAAAAAGAATACAGTGTCATTCTTTATAATGAGGGAATCTATGCTTAATTTAAAAAAAAATCTAAATATATTTTTAAAAATTTTCAGGCAATAAAAAAAAAATGGTTCGCTACATTAACCCTAGTGTTGACAAAACGTTGTAACTTTTAAACTAAATGATCTATCGTGATGAAACAAACTCCATAATGATTGGAAGTAATTAGGCGTCTCATAAAATGAACAAAACATGTTTTTTTTAGCAAAAATTGTTTTTTTTTTTTTCATAAATTTTCACAAGAATCATAAAATTTCTCAATAAGACGTTTTGTTTACACTGAGGTCACAGTAGCGAACAATTTTTTTAATACCAAAAAAAAAATTTGATTAAAAAAAAAGATTTTTAATATTTTTTCCGCTCAACAAATTAAGAATAGATTCCCTCATTTTGATATGTGCACATTATAAAGACTCACACTATGGAAGATAATAAACAATCTGCCTAGCCTTTTCAAGTTCTTTCTTGAGGTCGGCTTCCTGTCTAACTGGATGCAGCTGAATACCAGTATTTACATGGAGCTACTGCCTATCTGACCTCCACAACCCAGTTACTGGTTAATACGATACCCACTGGTTGTTATACTTTCGGGCTTCTGACGACCCGTAACGACTGTCAAAGATTACAAATGACAGCCGGGACCAACAGTTTAAAGTACCTACGTCCCGAGGCACGGAGGTGTCTTGGTATGTAAACTTCACCCATCCATGGACCAACCGTGGCAAGCGTAGCTTAACCTGATCGATCGACCCGTGCGGCCTTTATTACTGAGCCACAAGCCCTCACAAGTGACATACACAGGTGCAGAAGAATTATAAAGATAGGCATTTTTCAATTCGTTCCATCTTCGTTCCATCCTACGAGAAACGGCACCAAACTCCAGTTAAAAATACAATTAAATAAAATGTTACAACATTGATAACAAACTATTACCACAATTCATTATGATAACAGATAAGCAAGAACCATGTTTTATAAGTAGGTAAGTACCTACAAAAATACTGATTAAAATTAATGCATTTAGCATTGTGTGACAAACTCTACGTCCACCCACGGAGTACGGAAGTTCCCGTTCTCCTGCACCTCAGCCGGCCTAGATAAAACACATTTACGCTACGCCAAAATGTATGGGAATGACATTACCTGCGGAAAGGTTACGTCTTGTCCTTTCCGCAGGTAATGTCATCCCCATACATTAAGACGTAGCGTTTGGCGTGAACGCTAACAGAAATGCGTTTTGTCTAGGACTACAGGTGGCCAACAGAATCCCATTGATGGCGCAACAGGGTCTTTTACTCTAATGGAGAAAAATACTAAAAATATATTATTGAGATAGCTTAAGCAAAATGCAGTCGGAAAATGTTCGTTTTATTTTATGAAATAACAAAATAAATTTTAAAATACAATTTAAAGATATAATAAAAATTTTACCTGTTTTTGAACACCATTAAATAGTAGCGGCCATGCTATTACGTCATACGGCATGTGGAGCAACTTTATACTTTTATTATTTTCGTAACCAAAATTCAGGAACAAGCAAAACAACGATTAGTAGAAAAATAACAAATTTTTTTAAATTATAAACAATTATCATAAAAAATATCAGCGCATTTGTATAAACAGCAAACTGAAGTCATATCCGCAGAGGAATAAGGCGTCCATTGCGTCCAGCGTTTTCGTCAAATTACGCGCGTTTGAAAATGTAAAATCTAAATGCATTTAAGGCACTAATTGATTAAATAAAAATACTGTTTTTTGTGGTTTATTAGCACTATACAATCTAATTAAGACTCTTTTCAAAAATGGGTGTAATACCGTATTAAAGAGGCTACCTTACTTAGCTCAAACTATTTTTTTATTTTTTGTGTACGAATATCATCGACACTGAAAAGAAAAACAAACCGACTTTTCATGTAGTGTATGTGATTCTAAACTTCGCAACGTATGAGTATTTCGTTGCGGATTTTACCGTAATTTGTATACTGTGAATATCAGATTATCTTTGTAGGAGCAGTGGTGGCCCAGTGGTAGCGGCCGCAACTTACGAGTTGCAAGTCGTGGGTTCGATCCCAGACAGGCGCTTTACTTTGTGTAATTTATTTCATCCTAAAACCAAAAAAATCGAAGACATGTGACATCTACCAACCCGCACTGAGCCCTCGTCGTAGATTATAGCCCACTCCCTCTCACAGAGATGAGGCCTGTGTCGCACCAGTGGGAAGATTATAGGCTGACATTATATGCTTATGTGTACACTTACAAATATTAAAGAAATCTCGATGTTTTTAGTCAAGTTGAAAAACTGCAAAGCGGGATCCGGTCGCTAGTATAATCTACTTATTCAAGAGTAAAATAGTTGAAATAATGTATTAATATTCACTACTTGTACTAAATTACCTTGGAACTAGGCTTGGGACTAACCCAATAATAGAATAGACAAATAAATAAATAAACAGACAAATATCTGTTTAATCTGTGGTTACACCACTCTTAGATCACTCAACTTTAAAAACTTTTGAAGCTTTTACCGATAAAACATTGTACCTAATCTGTATTCCCCTAATCAAGGTGGTGAATAACCCGAATAGAAGGTAAAAATAGTAAAATATCAATGGGTGCGATAAGATTAATTGTATATAAGGAAAACAATGACTAAAAATATGTACTTTACGTGTACTAGGGACTGTGCAAATGACGAATTATTGATATAATGTTCCAAATATGTTCCATTAATAAAAATAAAAAAACCAAAACGTGCTCGCAGCCAATCAGGAAATTCTCAAGGAAAAACTATAAATTCTCCAGAAATATCAATTCCATTCAAAAAACCACACATTTCAAAGAAGTTTCAAATACAAATTGAAACATAAACTATCCAGATTACATTTCTATCCCACGATTTAATTTTATAACCTAACATCAATCATTTATACTGCACCATACCAGTGTTGCCAATATAATAAATACATGGTAGTTAAGTAGAAATTTTTCGCGCGCGCAATCTGGGCTCTCGAGCGGCGTCGCACTGCGGTGTGCAAATGTAGGTCAGAGCCAGCCTTGAAAACATGTTATATAGGCCGGCCTGGGTACCACAGAGGGAGGTTATATTATGTATAGGTATATTTATAATATTGGAGGCAGTCGTTACGAATGAATAGAGAAAGATTATAGGTGATTTGAGCAAGAGTAAATTGGCACGCAGCTGGCTTAGCACCAGAATCGAAGACAAGCGTTTTGTCGTCGGAAGAGTAGACAAAAATGACGTTACCGTATAGACAGTTGACAGTTTTGTACCGAGAAATGTAGACAAGAGATTTATATTCTACATTAGAGTATAAACAGAAAGCTTCATGCTAAGCCTGCTGAAAATTATTTATTTTTGATTGACTACTGAATCGATTTCAGTTTTATTACGGGTATTTTTTGCATATTTTTTTCAATACTATTCGAAGATGAGCCAAAGAAAATTCAATCTCATCTCAAGACACGAATACTCAATTTTAAATGCATATAGTTACGTTAGGGTCAACACGATAGTACCTAGTAGTTAAATTTCGGTCATTCCAACTTTTTTAAGTCAATTACTCTGATGAGGTTTTGTTAATGATATTACATGGTAAATGAAAATTATGGTACAGGGTTTTCTTTCTATCAATAATGCATTATTCAACAATACTGTTTATTAACATCAAAGTCCCAACTATGTTGGAGCCGAGTTCCAGTCTAACCGGATACAGCTGAATTTCACATGGAGCTACTGCCCACGACCCAAATCACAAACCAAAAGAACCTCTACGACCCAGTTACTGGTTAACACGATTATGCACTCAGTAAATTAAGTTAGTTTAAATAAATATAGTCTACCAAAAAAAAAAAAAAAACAAATAAAATGAATAATGTGAATAATTCAAATTAGGAAGAGAACACAAGATCCAACGGCTGCGAGAGACGAAAGGAAGAGATCAACAACAATTAAATTGGATGGAACCTCCTTCTTGGTTTATAGGCAAGATACTAAACTCTATGTTGATTAGGTATTTTTCGATACTAGTCCGTACCTAATCCAAAGCGTCGAGGATTAGGTATGGCACAAAATATTCGTACACAGTCTATACAGTAGATATTCCGTACCTTAAAATGTGAGGGTTAAGTTTCAACTTTAATTAGCACTGCCGCCAGCGCCATCTATGTAGAATACCACTGGACTAGTTAGTGCTCTGCATAAAAAACGAATTATGTATAATCCACCGTTCCACAATATATCAGAAACGGAACGTCCATATTCCATGCCGAATGTTTCTTACGCAATCCACATACGATACATAATATCGGTAACAGGCCAGCAGCTATATTGAATGAATATTCGGATTAGGTAAATGGATTAGGTATTTTTAAATACTAGGATTAGGTGGATTAGGTATCGTTTTTACCTAATCCAACGATGTCTACTAAACTCCTTGGTTATTGATTCCTTCATCTTCCTAAGATGCCAGCTTTCTCGAATGACCTATTATGCTATTAGAACAAGATAATTGCAATGCCTACGTTCTACGAATGTTCTCAAAATGCAGATGCTTATTACTGCATCACTGCATCAATAAAAAATGTTCTACGTGCACGAAATGTGGAGTGTACCAAAAAAAATACTCCAAGAGTATCGGTAGGTCATTCAAAATCCGCAAAATAAAAAATTGCCACTTACGGAACGTCAGAAGCTAGGTGCACGGTTCCAATTGGTTGTTTCCTATGGAGAAGAGCCGGCAAGAAACACCACGGTTACTCTATTAAAACGAATCGTTTTTTCCAATGTTTTTAAATTACAGCCAAGCCTTTTCCCGATTAAGTCGAGATCGGCTTCCAATTTAACCATACTCAGTTGAATACTACTAGTTGAAACCTACTTTAGATGGAGCGACTGACTATCTGGACAAAAGCTTGATTCAATCAATCAATCAATCAAAATATTTAATTTCATACAAACCTGCATGGGCACTTATGAAATGTCAGAAGCTAGGTGCACGGTTCCAAATTGTTGTTTCCTATGGAGAAGAGCTGGCAAGAAACTCCACGGTTACTCTTTAAAAAATAATTGGCTTTAACAATGTTTCCAAATTACAGAGATAAAATGTATGGGAGGACAGTGCAGGCCTGTCAATAAGTACCAGGTACTTAGAAGAATGAAAATACTGAATATAAAATCGTCTTCAAATCTACAGTTTGTAAGGCCTAGAACGTTCTCTCATTCACAATATGTAAAATAATCTACATAAATCAATGATTTTATAACACTTATAATATCATTGACATAAATAAAATGAACCTATTTAAACATGGTGACATGATTTCCATGACAATCACTAAAAATGGTCGATATTAAAATTGATGTATAATGTCAAATAATGACAACTACTAGTACTAGTACTTTAAATAGGTACTTTCCTTTGTGACGATGACAACATCTTTTGTACCTTTAAATAAATAATTAGCGAAATAGATAGTTATTCATCATCCAAGCTCATTTCTTTTACAACCCACACACCCTCTCTACAACTGTCATAAAATCAATGACACTCCCCGAACATCAGTAATACCATACTAACAAATGGCTTCGTTCGAAGAGTGGGTCAAACCGGGACAAGAGTTGGCTTCAATGACCGAATGTAGGGCAACCGGGCGGCTGCGTGGTACATAGTTTATAAAATTAATAGCTCATTGTCGCTTGGATAAATTAAAATCGATGTAAAGGCCAGCAAAATGGCTGACGTGAGGGAGAGTTTAAGTTAGAGAGAGCGACAAACGGACATTTTAGCCTAGAAACGACAATTTTAACGTAGAAACAGTTATAACGTGGCAAATAATTATTTCAATTTTGCCAGCTGCTTCGCCCGCACGGAACTTTCATCCCCTATTTAACTCCCTTAGGGGTTGAATTTCGAAAAATCCTTCCTTATTCCTTGTCTACAATTTATAGGGAACCTCTGTGCAAAATTTCATCTTTCTAGGTCTAAGGTTTTGGACTGGGCGTTGATGAGTCAGTCAGTCAGGACTTATGTTTTTATTTATACAGAATAGAATACTAGCTGCCCGTACCGGCTTTCCGACTGACTTTGCAAATCTGACTTCAACGAAAAATTCTTGTAATTTTTCGGGTCAAAATATATATCCTTTGACACTCACAAATAGCGTGGCTTTCTATTGGTAAAAGAATTTCCAAAATCGGTTCAGTACACGCAAACTTTACCTCTTTACTTATAATATTAGAATAGAAGTATAGGTGACTGGTAATTAGTGACCGACATTTAAACACATGATTGTACTCATCATTATGAACAACTTTTACTATGTGACCAAACCCGAAATCGCGAAAAAAAAAATCATCTGTTCCCTACATTTTGACGAGTTATGCGAACATAAATGTATGGAACAGCTGATTTTTTTTTCGCGATTTCTGGTTTGGTCCCATAGTAAAAGTTGTTCATAATGATGAGTACAATCATGTGTTTAAATGTCGGTCACTAATTACCAGTCACCCTATAGATTGGTCCTTGACAGCTGTGGACAGAGAGAAGTACAAGGAGAGTAAGGAGACCTTTGTCTAGAATGACATTAAGTGCCTCGGAAAGCACGTAAAGCCGTTGGTCCCGGCTGTCATTCGTGGATCTTTGACAGCCGTTACGGATCGTCAGAAGCTCGAAAGTCTGACAACCAGTGTTACCAAGGGGTATCGAGTTACTCAGTAACTGGATTGTGGAGGTCAGAAAGGAAGACGCCCCATGTAAAATACTGGTATTCAGCTGCATCCGGTTACGGAGAATTTTTTATGGTTGTTTTCCCGCAGCGAAATGGTTTTGTATTGGTAATACAATCGTTTTATAAACAAATAAAATATTAGTGCGTACAGAATAGGTTTTGGTGGTAAATGCGTGTCAAATGAGAACTCTTTACAAAGAATATTGAAGTCCTTACTCTCTCGCACCATGTACGAGTATGAGTAATGCCTGTAGTTAGAAAAGGAAAACGGAATGGAATGGTTTTGTCGACGAAAGAGTAGACAAAAATTGACGTTTCCGTGTAGGCAATTGACGGTTTTGTACCGAGAAATGTAGACATGCGATTTCTATTCTACGGTAGAGTAGAAATAGAAAGCGTCATGTTAAGTCTGCACGAGATCAGCACCCTAAATGCGTAACACCCCACCCAAAAAAAAAAAAAAAAAATCTGTTTCGTTTTGTTAAACCATTGCTTCATATGTTCGAAAAATGTGTCCGCTCAACAACGTGGGTAAATGACGCAATGAATATTGTTGAACTGTCAAATTGAAACAGATTATTAATAATCTTGAGTTATGCAATTAGGGTGCTGGCTGGATATATGGCTCGTTAGATATAATTTTGTGTAAAAAGTGGCTGTAAATGCGATGTCGAAAACATAGGAAACGAATAAACCTTTTCTGTATATTCTCAATACGAGGATGGAAGGTTAGTAGTCCAGTTTACACAACATTTTAGTGTGTGACGTACGCAACTGTAACACAACTCGCCGCCATCGCAGCCCTATTGTTCGACAGTTTGTTTGTGCACACAACGGACGCAAAAGTGCAACACTTTATACTTATTGTGTACACATTCGGACGAGAAATGCGGTAAAAATGTCGGTTTTACTCGGCTGAGGATATCTTAAAAGAAAACTTTGATAATCGGCCTATAAAATTCCCACTGGTGGGACACAAGCGCTGTGGGAACGTGTTGTAGGTTGTAGATTCGAACCCAGCCAGGCGCTTTACTTTGTTTAAATTATTCTCATCACCACTGCTCTCAAAACGGTGAAGGAAAACATCGTGAGGAAACCGGCATGTCCTAGAAACAAAAAAAAAATCGAAGACATGTGACATCTACCAACCCGCACTGGGCCCGCTCCCTATTACAGAGAGGAGGCCTACTGCAAAATATGCCTACTTTAAAGGTCAGTTTTCAATAAGGCATAGTTATGTCAAATAAAGCAAGTCTAATGGTTGTAGAGTCATCTCTTCGTTAAAAAAAAATTTTGAAGGATACTGGCCCAAATCGAGACAATAAAATGGCCTTGTGGCTCATCACTAGATAAATTGGACCACGATCTGCCACTTCCACCTACACAGAAAAAAAAACAAAGAAAAATGACAGAAGGGCTCCAATTTCAAATTCGCATTTTCAAACAACGAACTAATAATTGGTACTATTCGTCCTCTTTTTTTTTTAAGATTAACCGTCAACTGTAAAGTAATTGAGTAGCACTCAACCATAGACAATTCTAAAACACTACAAAATCAAAATCCGTCATCTACTTTACATTTTCGTCACAAACAAATTTGCAAACCCCTGGCACACCCCACGATAATTTTAGCTTCGTCCTTGTCAGGGGTGTAGCACACAAGGGATGATCCAAATATCCGAAAATAGGGCGTTGGATTCGCATCAAAATCAGCTGATTCAATTGCTGTAATGCGACCGGATTTAGGCTCGATGTCGGTAACTTTTCAATCGATGAGTTTTTCTCTAATACGAAGACACAATAGATCTACGTATGTAACGATAATATGTCTTAGTATCGATTTTTTCAGAAACGCATATTTAAAATACTAGATACTCCTTTTTAAGGAAATTTTCTCGTCGGGGTCAGGGGTCGTTCTTTGGCCAGAGAATTAGCGTTGCCATTCAACGTGGCAATGCTGCCAGGCTTCTGGGCACGTTTCCTTGATGACAGCGATGCGGGCGAGTAGGTACTTCAACACTTATTTGTCCTTTTATTTTTGCATTTATTTGTATGGTTAGTAATTTTATTTAGTACTAAGTGTAAATAGTTTGTTGTGTTAAATAAATATTACATAAATAGTATCTAGAAAAGTCTAAGTACTAATAATACTTAAGTAGGAACGCTGTTTTTCATCCAATTATAGATAATGTAGCAACGAACTCTCCAAATATATCCAAACATATTTTTTTTTTTTTTTTAATTAACAGGAGGTTAAATTTTCGCGAGTAAAGTATCTTTAAAATATTACTAGATAATATGTATAGGTACTTAACTAGGTTTTACCCGCACGCTTCTTGTTACCCGACCCACCTCGTCGTGTCGCATAGCCTGAACAGCGCTACCCCTTCGTTTTACCTAAGCTTTCTTTATGATTTTTTGTTTTTACTCGACTTTTAAGGGTCCTAGCGAGAAGTTACGTAGTCAATTATTTTTTTGTGATATTGACTTCGCACGGTTTGTGCATTTAACCAGTGTCAAGTTGGGCACGCCACGATTGCGGCGGTAAGTCCCCTCTTTGAGGAGTGGTTTGAGAGGCGGCATGGCGTCCTCACCTTCCGCCTGACGCAGGTCCTCACCGGACACGGTTGTTTCGGGAGGTTCCTGTTTCGGATAGGGCGGGAGGAAACGCCCGGGTGCATCCACTGCGAAGATCGCCCTGAGGACACGGTGGAGCACACGGTGGCAGTCTGCCCGGCTTGGGCGGAGCACCGCGCCGTGTCCTCGTGGAGGCGATCGGCGGCGGCGATCTCTCGCGTCCGGCCCTGGTCCAGGCCATGGTACGGAGCGAGAGGGCATGGGGAGCCGTCGCCTCCTTCAGCGAAGCAGTAATGCTCGCGAAGAGGGAGGCGGCGCACGTGAGGGAGAGGCAGCATATGCGCCCTCGCGACCCTAGCCGCCGCAGGATACGGAGACGCCCTGGGCGTCGGGAATCCCAGGCCAATTTCCGGCCACCGTAGGCATGGGTTTGCGGACGGCGAGTAATGGGTAGCTCGCTGTCCGGTAAGGACCAAGCCCAAGTCGACGGCGCGTTGTGTTCCACGCGCGCCTCAAAGAGATGTCAGCACAAAAATGATGGGGCCTGCAAGGGCCGATGCCTGTCAGGGGTGCGGGTTCGTTTGAAAGAGATACCACAGCCCCTGGCATACGGGCTAATGAAGGAACACGGGTAGGTTTTAGTCAGTAAAAGTCTGACACGCCCTCCTGCTCCACCCAGAGCGGGAGAAGTTATTTGATTTCCCACCCAAAAAAATAAAAAAAACCAGTGTCAAGTAATTTTTCTTTTCGATCAAGTAAATGGCTCGATATCAGGCACGAAGTTACAAAAATGTCATAGTCATCTTTAGTCAGTCAAGTTAATGTTGTTGTAAAGCGGTAGTAACTTTACAACAACCTATTAGGAGTTTTTGGGGGGAACACGAATAGTCCACGTTAGTCACTTATTTTCACATTCACTACACTTGTGCACTCACACGTAACTAAATTGAATAATTCACTATCAAAATTATACAAATTAATTCGCTATTTCACAAAATTTCACGAAAATAAAAATTCGTGCGACATGTTCCTACGCGATCCCACCAAAAACTCCAAAATTTGGACGTTTGTCAGCTTAACGTATATGGCTGAACGTATTTCGATGAAATTTGGCACACAGAAGGTATAAGATAACCTGGATTAACAATTAGGACACTTTTTATACTGGTGGCACATATATTGAATAATTTCCAATTTATGTATGCACGCAAGCGCAGATAAGATAAATAGATGGTTTTGCGTAATTTTCTTTCTACGTTTGACCATGGCGTCATATTATTTACGTTAATAATAAAAATAAACAAGAAATCTCCTTTCCTATTTATATCTTATCAATACAACACCATTATGATAGATAGTTAAAACACCATTGAAAACATACGGTCTTATTCATAAACGCCTTGTAACTTTTAATCAATTGGTAACTAACTGATTAGCAAAATTCTTATTTAAAAACGCTATTTAGCGCTATAGGTCGCTAAGCAAATGATTTGTAGCTGTCATATTTAAACACCACCGGTGCCCTGTTTAACTTGCTAAGAGGCAACATGGCGGATTTTATTTTAATCAGCTGATCGATTCAAAATGATTTTTAGTGTACTTCAAGGTTATTTTGTTCTTAAATATGGAATTATCATTAGTAAATGTGGATTTCGATCATATTTTACGGGATTTCAGAACGACACCGAAGAATTAAATAGTTTTGAAACGCCGCGGGCGCCTATTGTTAGTAAATGGAGGAAGACCTACAAGACTCGTTCAAATCCGCTACGAAAAAAACATATTCCTCATTCTAAGTACACGTGATGATAGGATTTATAGGGTAGTTCAATCAGTAGGAGGTTCAGTCAGTTCGTGAGGAAGCTCATCGGAGATAGTGATTATCCATTGTTATCCCATGTACCCCTCGTTTTATGACGCAGAGAGTACTTTATACGATACTGACAGAGTTGCCACCCGTCCCGATTTTGCCGGGACAGTCCCGATTTCGAAGAAATTGTCCCGCGTCCCGACGGCCTATCGGTTTTGTCCCGATTTTTGACAATATGCGACAGGCTCAATCAATTCATTCACTGGTACCCAACACAGTCACGCCGGTCACGCGCCACCGCGTCATCTACCGCGCGCCGCATGTACAGACGCCAGCAGCTCAATCTACCCCAAACTGTCAAATTTTCCCAATTGAACATGAACCTTATGCTTACGGTATAAAGTTGAAAATCTATCAAATAAATTTGACAGATTGGAGTAGCTTGATGTGCTGGCGTCTGTACCGCGTTCGTTTTCGCCACCTCCAGCGCGCGCAGTAATCTGTGGACTCTGTGGTTGTACTTTGCGGCGAGTTTCTTTCTTCGTTGAGTTGAGTGAAAAAATTAAATTCGTTGGAGTGTCTAATTTCTTTGAATATGCACATGTTTTGTTTAGACTTCATAAATAAATACAAAAATGATATAGAATTACTAAAAGCGGCTCGTAACAATAAGAAATACACATGGAAAAAATAATTATATAAAATAAATACAAATTTAAACACAAAATAAAGTTTCATTTTCCTTTGACTGTCTCATGGGTAATTTTTTTTTTTCACCGAACTCCGAACCTCTCTTATGGATGCCCGATCGTCCCGTTTTTCTTTCCCCTAAAGGTGGCAACCCTGGATACTGATGACGCCTTCTAGGGCCCAGAACTAAAGAAATGCCACGTTATGGCAGTCATGCATAATAAAACAAGATACTTTTTATAAAAACCAATTTATTTCGATACGCAATAAAGCCATATTTGTGTTATAATTTCATTATTTTTGATTTCCAATTCTTCTTTGTCCAAAGACGGGTGCATTTATTTTCTCATGCCACTCTCATTCCTCATCTTTTTCACTTAGCATGGTAACCCCCGTTGCCACCTTTGCAAGGTTGAATAGTAATGGTGCTAACTGCTAAGTAGTGGCTTTCATAGCAGCAGTCAAAATTGTAACTATAAACAAGAATAATAATTGTTATTTAAAGACACTGAAACCCCAATGCAAAAGCAATAGGAAGTTGTATAGAATAGGCACAAGTACCTACATATGTTTCTCAAAGAGAATATCCATGTTAACAAGTTTAAAGAACATGTAAATACATAGCTGTATCGGCTACTGTGTTATCATTCATTTGGTCATTTTACAATAGAAAGTAAATAGGTACAAATTCAGAGATACATTACCTTTTCCTGTTAACTCCTTTCTTGGGAGCATATTATTATCATTGCTCATCTTTTTCACGTAGCATCATCTCCATCGTTGCCATCTCAAGATTGAATAGTATTGGTGCTACGTGCTAGTAGCTTTCATAGCAGCAGTCAAAATTGTAACTGTAAACAAGTATAATTTTATTGTTATTAAAATACACTGAAACCCTGCAAAAGCACTAGGAATTTTCATAGAATATACATACATATATACGCATATGTTTTTAAAAGATAATATCCATGTAAATAAACGTAAAGAACTTGTAAATACATAGTTATTATCAGCTAATACGATAGCATTAAATTGGGTCACTTTACAATAGAAACTAGATAAAAATTCAGACGATACATTACCTTTTCCTGTTTACTCCAATCATGGGAGCGTACTATTTTCATTGCTGATTTGCTTCCATCGTAAACACAATAAAATAAACACAATTAATTATTTTATTCAAATACAAATAAATCAATGAAATTTTTGACATAGGTCTGTCGAAGTCACGACAGATACAAAAATCATGCATTTGACAACTTGATTCTTAAAATCCTGTTCTTTAGGCGACTATTTTGATTATAATCTGTGCTGAACGCATAATTTCACCTCTATTTCGTTTCGCTACTAATCACCTGCAAACTAGCGTTTATAAATAAAGAAAAGTTAATCAATGATTAGGAGGTAACCAATTGATAAGCTAAACAGTGGCTAGTGAGTGATTGGCGAGTTTTTTATAACTAAGGCTGCTAATGACATATGACCTTATAGCTAGGCATTAGAAAAAATGAGTTGGTGGTTGCAATATAGATATACCTACCCCTCCAAAACAGCTGCCTTCCCAACTACGTCGGCTTCCAGTCTAACCGGATGCAGCTGAATACCAGTATACATGGAGCGACTGCCTATCTGACCACCACAACCCAGTTACTGAGTAATAGGATACGCCTCGGTAAGACTGGTTGTCAAACGCATTTTAGTATTGCGTAGTCATAACAAGGGGTAGGTACACAGTTTTTACTTCGTGTATTATATAGATTATTATCTAGGTACCATAGAGGTATGTTGAATACGCAGATTTTTTTTTTTTAAATAACCTAATAATTACCAATCCATTTGTTAACCGCCATTTGAATTTTAAAAAATGGTTTTGGCTTTGCACGGTTTGTGCATTTGGCCAGTGTCAAGTTTGGGTCAACCGCCTTTATCAACAATAAACAATATTCTATTCTATATTTTAAACATTGGTGTAAACCCAGGAATATACAGTAGGAGTATTTTCTATTTTAAATAGTAATATAATAATTATTATCATTTTTTTATCATTTTTATGATCGTTTTGTCGTAAATTGTGCTATCGGTCAAATTCTTTCGTTTTGATTGTGAAGATTAGCTGTTTATATAACAACATTTGAATTGACTAACAATACAATCATTATCTTTATCCGTGTTTATTTAATTTACTTGCTGACTAATAGAAAATCCAATAGAAAAAGTAACGTTAAATTTTTCCCGGATTTGAATTTACCGAGTAATTTTCCCAATTTTTCATTCCACAAAAACCTAATTCGGCCTAATACGAATATTTTGAAACGAAAAAATAGCTAAATCGGTCCAGCCGTTCTCAGGGGACGCGCTAACCAACGAACAGCATTTCAATAATATTTACATCTGCTTAGAAAGATAAATTCGGCATATTTTGTCAATTTCAAGAAATCAGTAATTATCACCCTATAAATAAAATTGTCAATCAAAATCAAAAGTCATTTATTCAAACTAGGCTGAGAATCAGCACTTGTCAAACGTTAAAATTACACGACACAGTCCGTCAAAATGCCCGCCCTTCACCACTTGCTTTAGCTGAGAAGAAGAAGTGACGCAACAAACTATCCAGCAGCCTGTCATAATTTAGAGCAAATGCCTATTGTCATACTTGCATTGATCACCACTTCAACTCGCTTTTCATTGAATGTTGGCGATGTTGGAAAGCCACCGTTATTGGTCAAAAAAACATATTTAATGACATCAAAAGCCATCATCAAGTAATTATCGTCAAAGGATTTCAATGCAGTGTTCAATGGCGTTGACAGCCACAATAGCAAAGCCAATATTATGACATACTAGCTTTTGCCAGCTGCTTCGCCCGCGTGGCTGTCGGAAATTATATTTAAACATTTATTAATCCAGGTTAAAAACTATGTGTATGTCAAATTTAATACAAATCCGTTCAGTAGTTTTTGCGTGAAAGAGTAACAAGCATGCATTTATCCATCCACACAAACTTTCACATTTATACCTAATATTAATAAATAGGATTCGCGATATTTAAAATTTTGTTTTTTTATTTCGCCACGTCCTAAACTGAAATGGCCATTGTATGGCCATTTCAGTTTAGGACTCTGATTGTCTGATTGTATCAGATAAGGAAAAAAAATATATAATATGTAATTTCTTCTAAGCTACTCATCATTCTCTTTCCCATAACTCAATTTATTTGCAACATGTCTTTTTCTTCCTCACTTCTCTTTTAGTCGTCGTCTCCGTAGTCACACCCTTTCTAACCATATCATCATTCACACAGTCCATCCATCGTTTCTTTAGCTACTACATTGGCCCAAAGTAATTTAATAAACTGTATGTAATCATAACTAAATAACCTACATAAAATCGAGCCTCTACGCATAATAATAGAATGTTAAAACGCTAAATAAATAGGTTACAAACTCACAGGTATTGATTTTGTTAAGCCTCGAGTGAAAGAGATAGAAGATATCAGCTGGCTGTCAACCCGCACGACTATAGAGGCGAGTTTACACGAGCGGACACGCTGGTCAGTACATTGTGTCACTCTTTGCGGCATTTAAAAAATGAATTAAACATAATCTTTTTTTTTATAGGTTACAAACATGACGATGGAATTTAGAAATTCAGCCATTAAATATGGTTATGAAAAGCCCTAATCTAGATAAGATACTATTTCACCAGTATTCACGACCACAGGACAAATTCTAATTGAATTATCCAGCAGATAATTTCTTCTAATTGTTTTACATTTTTAAGTTACCAGGCAGAAAGTACCTAACCTACCTACTTACCTAACTCTATGATGTAGACGCTAAAGAACGTAATTAAATAAATGATTTACATTTTTGAAAAAAGAACAGAGTATTTATTCTGTGAAATCTCACCGTGAATACTTGGGTGAAGAGAGTTTTAAGTGAGCTATCAATTATTATATTAATCCCTAGCATCAGGATATAGTTTTTTATTACT
This sequence comes from Polymixis flavicincta, assembly GCA_949987655.1. Taxonomy (NCBI): domain Eukaryota; kingdom Metazoa; phylum Arthropoda; class Insecta; order Lepidoptera; family Noctuidae; genus Polymixis; species Polymixis flavicincta. The sequence goes on from OX465200.1 coordinate 8,073,316, forward strand.
TACTTACTCGTACTTACAGTTGTATTGTCATTTGAAAGTTAAAAAAAAATAAGTTATGTTTAAGAATCCTCATAGTAACACTGGTTTCCCATAATAAATTAATCATGTTTTTGAGTTTGTTTAGGTAATAAAGAAAATGATATTTCCGTGACGTGCCTCGTAGATGACGTAGACACCCGCTACGCGCTACGAAGCTACGATTTTCGCATTATAGATTTCATCATCATGTAGTTTTCCCGATTAGTATTATTATTATGGACTTTTCATCTTATAGTCTTTTCGGAATATCAATGAAAATATTACACTATAAAAAAAAAGTTTTTATGGTAAAAATATTCTTTGACACAGTTTTTTATTTGCTACGTAATTCCGAATGAGTAAATTTCTTGACCGATTTTTATTTTGATACCTTCCTAGAAATATTATTTAATAAATATCTAACCTTTGTAAATGTCTAAGTGACTTTTGGGTAAAGGTCTCTTGATTTTTTTTTTTTTGTGACCATACTTTTTTTTTAACTAATTGATATTAGGTTTTTCAGTGAAATACGATGATGTTAAATAACAGTATTTTAATTGTTACCATTATGCTGATAATTATAAAGAAAACTTGAAAACAAAAAACACGCGATAAGCCTCGTGGTGAGTACCTACATGCCAGTATCAAATGCGTTGTAACAGCCACGTGCCTTCGCTGCGTATGAAAATCAATATTTGTATAAACAGAATTGGAACTGTGCTGGCGACAACGTTTACACGATGGCTTATGCTGGCCTGAGTTGACCGAAATATTATTTTGAAAATGGAACATTTTTTTAAAAGTGGTGTGTTGATGTGAATATATTGTATTTTTTTTCTGTGCATGATTTAAAAACGTATTCTTTTTTTTTATGATTTTTTTTTTTTGTTGCGTTTTCTGTTACAAATAATTACGTGTTCAAAAATATTGGAAGTATTTGAATTAAAAGAAAATTAGTTCATATTTAATTCCATGTTGGGTGAGAAGTGAGAACTGAGAAGGGCGATGTCATAACTCAAAAGGGAGGGGCATGAGGTCAAGCCAATGATTTAAGAATAACTTACTTACTTAATTAAGTAATTGCTATTATATGTTTTAATTTGGAAGTAATTTTACTAGGTAGAGATTTTCCGATATTTTATGATTAACAAAATAAAACATGAAACGGTATTGGTAGGAGCAAAAATAGGTCACCCATAAAATTTAATATTGAAAACTTATTTGAGCAAAATGAATTAGACAGGTGATTTTGTAAATGAAAAACACGTATTTTCAGCTACACGTCCATTGAGTAAACTCTTGCGTATATATTATACTTAGATGTAAAAATACTATAAAAAGGTTTAACTTACGTCTCTCAAAAAATCAACCTTACAGGCAAGAAAAAATCTTTTAATTACAATTAATAATTACGTATGCAATTCTCACCATCTCACACTTACAAATACCAAATAAGAGACTATTTTAACTTCTGTGAATATGAAATAAGCAAACACATTAAAAATGGATTAGTCCTGCCTAATTCGTCATTTATTTTAATTCTAATTTGAAACCGGGTGAACGAATTTTTCCTAGTAAGTATATTGTACAAAACTCGTTATAATAATAAAAATAACCATTAATTCAATAATAAGTCGTTATAATAAAAATAATAACCAATAATTAGAGAATTATTGTAAGTACGGGCAAGAAAACCACTCCCTACACTCATATATTTTGCAGGTTTTAAGGTAGAAAATGTATTCAAGGGGTGAATTAATTTTAAGCTCTGTTAAATCCGCTAGGGACTTTACATAAACTTGTGAATCTTATATAGTTTTCACTTATTTTCAGATTATTTTTACATCTTTACAGATCGTGTGAAATAAAATAAATAAAAATTTACATGACGTTTACTTCTGTAGTAAATTGTTTTAACAAAGTATTATTAACGTATTTTAGATTTGTTAATTGAAAAGTGCTTTATGTTTCCATTAAATCCATTAAATTAAATATTTAAGTAAGTAAAACTTAGGAATTCTATCGCTAAACTAAATTAATAAGTTTTACAACTAAGCATTTTCGTTCAATCGTATTAAAAACCGAATTTTTATAATTTTTCATAAAATGTTTTATTTTTCAATTCACAATAAACATCACTGAAAAAAATCTCCTCTATTAACAACAACAATCAGTTATCGATATTTTTTTCCGAAAAACCAAAAAAAAATACTTGAAACAGTTTTTCCATTTTCCATACAGTTCACCCCTATCCAGTAACAAGCCTGAAGTTTCAAGTATTGATAACACAACTGGAAACTAGACACATCTGTCAAACTGCGCAGTCGGAATATGCTAAACAGTCAAACGACCTAGATCAGGTAAACCTAGACCATGAAATCAGCCCATACCACTATAAAAACTAACTATGAAGATAACACGTAAGTAATAAAAACCGCACACAATATGAAAAAAAAAAAAACAATTTCGTTTTTATGACAGACGTGGCTGTATGAAAAAATACTCAGGTCATAAAAAAATAAAATAAAAAGGTAACTTACCTGGTAGGTCTCATCAGGTTTGCCAGGGTACGATGCACTTCGACGGTAATCTGGAGGCCGTGGTGGGGCAGGTGCCCTCCTCCAAGGAGCGAACGCCGAGGGCTGCGGCGGCTGGGGCGCGGGCCACCTGTACTGCGGAGCCCGACGGAACGGCGCCCTGTATTGTCTCTCGTCATCAGCAACGCTTGGGGCCCCTGGGTATTGCAGTTCGCCCATCAGGGCATACGTCCAACCGGAGCGGCGGTCGGACTCAAACTGGCGATAACATATCGGTCGATGTAGGATGCGCGCGCATGCCGCGTTCCGTATTTGAAATCGGGGGACAAAAAAATATAAATTTCTCCTTTTTTTCTGTATCTTTCTTCTAATGTAAAATGGATGCTTTTTCGTAAGTTTTGGCGCATCTCTATTTATTAGAATACACGTTTGACATTGCGTCATTGCTGTCGTGACACATTTTTCTAATTGTATGGAATTCCTGTAATGTTTTCTTTCAAGTTTCAATGCAGTACTTGACTATACACACGTATAACAGCGCTATACCCTAAAAACGGGGGAAGCAGATTTTGAAGTGCTTAAATACTATCTGAAAATAGGTAACATATATGAACGGTAGAGCCAGAAACATGTTGAAAATGTAGCTACTTAAATATCACATAATAAACCAATAGTTAAACTGAATTTCAGCAGTAAGTAAAGAAAAGACTCCATGGTTATTTTATGCAGATCCTACATAAAAACCTTCATGGTTACTTTTAAAAGAAACAGAAGCTTATAGAACTACTGTCTTCTCTTTCTCTCTCAATGCGACCATTTCTTTTACTCCGCCTGAAAGAAAATGCCATCGCGAGTGGGTTTGTTAATAAATTACTACGGTAAAGAAGTTAGCACCGTGACTGCGTAAATCACTATTCTGAATAAAAACCCTGAAGATGGTGTACTACGCATTATGTCAATCTGTCATAGGATATTGCATCACAGTATGGGGTGGTGCAAATAAAACCAGTCTTCTGAGAATTGAAAGAGCGCAGAGAGCTGTTCTGAAGGTGATGTCGCGCAGACCTTATCGTTATCCCACTACGCAACTATACGCTGATTACAAAGTACTTTCAGTGCGCCAGCTTTTTGTACTGTTGTCTACTGTTAGGAAACACGTTAGCGTTCCACCAACTGACCCTAAAAAAAGAAAAAAACTACCCATAAGTACCCCTCACAAAACCGCCTTCGCTCAACACCAATACTACACATTAAGTACATACGTCTACAAACAAATTCACAAAAATCTAAACATTGTCGATCTTAACGAATATGAAATAAAATCAAAATTAACGGAATGGCTACTGGAACAGGACTATCAACAAACAGAATCTTTACTCAATCAAGTACGTCGCTTATCTACCTAACTACCTTCATACCTCCAACTCCACACACAACACACACGTACACACCCACACGCACGCGCGCACACACACACACACACACACACACACACACACACACACAAAGTGACACATTCAATTATCTTTTTCTTTATATTCAATCGCTCAGGTAGATCGACACAGTCTACTATATCTTATAACATCACATTCTAAGCTGAATCACTGTCTCTCAAGATACATGTTAGGTACCTAGTTTGAGAGGCAGGGTTTTCCATATTGTGTACAGATTTCAACTCCTAGATTTTTATGGTATTGTGTACAAGACTTCAAGCTCATTTTAATTGTCTTTATAAAAAAACAAGTTAAATCTGTATTTGTTTATAAAATAAAGTTTTTTTTTAAATTATAATTTGAGGGTTTTAACTAATTTCATCAACTGCCTAGCCTTTTCCCAACCATGTTGGGGTCGGCTTCCAGTCTAACCGAATGCAGCCAAATACCAGTATTTTACATGGAGCGACTGCCTATCTGGCCTCCACAACCCAGTTACTGGGTAATACGATACTTGGTAAGACTGGTTGTCAGACTTTCGGGCTTCTGACGAATCGTAACGATTGTCAAAAATCCACAAATGACAGCCAGGACCAACGGCTTAACGTGCTTTCCGAGGCACGGAAGGGTCTTGGTATGTAAGGATGGTCACCCATCCACGGACCAACCGCGGCAAGCGTAGCTTAACCTGATCGATCGACCCGTGCGGCTAATATTTAAGCCACAAGCTCCAATATTACTAATATACTGCTCCATATTTTTGAAAAAATAGAAACTGCTCAACGACGTAAATAACGTTCAACGTTGTTGAACTGTTTAGATAATTAACCCTCTGTTTTCAGAGATTGTCGTTAAAGCATACCAAACCGTATTGCCCGCACATTGTCAATAACAGGAATGAACGTTGAGCGTGGAGCCAGTATGAGAACTGCCACGGGTGCGAGTTGTTCGAAAGAGATACCGTGGCCCCTGGCACACAGGCAACTGAAGGAACACGGGTGGGTTTTAGTCAGTAAAAGTCTGACACGGCCTCCTGCTCCACCCAGAGCGGGAGAAGTTATTTTATTATTTCCCACCCTCAAAAATAATACCCGTATTCCCAGGCTATTCAGTCAAAAGCTACTCGTAGCTGACAGGTGACTGTCTAACTACATGTCAAGTGATTTCATTGGCCGTTCTTGTTTCAGATAACCAAGGAGGATACGCTAAGGTAAGCCGCCATGTTCATATTAAATGACTTAATCCTATTGAATGACTTTTTTATGAAAAAGTGGCGAGGTTAATGCCATCAACACACACAGTTCCAGACTCCGGGTTGTTCCAGCGGGAAAACCCAAGAACACTGCCTGACCTGCAGGATAATGGGCACGCCACGATTGCGGCTGTAAATCCCCTCTTTGTTGAGTTGCTTGAGAGGCGGCATGGCGTCCTCACCTTCCGCCTGACGCAGGTCCTCACCGGACACGGCTGTTTCGGGAGGTTCCTGTTTCGGATAGGGCGGGAGGAAACGCCCGGGTGTTTCCACATCGATGCGACGAAACATCGATCGATTAAAAATATAATTACCATCTATGACCTATTATAGTACCTACCCATTATTTCACTACTGTAGTTTTCTAGGCTTTGATAATTTTATAATAGGTGAGGAAAAAATGACTACGACGTCAGTTGTCAATCAACAAATCAATTAAACCGTTGCAACTGTTTTAATCGAAATTACAACGGCAATTTGAGTCTTAGTTTATCGAATAGGTATTATTTTGAAAATGGAATTCAGAATGTATTATCTATAGGTACAGTGATGTGTTGATGTCCTTCATTGTATTTTTTTTTTCATTTCTAAACATGAGTAAACGTCGTTTTCTTTTTCTTAATGTTTTTTTTTTTTGGTAGGTTTTCTGTTACAAATAAGTTCGTGTCCAATATTATAGGAAGCTTTTACGATAAAATGAAATTAGTTCATATTGAATTCAATGTAGAGACAGCTGCAATTTGCAAGTTATTACCGTAGCATTTTTAGATGCTTTATTATTTAAATTCACCCTGTGAGGTTATTGCGTAACAGTCATTTAAAAATGTCAATCGACCGTTATGCCTTTAATTGTGACCGTTCATCCACGTTCATTGCGCTAAACTACGTTGTGGAGCAGACGTTTTTTAAACCATGAAGTAATGGAAGGAGTTTCGGCAAAAACCCTCGGAATGTCATGGAAAGGGTGTTTTGCAATAATGGTGCTCTACTGACCCACTGCTGGACTAAGTAACCCTGATAGATCACCTATGTTTGAGCGAAAAATTTCAAGCTTACTTACGGTCCTTACTTAAAATCATTATTTTCCTAAATACCTAGTTATTTTCCCAGAAGACTCTCGCAACGTTAAATTGTCGAAAATTTCAATTAATTCTTCGTATGTAATTAAGGTACTGCTGTCTCTAAATAACTGCATAACAGGAACTAAGCCTTTCTAGGGTACGCAAAAACCTAGACTTTGCTTTTTACGTCCAGTCGAAACAATTTTTCCTAAAAAAAAAAAACTCGAAATAAGCCAAGGTAGCAACTCTATTAGCTTCCGCACCTATTTACTTTAGTAACAAGAGCTTACGACCTATTTCCATAGAGCTTATATTCTTTTCTGCTTCCAAAAAGTCTTTATTTCGTAACAAATTATTCCCGTTCACAATAAACTGTGAATTCAACTGCAATGCAGAGTTGTATGCGTAGAACGCTATAGGGAAGAAAGCACCCTAATATAAAACATTTTTAATTTATTGGTAGAAGTTTGGTAGTTATGACCAAATAATATATTTAAAGTCAATGTCACACCGAATAGTCTGAATGTGAAGCATTTTACAGCAAAAAGTAAATAGAAGTTGAACTCTCAAAGTGACAGTCATTGCTACTGTTGGTGTGACTGTCAAATTTTGACAGACGTTGTCACTGTCAAATTTCCCCAATTGACCATGAACTTTATGCTCATGCGATAAAGTTGAAAATCGATCAAAGAAATTTTACTGATTGGGGTAGCTTGATGTGCTGGCGTCTGTACAATTACCCCGCTGATAGAAAGTAGTCACTGCCCCCATGGACACCTCTGCAATTATCAATTTTAAAATTTTTGATAAATAAATTTACGTTTTAAAGTGTCTTATAAAATTTACATTTTTTAGAAGTAAATTCGCAATATCTTCTCGTCCCAAATACCGCAGTGTCTCAAGACGAAAGTTTTTGACCAGTGTGTGTTGCCAGTGATAACCTATGGTACAGAGACGTGGTCGCTCACAATGGGCCTTATCAGAAGGCTAAAAGTCACGCAAAGGGCAATGGAGAGGGCTATGCTCGGAATTTCCCTACGTGATCGAATCAGGAATGGAGAGATCCGCACGAGAACCAAGGCAGCCGACATAACCCAAAGAATTGCCAAACTTAAGTGACCGTGGGCAGAACAGATTGCCAATGGGGCCGAAACGTTCTGGAGTGGCGACCGCGTACTGGAAGACGTAGGGTTGTGAGCCTTGTGAAGGCCGCGGGAATCCGCTGGATGCGAGAACCGCAGAACCGGTCGAAGTGGAGGAGCTTGGGGGAGGCCTATGTCTAGCAGTGGACGTCTTTCGGCTGAAGTCGTTATGATGAAATATCCAGAATGAAAAAGTCCTTCTTCCAGGTCCCAGGATACCTATTTGTCTGTTTTGTAACGATCGTTTCGGTGGTCTAAGCGTGAAAAGGTAACAGGAAAACATACTGAGTTACCTTCGCATTATACTAAATATCTGGATGGCCGAGCTTTACTCAGTTTTTTTTTTAATGGTTTGACGTTTCATAATTATGAAACCTAGCTAGATCGATTTATCTTCTCCAAAAGCCCCTGCATAACTACTAAAGTTCATGAAAATCGTTGGAACCGTTTCCGAGATTCAAATTATATCTAAGAATAATTTATTGTTTTAAAAGTTACATTCAAATGCGTTGCTTCCTGGAACTCACACTAGGATTCCCTGTGTCGTGAGATCCAGGCTCCTTCGTTCCGTTTACATTGATTGCTATGATTCTATACATGTAGATAATGGTACGTTACAATAAATTTCTTAATTTCTTCTAATCTATAGAGAAGAATATACAATAAAACTTACAATCAAACAAAAACTATACATATGTATAAACAACCCGCGCGGAACTTTCATCCCCTATTTAACTCCCTTTGGGGTTGAATTTCGTAAAAACCTTCCTTATTCCTTGTCTACATTATAAAGGGAACCTCTGTGCAAAATTTCAGCTTTCTAGGTCCAAGGGTTTGGGCTGGGCGTTGATGAGTCAGTCAGTCAGTCAGGACTTTTCTTTTTATTTACATAGATAGATGTGAAAGTTTGTACGTTTGTTAGTCAATCACGCAAAAATGGCCGAATAGATTTGAATGGAATTTCGCACACAGGTAGATTATAACCTAGATTAACACTTAAGATACTTTTTTTCCCGGTAGTAAGTTACTGTGGTATAATTTCCGATCGCCACGCGGGCGACGCCGCTGGCATCTAATTCATAATGTTAGTATAGACATGAACTCAAGGTTGATGACAGCATAGCTCCATACCGGTGAAACTGCAAGGTCACACCGTCCTTGCCACCGTCTGACCGAGGATGAGCGGTCGTTCTATATAAATCGATACTTATTAACGCATTAAGAAATCAGCACGCTCCAAAAAGTATGAAACAAAAAACAGTCTCATCTACAGGCCTAGACAAAACACATTTCTGTCAGCGTACACGCCAAACGCTACACCAAAATGTATGGGAAAGACATTACCTGCGAAAAGGCTACGTCTCGTGTCCTTTCCGCAGGTAATGTCATTCCCAAATATATATTTGTCTCTAGGCCCTGAAATCCGTGGTTGAATGCCGCTTTGTCCTAAAGATTGTGACCGCTTACTACTCATGATTTACATAGGCCTCCCACGCCTTCATCTTTGCGTGGGTTTTGCTAGAATCGCCACGCTTGGCAGGCGGGTCGGCGATCGCAGTATGGTGTTTCGTGATTCTCTAGTAAGTCCCTTAGTCGCCTTCTACGACATCCACGGGAAGAGGTATGGTGCTATTCTTTTTACGTCCGGCACCATACGAATAATTCGCTTAGTACTAAAAATAACTAGTAGTAAAGGTGCTCTTACACGGGCAATTTCTTGAGCTGTTATTGCTCGGCAACACTAATGGATCAATCTGGATCAATCTCGAGCAATTGCCGATGTTTTTCGGCAATAATGCTTCTGATTGCTCCATATATTTCATGAGTTGCCGAATATCCAATCGGTTCGAAAATTGTTAGTCAATTTTCTATTATATCTACTTGTCACGTTTTTGCGAGAGGACCGGCCGGCGGCAGAGACGGCGGAGGAGGCGCATTACCTTGTTTTTTAAGTTGCTCCATATTGTTTGGCTGTATCTCTGGAAACATCTTGCTACATGTTGCCATTGCCCTAAATTGCTGGATGTAGTCGTGACGTCATATTTGACGAGAATTGCCGAAGATGGAGCAATTTTACGATGTATTGTTTTGTTAGGTAACTGGCATACGATCACAGCTTTCAGATGACTATACTTTCGTGTCTAGTGGTTAGTCCAGTCGGGCTTAAGTTTTCGAACTAACTTTTTATTTAAAATATTTTGGGGTTAGCTAAAAAATAATACGTATTTTTGAAATGTGGTATTTAAGCCCATTCATTTGATACCACGAAAATAGCGTCAAAGAGTGGCGATTGTTAACAGCACAACAGACTCGGTGTCAGCCTTCTGCGCAAAGTTCGAACCGGTCATGGTACAGAGGCCAGCACATCAAACTATCCTAACCTAAAATTTCCCAATTGAACATGAACGATACTGTTTGGCAATAAAGTTGAAAAACTATCAATGTTTAAAAGATTGGGGTAGCTTGATGTGCAGGCCTCTGTACATCGGCCGTATTGTAGTCTACCTCGTGTTGCTGGCCCGCACGACAGTTAACACGCAACAGTGACGCAAAATCCCTTTCTTAGAAAAATATTTTTATCTGTGGGTATGGCTCGCGCCCTATTTCATGATAGGTAAACTGGCACTCTCGTTATAATTATACTGATCCTATATAATCCGAACTATCCTAAATCTCGTTAAAATTATAAAACACTTTCGTTTCTCTACCTTTCTACATAAATAAAACAAATGTGACATAGGCTTAATGCACAAACCGTGTGAAGACAAAACCCAAAAATTAAAAAAAAACATAACGTGCGAAATGATGAATAGACAAATACAATTCCTGTACATCTCTGCTTATCCATAGAGACACAATAGCCGAATTTCATAGTCAAAGTTAAATCATTCATTAAAAAAAAAGAACGAACCTTTAATTTAAACATCAAAAACAAGCAAACAGAATTGATTCTTAGTTGTCCGTTCCAAAATCAAATCAAATTCTCCACTTCCGAAATCAAATTTTTCATGAAACATTTTTTATCTGTTTTCCCTCTACTAAAGAGGACGCAGTGGGCCCGAGTTTTGCCCGCATTATGTCTAAGTTACTGCATACACTGTATACTACAGTCTGCCGCAATCTACTGACCTGCTTTCAGTCGTTACGGGCCATACTCTGCCGTAACTGCCGTATACGGCAGCCCGGATGTCGGCCGGACGGCGGAAAATTGCTGTTTCATACTTTGTTGAGAATTTTAGGCAAGCTAGCTTTGTAGGTTTTCCCGTAGGTACTGGTACTGAACGGGTTATCCGTAGGTACTAAATAATGCCGTGTGGTGCCGGCCGTAAAAGAATAGCACCATCCTATTTCTTCCCGTGGGTTTCGTGGAAGGCGACTAAGGGATTTACTAGAGAATGGGCAGCAGTGTTCTCTATGCATTTTACCACCATACTGCGATCGAAAACCCGCCTGCCAAGCGTGGCGATTATGGCAAAAGCCGCAGTGGACGTCTTTCGGCTGAAATGATGACTAAATAATTTAACATAACAATCATGACGCCTTGTTTCAGCGAAGGGTTGGCAGATGTCTACCTACCTAAGTATAGTAGGTACACCCACATAGCTTTATCAAGGGCGGGCGTATAAAGCAATTTTTAAACACATTTTTTTAGTAACTTCGAACTGAAAATATTGATGGTTGCGAGTTTTTTTTACGCCTTGTAGGTAAGGTATTCATGAAGGTTTTGTAATGGAGGTAACAGCAATTTTGCGCCGTCAATTAATTATTTTAGGTGAAAGTGACGTGAACAAATGATTAAATGAATAGGTATCCTACCTGTACCTATTCATTTAATCATTTGTTCACGTCACGTTCCTAATTATTGTATGTCTATGGTTCGGTGGATAAACCTTTTTTCTTTAGATCCTCTGCCTTTACCTGAATACTCTATAGGTATCAAAAGTTATGTTATTTTAATTTAATTAATAAATTTGATTTGACTCAGTGGTCAAATCAATTCTTTTTTTTTTTACGTGTAGTTCTCATTTTTCGTAGCATTGCAGTCAATGCTACGCAAAATTTGAATTACACGTTCTCTACTCTGTGGCAAACTGCCAACTACCAACTGTTTTTTAGCGTTTTTAATAATTTCTAAGGGTCTACAAACACAACGTACAGTTTTTTTTTTTTTCTAAATTATCTGTAGTTGGTAAAGGAGACAAGGTATTAGATTAATGCTACACTCTGATGCTACGAAAAAATGTAATTACTGCCGAGTACCTAATTAGTAATAATTTAAAGGTAGAATTTTAACTAATTTTACCGAAATAGGTACCTAGGTATTATTAGGTTTATCGAAATACCTTAATCGTGATTGAGAACCAAGACAGTCACTTTCCTTAGTGTGAATAATTTCATCACCACTGCGGGCTTAGCATGACGCTTTGTATTTCTACGAAGAATAGACAGTGCTTTTTCAATACAAAGTGATATTTTGTTCCTACATTTTTGACATCGCATCGTAGATATCCTTCTACAATCTGTCATTTTGTCTTTCGTTTCTAAGGATCTTTGTCTAGATCCTTTTAAATGTGGACTATTCCAGAAGAATATTTCATCCCTAACTGTGAAAATCACACTAACAATAAAACTTTCTACTGGACGACCACAAAGTAAATACGGTTATCTACAAAATCATGATTCGTTTAGAACGCATAACTGTGATAATTAATAGAAAAACATCATCAGCTGCCTAGCCTTTTCCCAACTATGTTGGGGTCGGCTTCCAGTCTAACCGGATGCAGCTGAATACCAGTATTTTACATGGAGCGACTGCCTATCTGACCTCCACAACCCAGTTACTGAGTAATACGATACCCCTTGGTAAGACTGGTTGTCAGACTTTCGGGCTTCTAACGACCCGTAACGACTGTCAAAGATCCACAAATGACAGCCGGGACCAACGGCTTAACGTGCTTTCCGAGGCACGGAGGGGTCTTGGTATGTAAAGATGGTCACCCATCCACGGACCAACCGCGGCAAGCGTAGCTTAACCTGGTCGATCGACCCGTGCAGCTATTGTTATTTAGCCACAAGCCCATCAATGAATAGAAAAACATAGCTACCTTATCCTATTGTACATCATTTAGTTAATAGGTAGTCATGTCTATTCTTCCGTCGACAAATCGGTGGTCGTGGTAAGCCTGCTGCTCTTAAAACAGTGAGAGAAAACATCGTGAGGAAACCGGCATGTTCTAGGACTAAAAATTCGAAATACACCCTGGGCCTGCGTGGTGGATTATAGCTCACTCCCTCTCGAAATGAGAAGGCCTAAGCTGTGTCCCAGCAGTGGGATTATTAAAGGCTGATTATGTGCTCTCAAAACGAAGGAAAATATCATGAGGAAACCGTCATGTCCTAGAACAGAACATTCAAAGATTTCAAAGACGTGTAAGTCGTGACATCTACCAACACGCACTCTCCAGGGGTGCGGGTTTGTTCGAAAGAGATAGGTACCGCCGCCCCTGGCATACAGGGTACTACTGAGGGAACACGGGTGGGTTTTAGTCAGTAAAAGTCTGACACGCCCTCTTGCTCCACCCAAAGCAGGAGAAGTTATTTGATGAATTCCCATCCAAAAAAAAAACCTACATTCCCCTCAAAGAGAGAACGCCTATGTCCCAGTCCCAACAGTGGAAACATTATAGACTACCTAGGTAGGTATTATATTAGTAATAATTATAGATACTTGCCTAGTCTTATTTACTTAAAGTCTTGTGCACGCCTTTTACCCCCACAGCTTAAATCCACAAAACAATTTTCATTAAAATTTGGTTGGAGGTAACTGGGAAGTTGAGAAACTATACGTATCGACCATTTGTTAATTTCAATGAATACTTGCCACCTGCATGCAGTGCGATTATCTCAAGGTGATCGCATTGCAGGTTGTTACCTATTTTAATGTTAAAAAGGGTAGACAAACGTAGAGAAGTATGTAACCACTAAATTTCGTTTTTAAACCCAGATAGTCATTTGACAGACGTACGTAATGTCAAAGTCCTTTAAAGCAAACACACAAACACTTGTCAGAATTTTTCTTGAATTTAAGAAATGTCAGATTACTATCTGGTTTTAAAAAAACGATCATAATGTATTATTTATAAAGCTAGGTAGGGCGGGGCCCTAGAAGAAAAGAAAATAAGCTTTGGAAATACCTATTTAGGTACGCTTTTTCGCTGTCCATTATTGGCCCTCTATTAAAAAGAGAGTTAGGTATATAATTATCACACGTGGCCTTCTATTCAAAGCAATGTGTGATAATTATTCACCTTTATGTAAAAGAGGTCATCCATGTTTCAGTCAAAGAAAAATGTACCTCCAACGCGAGTTCTCATACGTTTTCAATCGTTACATTCTCTGCACTATCGTTAGCAAAATGCTCTCCATTATGCTTACACAAGAGGCAAGGTGGGGCGTGTACCGCACACAAATATACCTACATAATACGTATAACGTACTTACTAGAACTAAGTCAGTGTGTCAATGTAAACAGCAGTTTATAATGAATTGTTACCGCACGCAGCACGCAGCTGACGATCGGTCAATGAAGAACAATGGCTGCTGTGTTGCGTGGAAATGTCGGTAGGTGGCGTTATTGGTTGGTGTTTCGGAAAAGCGATCCTAGATGGCGCTGTTTGAATGTTTTATTTTTCAAAACTTTATAACGAGACTATATGAGGCACAAAATAAGTGAAATAATGATGTTATGGCTTTTTAACGTCGATTAACTAAAAAAGCTACCTTTTCTAAACTGAATGCTAGCTGATGCCTAGCAATGGCAACTTTGACATTGTCAAAATTGACATTAAAAAATCAAATCGCTCGTCACATTTCAAAACAAAGTGGAGTTCAGTTTACGTCTGTATTTATTTACAAAATTATTCATAAAATGACTGAACTCACAACATTAGCAACATTAAAATGCAAGCAACAAGCGATACGCGCTGTCAGGTTCAACGTGGACGGCACATACTGCCTAACATGCGGCGCAGACAAGAAGATAAAACTCTGGAATCCCCATCGACAACTATTGCTGAAAACTTATGGAGGCCACGCAAATGAGGTTTTAGATGCTGCAGGATCCTGTGATAGCAGTCAAATCATATCCGGCAGTGCTGATAAATCCGTAATTTTATGGGATGTTACCACAGGACAGCCCCTACGAAGATACCGTGGCCATGCAAGTTCTGTAACATGCATAAAATATAACGAAGAATCCACGATGGCAATTTCAGGGTCAATAGACAATACTGTGTGTTTTTGGGACGTGCTAAGCCGTAGACAAGAGCCAGTGCAAGTTTTAAAAGATGCAAAGGACACCATAACTTCCATCCAGGTTACGGACCATGAAGTTTTGACTACATCAGTGGACTGCCATGTTAGATTGTATGATATAAGAATGGCAAAGATGGTCACAGATTACATAGGCCATATTGTGACATTTGGAAGCCTAACTAGAGATGGCCAGTGTTATATTTTAAGTTGCAACGATAGTACTATAAAATTATTTGACAAGGAATCTGGGGAAATACTTAACACATTTACAGGTCATGAAAGCAGAGATTATCTGTTAGAAAATGCTGTTAATGAGAAAGATAGTCATATTATTTGTGGGTCGGCCACGGGAGAAGTGTTTTATTATGACTTAATTAGTAGTGCATGTACACAGAAATTAAAGCATAGTGAGAACAGGCCTGTAGTGTCTCTGAGTCATCATCCCACTGATAATTGTTTAGTAACTGCTTGTGAAGATGAAATTAAACTATGGGGATTACAAGTTATGGAGGAATAAAATATTATAAGTAAATTAAAGGTTTTATATATTGTTCTTGATCCTTTTAGTATACCCATAAAAGTAAACCATATTTTTTTGAAGTCAATCGCCTCAAGGGAAGCCAGTATTGTCAAGCTGGTCTAAATAGGGTATTACCCGATTTGATAAAAACTATTTTAATTTGAAGATCGGGACGATATAGGTATTTAACAGAAAAATAAAAATAAATGTTTTAGTACACATTTTCTCAATAGGGTATTTTCCAATTTTTCAAAAACTATTCTAATTTGAAGATTGGAACAAGATATTGAACAGAAAAATAAAAATAAATTGATTTCTATCCATTTTCTCAATTAAAAACGATTTAAACCAAATTTGTTTTTAGTTGTTTTGAATTTACCGCCAAAACGCTTCTCACGATGACTTTTTATCACGTGTCGTCAACTTTGTGTAAACTAAAGTTGTTAGTAAGTAAATAAGTGAATGTCGAGTTTATATTTAACAAGATTTTTTATGGATATAAAGTTATATTACTGGTATGCGGTGCCTCTGTACAAAAATACTTCTAAAACGGTGCCAAACTAAGTATTTGTACCGGTGCCGTATAAACAAAGTTGACGTCACATGTCACGTGTCAAAAAGTCATCGTAAGGAGCGTTTTGGCGGTAAATTCAAAACAACGAAAAATAAATTAGATTTTAATCGTTTTAAGTGAGAAAATGTGTATGAATAAATTTATTTTTATTTTTCTGTTAAATATATCGTCCCAATCTTCAAATTAAAATAGTTTTTATGAAATCGGAAAATACCCTATTAAAAAAACGATTAAAATCTAATTTATTTTTCGTTGTTTTAAATTTACCGCCAAAACGCTCCTTACTATAACTTTTTATCACGTGATATGTGACGTCAACTCTGTTTATACGGCACCGGTACCTACAAATACTTATTGGCGCCAGCGTTGCCAGAAGGTTACTTTTGTAACCTTTTAGGTGATTTCTAACTCCCTCAGGTTATTTCTAGGTTACACGACTCGAAAGGTTACTTTTAGGTGATTTTGCGGAATTTGTAGAATATTATTAGTTTCTTACTTGAAAAGGAACGCAATGTTGCCAATGTTGGCTAGTAAAACTCCTGACAAGTACAACTCTTAATAATAAAAAAACTAATCCGGCTCTCTCGCACTAATGTATTCCAATAACACTTTTCTGTTACTCGCTCGCTGAATCGGACAGATTCGTTCTTGTTCAAGTTCGTCCGTGCTTTGGCGCGCGCTCATTGGTCAAAACTAAGATCAAAAATAATAAGGATGGGGAAGGCGCAGGTATTTATTGATGTACAGAGGCCAGCACATCAAGCTACCCCAATCTGTCAAATTAATTTGATAGTTTTCAACTTTATCACAAAGGAATAAGGTTCATGTTCAATTGGGAAAATTTGACAGTTTAGGATAGCTTGACCTGCTGGCGTCTGTACATATTTATACAAAACATTTTAAAATGATTCTTTGAAAGAAGTTCTTCAATCAGTAGGTTAGGTTGGGTTAGGTATATTTCTATCCTTTTTATGCCACTTGCAAATTACATTAAATAGTTTGTAAATGCAAACTTAAAAATGGGGTTTTACAAAATTAACTATTTTTGTAAGTTTCTGTGTATTCACTTTTAATGTTATGGTGGAAAAAAATGAAAGGTTATTTTTCACACTAAAAGGTTACTTTTTTATCCATGTCAGGTAACTTTTAAGAAGACCCGGCTGGCAACACTGATTGGCGCAGTTTTAGAAGTATTTGTGCATAGAGGCACCGCACACCAGTTATATCACTTTCTATCCATTAAAAATCTTGTTAATTATAAACTCGACATTCACTTATTTCCTTACTAACTACTTTAGTTTACACAAAGTAGACGTCACGTGATAAAAAGTCATCGTAAGAAGCGTTTTGGCGGTAAATTCAAAACTACGAAAAATACATTTGGTTTAAATCGTTTTTATTTGAGAAAATGGATAGAAATCAATTTATTTTTATTTTTCTGTTAAATATCTCGTTCCAATCTTCAAATTAGAATAGTTTTTGAAAAATTGGAAAATATCCTATTGACGATCATTCCGATGTAACCCGTCAGGGAGGTAAATTCGGTAATGTGAAGTGTGCGCGTCAGCATGCACGGAACAATGTGAATGGAACATTTTTTTTTTCAAATTTTACCTAGGCGATGCGAAACGAATTATTATTCTATAATTCTTCCTTGGCAGTAAATGTAGAACCATTTACTGCCAAGGAAGAATTATAGAATAATAATTCGTTTCACAATGCGTTCCCAACTAGTGGGGGAAACCTTTGGGAGGGGCGTAGAGTTACCTACGTTTGTGAGGGCGCGGAGGCGGCTTGAATAATAAAACTATGGATTCATTAAAATGTATGTTGTACGTATTAGAAAAGGTTGAGGCTAGTTTCCAAAACCAATGTGCTTTCATATTCATAACAATGTGAGAGTCAACTTTCAATCTAACCAAATGCCAGTGGCGAAACTCGAAAGCACCATATAACACGATTCGTACCAGGTTCCCTTCGCGGATTCGCATCGGCAACTCTATCGCTATTGAAAAACAGCACGTCAATAGTGGCTACTATTGTCAAAAAAATATAGTAACACTAGGTACGGGTATTTCATTTACTATGACATTCAAACAACAAAGACGGTTGTTTTTAGCTTTGTATTACAACAACTAAAATGTTCTAAATTATCCCGGCGCCAAATCGTGAGAATCGGGAACGAAAAAATCATAAAACGCGATACCGTAATGATGTCACAGGTCACGTCGCGCGCCGCCGCGCCGCCGCCGCACCGCTTGATAGGGACGAGAGCATATAAATGTACTCTGTGGACGGGTTATGACAGAGATAGATATATAAAATGCGTCAGCGAGAACGAGATGGAGGAATATTGCAAATTTGGTTTTCAGCTATTCAACTTTATTGGATTTAATTCTTTACATTCCAATATTAATTTAAAATGATAGTACTAACTTACTGACTTCTCAATAAATAATACTTTATCGATAAGTCAGTGAGTTAAAACCATCTTCGCTTCAGCTTCTCTCTTAGAAAAATTGACACCTCGCCGCTGCCAAATGCAGCTAATAGTTAATATAACTTCCTTCTACGGTTATTAAGCAACTCTAAGGGCCGAAACTGCGTTACGCGGGCGCCCGCGACGGTCAACCGTCGCGGGGTGGGTCGTAATGATGTCTGTCGCGGGGACATTTTATTTACGACTAGCTGCTGCCCGCGGCTTCGCGGGATCCGCGTGGATGTCGGAAATTATCCCACGGGAACGTGCTACCGCGACCTAAAGTAGCCTAACCAACGACGGGCGCCCGCGCGTGGGACCGCGACTGGGCACATTTGTATGAAACCGCGCGGGCGTCCGCTTAACGCAGTTTCGGCCCTAAGCAAGAGCTACAAGAAATAATTACATTTATAATATAATTTTAAATATACTATCGCAGTTTAGTCATGAAAAAGATCCAATAAAATATTCATCGCTGTCAATCCTTTGAAGGTGTCGACTGCTTCGGACACCATGGCTTATCCTGCAGTAGGAGCGCAGGCCGGATAGCACGGCACGCCAGCATCAATGACATTTTCCGTCGTGCTCTTGTCACCGCCGCGGTACCAGCTGCTCTAGAACCCAATGGCTTGGCACGCGACGATGGGAAGAGACCAGGGGCCTAAGTCTACTAATTTATAAACGTTACAATGGTCTCTCAATGGTGTGTTTTTGACAGTTTTTGTATGGCAAATCTGTCAAAAACTTACCATTGAGAGACCATTGTGACGTTTATAAATTAGTAGACTTAGGCCCCAGATGGAATGACCATAATGGCTTGGAAGTTAGGTTGGCCTTTGGTGTGGGATGCAACATGTGTCGACACCCTTACGCCATCCCATCTTTCTAGTACGGTGGGTTGTGCTGGGGTGGGTGCGGCTGCTGTAGGTACGGAAAACCTCAAACGGCGCAAATATTCCAATCTTATTGGAACCTAAATGTTCGAGCCGTTTGGGGTTGAAACTCTAGGGCCATGGGGTCCGAGTGCCCACTTAGTTTTCCGAGACATTTCCAAGCGGTTGGTCGACTCTTCACGTGACCAAAGAGCTGGCCTATTTTTCGGCCAAAGAATCAGCATTGCCATACAACGTGGCAGTGCTGCCAGCCTTTTGGGCACTTTTTCCATTGACAACGATGCGGACGTATTTTTTGATGCCTTATGGTCATTTTCTTTTTATATACCTGTACATATTACCAAAAAAGTATATTGTTTGAAAAAAAAAAAGTCGTTTGTTTCCACCTAATGCCTAATGTCTAAAGACAAGGTGTCAAAGCCATCATTTCCAAACGAAGAGGAATTTAAAAATTTAGAATCATACGTCAAAGTGCGTCAATTTATTCGCATTCCAAACATCTCATCACGTAAATTTAGTACTTTTAGCATGATGTTCCCACTGAATGATTATTTAAAATTGTTTATATTATGCGCGGTAGCTGTTTTCAGGGGGCTCTGACTCTCTGAGGTGGTATTCAAAGAGTCTTTTAGATACGGATAGTGAGTTTTCATGACTGATTTCAAATAAAAAATAATACAGAATGTCTTCAGTTCTTTTTCGTTATTTAAGAAAAATGCTTAAATTCTATTACATATTTAACTGGAACGCATGTTCTATTAGTTTTATTCGCCGTTCCTGCGCTTCTTTTACATTCTGCCAAGCTTTTGCGATAATTCGCCGAAACAAACAGTCTTAGAACTAAATGTAGTGTACAAAATGGGGGCCAAAACACCAGAACAGACAAAGAAGGGCAATAAGCCTCGTCCGCCGGTGAAATGCGATGTTTGCGGGCGTAAATTCCTAAATGTCTCTGCGTTGAAGTCGCATAAAAAATTTCTCCACGAGAATACGGAGCCAAGTAAACGTGTGCCGTTTAAAAAACAAGAAAATGCGAGGCCGGTTAAGAAGAAGATGGTTCCTTTGCATTTGTTGAAGAGGGTCAATCCTCCGCAGGTAAAAGAAGTCGAGAAACCTGAGGAGTCTATGAAACCTGTGGAATTAGCGCCAAAATCTCCGAGTGTAGCAAAAAAGCCTGAGTTTGAGTGCCCAGTGTGTGCAGCTAAGTTCCCTGTGTATTTCACGGCGTTCAGACACATACAAAAGACTCATTGTATTGACGATCAGGGGGAAAAAGTGTGAGTAAAATATTTGTTGTGTATACTGTTGACAATAGTGCCTTTGTAAACATTAATTTGTATTACTTGACAATAAAAGCTTACTTACATACATAGGTACAAGAAAGTAATAATCTTGAACACATATTATTTTATCTTAGTAACCAATTCATCATCTGCCTAGCCTGTTCCCAACTATATTGGGGTCGGCTTCCAGTCTAAACAGATGCAGCTGAATACCAGTACTTAACATGGAGCGACCACCTATTTGACCTCCTTGATCCAGTTACTGGGTAACACAGTACTACTAAGTAAGACTGGTTGTCAGACTTTCAAGTTTCTGATGACCCGTAACTGTAACGATGACAAAGATCCACAACTGACAGCCGGAACCGACGGCTTTACTTACTTTCTGTGGCAAGAGAAGCTTAACCTGACACAATAACACGTTTGGTGCAGTGGTTAAGTGATTAACTGCTGTGCTGCATGTCGCGGGTTCAATTCCCTCACGGAACAAATATTTGTATGAACTACAAGTAGTTGTTCCGGGTCTGGCGGTTTGTGTATGTGAGTTTAAATGTTTGTAAACGCACCCACAATACAGGAGAAATTCCTAGTGTGAGGCAATGTTTAAAAAAAAACCTGATCAATCAACCCATATGGCTCTTATTAATACTTAGCGACTAGCCCCTCATTTTAGTAAAGAGTGGGTAGGCTTTCCACTAGGTTTGTATCCACTAGTTGGACCGATGACCTTGTGAAGGCCGCGGGAATCCGCTGGATGTGGGAAGAACAAGACCGGTCGAAATGGATGAACCTGGGGGAGTCCTATATCCAGCAGTTGATGTCTTTTGGCTGAAATGATGATGATTTCAAATGTGACGATTTTCGATGTCACATAGTTTTCTTTAATATTGTTTAATATTTTCCAGACTTCCGAACTCCCCGCATCTAGTAAAACCAATACGTATAGAGACCTGTGCCTCATGCAATGAGGAGATTCGTTCAACAACATTGCACGACTGCCCTAAAATGCAGGTGTATAAAGACCAGTACTTATGCATGGGATGCAACCAAGTCTTCAGCGGTCTCATGTTATTTCAAAATCATGTCAAAGGATTGCATGCGGAGGAAGTGCAGAATTATTTCTTCCCGAGTAGAAAAGGTATGTACTGCTAAGTAATTGGAAATGACAGTTGAATAATGATTTCATAATCAACCTATAATGTACTCACTGCTGTGACACAGGCCTCCTCTCTGTGAGTGGGAGTGGGCCGTTATCTACCATGCGGGCCCAGTGTGGGTTGGTAGATGTCACGTATCCCGGTTCTAGAACCGGTTACAGTTTCCTCACTATGTTTTCCATCACCATTTTGGGAGCTGTGGTGTTGAAATATACACAAAGTAAAGCGCTTGGATTAGAACCTGCGACCTACAACTCGGTAAGTCGCGGCTGTTACCACTGGGCTACCACTGCCCAATGATTTAACTTGTTAGATTTGCTCTACTGCTTCAAAAGATAGTCACGGTTCTGTTTTCGGTGACACAATGATGCAGTGACATGATTTAATAATGTGTGGTCTCACTGTTCACAGTAAAGGGCACTTTATTTCAAATGATTAAGTATGGTGAGGGTAAATCAAGCAGTTTAAATCTTAAATATACTCTTTTGTGTAATATATGCCATCACCACTGCTCTCAAATTTTATTTGACTGTATAAACCATGTTTTTTTAATTTTTATTAATGAAATTTTCATTTTTTGATGATTTAATTACTTACCTATTATTGTATAGTATCAAGTTCTTCCAACTTATCAGACAGCTGTGCTGCTGGGGAGTTTTTTGCGCCACTTCTTCTTCCCAGCTAAAGCACTAGGAAGTGTCGAAGGGTGGGCGTTTTTGGGGGACTGTCTTATGTATTTTGACGTCCGAAAAGTGCGGACTCTCAGCCTAGTTTGAATAAAAGATTTTTGATTCTTTTCGAGTCGGAAAACATTGCGAGGAAACCCAGAATGTTGCATAACCAAACATTTGAACAGATACTTGATATTTAGTAACCCGCACTGGGCCGAATGAGCTACTCCCTCTCACAGAGGGAATGTTTGTTTTTCGACAGTTAAATCATTAGAGGGTTGATTATGCTATACTATGATTATCCTACCCACTTCCTGCATTGGAAATATTGCAATATATGCAAAAATAAATAAATACTAACATAAGCTATTTAATTAATGTTGATGCCATGGCATAAGGATGAGTACACTATGGCATTAAGTTAATGCCATGGTGTTAGTTATTTTCACATAATGATATTAATGGCATAAACAATTTTTATAGTTAACAGTAGGTACTTACAGATAAACTATAAGATCGACATTGGTACAGTGTGCTCAATATCTGTGATTCCAAATTCTCATAAATAAATAAATGGAAAGATCGATTGACCATGCTAAGGCGAAACTTGCACGGGATGCAGGACGAAATTCCAATAGGGTATTTTCCAGTTCATTAAAAACTGTTCTAATTTGAAGATTGGGACGAAATATGTAACAGAAAAAGAAAAGTAAATTGATTCACATCCGTTTTCTCAATTAAAAGCGTTTAAAACCAAATTTATTTTTCATTGTTTTGAATTTTCCGCCAAAACGCTCCTTACGATGACTTTTGTCACGTCACCACACGTGACGTCAACTTGACTCACGTGGCTCGTGACGTGGCCAGAAATAAAAAGTTTTTAAATGAATTTCATTTAGCAATGCCAGTATAACTATACCTACAGGGTGGCATGAGACATCGATGCTCAAACTGTAACCATTAATTCAATAAATGATCCTGAAGCCCGCTCCGTTTAAATTTTCCTTTGGTTACTAAAAAATAAATATGCTGTTCCATAAATTTTGACCGTGTAAAAATTGCACTTTTCTACGAAGCAACAGTCTTGTTTTTATGACAACCAACAAACGATTTATACGCTACGGGATCTAGGATCATGTGCTGAATTCATGGTTACCGTTTGCATTTCAACGTCACTGCCACCCTATACCAGACAGTCTATACTTCACCACTTGCTAATTCAAATAACAACGTGTAAATAATCAGGCTGTTACTCTTTCCTGGGGCCGTATCCGTGCAAGAGAGAGATACAGCTACACAGGATATAGAGCACCATCTCTTTTTTACAATGAAACAATAATGGCTTTGGCACTTCATAATATGGCCTCAGTTTACTGCCTAATAGCTACTTTTCACTCATATTAATGATTTAACTTATATTTTGTAACAACATAGTGTCCATGCTCCGTTATGCACCGTGTCCATGCTCCGTTCTTCTCCATAGGAATCTATGCTTTGAAATAGGCAACTAACTTCATCTTCTGTTTGACCAACTCCTTTGACAATTCAAAAGTGTTTGCAAATGGTTTAAATGAAATGCTTTGAGTTTCACTTTCATTATCAGTATTTACAGAACTGCTTAATTTTTCAGATTTCGAATCCTGGAAAACAGAATTGCAAGAATCAACCAACACTGAATTTGTACGTCTCAATAAACTGAAGGCAAAAGAAATATACCACTGTGCACACCAGTCCACTGTACCAACGACTGCAACAAGAATATGCCCGGCCTCCATCACTGTGAGAGAATATTCTAGAGGCATCCATGTATGTTATTTCAAAGAACACTGCGGACATAAGGTTATAAAAGATATACAGTTGAAAAATCACAAGCAATACAGCATATCTCTATACACTAGGGAAACTGACGATTTGACGTTAGAAGTGGAAGACTATAATGACCTGTACATACAGTTCAAAAACATGATCATGTGTATATTGAAAGATGCAGGTAAAGCAGATGCTGCTACTCTAAGAGATTTGTTAGGAAGAACACTGGAAATGACCACAGTATTAAAGAATTATAACCAGGAAGATCATAATATCACGTCAAACACCAAAAGTTTATCTGATGACCAAATTTCTAAGAGTCTAGATAATTTAAAACCTAAAAGTAAACGCAAGCAAAGTTTTGATAAAAAAGTGGAGACAGTGGTAGCAAAGAAAATTAAGCAAAGCCCATCGGTTGCTGAGAACGGTGTGACAAAAAGGCATAGTAGAAGCAGCACTGCAGTTAGCAAATCGGTGTCGAATAATAAAAGTATACCGAAGAAGAAAGAGGACACCATATCTACCAGCAAACCCGCACCAAAAAAGAATGAGCAAACAACAACAGATAAAGAATTACAAGAATTACTCGAAGAGAAATTCGGGTATACACCAAAAAAGACTGCTTTGAAAAGATCCGAGGAACCTATAAAGGCTGTTCTCAAAAAACCGGAAGTAGAACAACAAAAGGCAGAAGAGTTAGTAGTCGTTAAAAAACCAGAGGAAATCCCAACGAGACCACAAATTCAGTCCCCATCGTCCTTCAACGAGTCATACAAGCACTTTGTTGACCAGAACTTCAAATGCGTTAAAGAAACAAGTACACCAAAAACAAAAGCAAACGTGAAGAAAAAGGAAGTTATGAAAACTAAAATGGGACAGTTTAAAGCGAAGCCGGCATCACCTAAAGCTGTGTCACCAAAATCGCCTAAAATACTGAAAGAGATAGTGAAGGAAGTTACAAAAGAAGTGCCCGTAACACCTGTACCTTTTAAAGCGAAGCCAGATATTAAGTACGTGGTAAAAGAACAAGAGAATGATTGTAACATTCTTATTTTGAAAATTTGAAAGGGAAAGACCATTGCAAATTTTCAAAATAAGAATGTTTGTTGTGTTATAGGTATGAGCAGACGGATATTATAACCGTGGCCCAGATAAAGTGGTTTACGCGCGTTATCCAGATATTGTAATCTATTCCAAAAAAATTGTTGAAAGTGTAAACAAGGCATAATTCTAACACA
Organism: Polymixis flavicincta; assembly: GCA_949987655.1. Taxonomy (NCBI): domain Eukaryota; kingdom Metazoa; phylum Arthropoda; class Insecta; order Lepidoptera; family Noctuidae; genus Polymixis; species Polymixis flavicincta. The sequence continues at coordinate 8,098,697 of OX465200.1, forward strand.
ATCACTCATTCAAGGGCATTTAGAATGGGTTAACTTTTATTAAATCTCCTTACTTTTTCCGTCAATTACATTTTGAATAACGTTATTAGATTGTAATTTATAAATCTTCGACGAAAATTGATAGAAAAATAATCTTAATTATCCATAGGAAAACATCTTAAAATTAGGAATTAGGTTTTAAGTATTCAAATGATCAAATATGGTTAGACCGGAAGCCGACCATGAAATGGGGAAAATGCTAGGCAGATTGATAACAGTATAATTTGCCGTTCACAGGTACAGTCGACCGCTTATCAGTGGTCGCACTTCCATTAAACCGCCATTACTGCTACGACATACACGCGCTGTCAGTGTCAAATTGTTCCACTTATGTGTGCCCATTTGTTCACACTTTCATTGAATTGTTTTGGAACTCGGTATAGCATCTCGCCTATTACTACGGTTACGAGCGTAAATTTCTTTATCTGGACCTTTAACATAGCATGAAATATCATGCTATCTCTATCACTCTTACGTGTATTGTTGAGACAGAAAGACTTTTAAGAAAGTTTCGAGTATTTTGTTGGTAGTATTATTTTAATGGTTGACTTGTTACTTGAGTTGGGCATATTTTAAATCTTATTGTGCAAATTGTGGGCTTTTGGACCACTGCTGGACTCTGGAAGCAAGAAATGTTTTGCCATATTTCCCTCTTGGTATTGTGATTGCTGATGGTGCAAGGTGGCTATGGCTTGGTATATAACAGTGCCCATGATCCAGGTTGACCCCCAGTGGCGACGGGAGACTCGACAGAGGTCAACGATGGCGTGAAAAAAATGGGGTCTCACAAATTGTAATTTTCTGACATTTTGGCAATTTTTTTTATGTATTCTGGAAATATGGTAGAAATACAGGGAAAGTTTTTATCCACTGCCATCCATTTTTTTTTTGTATAATTGACGAAAAATTTCTGTGCAAAAAAAACTGCTGTTTCATAGAAAAGTGCAATACCTACTCGGTCAAAATGTTTGGACAGCTGTTTTTTTTTTTTGTATAAGAAAAATTTCTGCGCTAGCGGTTCTAGAATGATATGCTGAATTTATGGTTACAGTTTGCGCACTGGATAAAAACGTTTCCTGTATAGCAGCAAATGTCCGCCGAAACCAGTAAAATTTTGAAAATGTCTAGTGAAATATTATACCAAGCCATATCGTGAAGAACCAATTACCTAGCCTCTTTTGCCAACTACTAAGGAAAAATATCTTCACATAGTATAAAACCAATTCGCTTTTCGTGTTTGTACAGACGCCAGCATGTCAACCTACCCCAAACTGTCAAATTTTCCCAATTGAACATGAACCTTATGCTAACGGTATAAAGTTTAAAATCTATCAAAGAAATTTGACAGTTTGGAGTAGCTTGATGTGCTGGCGTCTGTACGCTTAGATCTTTTAAACTACGCAACGGATTTTAATGCGGTTTTCATTAATAGACACGAGTGACTCAAGAGGACGGTTTATATGTATAATACACCGACCTCCACGCGAGCGAAGCCGCTCGCTATAGGCTATAGCTAGTATAGTCCTTACTAATATTATAAACGTGAAAGTTTGTATGTATGGATGTTTGTTACTCTTTCACACAAAAACGGCCGGTCGGATTTCGATGAAATTTGGCATACAGATAGATTATAACCTAGATTAACACATAGGATACTTTTTATCCCGGAGTATGTTCCCGCGGGATAATTTCCGACTTCCACGCGGGCGAAGCTGGGTTGGAAGCTAGTATATTAAACATTGGTGATGATTCTGTTGTGCACCAACTAGACTTTATTCAGGCTATTGCTGTCTTATTCCTTCTAATGAAAAAAACAAAATACGTATGGCACTCGGGGACTGCCGCGGTAAAGCTATTGCATAGCATTTTTTACCAACTTATGCAATTATAATTATTTTTTATTTATGCAGTTTTTTTTTCTTTGATATTAATTCAATTTACACTTTTTGAGCGTGGTGACCGTTATGAAAACAAATTTAATTCAAAATCAAAAGTCATTTATTCAAACTAGGCTGAGAGCACTTTTCGAACGTCAAAATTACATAAGACAGTCCCCCAAAAACGCCCACCCTTCGACACTTCCTAGTGCTGTAGCTGGGAAGAAGAAGTGGCGCAACAAACTCCCCAGCAGCACAGCTGTCTGATAAGTTGGATGAACTAGAATTATATCGTACAGTCGTACCATATACAAACACGTTAAGCGAACGCTCGGCCGAGCTACATGGTAGGCGGAGTGGGGGGTGTTAGGTTATATTTTCGTTACGGAATTTCTCGATTCGGTCGCCGCGCTCAAAGCCCGCGATAAAAGCTATGCAATAGCTTAAAAAGAGACAAATAAATAAGAGCTGTCAAATTTAGTTGACTATGATTTCCATTCGATATGATTCCAACGAAATTCATCATGCAATCTCGCCAAATTCAAGGCAATCGACACGTGATTTAGTATGACAGTACTAAAACGTCACTTGTGTCTTTTCTTTTACGGTATGTCAGTAACAGATAGCAATACTCATATTTTAGTTTTTGTGGTGATCCTGTGCTCTTTAAAGTCTATATTAGTGTATTTTGTGGAGGAACCAGATCATTAATCATTTTGCCAATAGATGATATTGCGTTACAGTTTAGACCACATCTTCCACTTTTTAATATTGCACCAAACGTAAAGAATATTATTATCATGCCCAACTCATGTCAATTTTAAATGTTTGAAAAGAGAACGATAAATAACATTTAATTTTTCGTTTTGTTTATATTTTTAAGGATTCAGTTCATAAAACTAAGGGTCTGACTACAACTCGCAAAGGGAACTCCGTTCTAAAGTTGTAATGAACTTCGTTGTAGTCCGGGCTTTAGCTGTTAGAATAAGGTTGTATAAATAGTTTAGACTAGTATTAGTTATTAATAAAATTATTATGTAACGATATTTGAAATTCAACAAAGAGGATAAGCTGCCTTGATTGTGAATGTGCTCATTTCACGCTATTTATTCAATAGTCATTTTCGCGCGTGACTGCAATCTGTATAAACGCCGCCATCTTGTTTTTTGAAATACATTTCGAATGACGTTGACAGCCCTGTCAGCGTCATTCGAGGAGCGCCAAAATATCCTTGTAGCACTGTACTACATTATGCATTGAATCGATGATAGCTACACAGTAAAAAAATTACGCGATGTGATGAAACTCTTGTCTGTTTGCTAACCGTTGTCTGAACAAAGCAATAGTAGTATGTAAGGATCATAGATCATCGACCGAGTACCGGAAGACGTAGCGTTGGAAGGCCTCCCACAAGATGGACCGATGACCTTGTGAAGGCCGCAGGACCGGTCGAAGTGGAGGAGCTTGGGGGAGGCCTATGTCCAGCAGTTGACGTCTTTCGGCTGAAATGATGACGATGAAGGATCATAGCAGGTGGCGATCTGTACTTTCTGCCTACTCCCATGAGAAGAGAGTGAGTTTATGTGATATTTTAACTCAACTATGTCAGTTATACCTGAGGTGTCAGTGGCGCCATCTCCAAAGACACAATACAAACATTAGAATGGCGCTTATCCTCTTTTTGAAATAAGCAGTCGTATGTTAAAACTATGCTGTACATTACGTAAATTAAACAAGTGTAATTTTAAATAATTATTTTATTTGTTACCCTTTTATAACGCAAGAGAAAGTGGCTGCGGAGGAACGGGTGTTGTAGCGCAGCTTGGGAGAAGCCTATGTCCAGAAGTGGACTGCGACAGGCTAACATGCTTGGCCCAAAGGCATTTTTTTTTAATCATAGCTCATTTTCGAGCTGTGCAGTTTGTGGCACTCATTTCAGTTCAATCTCAAATCGGACGCCACCAACTGCATCAAACCGAAACGAAATCGTGACTTTGCATGTGTACCAAAAATTCGAAGACGTGATATCTACCAACGCGCACTGGGCCAACGTGTTGGATTAGGGGGGGTCGTGCACGTGAGGAGGTCTGTGTCCCAGCTGTGGGAACGTTATAGGCTGATTACGCTAACTGCAGTTGGGCGTTTTCAAAATCAAAATAATAGGTCTTTACCTATGAAATTGCCGTTTTGTATGAAAAAATTTAAACGAATTTTTTTCATGAATTTTTTATTTGTATTAATCGAAGTAATCACCCATGCAATCAATGCATCTTTGCCATCGCAGTGGCAGTTTATTGATGCCCTTCTTAAAGAAATCAGCTGGACGGGAGGCAACAAATTCTTCAAAGGCATTTTGTACTGCCTCTCGGGTATTAAATTTTTTTCCCGCCAAGAAGTTATCCAAATTCTGGAAAAAGTAGTAGTCTGTAGGCGCAAGGTCTGGTGAGTAGGGCGGATGACGGAGAGCTTCCAACCCCAGTTCTTGCAACTTGGAGACCGTCTGCTGTGCAGTATGAGGTCGCGCGTTGTCGTGCAGGAGCAGCGGAGACGAGCGATTGACCAATGCTGGTTGGAGATGCGCCAGCTTCTCCATCATTGTGTTCAGTTCTTCACAGTACACATCTGCAGTAATGCTCACCCCGTTTGGTAAGAAGCTGTGATGAATCACACCGGCGCTAGACCACCAAACAGTGACCATCACTTTTCTAGGGGTAAGTTTTCGTTTAGGGCATTGTTTAGGTGCTGAACCAGGATCCAACCAACTTGCTGAGCGCTTACGGTTATCAAACAGAATCCATTTTTCATCGCAGGTAACAATGCGGTTCAAAATTCCTTCATTTGTGTGTCTGTTGAGCAGTGCAAGGCACGTCTCGACGCGTACTTCGCGCTGGCGATCATTGAGTTCGTGGGGCACCCATTTGTCAAGCTTTTTTACCTTGCCAATTTGACGCAAATGGACCAATATTGTTTTGACGCTAACGTCGAAAGCTGCTGCTAATTCAGCCGTAGATTGTGTATCATCAGCTTCCACAATCGCCTTTAATTCGTCATTGTCGACCAAAGTCTTCGGACGACCGCGAGGTTCATTTTTCAGGTCGAAATTTCCAGAACGGAAGCGAGCAAACCAATAACAGGTGGTGCGTTGGTTTGTAGTGTTAGCTCCGTAAACGTCGTTGATGTTGCGTACCGCTTGTGCCGCGTTGCTGCCACGACGGTACTCATATTCCATAATTACTCGAATTTTTAACGTATCCATGATGACGAAAAAGATTGAAATGCGATGAAAATGTAACACTAATCAATAAAGAAATGACTACCTACTTTTAGAAAAAAAAATCCATGTTTTTAAAATAAAATTAATTTGAAATTAGAATTCTTAGCCAAACAAAAATTATTTTGATTTGAAATGGCCAGTACTGCAGAACGGCAATTTCATAGGTAAAGACCTAATATTTTTATTTCATATAAACCTGCATGGGCACTTATGAAACGTCAGAAGCTAGGTGCACGGTTCCAAAATGTTGTTTCCTATGGAGAAGAGCCGGCAAGAAACTCCACGGTTACTCTTTTAAACATGATTGGCTTTAACTGGCTTTATCAATGTTTTCAGAGATAAAATGTATGGGAGGACAGTGCAGGCCTGTCAATAAGTAGGTACCAGGTACTTAGACGAATACAGAATAGAAAATCGTCTACAAATCTACAGTCTGTAAGGCCTACAACGTTCTCCCATTCACAATATGTAAAATAATATACATAAATAAAATGAACCTAATTAAACATAGTGACATGATTAACATGACAATCACCAAAGAGTATAATAATATAATGGGAGACAATCACTAAAAATAGTTGATATTAAAATTGATGTATAATGTCAAATAATGACGAGAATATGTCAGCATTGTAAGAATAAAAAAGAACATTGAGAGCAGTTAATAGACTTTCACATAGTTATGCTGTTAATGAGGTACCAGGGAAGCCACATGTGCAGGATTTTGATTTTCTTTTTCAATATTTACTGCTTATATTTTTCAAACCGATACTTCAAGCCGTTTATTTTGATACCCCACACGGACAAAGTACAGAGGCCACAACGAGCTACCCCAATCGATCAAATGTCTTTGATAGATTTTCAACTTTATTGCGAGAAAAATAAGGTTCATGTTCAATTGGGAAAATTTGACAGTTTGGGATGGCTTGATGTGCTGGCGTCTGAACAATTTCTTTGTTACGAGACTGCTCATCATCATCACCATTTCAGCCGAAAGACGTCCACTGCTGGACATAGGCTTCCCCCAAGCTCCTCCACTTCGACCGGTCCTGCGCTTCTCGCATGCAGCGGAAGAAGGAAGGCTAAAAGTCACCCAAAGGGCATGGAGAGCTCGGAGTTTCCCTACGAGACTGCTCACTGACTTCTAAATCCGCGATTCTAATTATATAAAAACAAAACCTAGACTTACACATCGCGCGACCTGCATAGACCAGTCGATGGATACCTCTTGTTTTAAAATTCAATATAGGGTATGAAGAATCCCGCGTAAAATCCGTATCACGTCTCACGTATGGTCTCACGAATGAATTCTCGTACACGTGGCGCCACTGTCGTGTGACGTAATCATAAATAACGATGATCAGACACGTGGAAGATGCTCAAATCCCTTCATCAACCAGAAAAGAGCTGATAATCTTCAAACGGCTGAACTGATTTTGATGAAACATATCTAAGAATACTCCCGACTAACTCACCTTTCAAACAGAAAAAAAAAACAAAATTGGTTCATTCGTTCGGGAGCTACGATGCCAAAGATAGGCAGACACACGTCAAACTTATAACACCCCGTCGTTTTTGCGTCGGGGGTTAAAAATAAGTTACAGTACGATGGCCTATTCAGTGGCGTGACTTCACATCAGAGTCCTATGTGCAAAGTAGAAATTGGGCCCCGATATGCACGACCCCAGCGCGATATTTTGAAGTAAATCTTTATATGTGGCGGTTCGACAATTGGACAAAAATTGAGAGCGTTTCAAGGTCGTGTCATGTTTAGGCACATTTCATTACACAAGAGAGAAGTAAGACAACTCTCCCTGCCCTGTCTCTCACACTAAGTCTCTTTTATTCTTTGTTTTTTAGAACCCACTTCTATCACGTGTAACGGTGCAGTGCTGCTGTGGCACTTTTTGTTCAAACTCAAGTTTGAACTTCCTTTCCAATTTTCTTAATATAATATTATTTTTAAATGAAAGTTTTGTATGAAATCATTAATTCATAATTTTGCCATAGTGCCACTGATGCCGTTGGTAACCCGATGCCGATATTTGGGTCAATAGAGTTGGTTTGTATGTGCTACGCAGATTTTTTTCATGTTGGAAATAATCAAATGACTTCTGTGGCTCTGGGTAGAGCAGTAGGGTGTGTCGGAGTTTTACTGACTAAAACCCACCCGTGTTCCCTCAGTTGCCCGTGTGCGAGGGGCGACGGTATCTCTTTCGAACAACCCACACCCCTGGCAGGCATCGGCCATTGCGGACCCCACCAGCTGTTGCTGACATCTCTGACGGCGCGCGTGGAACACAACGCGCCTTTCACCCGCAGCTGCAGCCGCAGGGGATAGGGAGAGCGACCGCTATACCGACACTCCTCATCCCGTGCGGCCCCACCGCGTCCGCCATCAAACGGTGGCGGCCCCGTCCAGGCCACGGAAGAGAAGAGCGAAACTCAAAAGCACCGGTACTCCTCCTCCGCTGCAGCCTGTAACCCTCAGCCGCGATGCCTCCCATTCGTCATCGCAGCCCACCTCAGTTGCGGTGCACCTCACTGCAACCTACCCTTTTTGGCCGCTACGTCGTCGGCTCTGAGGCAAAAGCCCTGACGAGCGGCTCCACCATTGGATTCCTCTTCGCTTCACCGTGGGTGGGAGACCACGGCTACTGAGCCCCCCCCCCCCCCCCCCCCCCCCCCCCGCAACGACAATGCGGGAACCCAATCGGGGAGGGCGGGGTTGCTACGAAGGTGCTACGACAACTTCGTCAATGAACGTAATGGGAGAACTCTTCGAAGCCCGCCTCGGATGGGTTAAATTTTCTTTAGAGCATTTACACATAAATAGTGTTACTTTATCGATTTATACAAAAGGTTTCAGAATTTAACAATTCAATTAGTCGTCCGTCGTATGCGTTTCATTCCTCCACGCATCCCATTCAAAAATAGCTTCCTAATAGTTTCATAGCCATTGTCGATTAACAAAACTGGTTGCCTGCAAAGTCGGTTTACAGACGATAATTTTATGTGATAACGTCACGACTTGCCAGTGTATATTAACCCATTTATGCCCGCTGTCCTCATTTGGGGACATTTACTTAAGTACCCACATTTTTCAATTTATTTTAGTTATGTTTGGTTTAAAGGCGAATTTGTAGTGTCAACGAGTGTGGCTTACTAATAAAAATTGCAGTTTTGTTAGTTTATGGATAAAGCGGCCAAAAATAGGGATCTAATTTTTTTCATTTAGTCTATTGGTGTTTAACCATAGGTAAGTCATAACATTTTATACTTATATTGAGTTTTATTTTACATTTCCTGTATTTTTCATTAGGTCATAGTTTTTACTAGTAACCCATCACATTTTTTGAAGTATTTTCTTAAATTTGACAACGAGAATAGGTAATTTAGTATGGTGTCCCCAAATGGGTCCAATGGGCTAATGGGTAAATTTTCTTTATATTTTTTTTGCAGGTTTGTTTTGGCATAAACAATGAATAATCGGTCGTTTGATGTTGCAAATGAGTATCGAGGGTTGGAGGAAGCTATCGAAAATATTTTGAACAAAGAGGTAGACCCTGATGTCAGTTTTGATATAGTGGCCATCCCTGCCGACCCGAGTGTTCTGACGTATGAAGAAGAAGGCGATAAGATGATGTCCAGCAAAATATTCTTCTACGTGATATTCCAGGTCAAGTTGAAGTTTTTGAGGTCCGGAACATGAAGAAGAACAGAGCAGAACTTGATTACAGATTCGATACGGGGAATAAGATTTTATTCGTGAGATGGCTTGACAACAGTGTTTGTACCATGGATACAAACTATGATTGTTCATCCTTTGGGTAAGGTAAAAAGATGGAGCTGTACGGAAGGAAGGAAGGTAGATGTGGACATCCCTTTTGTGTTCCTGAACCATAACAATGGCATGGGTGGAGTTGATCAAGCTGAACAATCAATCGCAGTATACTGGACAGCTATACGAGGAAAAAAATGGTGGTGGGTTCTATTTACCTACATGCTTGATTTGGCTATGGCTAATGCTTGGCGTCTCCACGTCCTGGCCGCTAAAGATAAAATAGATCAGCTCCAGTTTCGCCGATTTTATTTGAAGTATGTAACCACAGAGAGACCGGATGGAAGATGCCGTAAACCTTCATTGATGGTGCCAAGTATGAGTCAAGACGGCGTTCAAGACTTCCCTCAGAAACTGATAAGCCAACTACGATGCATAGTATGCCACATGAAAGCACGTTGGCAACGTAAAAAAATACTTTAAAAATTAAATTAAAAATTTAAAAAACCCCCGACCCAAACAAAAACTCAAAAAAGTAAAAAATAATATTTATAGGCCTTTTAATTTTAACGTAATATTTTGATCAGGGCATTGTCAAGTCGGGGGACGGCTAGGCCTCTGTTGGGCGTTTTCATTGACCGTCCCCCGACTTGACAATGCCCTGATCAAAATATTACGTTAAAATTAAAAGGCCTATAAATATTATTTTTTACTTTTTTGAGTTTTTGTTTGGGTCGGGGGTTTTTTAAATTTTTAATTTAATTTTTATTTCTTGCTTTTTAAACTTAATGTCTCCCTTAAATCACCATTTATCTATAATCTATTCATTGAGACCTTTTCAATGAGCCCAAACACGATACTTCTGCTGTTTGTTGGTGAATAACTTGGGTTTCCTGGAAATTCCAGGTGTTGCTCCAGCATCAGTTCAAGGTTATTTTATTCGTCTAATATCATTGAAGTAATAGAATCCCAAATTTTGAGTTGATCAGAGGCTAAAATCCGTTTTTCAACCAGAAAAGAGCTGATAATCTTCAAACGGCTGAACCGATTTTGATGAAACATGTCTAAGAACACTCCCGACTAATACAGCTTTCAAACAAAAAAAACTAAATTAAAATCGGTTCATCCGTTCGGGAGCTACGTTGCCTCAGACAGACACACACACACACACACACACACACACACACACACACAGACACGTCAAACTTATAACACCCCGTCGTTTTTGCGTCGGGGGTTAAAAACATTGTGCATCGAAAATGATGCTTTGAAAAATACCACTCGTAAGCGCCCATTGTCCCCATTTGAGGACGGTGTTTTTTTATTTATAAGGAAGTTATTTTTTTTAGTTTTTTCCTAATAATATATCTTACTAGTCTTTAATAGTTACGCCAATAAAGATTTTTTCAAAAAATTATCGTTGTTTTGTATTTGGGTCTAAATGGGTTAATGTAGTCTTTGGTCATGATGCGGCATAAGCCGCACACTTAATCGCAGGCCAGACAGAAGAGACGTAAGACGCAGACGGGGCGCGGACATTTGTCTCTACCGCGTCCCTTTCATACAAAATGTATAGAAGCGTCGCGACGCAAAACATACAAAAGAGACGGGGCGCGAGTGCAACGCGTTACGCCCGCGCCTCGTCTGCGTCTTACGTCTCTTCTGTCTGGCCTGCGCCTTAGGCCGATCGTGCTTCTCTATCGCTTGTTCCGCGCTCTCGCTTGTATGCTTGGCTCCTTGGCTCAGACGGAACGTGACAATGACTCATGCTTTTTCGTGCGTGCAGCCGGTGTTCATCGATTACAAGACGTCAACACGTCAAAAAGTTCGCATTTCAGAACGAAACGTAGAACGTCAGTCCGCGTAATAATTTGAATTTCGATTATGTCAAATTGTCAACGGCAACGCCTGAGGTGTTTGTTGTTTTGGTTGGAGTTTTCTTATAAAACTAAAGTGAAGTTATGGTGTGAGGTGTGACGATTTAAAGGAGAGAATAGTTTTAGTTTAATCATATAAAGAGACAAGAGATATAACGGACGAATAAAATGCAGGCGGCCAGCAAAGACAGTAAGTACCAACTACATGTTTATTGTAAGTTTCACGTAAATATTCTAAATTCTTAAGATTTTGTGCCTATTAGTAAAATATAAATCATATAGAGCTATTAACTGGCTTATTTATTAGAAACGCAACGCATGCACTATCTATTTTATCAAGTTCTAAATCTATTTAATATTTTTTGACACAAACAAAATGTTTAGTGCTTGCGAAATCAGGATTATTCTTAATTATACAGTCTATTCACACAAATTAAGATAGGTAATAGACAAGTTTTCATACTGATCTTGTATTTTTTTTTTTTCAGAGATTGTCGAACTCCAACACATTATAACCAGAATGCCTCTAGAAGTGATTTGTGTTGCTGCGCTGCCAGAATTCGGCGTGCGTTGGGGGGAACTGTCGAAAGCTGTCCGTAATGCGCGGCTGCCGATGCAAGCAGCCAACATTTCTAGGGTGCTCTGCAAACATGTGTCGAAGGCCCTCACTGCAGATGAGCTTGAAGATATTGTTGCAAGGCTGAGATTGAAATGTAAATATGTTTACCAGTTTGTTTTAGGGCAGTTAAGTCGCCAGCATCAGGGTCAGTTCGTTAATATTCAATATAGGAATACAAAGCAGCCTAACAACGTAGGATTTGTTTAACATGCTTGTAAAATGTTTAAAAATCTGTATGGACGGTCTTCAAAGCTAACACTAACACTGAAAGGCTTAAAGAGCACAACGCAAGCAAACAACTCAGCCTATCGCAGTCCACTGCTGAACATAGGCCTCTCCCAGGCTGCACCACAACACTCTGTCCTGCGCCTTCCGTTTCCAGTCTATCCCAGCCACCTTTTAAAGGTCTACTATTTCATCTATTGACCAATAATATTTGTAATAATATCATGATTTTAAAAGGGTGTCCATGGAGTTTCTTACCCGTTCTTCTCCATAGGTCACGCTAGGTTCACGCTTTGGAATGGGCAACTAGCTTCTCACCGACCTTGATAATTCAAAAGTGCCTGTAATTGGTTTATTTGAAATAAATGTTTTTGAGTTTGTGTTTTGAGTGCTAGCTAACTAACTTAACATCTTTTGTTCACAATAAATTCCAGTGGTAGCCACCCAGCCTCGCACCTGGCATGTCATCAGACTGGCAGAGAAGGTGACTGATGAACCGGTGACTATGACCATGAGAGCTGTCCCTGAGAGGATCACACTGGCGCTTAGGAAGAATAAGAGGACCATGCGACCAGAGGTGAGTGAGAAATAACATAGATTTTGTACATAGTGGGAATAATAATAATAAACTAGCAACACCCCACGGTTTCACCCGCTTAGTTCCCGTTCCCGTGGGAATACCGGGATAAAATATAGCCTATGTCACCCGGGGATAGTGTAGCTTCCCAACAGTGAAAGAGTTTTTCAAATCGGTTCAGTAGTTTCGGAGCCTATTCAATGCAAACAAACAAATCTTTCCTCTTTATTATTAGTATAGATATAGATAAATAAAAATAAAATAACCTTTTATTCCGACAATACTAGTTACAAAAATTAGTTTATATTAATCTACATATATCTAATCTTTAGTTTCACTGTCTGTTTGCCTTTTGGCAAAGGCCTCCTCCAACTCTCTCCACATTGTCCGGTCCTTTACTGTCTTTGTCGATATATTTGTATTGCCTACTGCCTTCTACACATGGGCAAAATGTGTCACTATAGTATAGTTAAAATCTCGCTGCAGACTTGGTCATAAATCATAATCGGAGTAGGGATGTGCGCTAGTTGCGCGCGCTCAAGGCCATTATCGATAACAGAATCATTAAGGTTAACACGTAATTTTAATTTTCTATTTTTAGTTTTATATATACGTTCTTTTGTTTATATATTTAATATGCTTTGTAGTAAATTTGGTAATAAAATAAAAATAAATGTGTATTTATTTCTATCACCCATTTATAATTATATATAAAACTATCGATATCACTCATCGACTGCAGTAATGCACAGAACTACGTGTGGGCGTGGCCTGCCCATAAGGCCCGTGAGTGGGAAAGAAACCGAAACACTCGAATGATTTATGACCGAGTCTGCAGCGAGATTTTAACTATACTATAAAAAGAAAAGCTTGATATGTATCACTCTTTTATATCTTTATGTATCATATCATAGCTCACGCTCGCACGCACGATACGCAGCGCATTGAACTCTGCACTGCATCGCTCACTTTAAAACCAGTATAGTACTTAAATGTTCACGTTCCGCTTAACGACTTTAAGCCCTACGCACCAGCAATAGAGTTATTAATTTGCCTTTCTATCCGACGTATGTCAGTTTATAATGGTCAAACAACTCATTCTCTCCGTCTTGCAAAAGCGCGACAGAACATTCTAAATAGGGAGGTGGGAAAGAGACGAGTGTGGCTATGCGGTTGCGTTGCGTTGCGATACAGATTGAAGAAAAAGCCCGTGAGTGAATGAGTTGTAAAGATACACTGATACATTCGGATGTGAATGGATATGAAGAGTGATTGATGGAAACGGATTGGTTCATATACTTCATATCTTTTTTATCTATCTCTCCTGAGTTACCCATCTCTATCCTTCTTTATCTCGTCTTCGGCGGTTCTCTCTCGGCCATCTTCTAAACGGTCTCCCTCTTTTGCAGTTCCCATCGTCTTTGAATGTTTGGTTCTAGGATATGCTAGTTTCCTCACGATGTTTTCCATCGCCGTTTTAAGAGCAGTGGTGATGAAATAATTTACACAAAATAAACGTCCTGTGTGTGATATAACTGTCAATAACATTGAATTTCCACCTACATTCTTTGCAAACACCGAATTCTGACTTTTATGAAAGTTAACATAAAGTCTAAAAAACTGTATATAAATTGACATGCACTCACTAAAGACAACATCTAAATTAGTTATGTCATTATTTACAGGTTCAAACAGCGTTCCTCGGCGACTTAATGTACTTAAGCATCCAACTGGTATCAGACCACAAGGAGGGCTCCACACTGTACGTGGCGACTCCGCCCGGCGAGCCCGTAGCCCTAGTGTCCAGTGTCACCGGGGTAGGGCTGCTCAAAGCTGCAGTTGAAGGTAATATTCCTAGTTCTAAGGTAATATTCCTACACCGAGGAATCAGCCGCCCACTTGAAGAAATTCTCGTAACAATGAGGTCGCTCTGTGAAGCCTGTGAAGCTCCCAGGAAGCTTCTGTGCTTTTGGGCGGAGCTAGGCTGGCTTCGTTAACCAGAACCTCCATGCAGAACGAACCAAATAGGAGTCTAAGTGCGGAAAAAGGGAGTCCCCGTCACTCACAAGTTTGATTTAAAAAAAATACAAAAGGGGCCATCCATAAATTACGTCACACGTTAAAGGTGGGGTGAGGGGGTCAGCGACATCTGACATTGTGTGACAAGGGACAGGTCAGAAGCTTTGTGACGATACGAAACTCCTAATTTATATGTAAACCAAAAACTTAAAAACAATACCTACTCGATCTTTAAATAAGGCTTCTTCTATCTATCTAAAATATTTGACTTTGTTTTCTTTTTGATATTTTTGAAAAGCTGCTGTTTAAATTAAATTACTTCTAAATATAAAAATATATGCGTCACACAAATGGGAGGGGGTTTCACAAGTGTGACCACCTGTGACAAGGACGGGAGTTGTAAAAACAAACAAAATGTGTGTGTCCTAATTTATGGATGGCCCCTAATTGGCGAAATATGATTACTAAATACACAACTGGTTTCACCTTCCCGAATATAAGCACGACGTTACGTCAACATCATTCTTCAGCCCTTACCCCATTTGTTTGTGGTCGGCACATGTCTTTTTCTTCCACACATCTCTATTATATATTTAGTGGTTTATTAGCACTTTAGAATCTAATAGGGTATTTTCCAATTTAATAAAAACTTATTTTCACTTATATATTGGGACGATATATTTTTCAGAAAAATAAAAATAAATTTATTTTTATCCATTTTCTCCAATTACAGATTAGATGTTTATCATTTTCAGTCAGAAAGATGTTTATATGACCTCTTGTAATGAGAATTTAAAGTTAAAAACGATTAAAATCTAATTTATTTTTCGTTGTTTTGAATTTGCCGCCAAAACGCTCCTTACGATGACTTTTATCACGTGACATCGTGACGTCATCTTCATCGTCGTCATCCAATCCTTTGTTTACCTCGCATTCTTACCTACTTATATAGTTTTGCTCTCTTACAGGTCTCGGTTACAAAAAATACGAGAACGCCAACCTCTACGGTCGCGACATCAAATCACTCTTACGAATAAACGACCGCTCCTGGAACGCAAACGCCGAACATTTGGCGGAAATACCCGAATACAGCCCGACACCCGTCGTCACGAACACGGGCATAGATTACACTAACAAAACCTATGATGAAAACTACGTCGAGAACATTCTAGGCCCAAACCCGCCAGTCCTAACTGACCTTAATATAAAATCGTCTAGATACTTCTTTGATAGATCACGTTTGAATAAGACTATTAATTTGGCGGTAAATTTGAAAACCGAAGATTTGGCGAAAACGTTAAAATCTTGGGTGGCTAAAGGCGCTATTGCACCCACTTCTGATCTAATTCGGGTTTTTCATCAAATAAAGTCGAATAAAATTGACTATTTTAGGCAGGATTCGGATGAGGACTGAGGTCATCATGACCTAGTTTTTCGCCCAACTATGTTGTAATCAGGCGCGGTCGCAGCCAGACTTTTTTCACAGACAAAGACTACATATTAATAGGTAAAGAAAAAGAGTAAATTAGACTTTATTGCACAAAAAACTGGTTAACGTTTACAGCTTGGGGGGCTGACCGCGCCTGGTTGTAATATCCAGTCTAACCGGATGTGCAGCTCTCAATACCAGTATTTTACATGGAGCGACTGCGTATTTGCATAGCTATTCACAACCATTCGATAAGCCTCCGTGTCGAACCGAACATCATCAGTTTTGTCTTAGAAGTCCTATAAACGCGTTTTACAAATCCATAAACCGAAATTTTTGTCAGTTTAAACCAAAAAATTGACTTGATTGTTACAAGAGCTACTGATGAGCAAGAGATCCCGGATTCATTCCCAGGTGGGGCAAAGTGTTCGTTTTCTCAGTCATAGCAGCCTGGAGTAAAGTAAAAATCGTTTATTTCAACATTAAAAATAACGATTTTTATAAATACCACAGTGTCTCAAGACGAAAGTCTTTGACCAGAGTGTTGCCAGTGATGACCCATGGTACAGAGACGTGGTCGCTCACAATGGGCCTTATCAGAAGGCTTAAATTCACCCAAAGGGCAATGGAGAGGGCTATGTTCAGAGTTTCCCTACGCGATCGAATCAGAAATGAAGAGATCCGCAGGAGAACCAAGGCAACCGACATAGCCCGAAGAATTGCCAAACTTAAGTGGCAGTGGGCAGGGCACAGTGCTCGCAGAACAGATGGCCGATGGGGCCAGGTTCTGGAGTGGCGACCGCGTACCCGAAGACGTAGGGTGGGAAGGCCTCCCACAAGGTGGACCGATGACCTTGTGAAGGCCGCGGGTATCCGCTGGATGTAGGATGCACAAGACCGGTCGACATGTCCTTGCCGCTTTGTGTGACGTCACATATTTTTCAATTTTGTCTTTAGAAGTACATAATTAAATGAAAACAGCAGTTTTTCCAAAAAAAATATATTTAAATTAAAAATGATTTATACAGGGTTATTGGAAAAACACCAACAATCTCTTAAGAGGTCATTGTATTCATCATTATGAACCACATGAACAACCTGAAATCGCGAAAAAAACATCAGCTGTTCCCTACATTTTATACGAACATAAATGTAAGGAACAGTTGATTTATTGAAATAATGTAGACACTGGTGATTTTAACATGTGACATCACAAAGCTTTTGATCTCCCCTGGCCCTTCGTCACACAATGTCACATTTGGTTGACCCCCTCCCATCCCTCAACTTGTGACGTAATTTATGGATGGCCCCTAAGCAGTGCACTATTTTTTAGTTCTGCTAACTTCAAAAGCGTTATTTTTAAGGTTTTTTTTTAAAATTATTGAATTGTCATCGGGCTTCTATAAGTCTACAAAGTTTAAATGAAATCTGACCGTTTGAAGTGGGTCATAATCAATTCCAAAGGACAAAGGAGTCTGTTACAAACAAACATACAGGTGAAGATAATAAAAGCGTGTTAAAATTGCTATCATTGGTCAGCAAAACGATCAGTTTTTGTTTATAGGAATAGAGCACATTAGTTTATGCCACGAGTTACTCAGACGCAATAAACAGAAACAAGTGACCGTCGCGTAGCTTGCATACTCGGCATATATAACACAGGCCTCCTTTCTATGAGAGGGAGTGGGCCGTAATCCACCACGCATGCCCAGTGCGGGTCGGCAGACATCACGTCTTCGAATTTTTGGTTCTAGAACCTGCCGGTTTCGTCACGATGTCTTCCTTCATCGTTTTAAACAATTTAGCTTTAATAATACTAATTAATTTTAATGTTTTACCTCATTTTATTTAACAGGTTTAAGGACATAAATAAAACACAATTATTCAAATATCGATAGTTTGTTTTATTTTATTTGGGGATCACAATCGAACTGGTTCTGTTGCACGTCCACCTAACTAGGCTTGGCCGAATGGGTTCACTTATCAACGATACTGTGTTCTAAGCGAATTAACAAAAAAATAAACTTTTTTAGCGATGTAACATTACTTTTTCATGACAAAGTTTTATCGGCAGTTTTTTTTTTTTTGTTTTTTTGAGTAGGCCTGCGATCCCACGTGCAGAGGCCAGCACATTAAGCTACCCCAATCTGTCAAATTTCTTTGATAGTTTTTCAACTTTATTGCAAAGGAATAAGGTCTAAGTTCAATTGGGAAAATTTGACAGTTTGGGATAGCTTGACCTGCTGGTGACTGTACGTAATAAAATAGCAGCGGAATTTTTCCGCGTACTGGATTTTCTACTCTGTGATAAACGGAGTATTGAGAATACAATAGAGTGCAGCGCAAGTCTCAGCGCGTCGAAAAACCCGCCGTGATCTTATTACGTCCGCGTGAATGTCGACTAACATTTCAGTGAATATTTTATAAAGCCTATGCACACGACAAGACCCGCACGTAAAGCAACAAAATCGCGCTGTAATTGCAATTAGAGCTGTTGCGCGCAAGAAAAGATGCGCAATAGAAATGTGCATAAGCGTTATAGGTACACTTAGAAGTGTTTAGGCGTTGCAATTCCAAGGAACAGACTTTTGTCTCCCTTATTACCATAAATGCTAAATTTTCTTTAAAAAAAAAACTGCATCATTGACTATCCGAATGTCGTGCAGAAATAGTTTTGCATGACAGTGTCGTGCAAAAATAATTTACGGTCATGGATTCCCACAGTAACGACGGCGACGTTCTTTAAATATTTGTTAATTCGCAAAAACACCAACAATTTACATTAAAATTACAACGTGGCAAGATACCTAGATTCTTTTCAAAATTTCACCTATCTATTAGAATTTGACATTAAAATTTATCTTACGAAATATTGAGCGAATCTGCGCTTAGAAATGTAATAAAAAGTCGATTTTAAGCCGCGTTTTCACTAGACATGTTGGCAACACTATGCGCTATTGGGTAATGTTGCCAGGTAACAAATTGTTGAAATTGACAGCTGAGCTTTGTGACCTGGGTCCGGTGCCTAAAATAGGTCAGGCAGTATTGTTAATTCTCTCGATACTTAATTTAACACTCAGAATTTGTGTCCGGGTTAGGGTAATGAACCCATCATAATCATCATCATCATTTCAGCCGAAAGAAGTCCACTGCTGGACATAGGCCTCCCCCAAACTCCTCCACTTCGGCCAGTTCTGTGCTTCCCGCATCCAGCGGATTCCTGCGGCCTTCACAAGGTCATCGGTCCATCTTGTGGGAGGCCTTCCAACGCTACGTCTTCCGGTACACGGTCCCAACTCCAGAACCTTTCGGCCCTATGGATCTATACCAGGCACAAATTCAGAGAGAGTCGAATTCACATATTCTATATAACCTTCTGACTATTTAACGAATATGAACTTTATCATTAAATAATGTGTCAACTGTGGCATCTTTACTTTTCATAAGCAATTTTACCAATGAGAACTGTTTTAAAATATCTTTCGATTATGAAAACCTAGATTTTGCCAGTGGCTTCGCCACTTCGCTTTTTAATACAACTAAACCTTCCTCATTAATCACTCTTGGTGAAAACCTTATGAAAATCCGTTCGGTAGTTTTGAGTTTATCGCGAACAGACTGTGATTTGTTACAATTGATTATGCTACTTCTGTATCGATTCGTTTGGTTATCGAGAGAAATTTAAGTACAGTACGTACTCATGGGTAAAGTAGCCATGGAAAGTAAACATGCCACAATTGACCGGGAAACTATGGGCGCATTCCGTATCAGACAAATAGTGATAATATCGCGAAGCCAACCAAAATAAAAATCAGTACTAATGATCTCATAGCTCTTAAATTTTTGACTATTCAATTTGGTCGGGTTCGCGATATTATCACTTTTGTTGCATTTCGGAACATGGCATATATGTAGATATACAAGGTGACTAATCAACGCATACGGGGTGTATGAATTACAGTATTTGAGTTAAAGGCATAATACAATGGCTAAAGCTTATTTTTCTTAAAGCTAACTGTTACTATTAAGAAAAAGTTGACCCTAAAAATACTTAAGCGTAAAATTGAGTCTTAAAATTGTGATGATTAGATTGAATTTTCTTTGGTTCAATCGACAGTAGGTACGGCAAAATACATTTTTTTTAGTAATTTCAGGTTTTCCTTTTATTCTGTTACACCTTGTACACATGAAATAAAGGAGACAATAATATAAACTCCATTTAGTAACCTGCCCCTATGCTGTCTAGTAAAAACGCGACTGCAAACAAACTAGTGTACTTATTAAACTACAAAATGTTCCTAGTATGTCGGGGTAGGTTCGGCGCTAAGATAACACCGTACGAATCCAATTCTTTCTGGACAGAATAAAATGGCGCGGAATGCAATGTTGTCAACATTAAAAAATTATGACTAGACGGAAATTATTGTGAGCTCGCCCCGTCTTATGGTGCGGCAGGGTAGCTCGCGAAATTCAAATTTTCTTACGTTTCTAAGGGCAAATTTTTCAATAGTCAGTTATCCTTTATCTAAATAATAAATCTGACAATGTCGGCATGTATATTTTCTATACAAAAGCTGTCAAACCGACATTCCAAAATCAGCCCACAATTAATTCGATTGAATAACACTTTCATGAAAAAGTGAAGTTAGAGGGTTGCAATGATTACATTTATGTAAAGACATATTTGTTATGATCACGAATCATATTTTAATCAACATACAACTATGCACTGACCTGCAAAAAACGTATGAAAATAATTTCGCGAGCTACCGTGAAGATTCCACCTAAAACATAACTGGCGACCCCAATCTGTCAAATTTCTTTGATAGTTTTTCAACTTTACTACAAATGAATAAGGTTCATGTTCAATTGGGAAAATTTGACACTTTGGGATAGCTTGATGTCATGTCAAGTCTTAGCCGGAAAGTTACGAGTACTATGCACGGTCTTAACCAAGCGCCGAAATGACCCCAACACACTCTAATTCGACCATCAAACAAATTAGTCGATCCAACAAGCGTCTATTGTAACATCGATATAGCAAATCAACCATAATATTCTAAAAGCTGTTGACTGACATATATGACCACTAGAAATGGCATTTAAAGTCGACTATTTAGTCGATTACACCAGGAATACAATATGCCAGTAACTTGCAAGTAGCTTGCATGCCAGTAACATAACATTAGTAGCCTATAATTTTCCCAGTGCTGGGACACAACAAGCCTCCTCTATATGAGAGAGAATGCTTAGTTATCCACCACGCGGGCCCAGTGCGGGTTGGTAGATGTCACATGTCTTCGAATTTTTGGTTCTAGGACATGCCGGTTTCTTCACGATGTTTTCCTTCACCGTTTTGAGACCAATGGTGGTGAAATAAATTACACATTTAAAAGTGCCTTGGTTCAACGAAGTTCTTTAATGTAGCTTGCAGTAGGAGGTGACTAATAGAAATCGGCACGTAAGGAAAAAGACATATGCCTATCTCTATGCAACTATCTCTCACTCACTCTGTATCTGTCTATTATACACGAGTATGTATGTGTGCGTGAGAGTAGCGCGTAAGGAACTTCGTTCCTGACGCGAGTCTCCAGTGCACACGTGTTTTTTTTTTATCGAGTTATCTTTTTGTATGCATATGTTTCTGCGACAAACAAACCTATTTTTCTTTCTTTCCTACGCTTAGGCAGCGGCGTATAAATTGTCGCGCTGTTCGCAAAATATACACTACATATTTTATTGCTACCAAGAACCAGGCATCCGATCGGTTGCGCAATCAACCATACATTTCTTGGCAGTGCGACCATGTTTTCACTGATGTCGTAGTGAAATAGGGCCCTAAGACGCTGCCAATTCCATGCTCTGTAGACACGTCACATTGGCATGCAAGCTACTAGCAGAATTAAGTGCAAGTTACTAGCATGTATATTCCAAGCTTAATAGTCAAATCGACTGACATTTAAAACTTAATGACAATTGGTTTAACAAAACCGTCCTTAAAAGAATTATCGAAATATATCCACACCATATAACGCCTTAACCGAAATGAACAGATGTTAGACTAGATATACTTATAAAAATCACCAATTCAGAAGTTTGGAAGCACTAAAAAGTTTATTGAAAACTGTACTTCAAATGTGACAGTTGAAAACTGAACTTCAAATGTGACAGTTGAAACTGTACTTCAAATGTGATAGTTGAAACTATACTTCAAAAGTGACAGTAACCAATAATTCCATGACATTCGACACAACTATTCTATTTTAACTAAAGTGGAAAATTAACTTTGATATACAAAAATACCCAAGATACACAATCAGCGTCTCAAAAAACGTCCGCATAAATAGGGCACAATGTGTGCTGGTGTCAAATAGTCAGTGTTTTTGGGCATTTTGTAACGTTGAATTTGAATTAGCGAGACTGTGCATTTTGGTTTTTTTTTATAACAATGATAACAAAAAAATTGAGTGATATTTCAAGTTTTTTTTTTATCCATTATACTATAGTAGTGCTCCCAAACTTCACTTATTCAAAAAATATACCTATTCATCTATATACCACTTTAATTTAGTATTTCTTACTAATCATTCTAAAATTCCTTCTTTTTTTTCTATCTAAAACCACAGATACAGCTTCCATCTTGTTTATGGTATATAGACGTTTAAAAACTTATAATTAACAATTCTATAACAAAAAAAAAGAAAAAAACATAAAAATATTTTTTTTTATATAATAATATGCAAAATGCCTTTTTTAACTTAGAATTCTGATTGGTACAAAAACTAGCATATCAAATGTAGGTAAAATTGAAGTATTATCATCAGTAAGCATTGATAACCACGCTTCCTCGCTGTGTTGTTGATTGGACCTCCGTGGTATGATAATTGAATTTCGTGGAGAGGTCCACTAAATCTGTGTGGTTCTTTCCTCAAAATACCATTTCAGACACCGATCTAAATGGTCTTCAAATGATTTGTACAAGATTATGTCTGGACTTTAAGAGACTGTGACTTTGGAGTGTTTTCGAAATTATTTATGTTATCGTTTTTTTTTTTAATTATTTTTATTGTGTAAGTGTTAAACGATTAATTATTTGTATGCCATTTTGGCAGTCGACAACATTCATCGCGTTATTTACGTTGTCGAGCAAACGCATTTTTCAAACGTATGAAGCAATGGATGCGATAAAAATTATGTTACGCAATTGAAGTGTAGTTCAGGTTTCACCCCGATGGTTTTCTTAGAAATCACATTGCTCACATTTTTTGCATAGATTTTGAACTTAGAACTTATTTTATAGGTTCAACAAGAAAACCTGCGTGAATATTTTCAATTACGTACGAAAAAATTGCTAGTTTTTATTCCAATCAGCATTTTTTTAACAATAATATTTACAGACAAAACAATTTTAATTAAGGAACACCAATAATTAAAAAAACGCAATTTTAGCGGATAATCAACTTGAATTAATGTTGTCTATGCGCAAAACGAGTTTATCCCGTCCAAAAACATTCTTTATTTAAATTATTTAGAACACGAAATTGCTCATTCAAAAAAATCAACCATTTCAAATTTAATAGTAACTGTCAAAATATCCTATCAACATTTCATCCATTAAAAACACAAAAATCATGTGCTTCGCATTAAAAAGCAATATGGAAAAATTATTTTATCTACTATTTTTTTTTTATAATAGAACTCTAAGTAACTATAGGAAAAAAATAAAAATAGTATTTTTTAAATTAATAGTATGGCAACACCCATAGATTGCACCAAAAAGATCCGATGACACATACTGGAGATCATTTGAGTCAAATATTTTTTATTACAAACTTTTTTGATGATTCTAGTTTTTGCTACATTTAATACCACTTTGTGTGGAGAAGACCTTAAATTTTTGACCTTCCTTTAAGTCGACGTCCACACGGACCTAAAAAATCGCGGTGGAGTTTCATCGCGCAATGGATTTTCTTTTGTAAAGAACACGTGAATCAAATGTCTTCCTCATAACTTACAGTGAATAAGAAAGACGTTATTTGGCGATTTCTTTAATTTTATCGTTACTTAGCAGTTTAAGTTATAAAGGGTGTTTTTTAGACAGTGCGCAAATAGTAACCATGAATTCAGCATACCATTCTAGATCCTCAGCGCATGAATTTTTCAGCGGTTACACATAAAATCATCAGCTGTTCCATACATTTCGATCGCAATTTTCTATGAAACAGCTGATTTGAATCCAAGAGAGTGCTGCGCGAGAGAGTCTCAGCGCGTCGAAAACACACTTCGATTTTCAATTCTCGGCCCTAAGCATTGCGTTGATTGTCCATTGCGCGAAACAATCCCACCACGATTTCATTACGTCCGCGGGAAGTTGGACTTGTGCGCTATTTTAATTTCTATCGCGACTTTATTTCAAGATTTTTTCCTTCACCGTTTTGAGAGCCGTGGTGATGAAATAATTTACACAAAGTTAAGTGCCTGTGTGGGTTCTACTCTACGACCTTACAACTCATAAGTCGCGGCTTATACCGCTGGGACACCACTGCTCCGCTGTAAGCTGGATATACTGTATGTAGCCAAAAACACATTTATCTTTCTTTCTTTTTGAAGTGGCGCGTTGGGGATTTTATGAGATGAGAAAAAACAATTGAACTCGCGACACTGTTACCGAAACCACTGACAACTCGAACGAAAAACGTTGAACGTTGTTGACGATTCAAATGATATTTCCTGACGATTCAAAAAAATTACACGTAATTGTTCAAGTTTTCACTTCTGGCAATCCCGGAGTGCCAGTTTTTATTTTTTAAAGGCACGCTTATCCACGGCGCTTTCCCCAATGTGTACGGGGCCCACGGAGTAATTCTTTCATTACTCCGCGAAGGGGCTTTATTTTTTCAAGGTCTTCTCCCACATGATTGTCGCTATTATTGATAGAGATTAACTCTATAAATCAGTTTTGTAGCAATTCCCAACCCCTTCATTATGGGGTTTCAAAACGCAGAGTTTTAACAATTTTCTATGTGAAGTAAAATGCTTTAAAAAATTAGGAATAATAATTAATGTCGAGATTTTCATTACACTTTTTAAGAAAATGCTATTTTATTGAGAAGTTACTGAAAAGAAAGAATATTGATGACCATTGGATACGCTTCTTTACCGAATCGAACATCAATCATTGTTAAACCCGAAAATGTTTTTCTAGCGACAGCTGTTTGCTGACGAGGGGCTTGTGGCTAAGTAACAATAGCTGCGCGGGTCAATCGATCAGGTTAAGCTACGCTTGCCGCGGTTGGTCCGTGGATGGGTGACCATCTTTACATACCAAGACCCCTCCGTGCCTCGGAAAGCACGTTAAGCGGTTGGTCCCTTCTGTCATTTGTGGATCTTTGACAGTCGTTACGGGTCGTCAGAAGCCTGAAAGTCTGACAACCAGTCAGACAGATCAGTCAGATGATGATGAGCTGTTTGCTGACGGGAGCGAGACAAAACAGGTGATCGAAATGTGCCATTATCGATACGATGGCTTGTCGCTCGTGAATTGCAGCATTAACCAGGACGAGAACCGTAGAGAAGCGTTTTGTCGACGGAAGAGTAGACAAAAATGACGTTTCCGTGTAGACTTTTGGCACGGTTGGCGCAGTGGTTAAGCGATTGACTGCTGCGCTGTGTGTCGCGGGTTCGATTCCCGCGCTGAACAAATATTTGTATGAACTACAAGTAGTTGTTCCGGGTCTGGCTGTTTGTGTATCTGAGTTTCAATGTTAGTAAACGCACCCACAATACAGGAGAAATTCCTAGTGTGGGGCAACGTTTTCATAAAAATAAAAACACAAATGACAGTTTTGTACCGGGGAAATGTAGACAAGCGATTTCTATTCTACGGTAGAGTAGAAATAGAAACCGTCATGCTAAGCCTGCTGGTCGGGTATTTTTATTTTCCATTTTACTAGTTGTGTACCTTGGATTCTGGATTTGTACCCGGTTAATAGGGTATTTTCCAATTTTCCAAAAACTATTCTAATTTGAAGATTGGAACGTGATATTTAACAGAAAAATAATAATAAATTGATTTCTATCTATTTTCTCAATTAAAAACGATTTAAACCAAATTTATTTTTGGTTGTTTTGAATTTACCGCCAAAACGCTTCTTACGATGACTTTTTATCTCGTGACGTCAACTTTGTGTAAACTAAAGTAGTTAGTAAGTAAATAAGTGAATTTCGAGTGTATAATTAACAAAAAAATTAATGGTTAAAAAGTGATATTACTGGAGTGCGGTGCCTCTGTGCACAAATATTTCTAAAACGGCACCAAACGAAGTATTTGAACCGGTGCCGTATAAACAAAGTTGACGTCACATGTCACGTGATAAAAAGTCATCGTAAGGAGCGTTTTGGCGGTAAATTCAAAACAACGACAAATAAATTCGATTTTAATCGTTTTTAATTGAGAAAATAGATAGAAATCAATTTATTATTATTTTTCTGTTAATTATCACGTTCCAATCTTCAAATTAAAATAGTTTTTATGAAATCGGAAAATACCCTATTGTCTATGGCTGTGGCTGGCCCACTATTACATCCAGCGGTGCGGGTTGTTCGAAAGAGATACCGTAGCCTCTGGCACACAGGCTACTGAGGGAACACGGGTGGGTTTTAGTGACACGCCCTCCTGCTCCACCCAGAGCGGGTGAAGTTATTTGACGATTTCGCACCCAAAAAAAAAAACCCTCTATTACATGGGATTCAAAGAAAACTGTTGAAATGTGTGTGCGATACACCATACTGTCCTACCTCTTTGAGGAACACGGACGTGATTTTTGAAATTTCAGTAATTTCCCAACAAAAGAACCATTCTATAAACATATAAGCACTAGGAACAATGAGTGGCAAACATTTTTAAACTGACTAGTTTTTCTGCTAAATATCCCGACTTAAAATAATAAAATAGCACCGCGTTTACGAAAAAAAAAAAACTTTTTTTTTCATATTGCAACACCCTTAACATTAAACCTTAACTGGCAACACAGCTAGACAGATCAGAAAAACGGTAGGTTTTTTTAAAAAATCCTTACACCTATGTATAGAAGAAGCTAAAATCTAGGATTGCTGTTTTTTTTTTTTTTCAATTTAATTAGTTATTTTCTCTTTTTAGAAAAATGACAGTTTCCTTCTCTCCCTTTTTCGTTTAAATAGAATTTTGTACTTGTATATGCCAAACCATTTTTTTTTTCTTTCAATAATTTTCGGACATAGGTTTATTTTTATTAAAGAAGTTTAAAATGGCTTTGCCAAAGTTAAAATAAGATGATATTAATTTTTGTTACATAATATTTTACGTACTAAATGCGACAAAATTTTGAATCGTGAGAGCTCATGACTATAGGCTCGGTTTGAGTTCGTCACTCTTTTCGAAATTCTGTCTCTTTTCTTTTTAAAGACAGCCATCACAAAACAAAGTTTAAAATAGTTTTATTTTTATTTTTGAGTAATAAAAAAATAAACCCATGTCCTTCCTTCATTTTTCTAACCTACATCACAATGCGCCAAACGATCACAGATATTTTCAACCCTGACACTAAAGTACCAATGCTGTCATAACTTTTTGAAAAGTACCACCTTCATTTCATCCTTTGTAGCAGTGTAATTTTGAACTACGCTAAGTTTTATGAAAAGTACCAACAATTTAATTTTATATTTGAAGCAATTTGGTGAATACCAGATTAATTTACTCTTTAGCTAAGCCAAATGTGTCTGTGGATTTCATCCATAGAGGTTTTTAACCATAAATCATCGTGTGGGGTTTAAAATGAGACGACTCTGTCGCTTTGACCTTTTTGTATTTACAACTTTAAAAGCATAATAAACAGGCCAGCTTATTTATTGGCACAGATATTGCAAGAAGATTTTTTTGTCAATAATCAGCCTATAATTTTCCCACTGTTGGGACTCAGGCATCCTCTCTGTGAGAGGGAGTGGGCCGTAATCCAGTGCGGGTAGGTAGACGTCACTTATCTTCGATTTTTTGTTTCTAGGACATGCCGGTTTCCTCACGATGTTTTCCTTCACCGTTTTGAGAGCAGTGGTGATGAAATTATTTACGCAAAGTAAAGCGCCTGTCTGAAAGTGGCGCCCGTTAACACTGGGCCAACACTGGTCTGATTTTTTTAAGTGTTTCAAATTATTTCAGATCATGGCAAAACACATCTTTAAAAGAAGCTTTGCTGAAAAACTATGTTTATCCACGACATAATTTATTCTCATATTTGCTGGTTCCGATATTGGATAGTAAATGACGGTACGAGAGAAGTATGTTGACCTCTTAGAGAGCGTATTATTATAACAGCATTGGCACTAACACTTTTACGAAGAACATTTATTTCAAAAAGTACCGAGTGCATAAACATGTTTCGGGGTTACATTTTTAGTACCAAAGTTAAAAACTTTTTGATATCTTCGATATTTCAAAGATTTACAGACCTAGCAACTCAATTCTATTTTTTTTTATTTGTTACACTTTTAGTGCCAATTTTATTTAGTTTTACCAATAAATAATTGCTTTTCAAAAACATGGATATTGCAGAAATTATTTTATGCACTCAGTTTTTCGAAGGTCCTCCTATTGCACGCCATCCCACGTCCGAAACACTTTAATTTACAATTATTTTTAATAAAATTACCAAAAAACTTCAAAACTAGCTTTCCATAAACTATGTTTAAAAACATTTATAATAATAATAATAAAAATTTGACAGGTCGCCATTTTTTTTAAAAGTGGTACTAGCAATAACATTAAAAAGTACCAGTTGAGCATGGAAAATTACATTTTATAGTAGAGCCATTACAAACACAATATTTAAATCATCATGATCTTCAACTAGTAGCCAGAAACCCCAGTCTGACAACCAGACACCAAGGACTATCGTGTTACCCAGTAACTGGGTTGTGGAGGTCAGATAGGCATTCGCTCCACATTAAAATACTGGTATTCTCCATCCGTTTAGACTGGTGGCCGACCCCAACGGATTACACTCAAATGTTCCGTTTGTATTGGCCCGAGTATAAAATGATTTCTTACATTGCTCCTAAAGATGGCGGCAGGTCCTTATAACTATTACTCATCTAAAGTGGTTGTTTCTCGTTGTTCCTTTTGATTGGACTTCTTTGTTTCATCTTGGTTTATTATATGAGACATTGTCATGTGGCGTCTGCAAAATAAAACAAGATTTTTTTAGGCTTGCTTCACGAAACTGGTTCTTCTTCTACGTCTAACTGAGAGGTTCCCACACTTTTCAAACAACGATGAGAGATATATGATTGAGTTCTGGCGTAAAGTTGTAGAACTTGATAATGCCTACAAAAAAGTTAGCTAGAGCATATGTCTAACTTATTAACTGACGGAAAAACGGATGGGGTTCACAAGTCAACGCGTTTTTTTTTTTTTTTAAGTATATGTCCACGCATAACTTTTTTCAGAGTAGTCCGATTTTGATAATTCTTTTTTTAATGGAAACTATATACCCCTAAGGGTAGAAAAACAGGGATGATTGATTGTTTACTCACAGATTTTAATACAGAGTTGTGTATTACAAAAAGTAATCAAAAATTAAGCATGTAGTAATTAGTAGAGCCACCAAAAATTATAAAATAAAAACTTTTTAACAAAAAAATTAAACCGCCGAAAAAACTAAAAAGCAAAAAATAATAAACCTGCTTTGTTTAACCTCAATAACTAAGTTCGGAAGTCGGTGACTTTGGATATGTATTTCAATTTTATGTTTTTATGTTTAGGCACAAACCGTAGATTTTGTTTATAAAAAAATATTTAAATCGTTAGGTCATGTTTATTGGTCATATTATAAACAATTATGAATTCTTCTCTAAATAAGTAAATGTATCGTCTCAAGTGCTTAAAACAAAAGACTTTTCCCTTTTACTGCACATAATTTCAATATTTTACTGGTTTCGGTGGTGCTACATTTCTACCATATTTCCAAAATTCGAGTTTAGCCCGTGGACCAAAAGAAAATGCAAAATTATAATAATAATATCGAGTACAGGATTTTTAACTCTTGGAGTTGAATCGAGGATTGGGAATTTAACGGAGTGCATCCCAATGCGTCTTAAAATACACACTTCGATTTTGAATTCTCGGCGGTTAGCAGTGCGTTGAAAATTCAATGCTCAAAAAACTCCCACCACGATATTTTTACGTCCGTACGACAGTTCAATAAAAAAAAAATGCAGTAACTAATACAGGATACGTTTTTAACCAGTGCGAAAACTATAACCATGAATTCAGAATATCATTCTAGATCCTTCAAAATAAATTTCAGCTGTTCCATACATTTTGAACGCGTATGTATTGTACTTTTGTATGAAACAGCAGATTTTTTTTTGCATAACCGACGAAAAATTTCTGCGCTGGGGGGCTAAAATGATATTCTGAATTCATGGTTACAGTTTTCGCAGTGGTTAAAAACTTATCCTGCACCCTAATTGCGTAACTCAAGCTTAAGCATAATCTGTTTTGTTTTGAAACAACGTAAATAACGCAATGAATATTGTTGAACTATCAAATTGAAACAGATTGTGATAAATCGTGAGTTACGCAATTAGGGTGCTGTATTATAAGGCTACACACAAGGACAACAAAGTTTAAGTAAGAATGCTTCTTACCTCAGCCCCCGCTCCCCCCTAAAAGACAAACTGCACATAGTACAGTTCTTCCACTCACTCGTCCCCTTATCTTCTTTCCCACGTACCGGCGCAGCTACTTCTACTTCTTTCTCTTTCTTCTTCATGGGGGGAGGTTCTGCTATCTCCTTCTTTATAGGGGGAGGTATGGACGTATCTTTCTTTAAGTGTGAAGCGAGATCTGTCTTTGTAAGTTTAACTGTTAGAGTTTTGAGTGGGAGCTTCTGTTCTGTGGAGATTTTTGGTTTTAGATCTGGAAAGAATATATACATTTGTGTAAGCGTAACGCTTTTATTTCCTGAAGAGATAAGCAGAGAGATAATAGGGTATTCTACTATGTTTGAAAAAGTACTTCAAAATGTTGATTTCCCTAATAACAAGCCACAAAAAATATATTTCGGCAAAATAAACACGCTTTGTTACCATATATTTTTATTTTTTTAATTATTCGCGCAAAAACGCTGTCAGCCATTTTGGTGACGTAATATTTGTAAAAACAACAGTCGTGTATGTACGACCGGCACTCATTCAACGTTAAAAGCTATAAATATTTGGTGTTCTTTGGGAAAATAATGCAATAAGTACAATCGATATCGTTGGTGTGTAGTGTCTAGTTGTACAAATAGGTACTAGCACAAATACTAAGCATAGATATGTACCTAGCTGTTTACACTGAACTGACAGTTTTTGAATGTATGACGTCACACCATGGCGTCTCGTGTTTTAGGTCATGTGATATACAGATTTAAAATTACGACTTTTAATTTTAATATAATGAAACAATAATGTGCTTTTATGACTCAAAATCAGAATATTTAAGTATTTTTTACATAATTTTTTTACCAAATTTCATAATTTATTTTTCACTACCGAAAGTACCCTATTGTGTAACACGCTAACAGTAGAAATGAGTTTTTGGCGGGATCGCGTTGGAACGTGTCGCACGAATTTTCATTTTCATGAAATTTTGTGAAATAGCGAATTAAATTGAATAATTTTGGTAGTGAATTATTCAATTTAGTTACGTGTGAGTGCACAAGTGTAGACGGTGAAAATATGTGACCAACGTGGTCTTTTCATGTTCCCCCAAAAAACTCCTAATAGGTTGTTGTAAAGTTACTACTGCTTTACAATAACTTTGACTTGACTGACCAAAGACGACTATGACTTTTTTGTAACTTCGTGCCTGATATCGGGCCATTTACTTGATCGAAAAGAAAATTTACTTGACACTGGCTAAATGCACAAACCGCGCGAAGTCAAAACCAGAAAAAAAAAACAGTAGAAATGTCAGTTTGACAGTTCAAAAACATTTGTTGCTTATTTACGTTGTTGATGGCCCTCTCCATTGCCCTTAGGGTGACTTTCAACCTTCCTATGAGGGCTATTGTGAGCATGTTTCAGTGCCACAAGTCATCACTGGCAAAACGCACCGCTCAAAGACTTTCGTCTTGAGACCCTGCGATATGTAGGACGAGAATTAGAATTTATTACATGAATGCTTACATACATACTCAGCCTATAATGTTCCCACTGCTGGGACACAGGCCTCCTCTCCGTGAGAGGGAGTGGGCCGTAATCCACCACGCGGGCCCAGTGCGGGTTGGTAGATGTCACATGTCTTCGAATTTTTGGTTCTAGGACATGCCGGCTTCCTCACGATGTTGAGAGCAGTGGTGATGAAATTATTTACACAAAGTAATGCGCCTGGCTGGGTTCGAACGCACGACCTACAACTCGTAAGTCGCGGCCGTTACCACTGGGCCACCACTGCTCCCCATGAATGCTGCTTGAATGCTTACCTCTGGTCAATATAACAATATTGGGAACTCCCATGACTTTGTCCGGAGACTCCGCGACACATTTACTGTCGACCTCCACGATCCGGCTGAGAGGAAGCGCTTCATCGCTGGAACCTTCAGAGTCACTTCGAGTGCACTTTGTTTGGCGTTTCTTTACTCTTTTCCTGAACCTGAAGAAAACGGTGGTTATAGTAAGAAGATGATTCGGGGGTCGGCAAAAGTGTTTAAATCGATTCAAATCATTTATTCGTTGGCAGTGGCAGGACTGTCACTGTCACCGTGCCACGGTAACATTGAGCTCCGTAATATCTATAATTTAAAAATAATTAAACGCAGTGAAACCATTTAGACTTGTGGTAATTACAGAGTGTGCATTGTGTAATACCGGTCAAAGTGTTATCCAAGCCTTAAATCAACCCCCCCGAGTGGGTTCCCGCATTGTCGTTGCGGGGGGGCTGAGTAACCGTGGTCTCCCATCCACGGTGAAGCCAAGAGGAACCCAACGGTGGGGCCGCTCGTCAGGGCTTTTGCCTTCAAGCCATTGACGTAGCGGCCAAAACGTAGGTTGCGGTGAGGTGCACCGCAACTGAGGTGGGCCGCGATGTCGAATGGGAGGCATCGCGGCTGAGGATTACAGGCTGCGGTAGAGGAGGAGTGCCGGTGCTTCTGAGCAGCGCTCTTCCCTTCCGTGGCCTGGACGGGGCCGCCACCGTTTGATGGCGGACGCGGTGGGGCCGCAGGGGAAGAGGAGTGTCGGTATAGCGTCAGCCGCTCTCCCTATCCTCTGCGGCCGAAAAGTGGTAGACGGGACGGCGCGTTGTGTTCCTCACGCGCGCCGTCAAAGATGTCAGCAACCACTGGTGGGGTCCGCAAGGGCCGATGCCTGCCATGGGTGCGGGTTTGTTCGAAAGAGATACCACGGCCCCTGGCATACGGGCTACTGAGGGAACACGGGTGGGTTTTAGTCAGTAAAAGTCTGACACGCCCTCCTGCTCTACTCAGCAGGAGAAGTCATTTGATGATTTCCCACCCAAAAAAAAAAAAAAAAAAGCCTTAAATCAATATCCGACGAAGTTGTAAAGTGAAATAGAATCTGAACTGAACAACAAATCAGTATCAAATAGTGCATTAATTATGTGTTTCCCGTGCTAATTAATATTAACATACGTATAAAAACTTCATATAATCACATTCTGTATATTAATAACGTGAAAAAACTTAAAATAAAACGATCGACAGTGAAAATAAGAACAAAGATTTAAAAAAAACAAATCCACCCACAATAAAGAATAACGAACTTTTTGAAGGACGAATACATATCGTTATTTCGCATCAAAGAGTAACTACTCGAATAGCTAACTAGTCCGGGTATTGACTCTGGTGCAACGTGTCTCGAGTTCGAGTCCCGCAAATAGTGATCACATTTTGTGTTTTTTCATATTCTTAGGTCCCTAACAGCGACAGATCTCTAAGGGTACCCTCATTGGGGTACGGGCCTCAGCTGAGAACATCACTGGCAACAAGGGACCAACTGAATCGGACTGAAACTTCTTCTAAAACACGATATTTCATAATCACGGTACAGACGCCAGCACATTAAGCTACCCCAATCTATCAAATTTCCCCCCCCGAGTGGATTCCCGCATTGTCGTTGCGGGGGGGCTTAGTAACCGTGGTCTCCCATCCACGGTGAAGCCAAGAGGAACCCAACGGTGGGGCCGCTCGTCAGGGCTTTTGCCTTCAAGCCATTGACGTAGCGGCCAAAACGTAGGTTGCGGTGAGGTGCACCGCAACTGAGGTGGGCCGCGATGTCGAATGGGAGGCATCGCGGCTGAGGATTACAGGCTGCGGTAGAGGAGGAGTGCCGGTGCTTCTGAGCAGCGCTCTTCCCTTCCGTGGCCTGGACGGGGCCGCCACCGTTTGATGGCGGACGCGGTGGGGCCGCAGGGGAAGAGGAGTGTCGGTATAGCGTCAGCCGCTCTCCCTATCCTCTGCGGCCGAAAAGTGGTAGACGGGACGGCGCGTTGTGTTCCTCACGCGCGCCGTCAAAGATGTCAGCAACCACTGGTGGGGTCCGCAAGGGCCGATGCCTGCCAGGGGTGCGGGTTAGTTCGAAAGAGATACCACGGCCCCTGGCATACGGGCTACTGAGGGAACACGGGTGGGTTTTAGTCAGTAAAAGTCTGACACGCCCTCCTGCTCTACTCAGCAGGAGAAGTCATTTGATGATTTCCCACCCAAAAAAAAAAAAAAAAAAAAAACTATCAAATTTCCCCAGGCCGATTTCCGGCCAGCGTAGGCATGGGCTTGCGGATGGCGAGTAATGGGTAGCTCGCTGTCCGGTAAGGACCAAGCCCAAGTCGACGGCGCGTTGTGTTCCACGCGCGCCTCAAAGAGATGTCAGCACAAACAATTATGGGGCCCGCAAGGGCCGATGCCTGTCAGGGGTACGGGTTTGTTCGAAAGAGATACCACAGCCCCTGGCATACGGGCTACTGAGGGAACACGGGTGGGTTTTAGTCAGTAAAAGTCTGACACGCCCTCCTGCTCCACCCAGAGCGGGAGAAGTTATTTGATGATATTCCACCCAAAAAAAAAAAAAAAAGCTATCAAATTTCTTTGATAGATTTTCATCGTGTTCAATAGGGATGTTGACTAATTTTTGGAATTGCTTTTATTTTATAGATAGACCCTATAGTAACACGAAAGGGGTGCTCACATTAGAGCTCTTTCAAGTAGATTAAGCTCAGCTGCTTACGCAGTAAGAAAGATAAGGCAGTTGACGGATGTAGCCACAGCTAGGTTAGTTTACTTTGCTTATTTTCACAGTATTATGTCTTATGGCGTTCTGTTGTGGGGATCGGCAGCTGACGTAGATTCAATTTTCATTTTACAAAAGAGGGCAATCCGCGCAATCTATAAAATGGGGCCTCGCGAGTCTCTTAGAAACAAATTTAGCGAAATTGATATTCTAACTCTGCCGTCTCTTTATATCCTAGAAAATATCTTGTACGTTCGCAAAAACTTAGGCCTTTTCAAAAAACGTTGCGATTTCCATAATCTGAATACACGTAGTAAAGATGAAATTGTGATTCCAAAATTTAGATTGACTAAAACTAGCAAGTCATTTCTAATAAACAGTATCCGCTTCTATAACAAGTTGCCAAAGTCAGTTACAGAACTTAGCGATGGAAAGTTTAAAACGCACATCAAAAGTATCCTTATCAAAAAAGCATATTATAAGATAAAAGACTACGTTGAAGACAGGGAAGTTTGGCATTAATTCCTTCTGCACATGTGGCTTTCCTGGTACCTCATTAACAGCATATCTATGTGAAAGTCTATTAACTGCTCTCAATGTTCTTTTTATTTTTACAATGCTGACATATTCTCGTCATTATTTGACATTATACATCAATTTTAATATCAACTATTTTTTAGTGATTGTCATGTTAATCATGTCACTATGTTTAATTAGGTTCATTTTATTTATGTAGATTATTTTACATATTGTGAATGGGAGAACGTTGTAGGCCTTACAGACTGTAGATTTGTAGACGATTTTCTATTCTGGATTCGTCTAAGTACCTGGTACTTATTTACATGCCTGCACTGTCCTCCCATACATTTTATATCTGAAAACATTGTTAAAGCCAATCATTTTTAAAAGAGTAACCGTGGAGTTTCTTGCCGGCTCTTCTCCATAGGAAACAACATTTTGGAACCGTGCACCTAGCTTCTGACGTTTCATAAGTGCCCATGCAGGTTTATATGAAATAAAAATATTTTGATTTTGATTGATTTTGATTTTAGATTTTTGAAAAAACATATTTTATGAATAACTATGACAAATTTCAATAAAAAAATACTTAAATAAACATGGTTTTCAAAATTCCCGCTAAAACGCTCCAAACTGTCACGTGACTATGATCTACGTCACAGACCGATAAACAAATCCCGCGTTCTGTCAAAGTTAACTGATCTTGTCTGAGTTTTTACAAATAAGTTAGATAAAAGCCCTAAAAATGAATACATCGTTTTACAAATGCTGTGCAGTGCCGATGTGCAAAAGTACGACAATCAGTACGCCCCAAAAACTTTTCATTAACGTTCCAAAAAGTGCACAAATAAGGAGAAAGTGGTTAACACTTGCTAGAAGACATCCAGCATCATTGACGACAACAAGTACCAGTCATTTTTGTGAAGATCACTTTGATGTAAGTTCGATAAACTACAAATACAAATAAAAGTCGTTTTAGATTGTTTATTTTTGGTTATGAGGCAAAAATAGAGTATCTAATATTAATTAGTTGTTTGTTTACTGGGCTACTTCTGAGTAACTAAGTGCTAACTAAATATCACATTTCAGCTGCAAAATGACATGGAAAATTATGTAGAATATAGGTACTACAATGGGTGTGGTATCTCGAATAAGGATGAGACCTGGTTGTTTACCTTCAAAGTTTGCTTGCCAACCAACGAGAGCCAGTACTTCTACGTCGACTGATGTCTGTCGACCAGCAGCAGTAAAAAGGCAACGACTCGCATTGATAAATGAATGTGAAGAAGAGATGAGAGCAGCTGCATTTCAACAAAGTGAAAAATTACATATTGATGTTCCAAGTCAAGATGAAGGTCAGTACTCATTGGAATCCATTAAATAGTAAATGTAAAAGAACGCAAAATCTGTCTGTCACTGTATCATTGTTAACCCTTGAAACAATTTTCATCATAATCGGTACCTGTTTGTTGTTTAAAACTTGAAGATTAGGCACCTTTGTGCCTACATCCATCCATTAAAGCCAAACCACAGACCTAATTTCATATCTCAATGGGCTAATGAATGTACCTGTTCTTTCGTATATTATATCTATTGTATCTTCTTCCATTTATTTCATTCTTCCTTTCCTTAATAAGTAAGAACTAAATATGAAGTACATATAAAGCACTTAATTAATTATTATTTTTTCAGATCCACTCCATGAACAACAACAAAAAATAACAAAAATTGATAAAGCAGCACAGATATACATAACAGCCAAACATCGAAGTAAAACGACTCAGACTGAAATCAAATCATATACAAAGCAAACCTCGCCAATGAAGTTTTCTAGTACATCTGTATCTACTTCTCCATTCAAAATGTCAGAATTGAAACCATTTATAAAACCACAACCATTTCGACCAAGTGTAACATACAACTTAGGTAATGATGACAAATCTGACAGTGATATATCATTATATACTCCACCTGCAGCACTCATGGCAAAAACTTCTTCTGACACAAGTAGTTTTAATGAACCAGAGTTGAAAAAAGAAACTAATTTAAAATGTATGGTAGATCATACTGTAGATAAAATAGAAAAAAGGCCACAGTTCTATATTGGTGTACCTAAAGATTGTTATGATTTAATTAAATTAATACATGAGCAAACCGGTATTCATAAACATCAAATATTGTTGTGTTTGAAGAAAATTCGTTTGGGCACCAAGTTTTCTGAACTTTCTGATGAGTTTGAAATAAGTACATCATATGCATCTAAAGTATTTACAGAAAATATACCTAAGATTGCTAAAGTTATGAGGCCTTTTACTGTAAATTTAGACAAGTCTTCTAACAAAAGATGTTTGCCCATAGCATTTAGAAAAAAATATTATAATGTAACTTGCTTAATAGATTGTCTGGAAATTGAAGTTCAAAAACCTGGTAAAGCCTTAAATCAAGCTCTAACTTGGTCAGAATATAAAAAGGCTAATACCATAAAATACCTTGTTTCTAGTACACCAAATGGACTGGTGAATTATATTTCCCCGGGGTATGGAGGGAGAATTAGTGATGTATGTCTGGTAGAAAATTGTGATTTTCTTAACTGTTTACCTAGTGGATCACATGTAATGGCTGACAGAGGCTTTAAACATATTGAACCACTATTACTAGTGGTTGGATGTAAACTAACAAGGCCACCCAGCATAGTATCAGGCAATAAATTATCTAAAGAGGAAGTTAAAGAGACAAAAAAAATTGCAAGTCTGCGGATTCATATAGAGAGGGTCATTAGACGCATCAGGGAGTTTTCTTTTTTGAAGCCTCATGCTTGCATAAACAATAATCTTTTAGGGAAACTTGATGATATCATAGTTATAGCTTGTGGCCTAATAAATTTACAAAACTCATTAATTAATAAGTGATTATGTTACTAATAAACAATTTGAAACTAAAAATAAAAGACTAAAATACAAATAATCAGTATTTTTATTTACTATAAATTTTACTTGCTATATTTCTGTAGATTTATACAATAATGGGTAGATATGTGTTTTCCAAAATAACAATAAAGATTGTAATAAAGAGTTTACATATTCTTCATCAAACTCCACTAATATAATATTAACTTTATTATTATTTTGAAAATGGACATCCGCAACACAAAAGTAGCACTTTTTATAACCACAAACATACATTTGTATTTGCATCTGGTCATAACACTTGTTTGAGGGTCTCCCATTCTGTATGTAATTTTTTATAGTGTTCTCATTAAAGGGGCATTTTATTTCTATGAGAAACTGCTCACCTATTCCATCTGGTGAACCAGCTATCATGGGAAAGTGTTTGCTAATAAAAATACC
Source organism: Polymixis flavicincta (assembly GCA_949987655.1). Classification (NCBI taxonomy): domain Eukaryota; kingdom Metazoa; phylum Arthropoda; class Insecta; order Lepidoptera; family Noctuidae; genus Polymixis; species Polymixis flavicincta. Next base: position 8,137,543 of record OX465200.1, read on the forward strand.
ACATTTTTGTATTGTTTTTTTTAGCATGGTTTGTACTGTTTGTAGTACTTTACATTCCATAACCCTGCCACGTTTCATTGCTGGAGTATCAGGAATGTTGCCACCCATAATCAAGGATACTAAGGCACCATCGTTTGTTTTACATTTTTTAACTTCATAAGCTTTGGAAGCCGTTATTCTGCCAAACCTTAACTCATGCCACAAGTTGCTGCGGGTCTGGTTTCTTGTGTTTTCTTCAACCTTTTTTAATAGCTCAGTAGTAAATAACCCAGATATACGCTTAATGAACTCATCACTACATCGTTCTCTATAGTTTTGCACTAACTGGTACATAGAGAGCCCTTCTAGCTCATTAGTGATGTTTTTCACATACCTTAATAATTCACAGTTTCTGATACCCTTCGCTGTAGCCTGTTCCACAAATTTTTCAAAAACACTGGGATCTGAAGAAGTCGAAGCATGTCCTTTGGCTAATTCTGTAGTTGTTATGAATTTCAATGTTGTTCCCACCTTAGATAATTCAGACTTTTTCCAGTAGCCTTCTACCTGAGTACAAGATGGCTCTTCACTTCTTCGATGTAGCCACATCAAAAAAGCCGCTGCATGTTTACACCCACCCGCAGACGCAGCACAATCGTGGCATTGTGAACTGACAACAACACTGTTTATTTCATCCACAATGATAGTGACTGTGTATGGTTTAGTACGAACTTTGTGTTCAGGGCACACACGGCACTTCACAGTACAAATATTTCCTTCTCTTTTCAACTGAACGTATCCTACGGCATCATCGCCATAAGATTCTCTTGAAGATCTGGAATAGACGAAATAGGATCGTAAATATTCTACTAAAACTTTGTACATAACCTTAAATAACCCAACTTTTTATTTCGTTGATGATAGATAGATCAGTAGTTTTAAATATGATAAAATAGTATGTAAAATCAGTAAGGGGTCTCTTTCTTTTGGAATAAAGTATATCAGTGTAAAATTATAGGTACTTACAAAGACATTTTTACGTTTCTGAGCTCCGCTTCACAAAAATCCTTGTTTCTAACAAAGAAACTTGCCGCCATTAAATAATCAATCTTCGGTAAGTTAGAACTACTTCCTTTGATGAATCCAGTCTCCATTGTGATAAAAATCGTAAAATATTATCGTTGTTGTAATAAATTAACGAGATAAATAATTCACCGGTGAAACTTATCTTGGTTATGTTATGTTATTGACAGCTGAGTCGGCTTGTTTCCCGGTTAGTGACGTCATCGCGTTCTGATTGGTGTTCGCAGTCACGTGATATTGGGAACTAAATAGCGCAATATAAATTAATTTTATTTATTCTATGGCGAATAATTAGTTTCTTAAAATGTCATTTTCGGTATTAAAAACCTATCTTTAATGTATAAAACATAACTTTACATGAATTTGTAACATGTGTCAACATCCAACAGTTTGGGGTAGCTTGATGTGTTTTTTTTTAATGCTAAAAATAAGGTTGTATATCTGAATCACGAGCAGATAGTCTTCTTCTTAGTCAAACTTGGAACAACTATATTCATTTACTAAGTCCGTACCTGAAGCAGATATAATATAATGACCCAAAGGTGAAGTTCAAATCAAGAATCTTGGCCTCTCTACGAACCAATGAAACGTAATCGTAATTTCTGATTAATAGTGCAAATCTTACCCAATCTAATTACTTACTCTGTCTCTTATTTTAATTTATTTTACAAATTTTGTTTTCATTTTTATTTAGTTTCTCATTTTCTTAAACAATTGTACAGTACCCGGCGATAAAAATTGCACATCGACCTTTGGAAAGAGACAATCGGCTAATTTCGGCTTCGCAGAGCGTTATCTCTGTCGCACACTACCTATGTGACGTTTTGTCAGTCGTTGTTCAAGTGCGGTCGCGTCCAGTTCAAAATATATATTTAGAGTTGTTAACACCCCCAAATTTAAATAATTTAAAGTTGTACTATGGAATCTTTTCGGCATCTCTTTTTTATTTTATTTTACCCCAACCTAAAACCATCACTTTTAGAAAAATTGGTGTATTTTATACAAAGAATAAAAAGAATTATCAAAAGAAGCAATTCATAATTGTTTTAACGGCTCATTTTAGATACCGGACTGTTTGTATTTCGTGCGACAGAGATAACGCTCTACGAAGCCGAAATTAGCCAATTGTCTCTTTCCAAAGGTCGATGTGCAATATTTATCGCCGGGTACTGTACAGAAGCCAGCACATCAAGCTACCCCAATCTGTCAAATTTCTTTGATAGTTTTTCAAGTTTATCACAAAGGAATAAGGTTCATGTTCTATTGGGAAACTTTGACAGTTTAGGATAGCTTAACCTGCTGGCGTCTGTACATTAGACGTTAGCAACTAAGCGGTAATCTGGCGTCTTGTGTTGTCAATGTTGTGTTTACCTATAATTGGCATATATGTTAGAATTTATCCGTATGACTTACTATTTCTATGTATATGTATGTGCTGTGGGTGAACCTTTAAGTAAATAAATAAATAAACAACAGATTCCCACAAGGTACAAGTAACAAGTCACATACTTAAGCAGATTCATTACACACGCTTCCCCCTTTAAAGATTACAAGCATAAGAAATGTTATGTATTGTATGCCCATACAATATGCTGCTTCGATACAATACCATGACATTGCGATTCGAATTCTTGTAATAAAAACATAGCAATATGCTTAGCTACGGCTTACTCTTTGTTTAAAATACCTACGTTTTAACCAACCATAAAAAAGGAGGTTTTGTTTTTTGTTTGAAAATTGTTTACTTCCCAGGTCGTCCCATTTCCATCAGGTCAGGATCTGATGATGGGATCCCAGAGAAATTAAGGGGACCCTTCAAATGTTATAGGCACACCTACAGCAATATGGTATTACACCCATTTTTGAAAAGTGCGTGTTAGATTCTAAAATGTTAATAGACGACAAAAAAAAAATCATTTTTATTTATTCGATCAGTGCCATAAAAATACATTAACATTCATATTTCGAACGTAATTTGACGAAAACGATGGACGTAGTAGACACCATATTGTCTGTGCCGTCTGTGATTATGACGTCAGTTTGCTGTGTAAACAAATGCCCTGGGGCCTAAGTCTACTAATTTATAAACGTCACAATGGTCTCTCAATGGTAAGTTTTTGACAGATTTGCCATACAAAAACTGTCAAAAACACACCATTGAGAGACCATTGTAACGTTTATAAATTAGTAGACTTAGGCCCCTGATATTTTGTATGATAATTGCTTATAATTTTAAAAAAATAGTTATTATTCTACTTATCGTTGGTTTGCTGTTCCTGAATGTAAGATATTATTTCAATTAAAAATTACCTACTTACTACTCGTGCGCGATAAGTTGGGACCTGCTAGGAATGCGACTCCCCACCAGCTTCCCCTGCACTTCCCCGATAGCGCCCGTAATGTACCGTTCGCATCACTATCTTTTACTAGGGTTTTTAGTCTCGTACTGGCCTATTTATTTATTTCCAAAAAACCTAACCTATAACACAATGATTTTAGCCACACGAGGAAAACCTCTCAGGGTTTATCTGTGATGGCGAGCCGCTCAATTTAATTTAAAAAAAAAAACGGTAGTTGCAAACAAGAAATTGTATTACTTGCTCCTTCTTTCTTTCTCATTCGCCTGCATCACATACCATTTCTATGCAACATACATACATACATACTCAGCCTATAACGTTCCCACTGCTGGGACATAGGCCTCCTCTCCATGAGAGGGAGCAACATATTATTTCTTATTCTCTAAGCTCGCTTACCGTTTCCTCGGCCTTTTATAAACCGCCCCAGCCTTCTTCGTTTTGGTCTCCTCATTGTTGTTAATATTGATGTACTTCTCACAGGTGACCGCAGGCTTCTGTGCCTCCTCACTGCTTGAGATCGAGTCGCTCTTGTCGCACGCAAACAAGTCAGTTTCGTTGCTGAGATCATTACTGTCTATTTGGTCGCTGGAATGAAGCAATACGGATAATTATGGGATTTGTTTTTTAATTGTCAAGAATATAATCATCGACTACCAAGTGCTTTCTAAATTAGGTCAACCTTCAGTCTAATTGGGTACAGCTGAATAAAAGTATTTTACTTATATGGAGCGACTGCCTATCTAGCCTCCACAATACAGTTACTGGGTAAAACGATTCCAATAGGGTATTACCCAATTTATTAAAAACTATTTTAATTTGAAGATTGGGACGAAATATGTGACAGAAAAATAAAAATAAATTGATTTCTATCCATTTTCTCAATTAAAAATGATTAAAATCAAACTTATTTCTCGTTGTTTTGAATTTACCGCCAAAACGCTCCTTACGATGACTTTATCACGTGACGTCAACTTTGTGTAAATTAAAGTAAGTAGTTAGTAAGTAAACAAGTGAATGTCGAGTTTAAATACAGGATTTTTAATGGATAGACAGTGATATTACTGATGTGCAGTGCCTCTGTGCACAAATACTTCTAAAACGCGCTAAACTAAGTATTTTTACCGATGCCGTTTACACGACGAGCTGACGTGATATAAAAGTCATCGTAAGGAGCGTTTTGGCGGTAATCACAGTTTTTATGAAATAACGATTCGCCTGTTTTTTGCCATTTTCTCGGAAACAACATATAGGGCTTCACGCCTGTCATATTTAACCATTCTTATTTGAGTGGGTTTTTGGCTAAATAACAATAGCTGCACGGGTCGATCGACCAGGTTAAGCTACGCTTGCCGCGGTTGGTCCGTGGATGGGTGACCATCTTTACATACCAAGATCCCTCCGTGCCTCGGAAAGCACGTTAAGCCGTTGGTCCCGGCTGTCATTTGTGGATCTTTGACAGTCGTTACGGGTCGTCAGAAGCCCGAAAGTCTGACAACCAGTCTTACCAAGGGGTATCGTATTACCCAGTAACTGGGTTGTGGAGGTCAGATAGGCAGTCGCTCCATGTAAAATACTGGTATTCAGCTGCATCCGGTTAGACTGGAAGCCGACCCCAACATAGTTGGGAAAAGGCTAGGCAGATGATGATAATGATGATTTGAGTGGGTTTTTGTTTTCGATTCTTATATGCGGATTCTAAGATATGATCACATTAATGACCAAATTATCTTCTATCATAGAAAACATTAACCAAAGTTTATTCTTTACATATTTAATTCGTGTAGACTAAAATAATTTGAATATAAATAAATAAAATAAAATAAAAATAAAATAAAATAGCCTTTTATTCAGACAGTACTGTTACACAATTTAGTTTCTATTAATCTGTATTTGTTCTTCCGGTTCACTGTCTGTTTGCCTTTTGGCAAAGGCCTCCTCCAACTCTCTCCACCTAGTACGGTCCTTTGCTGTCCTTGTCCATATATTACTGTTGCCTACTGCCTTTTTAATCTCGTCTGCCCATCTTCTAAACGGTTTGCCTCTTTTGCGGTTCCCATCCCTTGGATACCACTCTGTCACAGCTTTACTCCATTTGTCCTTTCCTCTTATAGTGTGACCTGCCCATCTCCATTTTAGTTTTTTCACTTTGACTGTTAAATCTTCAATTTTGGTTTTCTTTCTAATTGTTGTGTTTCGGATCTTGTCACTTTTTCGTTTGTTCAGCATGCTCCTTTCCATGGCAACTTGGCAAACTTCTAGTTTTTTTAAGTTGGATTTTGTTAGAGCCCATGTTTGGCATCCATATGTAAGAACGGGCAGTATGCAAGTATTAAATAATTTGGCTTTTATTGGCATAGCCATTTCTATATTTTTCATTATGTCTTTGAGGGACCAGTATCGCTTCCAAGCTTTGCCTATTCTAGTTGCGATTTCTTTGGTCATAAGTTCGTCGATAGATATCAGTTGGCCAAGATAAACATACTCATTCGTATACTCAATAGGGTTGCTGTTGACTACAATGGGTACTTCTTCTCCGTTGGACATGATTTTCGTTTTTAGTGTATTCATTGATAGTCCTACCTTACGGCTTGCCCTATCGAGGTCGTTGAGCATTGTTTGTAGGTCTGCTGGGTTTGTCGCGAAAATAATTAGGTCGTCTGCGAATCGAAGATGGGTTAAGTTTTCGCCATTGATATTCAGGCCTAATTTTTCCCACGGCATTTCTCTGAAGATGTCCTCTAGGACTGCCGAGAAGAGTTTTGGTGAAAGCGGGTCGCCCTGCCGAACCCCTCTTTGGATCTGAATCACTTCTCCTTCCTTCTCTAGTTTCACCCGTGCAGTGCTGTTCTTGTAAATGTTTTGTATCAGTCTTATATATTTACCTTCTACTCTTTGGTTGTTTAGAGCCTGCCATATATTTTCGTGATGCAGGGAGTCAAATGCCTTACAGTAGTCTACAAAGCAGCAATAGAATGTTAGCTGGTACTCTTTGTACTTCTCAAAAACCTGTCTGACGACATGAATATGGTCAATTGTTGAGAATCCACTTCTAAACCCGGCTTGTTCCCTTGTCTGATTCTCGTCCAGGACTCGAGTTATTCGGTTTAATATTATTTTTGCAAAGACCTTGTAGATGTTGGACATGAGACTTATCGGTCTGTAGTTCCCAATATCGTTTTTATCTCCCTTTTTATGTAGTAGAATGATTGTCGAGGTTGTCCATTGTTCCGGTATGTAACCGGTATACCGGAAAATAATTTGAATATTGGTTATTAAATAAAAAAGGAATAAATGGTTTCTTAATTCATAACTTTTAAATAATTTGTACACACTATTCCAACAAAATAATTATTCAAAATTTATTCATAATATTCCAACCTACATAGATGCCATGTAACATTGTCAAATATTCTTAACATAACGTAAGCCACAAAGTTGACAGAATCAATTGTGAAATTTGTCCTTGAAAACTACGAATAGATTTCACGCTCAAACTCATTGGAAATCAGCTTACCCAATAGCGTTATGCTGTGTAGGGATATGACATACATAAATAAATACTAAATAGATGTCGGTTTTGTTATTTTAACATAAAAAATATGGTAATAATAAGATGAGTAAATTACCTGTGTTCCGACACATCACTTTGAGCTTCTGTCTCCAATTTCTTTATTTGAAATGTTATATTTATCCTTTTATATATCTCCTCTGTTATATTCAGACATTTTTCATACTTCGAATCCAGCCGATCGCCAGGCACCGACCAGATATCTTTGTTATCCCCCAAAGCAGACATTTTGGAAGTTTAACACAACTTACAAGATTCCTATTGGATAATTAATGGAGTTTTCCTGTTCCTTATTCCTTTTAGACGGTTTTCACAACGAGAGTTGAGCAACACTGCCATATTTGTGACGGCAAACGATAAAGTTTTATGACGAAATGGTCAACCACTGCCGCCGATAAAACCCAGACCAAATAAGCTTGTCTGACCACTTTTCACACTTGTTTCTAACAAAGAACAATAAAAACACGCCTTACACGCTACCCAAATGCGTTTTCCACACCCAATTCACGAGAAAACACGAAGAAATTGCTGTTTCCCAAACAAAGGACTTTATATCAACAATTTTATGGCTCCATAAACCAGTCACAAGCACAGATATTTGCAATTAAATTACTCTGGACTTGAAATAAGCTCTAAGACTAGATAAAATTATGGTGTTAACTATTAACGAAGTATTTTAACAATAATTAAACAAATAACAATAAAAATAAAAACTAAGTTGCCTTCCGGCTTTTTTTTAGATTTCTTGACGTTTTTAATAAAGTGTTGCTGCTTGTTTGATTAATTGCACATAATTTTAATATAATTTTTCCCATAGACAACCTTATTTTTATTTGGAACAATGAGATCATGAGGCTCAAGAAAATAGAGTTTTGCGGAGGGCAACATCGGAAAAAAATTTGTCAAACATTATGGTTTTCGTTCAGAAGTCATTAAATGAAAGAAGTCCGAAAAAGAAGAAGTATTGCTAATCGATCAATGAATTTCAATAAATTTAATTTAAAGAACAACTTACTGCAGCTCATGTTTAAGAATAATGATCACTATTTGAACTTCTATCTTTTTCAAAAAAGAGGATCGTTTATTCTTAAATCTGAAGTGTATATACTTCTGGACGAAAGTTACAAAAAATCTGGTAGCTCACGCTCCCGCGCTAAATTCTGTCAAGCGCCATATTTGATCAAATTTGATGATGTTTGTTGTCTGTTGTTATCTTAGAAAATGCTCATAGACACGATTTGCAATAATTCTAATAGTATTTCTATGGTTATGTAGAAGAATGTCTCCTCAAACTTGATTTATAACATCGTTTTAATTGCACTTCGTAGTAGAAGATGATGGCTTAGTCAAGAGATAAAGAAGTGACAAAAAGTGCATGATGGCACCACGTAAAAGTTTTTACAGAAGCAAGATTGTAGCTAAAACTGTAACTGGAAAGAAAGTACCGTGTAGTTTCTGCCAACGTGAAGTGGACGACGAGTTAACTTACGGGAAATTATACGCTATTGGAGATATACAATGTCATTATTTTTGTGTCGTAAGTTTCTACTTTTCGTTTAAATTTGGCAGCTTATCTCTATTAATTCCGATAAGGTTACTTGTTAAATACAATATCTATCTACTCCGATGCTATTACAAGTTGTTAGAGTAGCACACGCACACCTAATAATGTAGGTCGGCTTATAACCTTTCGGCGGAATTGATACAGCTACGGAAACAAATCAGCCTGTATCTAGTTAATGCTAGTCAACTGCCCGTTTAACATTGCAATGCTTGTTAACATAACAACACTTGTTATTGTAGAGAGTTTTTACCCCTATCATTCACACAATAATAAACAATCTTATTAATTAAGCAGTATTTTTATGTAGGTATTCATAATTTTCCTGCCGTGGTCCAATCTTACTTGAGATTGGCACAACACATTGCCATTTTCCATTCTCCCCAGTCAGTTAAATGTCAGGGTATCATTTTTTTTTTTTTTTTTAGTTCTTTTCCTAGAAAAATTGTACAGAGGTGGACTAATGCTATAAGGTTTTTTCTACCAGTCAACCTTTGTGTGATGCAATGGAGAGGTGGCTATGTTTGGAGTTTCCCTATACAATAAAATCAGAAACAAAGAGATCCAAGGTACCCGACACAGCCCGAAGAATTGCCAAACTTAAGTGGCAGTGCTTAGGGCACATTGCTTGTAGAACAGATGGCCGATGGGGCCAGTAGGTTCTGAAGTGGCCACCGCATGCTGGACTCCTCCTCCCGCAAGATGGACTGATGACCTGGTGAAGGTGGCAGGAATCCGCTGGATGCGAGAAGCAAAGAACCAGTTGATGTTGCGATACTTGGGGAAGGCCTATGTCCAGCAGTGGACCTCTTTCAGCTAGAATGATGATGATGAACCTTTGGGTGATCGTTCACTTGCTTCTTTTTCATGTCAGGTTTTTTAATTAGAATTAAAAAACCGAATGTTACAGTTCATGCACATCATCTGTTAGGATAACAATAGAAAAGTAATTGCATTAATTACTTTACAGTTTATTTGACCTCAAAATCAAAATTCATTTATTCAAATTAGGCTGAGAATCAGCACTTTTCGAATGTCAAAATCACATAAGACAGGCCCCCAAAACGCCCACCCTTCACCACTTCCTAGTGCTTTCGCTGGGAAGAAGAAGTAGCGCAATAAACTCCCCAGCATCACTTTCAAAATCAAAATGATATTTTATCCTTATTACAATAAGGTTTGCTTTTGGATTGCAGCCACTAACAAGTCTGTCAATATCACAGTGATCTTTATTCACATTACAATAAGGTTGCTATCACAAGTTTTGTTGACGTTTCAGTTGCTGTCCTCATGCTTGGTACAGAAAGGTAAAGATGAAGACGGCCTCTTTGGATTCATTTATGAAGATATCCTCACTGAAGTTGAGAGGGCTAAGAAACATGTAAGTATTAAAACAATAAGAAAAGTAAACAAACGGTTATAGTTTTTTTGGTACATTAAAAAAATATAATTCTGTAAATTGGTAGATGAAGGAGGAGTGATAGTAGATTCAGAATTGGACTCATCATCTCCCCAGCCTCTTCCCAACTATGTTGTGGTTGGCTTCCAGCCTAACCGGATACACCTGAATACCAGTATTTTACATGGAGCAGCTGCCTATGACCTCCACAACCAAGCTATTGGGTAATATGATACCCCTTGATACGACTGATTGTCAGACTTTCGACCTTCTGTCAACCCCTAACAACTGTCTTCACAGCAGCAGCAACTTCAACAGCTTAACATGCTTTCTGAGGCACAGAAATCTCATTTCGTAAACACATAGATGATAATGATGTTTAACTTCCAGAGATGTTCATACTGCAATCGCAGCGGTGCCAACCTCGGCTGCTCGGTGTCACAATGCAGGAAGCAGTTCCACCTGCCGTGCGGGAGGGAACGCAATGCTGTGTCCTTGTTCTTTGGGAATTACAAGTGAGATCAGTGTGCAAATTGTTTATTATATAAACCCGAGTATAGCCTGACCGATGCCGCTGTACCGCGCCTTAGGTATGCGCGGCGAGGCGGGGGACGGGACGCTGTGTGGCTTGCACTGACGAATGTGTGGCTTGCACTGACGAATGTGTGGCTTGCACTGCGAATGTGTGGTTTGCACTGACGAATGTGTGGCTTGCATTGACGAATATGTGGCTTGCACTGCCGAATGTGTGGCTTGCACTGACGAATGTGTGGCTTGAAGTGACGAAAGTATGGCTTGCACTGACGAATAAGCGGCTTGCACTGACGAATGTGTGGCTTGCACTGACGTATGAGCGGCTTGCACTGACGTATGAGCGGCTTGCACTGACGAATGAGCGGCATGGACATACCTACAGCAGTATCCGTCAGGCTATAAAAAAATCACGCTCTAAAAACAAGAAAATATTATATTGCTAGTTGGTAACTTAACTAATTATTCATCATCAATTTGCAGGTCCTTCTGTGAGGTCCACGCCCCAAAACAGAACATTCCGCCTGGTATAATGGCAAAGGCTCGGCAGAGAAAAATATGTGACGCCAAAGCGAAGAAGAAAGATCCTAACTTTAGAGACTTAAAGGAGTTGTCCATCAGCTGCGGGGATGATGGTACGTTCAAACTTTATTTGTAAACTAGCAGCGCTCCGCAGTTTCACCCGCGTAGTTCCCGTTCCCTTGTGAATACGGGGATAAAATATAGCCTATGTCACTCGGGGATAGTGTAGCTTCCCAACAGTGAAAGAATTTTTCAAATCGGTTCAGTAGTTTTGGAGCCTATTCAATGCAAACAAACAATCAAATCTTTCCTCTTTATAATATTTGTATGGATACAGGGTGGTAGGGACATCGACGCGGAAACTGTAAATATGCATTCAGCACATGATTCTAGCCCCTACCGTCTTATTACAAAACGCGATCTTACTTTAGTTCTGGCCCAAAATTCTCAGTCAGTTTTGGCATTACCAACTTTTCTTCTATTTGAATAAAGTTCTTAAAACAATAATGACATTTTAGTACTGTACTAAGTTGTCAGTTTTGTAAAAAGGAGCTGTATTTCGATAAGATTTAGATTCTTATTTCAAAAACAGGCTCAATGGTTTAAACCATACCTAAAGTCTTCGACAAATCCTTTTCTGTTCAGGCCGCTCGTTTGTGGAATGCATTGCCAGTTCAAATAAAACGCGCGCAATCGTTACCGGTGTTCAAGAGACTCGTGAAGGAGCATTACTTGTTGTGATTTTGTTGTAGCTGTTATAATCTGTAGTCGTCATTTATTTTCTTTGCTTATATAGTTAGTATGTATGTATTTATTATACAGCATATTTATGAATATATCTTTGAAGGTATCTATTATATAATAAATTGTATTTATAATTTGTTGCACCAATAATAACCCCATTTTGATGTCCACGCAATCACTCTCCATTCAAGGTTGCCTGGAAGAGATCGCAGAAAGCAATGAGGCCGCCCATTGTATGTTTGTTTTTAGTGTTTGTTTTATTTTGTCATGCTTTTTCTGGTGTATAATAAAGCGTATATAAATAAATAAATAAAGAAAAACCTTATTTTGTAATAAGGGGGTTAGTGTAGAACATTTTCTGGTGTTATCATAAAATCAGCTTTTCCATTGGAAAGGTTCTACGCGATTAAAATGTATGAAATAACTGATGAAAATTTTCCTGCCACCCTGTGTAGTAAAATCTGCCATTTTTTCTTCCCATTAACTCACAAAGATAGCCTAATATCAAAACTCCATTAATTATTTTATCATTTTATTTGTTGGTATTTTGGCATGGCTCGCGGACATGGCAAATGATTTAATTTAATGTTCTGTGTCTCGTAATGTTCTGTGTCTCGTAATGTTAATTACTTGACCTATCTAATATTATACAGAATCAAGTTCTTCCAACTTATCAGAGAGCTGTGCTGCTGTACAGTTTGTTGCGCCACTTCTTCTTCCCAGCTAAAGCACTAGGAAGTGGTGGAGGGCGGGCGTGCTGGGAGACTGTATCATGTAATTTAGAGGTTCCAAAAGTGCTGATTCTCAGCCTAGTTTGAATAAATGAGTGGTCGACGAATGGTCTAAATTCTATCATTTTTAGGGTTCCGTACCTCAAAAGGAAAAAACGGAACCCTTAAACGATCACTTTGTTGTCCGTCTGTCTGTCAAGGCCCTTTTTCTCAGGAACGCGTGGAGGTATCAAGCTGAATTTCATATCAAATACTCAGGTCTACTGTCCCTTGGAGCTGTAAAAAAATCAAACTTCTAAGCCAACGCAATCAAAAGATACAGCCGTTTATGCCGCAAATTTTCGATACACCCAAGGGAATTAAAACCTACAGGGTACTTCCCGTGAACTCAGAATCTTGAAATTTGGTACGAAGCAACGTCTTATAGCACAGATAAATGAAAAATTGCGAAAAGCATATATTTTTAGTTTTATCATATAAATTTAACAATTTTAAACTTACTATCCCTTTCGGACATGATATTTTTTTGCCGTTTTTATAGATAATGGTACGGAACCTTTCGTGCGCGAGTCCGACTCGTACTTTGCGGGTTTTTTTTTTTTTACTAAATGTATTCCTAATGCATTGTTATATAAAAATATTAGCTTTCTTCTCCTATAAACTTTAAAGTCTGCCAAAGTTGTATTAGTTAGTGTTCTTCGTTTTTTCTTGTTGTATAGTTTTTTTTTTAGTTTTATGACATTAATAATTTTATGTATTGTGAAATTATATATTTGCACACCACATGTAATGGTAGAATGTAAATGGGTCATATTATTAATAACAACATACTACTTTGTACACCTACATTTTGGAAAATAAAGCATTACTTACTTACTTTTATATACTCCTCCATCTGCAGAACTTACAAAGGTACAAAGTATTTGCTTGACATATTTATACAGGGTGTAAGGGAAACGCTTCCGAAAACGAAGACGGGTGATAGAGCTAGGGATTCTCAATACAGTACCATATTTTTTTTAATTTTTACCTAATCTTTTTTTTTTTTTTCAAATTTCAAATAAACCATTATTTGAGATTATACACATTTAAAAACGACCCCGAATCCAGGCGGCGACTTTAGTTTTAGGCATCCTTCGTAAAGTGCCGTCAAAATAAAATAAGTAGAAACATTACAGAAGCGTCAAACGTTTTAAATTGATGCAAAATAACCAATTTAAGGCGAAAGGTCATTGGTATCCGTTTGCATTTAGGTTGTATATAACCTACGTTCTGTCTTCGGAAGCGTTCCCCTTACAGTATATAGGGAGACAAAAAAAAAATCTGCTGTTCCCTACATTTATGTTCGCATAACTCGTCAAAATGTAGGGAACAGATGATTTTATTTTTCGCGATTTCTGGTTTGGTCACATAGTAAAAGTTGTGTTCGGTACAATATTTGCGACCGAACAGCTAAGCACTTTTGCCTGCATGCATTTCCATAAATGCATGTATCGAAACTATTACCACTCAGTGCGTGTCCGACTACCAATCGCGTAACTCAAACCATACCAAATCAAACCATCTTAGTGCTAATTTAGCTTAACTTTACCATTTAATATTAGCATGAATTGTAAGTGTTCAATATACTCTTCAAAACCATATTACTTCGTATCATTAAGTCAGTGATCGTAAACCAATACCCAAACCATAACCATTCTGATATAATACCAAATTAACCAAATATCAACCAACCCAGAAGTTAGTGCTAAACCAAGCAGGTGCTAACTTCTAAAAGTTGTTCATAATGATGAGTACAATCATGTGTTTAAATGTCGGTCACTAATTACCAGTCACCCTACATAGTTATTTGTATAGATATTTTTGACGTGACAACGTCTTATAATTCGATGGAGCCGGCTGCACGCACGAAAAAACATGACTCATGCGGCGTTACCTCGCTCTGAGGCGTTCCATTTAAGGCTTGAAGTGCAAGCGAGAGCGCGGAACGAGCGACAAAGAGGCACAATCGGCCTCCGCGTTCAGCAGCGTTCGACATCAGTCTCTCTCCTACTTGAGTAAGCGATGCGTCTGCGTGGACAGCTGCTATACAATAATAAACAATAGTACCTATTATCTTATGACGTTGTCACGTTCAACTATCGTCAGTAAACCGACTTTACAGACAACCGATTTTTTTTTTTTTTTTATCTTCCAGCCTCTGAATCGGACACACAATCAGTATGTGTGATTTGTTACGAAGCGGTCGACGGCTACCCAACGATCAACACTTTCTGGCCGCCATGTTGCGCACGCGACGCTTGGTTCCACAGGACTTGCTTACAGGTAACTGTGCCAAGATCATCATTGTCTGCCAGGGGTGCGGGTTTGTTCGAAAGAGATACCACAGCCCCTGGCATACGGGCTACTGAGGGAACACGGGTGGGTTTTAGTCAGTAAAAGTCTGACACGCCCTCCTGCTCCACCCAGAGCGGGAGAAGTTATTTGATGAATTCCCAGCCAAAAAAAAAAAAGATCATTATTATCATTGTGAAAATGTCATGAACTAACAAAATAAATTTTAAAATTCAATTCGAAGATTTCAGTTTCTTTAATCTGTTTTTGAACACCATGAAATAGCAGCCGCCATGTTATTACGTCATACCGCTGAATAAACTAATCAACTGAACAACTTTGTACTTTTGTTATTTTCGTAACCTAAGTATTCTTTATATCTTACATTGAGGAACAGCAAACTTTATTATAAACCATTATCATACGAAATATAAGCGATTTTTTTTACACAGCAAACTGACGTCATACCCACAGACCAATATGGCGTCCACTGCGTCCAGTGTTTCCGTCAAGTGACGCGCGAAATATGAAAATGGAAAATTTAAATGCATTTTTGTGGCACAAAAATAAAATGTTGTGTTTTTTAGTGGTTCATTAGCATTTTAAAATCTAATTAAGACACTTTTCAAAAATGGGTGTAATACCCTATTTAGTAGAGCAGTGGTGGCCAAGTGGTAACGGCTGCGACTTACGAGTTGTAGGTCGTGAGTTCGAACCCAGACAGGCGCTTTACTTTGTGTAAATTATTTCATCACCACTGCTCTCAAAACGGTGAAGGAAAACATCTTGAGGAAACCGACATGTCGTAGAAACAAAAATTCGAAGACATGTGACATCTACCAACCCGCACTGGGCCCGCGTGGTGGATTACGGCCCAATCCCCCTCACCGAGAGGAGGCCTATGTCCCAGCAGTGGGAACATTGTAGGCTGATGATAACCCTATTTAGTCATTAATTTGTTTGTTCCCAGCGCATGGCCCTCAGCGCAGGCATGCACTACCTCAAGTGTCCGCTGTGCAATGATAAGGAGCACTTCTACCAAGAGGTCGTCACACAGGGGTACTATGTACCTGACAGGTAAACTATCATTTTGGTTATACAGGAAAAGTTTTTATTCAATGCGCAAACTTTAATATCGACTATTTTTAGTGATAGTCATGGAAACCATGTCACTATGTTTAAATAGGTTCGTTTTATTTATGTAGATTATTTTACATAATTATTGTGAACGAGAGAACGTTGTAGGCCTTACAAACTGTAGATTTGTAGACGATTTTCTATTCTGTATTCGTCTAAGTACCTGGTACTTATTGACGTGCCTGCACTGTCCTCCCATACTTTTTATCTCTGTATTTTGGAGACATTGTTAAAGCCAATTATTTTTTTAAAGAGTAACCGTGTAGTTTCTTGCCGGCTCTTCTCCATAGGAAACAACAATTTGGAACCGTGCACCTAACTTCTGACGTTTCATAAGTGCCCATGCAGGTTTATGTGAAATAAAATATTTTGATTTTGGATTTTGAACCATGAATTCAGTTTTACAAAAAAAAAAACTGCTGTTTCATAGAAAAGTGCAATACCTACGCGGTAAAAATGGAAAAAAACGAACCAGCTAAAGATTTGTGTGCGGGGGCGTCTACAATGATATGCTGAATTCATGGTTAAAATTTGCGCACTTGATAAAAACTTATCCTGTATTTAACTATTGTTTTTTCACCCATACTTTCTAATATGCTCTTCGTGAAAGTTAAAGAACAAAAAAATAAAAATGGATTGAATTTATTGTTCTTAAGATCGTACACCCAGCGCGGGCTGGCAACGTCGCATTTCAACTGGATCTTATGAAGTTTGAATCAAAGTACAGTCGCCAGCAGGTCAAGCTATCCCAAACTGTCAAATTTTCTCAATTGAACATAAACCTTATTCGTTTGCAATAAAGTTGAAAAACTATCAAAGAAATTTGACAGATTGGGGTAGCTTGATGTGCTGGCCTCTGTACATTTTTTTTTTTTTGTCAACCAAGCACTAGATCTTTGGTATTAATAAGTTTGTATGATGTTTTTGTTATAGTTATTTTGGTATTTACCATCGACATACCGTCAATTATTTTCTCTTTGCACTTATTACACAAAAATAATTAAAAATACCAAAGATATAGTGCTTGGCTCAAAAAAAAAAATTGTACATACTTTGATTTATATTTTTTATGTAATTTATATTGCGGTCATTGGAAAGCTATTCAGACTGATACAGTAATTTTATCCTTATCAACTTAAATACGTTTAAGCTACCTTAAGCATTTCATGCACATTATGACAATACTTTAGACCAGCGGTTCTTAACCTTTTTGGCTGGTGAACCAAAATATAAATATATTTGAAGTCCGCGACCCTGACGTTTTATTAATTTTCCAGTGATAACAAAATAATAGGACTAAAAGTCCGTGGTTTGCTCAAATTGATTTCGTTACGAAATATAAAAAAAAAAAAACTTTATTAAGGGCGCATTTCGTATTAGAAAAATAGCGCTGTGAGCGCTCACATCGATATTTTGCGTTCCGAGTTAGATATCACGATTCTGACAGTTAAGAACCGTCATTTTTGTCATCAATACGGAACGCTCGTGATCGCGCTAAAAGTGCTCACTCAACGTTAAAACATATACTCACCGTATTAAACTTGTATACACCACACATTTTTTCTTCTTAGATAGTAGCAGTATTTCAAATAAATCTAAATTAACTAAAGATTCGATGTGACTTAAAACAAAACAGCACAACTGTCATTTTTGACAAGATGGCGCATGTCATGACGTCATCTATGACGATTCGCGGGACGTCGTGTGTGAGCGTGGTCAAATCGATATTATTGTAACTCGAAACGTGGCCTAAAAGAATGAAGTATCTTTTTTTTTTTTTTTGCTTTTCGCGGATAAAGCTTTAGCCACGTACAAAATAGGGAATTCAAAGTTTTCTTTATTGCAGAAAAAAACAAAAGTTACATTTGAATGAAAGTTTTCTTTATTAAAAACGTACAAGTTCAAATTATCTATTTCATTACGAAGTTGCATGAAATAAGCAAGCAATAGGTATATTAATTTATTTGTACTATTGAGCACGACCTTTTTTGTATCGAAACTTTTTATGATTTATACGAGACGGTTATATTAGTAAATTGCATGGTCGGCGTTATCGCAAGACGGCGAATGTCATGACGTCATCTATGGCGTTTCACGAGAAATCTTTATCGCGCTCACGCCAATTCGGAACGGGTGTGAGCTCGCTCAAATCGATATCGTATCTCGGAACGTAGGTAATATGTATGTTAAACAAGCAAGTATCAGCATAATTTGGCATTCATAGTAGAAAAGCGATATTTTTTTAATCAACAGAGGAAAACATGAATAATGATGGATGGGACTTATACCCTGAGGGATATCATCACTAATTGTATTAGTGACTACCCTGATGCTGTAATTTTGAGCAAGGAAGATTTATACGCGGAGTTAAGTTTATTGAAAGTGCCCCCGCATCTGTGCCATGTGTGGTAGATGCGTTCCGTTCCGAGTCAAGAATGACATGTCAATGTCATTCTTCGCTAACAATGTCTTTTAAAAATTCCCGCGACCCAACCCAATACCGCCTGCGACCCGGATTTGGGTCGCGACCTGAGGTTAAGAAACGCTGCTTTACACCATAATTCACCATACAGGAAAAGTTTTTATCCAGTGCGCAAACTGTAACCATGAATTCAGCATATCATTCTAGACCCCCTACCGCAGAAATTTTTCGCCGGTTGTACAAAAAAAAATCAGCTGTTCCATACATTTTGACCGCGTAGGTATTGCACTTTTCTATGAAACAGCTGATTTTTATTTTCATAACCGGCGAAAAAATTCTGCGGTAGGGATTCTAGAATGATATGCTGAATTCATGGTAACAGTTTGCGCACTGGATAAAAACTTACCCTGTATAATTGAAATGAATATCTTAGGATTAATCCGAAAATAATAAAACTAACGCGAGCGAAAACAAATCTAGCGCCGCTCGCACACCAATGACATGAAAAACATGTGCGTGGAATGTTCTCTACTGCCCGCGCGAAGCCGGGACGGGTCGTTAGTATTTGTATAAAGACAACAAATTCACGACTAGTTTTTGCCAGCGATTCCGCCCGCGAGGAATCGCGTATAAAAGTAGCGTATGTCCTTCTCCATATTCCAGGCTATATCTCAGCCAAATTTCATGATGATCGGTTCAGCGGTTTAGGCGTGAAAGCGGGACAGACGGACAGAGTTACTTTCGCATTTCTATTATTAGTAGGGACTTTAACTATACAAATACATTTAAAGTCAAACCATTTATTTCTAATAAACCAATAACAGACACGTTTGAATTGTCAAAGAGTAAGAAAGATGAAGCTAGTTGCCCATTCCAAAGCGTAGGTACCTATGGAGAAGAATGGGCAAGAAACTCCATGGACACTCTTTTTAAATCATAGTATTGTTACAAAAAGTTGGCTACATCATACATGTTCCAGGGGTGCGGGTTGTTCGAAAGAGATACCACCGCCCCTGGCACACAGGCAACTGAGGGAACACGGGTGGGTTTTAGTCAGTAAAAGTCTGACACGCCCTCCTGCTTCACCCAGAGCGGGAGAAGTTATTTGATGATTTACCACCCTCAAAAAAAAAACATACAATTATGTTGAAATTATCAATATGAGAACGATGTAAAAAAGACGTGCATATTAAAAGCGTCCGTAAATAAAAACAAAAATAAAATAACAATTCAGAAATTAAAATAATATATTTGTAACATTACAGAGACGCAGCGTGGGAGTTGGAACAGAATGCCTTCGCAGAGATATATGACCGTGAGATATCGTGCTCAGCGACCGACTGCGAGTGTCCTATGGGGCGCAGTCACGACGCGGAACAAGGGTAACTAAATGTATTTCTAATGTCTTTTGTATAATACAAAAGTCGCTTTTCGTGTTTGTACGCTTAGATCATTTATACCACGCAACGGATTTTAATGTAGTTTTCATCAATAGACACGAGTGATTCAAAAGGAAGGTTTATATGTACATACATTACACCGACTTCCACGCGGGCGAAGCCGCTCGCAAAAGCTAGTTATATAGGGTGACTGGTAATTACTGACCGACATTTAAACACGTGATTGTACACACGGCTACACATCAAGCTATACATTTCCAGTATAAGCTGATCTCGCATTGTATAGGATTTCCGTGTAGTGCGAGATCAGCGTAAACTGGAAATGTATAGTTTGATGCGTAGCCGTGTGTACTCATCATTATGAACAACTTTTACTATGGGACCAAACCCGAAATCGCGAAAAAGAATCTGTTGTTCCCTACATTTATATTCGCATAAGTCGTCAAAATGTAGGGAACAGCAGATTTTTTTTTTTTTGCGATTTCAGTTTTGGTCCCATAGTAAAAGTTGTTCATAATGATGAATACAATTATGTGTTTAAATGTCGGTCACTAATTACCAGTCACCCTATATACAGGATAAGTTTTTATCCAGTGCGCAAATAACCATGAATTCAGCATATCATTCTAGAACCCCTAGCGCAGAAATTTTTCGCCGGATATACAAAAAAATAAACAGCTGTTTCATAGAAAAGTGCAATACCTACGCGGTCAAAATGTATGGAACAGCTGATTTCTTTTTGTATAACCGGCGAAAATTTTCTGCGGTAGGGAGTCTAGAATGATATGCTGAATTCATGGTTAAAATTTGCGCACTAGATAAAAACTTTTCCTATATATATATAAAATATCATGTTTCTGCACTGTTTCTCCATATAAATGATAAATGATAAATGATTTATTTCTGTAAGTAGGTTTGTACAAACACTTTTACACGTCAATCATATTTTTTTAAACTAGATGAGGTCGGCGTTTCCTATCTGACTACTCTGAGAAGAAAGGCCGAAACAAACTCAGAGGTCGCAGTCTCTTTTAAAGTCCAGACATAATCTTGGTCAGATCATGTGAAGACCATGTGGATTGGTGTCTGAAATGGTCTTTTGAGGAAAGAACCACACAGGTTGAGTGGACCTGTCCATTCAGTGCACGCATGTATCAGTAATCATACGGCTCAACTCAGAACTTGAGGAGCTCAACGATTTGACGAACAATACCAAAGAAAGGACATTTGGGTAAGCCGCATAAAGTACTCAAACTGCCAGATTAACTTTATAAATGAACTGAGAAAGAGATGAAACACAAAAACAAAAATACCACATAGTCCTCACATTCACAATAATTAAAGCAAAAATAATATTATACTTCACAAAGTAAATATTCATGTCAAAGTGTATATAATAATAATCAAATGTCAAAGTGTATATAATAATAATAGAATGTCAAAGAGCAAAACAAAAATAAAAACTAGATTCAGTATACAAAATTGGAGCAGGTTAATCCCAAGCTTTTTTGTCCTCAATATAATCTTTAACAGTATAAAAGGCTTTCAGGCACAACTTACGTTTAATGAATGATTTAAATTTATTGAGACTTAGATCTTGAACATGGCTTGGAAGTTTATTATAAAAGCGTATACATTGACATCTGAATGACCCACCTATTTTCTTGAGCCTTGTTGATGGTACAACAAATTTGTGTTTGTTCCTAGTATTTATACTATGGATATCACTGTATTTTTTAAACAATTTAATATTTTTATGGGCATATAAAAGATTTTCATAAATATACTGTGAAGGCACAGTCATTACATTAATCTCCTTAAATTTTTCTCTGAGAGAGTGCCTCGGACTTAATTTATAAATTGATCGAACAGCTCTTTTCTGCAAGACAAAAATAGTCTGAATGTCGGCGGCATTTCCCCACAATAGAATACCATACGACATTACACTATGAAAATAACTAAAGTACACTAAGCGGGCTGTCTCTATATCAGTTAAATTACGAATTTTTCTAACAGCGTATGCTGCAGAGCTTAGCTTTTTCGATAATTTGGCTATATGTGGGCCCCACTGAAGCTTGGCATCCAAAGTTAAGCCCAAGAATACAGTGCTATCTTCAGGGTTCAATTCTTCGCCCTTTATCAACACATTAGTTTTCACCTGCTTAACGTGAGGTAGCGTAAACTTAATGCATTTGGTCTTTTTTTCATTAAGAAGTAAATTATTAACATTGAACCAGTGAACTACTTTTGAGATTGCGCTATTTACATCGTCATTAACAAGTTGCTGACGTTTAAGTTTAAACAAAAGTGAAGTGTCATCCGCAAACAACACTATATCATGATGATCTTTTATGAGGTAAGGCAAGTCATTAATATAAATAAGAAACAAGAAAGGGCCAAGAATCGAGCCCTGTGGGACTCCCATTGATACTACGGACCCGGGAGATCTTTTTCCGTTTACATCAACACACTGAATCCTATTACACAAGTATGAAATAAGAAGATCCAGAGCGGTGTTCCGGATCCCGTAGTGGCGGAGTTTCCTGATTAAAGTTTCATGAAGCACGCAATCGAATGCTTTAGATAAATCACAAAAAATGCCCAAGGCATCGTATTTATTTTCCCATGCATTGTAAATATGCCCTAAGAGTTCAACACCGGCATCGGTAGTTGAACGACCCCTTGTGAAACCGAACTGTTTGCGATTTAATAAATTATGTTTATTAAAAAATCTTTGCAATTGATCTAAAATTAATTTCTCAAAAATTTTACTAAAGGTAGGTAGTACTGAAATAGGTCTGTAATTAGAGGGGTCTGATGTACTACCTGATTTAAACAAAGGTATTATTTTACTATTCTTCATTAGGTCAGGAAACTCCCCACAGTCTATACAATTATTAAATATAAGAGCTAAAGTAGGTGCTACAATGTCAATAATAGACTTAGCAACTTCTACAGAATTACCCCACAGATCTGCAGTCTTTTTTACATTTAAAGTGTGAAAGGTTTTAATTATATCTCTACAGCTAATATGTTCAAAATGAAATTCTGAATCACAAACATTAACATTTTCCTTCAGCAAAGACTCAGCAACAGAAGGTGATGAGTTTAGTGATTTTGTAGTTGAAACGGGAATATCTGCAAAGAAATTTTCAAAAGCCGCGGCGACTTGCGAGTCTGATGTGATTATGTTGTCGTTGATAGACAGGCTGTAGTCAGTATTTCGGTTGCTAGACCTTCCCGTTTCACTATTAATAATATTCCAAGTCGTTTTAATTACATTACTACTGTTTTTAATCTTAGAACTCAAATAACGCGACTTGGCCATCCAACAAACTTTTTTAAATAATTTGGAATAATTTCTAACATATAAATATAAACTTGAACTGTGCTAAATTTCATAATTCTCCAGTCGCGTAATTTGCGTTAAAAGCTTTTACTTTACGTATTAACCAGCTGGCTTACCATGACGCTTTCTATTTGTACTCTACTGTAGAATAGAAATTGCTTGTCTACATTTCTCAGTGCAAAACTGTCAAATGTCTATACGTAAACGACATTTTTGTCTACTCTTCCCACGACAAAGCGCTTGTCTACGGTTCTCGTGCTAAGCCTGCTGAAGGCCAATTCTCGTGATGAGGGTTTTCTGAAATAAGTGCCTACGGACTGATTGGTGAACGAATGAATGAAAGGAATGACATCAAATATTTTAAGTTTATTGTCGAACTGGAAGACCTCTCGTCAAAGTGGCGCCCACTAGTGGCTTGAATATTCATAAAAACCCTTATTAAAAATGTTCAAAATTTTGTCACAGTCTCATCTCGTTGACAATCAAATGTCAAAAAATTATGGAAAATTTGAGGTATTTTTGACAGATTGAGACAGATCAGGGTGATACTCTGGAATATAATTCCGATAGATCGACATTGGTCAAACGTCAGTTGGTTGAGTTAAACGTCAGGGATTGGCTGGACTCACTCCCCCTTATTACAAAACAAGGTTTTTCTTTAGGTATGGTTTAAACCACCGAGCCTGTTTTTGAAATAAGAACTTAGAACTGAAATAGAATTACAGCTCCTTTTCCAAAACTGACAATTTAGCACTGGACTAACTTGTCAGTTTTGTAAAAGGAGCTGTATTTCGATTTCAGTTAGGTTCTTATTTAAAAAACAGGCTCGATGGTTTAAACCACACCTAAAGAAAAACCTTGTTCTGTAATAAGGGGGAATGAGTCTAGCCCATCCCTGACGTTTGACTGACAATTCCAATGTCGATCTTTCGGAATTATATTCGAGAGTAAAGCCCAGACTGGGAATACTCTTAAATTTACGAGAATTGCCCCTCATGTATCTTGTTACCCAGTAACTGGGTGGGTGAGGAGGTTAGATTAACACATTATAGTCTTAGTATGGCTGATACAGTCTTATCTTACTCATTCATTTAGCCGAAAGAAATTCACTGCTAGACATCCAGGCCCCCTCAAGTTACTCTACTTCGACCGCTTCTGTACTCCCCTCATCCAGCAGATTCCTGCATCTTTCACAAAGTCATCACTCCACCTTGTGGAAAGCCTTCCAACACTACGTCTTCCAGTACGCGGTCGCCACTCCAGAACCTTCCGGCCCCATCAGCCATCTGTTCTGCGAGCAATGTGCCCTGCCCACTGCCACTTAAGTTTGGCAATTCTTCGGGCTATGTCGGTTACCTTGGTTCTCCTGCGGATCTCTTCATTCTTGATTTGATCATGTATTGTTGGGTGACTTTAAGCCTTCTTATAAGGCCCATTATGAGCGACCACGTTTTAGTGCTATAGGTCATCAGCAGAGATCGGATATTCGGATGCATATTCACCTAAAGTTGAGATGTTGGCTAATATGGAACGCGCTTTTGTAACGAAAAAATCTTAATGTAAATATAGAGGTATGAGGAACATGGTGTATAGTTCGGTCATCCTCTATTGAAAAGGAGGATCCTCCGACCAGACGGGTATTGTGTCTGGTGGGCAACTGCCCAACAGTTGATGTCGGGATATTTTATCTATTCGAGTGTCGTGGTAAACTATGATTGCGCGATGTAGAATTTCTAAGAATAGTTCGCTTGTGGCATTGTAGATGGCGCTACTTTTCTTTTTGCGTTTTTCGATTTTGTTGCGAAGCATTTTTATTTGTAGTTCCGCTACATAAAAAAACTTTTTTCAAAAAAAATTACAACCGACTTCCAAAGAAACACTACAAAGTGCAAAATAACTTTAATTTGGGAAGTCGGTGACTTTGGATGTGTATTTTAATTATTTGTCACCGCCTTCCGAAATTAAAGTTATTTTGCACTTTGTAGTGTTTCTTTGGAAGTCGGTTGTAATTTTTTTTGAAAAAAGTTTTTATTTTTCACTTTTTAGTTATCTACCCCACACCAATTCGAAATTTCATCATCCTTGGGGTCAAAACAATACACATTTATGCGATAGCAACATTCGCGGTTGATTTGCTGTAATTTTTTGAAGAGTTCCGTTGTCTGTCTCCGAAACGCATCATCAGATCTATATGAAATTTCAATGGGACCATTTCGGAGAAAACCCCTTTCGAACAAAAAAATAAATTTTGCAAATCCGTCTATATACGACGGAGTTATGCCCGAACATACATAAAAAAAAAAATATTAACATGTCGAATTGATAACCTCCTTCTTTTTGAAGTCGGTTAAAAATGAAAATTGTTATAACTAACACACACCACCCTACATACACATATTTGCATCGGGGATTACTATACTAATATTATAAAAAGGAGAGATTTGTTTGTTTGCATTGAATAGGCTCCGAAACTACTGAACCGATTTGAAAAATTCTTTCACTGTTGGGAAGCTACACTATCCCCGGGTGACATAGGCTATATTTTATCCCCGTATTCCCACGGGAACGGGAACTACGCGGGTGAAACCGCGGAGCGCTACTAGTTTTAAATGGTTATGCAATTTTAATAATTTAGAAGTCGCTTCCATACTATACACCTGACTAACTAATCGACACCCGTCGTTTTATTTTACGAAAAATATATTACAAGAAGCCGCTTCCGTATTTCTATAACTTAAAAATAATTTTAGGCAAATAAATATGCAACCGAATATCCGATCGCTGGTCTTCACTGGCAACACGCTTCTACTCAACAAACCTCAATAGTCCCCCTTCCCGCCAGGCCGTGGTGCATGAAGCTGTGCCTGCTGTGCGGCAGTAGCGGCGCGCACGCGGCCTGCGCGCACGCCGAGCCTGCGCGCGCGCACGTGTGCGCCACCTGCGCGCCGGCCGCGCCCGCGCACATCGAACATCTCGCCAGCTGCATTGAAGCCGGTAACATTCATACATCAATTACGAGTCTAGGCAAACCGCCGCAAAGGGGCATCGTGTTTATTACATACATACTCAGACTATAATTTTCCCACTGCTGGGACACAGGGCTCTCTGTGAGATCGGGTTGGTAGATGTCACATGTCTTCGAATTTTCGATTCTAAGACATGCCGATTTCCTCACGATGTTTCCCTTCACCGTTTTGAGAGCAGTGGTGATGAAATTATTTAAACAAAGTAATGCGCCTGTCTGGGTTCGAACTCACGACCTACAACTCGTAAATCGCGGCCGTTACCACTGGGCCACCTCTGCTCGTGTTTATTGCCCGACCAAAAATTTATTTTCAGCCAAAAACGAAAATACTTCGGCTCTCTATAAGTCTTGTTTTCGGCCGAAAACAAAAGTGATTTAGACATTTAAAAATATTAATATTTCCGCTGTATACGTGTATGCCGCTTGAAGAAAAAATACAACATAACCTCGCTTTACAACTTCAAAACATAAACAAACACGAGTACTTAATACATTTTGCATTATTGAATGAACCTGCTTTTTGAACCGACAAAAAAACGGAGGAGGTTACTCAATTCGACGCGTATTTTTTTTTTTATGTATTACCACGCATATCTTTTTACAGAGTAGTTCGATTTTGATAATTATTTTTTTATTGGAAAGGGTATACCCCAAAGTTGGTCCCATATAAATTTGAACAAAAAAAAATCTAACCCTTAGGGTAGGAAAACAGGGGATGATTGATTTTGTGCTCACAAATTTTAATACTGAGTTGTGTATTACAAAAAGTAATCAAAAATTATGCATGTGGTAAGTATTAGATTATAGCCGAAGTTACGAAGTTCGTAAGTCGGTGACATAAAAATTAAAATACATTTCGAAAGTCACCGACTTCCGAACTTCGTTATTAAGGTTAAACAAAAAAGGTTTATTATTTTTTGCTTTTCAGTTTAAAAAATATTTTTATTTTATATTTTTTGTGGCTACCTACTCATTACTATATGCTTAATTTTTTATTACTTTTTGTAACACACAACTCAGTGTTAAAATCTATGAGTAAAAAAATCTTTTGCTTTTCGTTTTTTTCGGCGGTTTAATTTTTTGATAAAAAGTTTTTATTTTATATGACGGTTGACAGACATGTCAAGCGTAATAATTTTCCAATAATAATCTTTGAAAATGTCAATATGTTTCAGTGATAACACAAGAACAGCAACGCACATCGTCCCGCAGTCGTCGCGGGCCCGTCATGCCGTCGCGGATGTCGTTACGACGCACCAAACAACACACCAACAATCAGAACTTGTATGTATACGATATAAGTACCTAACGTTACATTTATTAGTGGGCGAAAGATGGGGTGGGAATTATCTGTACACTAACTTTTGCCAGCGGCTTCACCCGCAGTTATACATGTTATACATTATACATGTCGCATCATGGGTGGCCGCGATGCGAAACATCGGATCTTCTTCACGATCCGACATAGTTTAGATAGGCACTGTAGTGGGTACTCGAACGAAACGATCATTTGATTTGAATTTAAAAATAACTTTTAATAAAATGACGAGTAAAAAATTAAATGAACATGTGCATCGGAAACAAACACGTGCGTTTTCATCATTTGTCCAAGTGGCCCATGGTCTCAATAAGTCTGTGCATCCCTGGTTTAAACCATCGAGCCTGTTTTTTGAAATAGCAACCTAACTGTAATCAAAATACAGCTCCTTTTTACAAAACTGACAATTTAGTCCAATGCTAAATTGTCATTTTTGTATTAAAATCTTTACAAACTTAAAAGCTAGAACTAAAGTTAGATCGCGTTTTGTAATAAGACGGTTAAAGAATGAATAAAAATAATTTATGTTCATAAAATTATTTTTTCAGACCTTCTTGTTCGTCTTCTGGACTTCCAACTGTCAATGCTGAAGTTTCAGAAAGTGAGTTATTTTTAATTTACATTTAAGAGAGACATATATCACGCTTTGAATACACTTCCAGACTCGTAAATGGAGCTACCATGAAATTCAATGTAAAGAGGTCAGAAGCCTGTTTAACGGACAACCAGTCTCACCAAACGGTATCGTGTTACACAGTAACTGAGTTGTGAAGGTCAGGGCAGTCGCTCTATGTAAAATACTGGTACTCAGCTGCGTCCGGTTAGCACGGAAGCTGACCCCAACATTTTTAGGAAAAGGCTAGATGATGTCTCTGCCTTGCATACTCTTTTGTCTATCCATTCGAATACAATATATGTATGTTACTTTTAAAAAAAAAATGCATTTGGCCATACTGTCAGTTGAGCCAAAGAAAATTCAATCTTATGTCAATGCATTAAGACTTCATTTTAAATGCGTAAAATAATGCTAGGGTCGATGCGTTTTCTTACTAATTTTTTGAAATAAGAACCTAACTGTAATCGAAATACAGCTCCTTTTTACAAAACTGGCAATTTAGTCCAGTGCTAAATTGACATTTTTGTGTTAAGGTCTTCACCCTGAATAGAAATAAAGTTTGAGGCTAGAACTAAAGGTAAGCCGCTCTGTCTTCCCATACCTATTATCACTGTAATTTGAAAACATTGTTAAAGCCAATCTTATGTCAAGGCAATAAGACTTCATTTTAAATGCGTAAAATAATGCTGGGGTCAATGCGTTTTCTTACAATTTTTTTGAAATAAGCACCTGTCTGTAATCGAAATACAGCTCCTTTTTACAAAACTGACAATTTAGTCCAGTGCTAAATTGTAATTTTTGTATTAAAGTCTTTACCCTGAATAGAAATAAAGTTTGTAATGCAAAAACTGGCTTAGAGTTTGAGGCTAGAACTAAAGGTAAGTCGCTCTGTCCTCCCATACCTATTATCACTGTAATTTGAAAACATTGTTAAAGCCAATCTTATGTCAAGGCAATAAGACTTCATTTTAAATGCGTAAAATAATGCTGGGGTCAATGCGTTTTCTTACAATTTTTTTGAAATAAGCACCTGTCTGTAATCGAAATACAGCTCCTTTTTACAAAACTGACAATTTAGTCCAGTGCTAAATTGTAATTTTTGTATTAAAGTCTTTACCCTGAATAGAAATAAAGTTTGTAATGCAAAAACTGGCTTAGAGTTTGAGGCTAGAACTAAAGGTAAGTCGCTCTGTCCTCCCATACCTATTATCACTGTAATTTGAAAACATTGTTAAAGCCAATCTTATGTCAAGGCAATAAGACTTCATTTTAAATGCGTAAAATAATGCTGGGGTCAATGCGTTTTCTTACAATTTTTTTGAAATAAGCACCTGTCTGTAATCGAAATACAGCTCCTTTTTACAAAACTGACAATTTAGTCCAGTGCTAAATTGTAATTTTTGTATTAAAGTCTTTACCCTGAATAGAAATAAAGTTTGTAATGCAAAAACTGGCTTAGAGTTTGAGGCTAGAACTAAAGGTAAGTCGCTCTGTCCTCCCATACCTATTATCACTGTAATTTGAAAACATTGTTAAAGCCAATCTTTTGTCAAGGCAATAAGACTTCATTTTACATCCGTAAAATAGTGCTAGGGTCGACGCGTTTTCTTACTAATAAAAGTACTTTAGAAAAATAAATGGTCATTGTATTATGCTTTTAACTCAATACTCTAATTGGGGTGTATGTGGTTTTGCGTGAATAATGTTACACGTTGTATTTTACTTCTGAACATTCCGTGTGGTGTTGGACGTAAAAGAATAGCACCACCCCATTTCTTCCCGTGGGTGTCGTAGAAGGCGACTAAGGGACTTACTAGAGAATGGGCAGCAGCGTTCTCTATGCATTTTACCACCATACTGCGATCGCCAACCCTCCAGCCAAGCGTAGGCGAGGCTTATGTCCAGCAGTGGACGTCTTTCGGCTGAAATGATGACTTCTGAACATTTATATTTATTACATTTACCTTTTTCAGACACAATTTCCAACACATCATCGAGCCGCCAAGATCTAAACTTAAAAACACCGAAAAAACAAAACGACATCCCTAGAAATTCGTCAATTCTACAAAATATCCTAGAAAACATGTCGTCGCCCACGAAAAGAGACTTCAAATCGACTTCGAAAGTCTCCAAGGACTTCAAGAGTCTATCTCCTGGGAATTTCATGGATCTGAAGTTTATATCGCCTAGTAAGCTGTTGGAGGAGAGTTTGAAGAATAGGATGGGGACTAGCGAGGTTGTCTTGGATGAGGAGCTGGTCGAAGAATTGAGGATCAAGTTCAGGAAACCCAAGCCTTTGAGTGAGAAGAGGAAGATTGTTAAGTAAGTATTTATGATCATCAACTATTTTTGGGTCAGCTTCCAGTCTGACCGGACCAGCTGAGTACCAGTATTTTACATGGAGCGACTGCCTATCTGACCTCCACAACCCAGTTACTGGGTAATACGATACCCCTTGGTAAGACTGGTTGTCAGACTTTCGGGCTTCTGACGACCCGTAACGACTGTCAAAGATCCACAAATAACAGCCGGGACCAACGGCTTAACGTGCTTTCCGAGGCACGGAGGGGTCTTGGTTTGTAAAGATGGTCACCCATCCACGGACCAACCGCGGCAAGCGTAGCTTAACCTGATCGATCGACCCGTGTGGCTTATGCTACTTAG
This sequence comes from Polymixis flavicincta, assembly GCA_949987655.1. NCBI lineage: Eukaryota > Metazoa > Arthropoda > Insecta > Lepidoptera > Noctuidae > Polymixis > Polymixis flavicincta. The sequence goes on from OX465200.1 coordinate 8,168,286, forward strand.
CCACAAGCCCCTCTCGAATTTTTTATACTATGTAACGATAAATGTATATACCAATTTATGCATAGAAGCTCTTAACAAAAACCCCCTTTTCTTTTACAGTGACATCCTGAATGGTGTTTTCGACAGTCTACTGAAAGAGCCGAAACAAAAGGAGCCAGTCAAACAGTGGTGCTCACCCAAGAAGTGCGATATCACTCACGAAATTATAGAAATATTGGACGTAAGTGTTAACAACTAGTGTAAGGTTGTTGAAGTGAAACTTTTTTACGCACGCTTGACTTGGGGAGTAAGCTGGCGAACGCGTGACGTAAGCGTTACGAAAAGTGTGATCGGGCGAGGTGAACGGGAGTTGAGTGGGGGATATAAGCAAGAGAAAGCAATGCGCGCGCACATTTTCTTTCTCTCATAGCCAAATCATACATGTATATATTGTACACACACACATCTATACAGGGTAAGTTTTTATCCAGTGCGCAAATTGTAACCATGAATTCAGCATATCATTCTAGAACCCCTAGCGCAGAAATTTTTCGCCGGATATACAAAAAGAAATCAGCTGTTCCATACATTTTGACCGCGTAGGTATTGCACTTTTCTATGAAACAGCAGATTTTTTTTTGTACAACCGGCGAAAAATTTCTGCGCTAGGGGCTCTAGAATGATATGCTGAATTCATGGTTACAATTTGCGCACTGGATAAAAACTTTTCCTGTATATACATACAGATGGAGCGAAAGAAGTTTCACTTGAGTCGTGTGGTCATAAGCACACTCGGTTTTTTTTTTTGGGTTGGAAATCATCAAATAACTTCTCCCGCTCTGGGTGGAGCAGGAGGGCGTGTCAGACTTTTACTGACTAAAACCCACCCGTGTTCCCTCAGTAGCCTGTGTGCCAGGGGCGGCGGTATCTCTTAACTAGTGTAGGGTCACTCAGCACATGTGCTAGCGCAGTTGCAGGTACTCAGTTGGGTAAAATAGTTAGTTCAATGTTACGTCACTTAAGGTGCACGTCTTTCGGCTGAAATGATGATGATGATATTCTAATAATAAAAAAAACCATCTCTTTTATTTCAGGACACACCGCCCTCCATATCCAATAAAGAAAACACAGAAACACCCGTCAAACAGGAAGTCAGGGAATCAGAAAGCTCCTTCACGACACCCAAGAGTCATCGCTCCACCGATATAAGTCTTAAATTCAAAACTGAACCAGAAAATATGTACCCAATCTTCAAATCACCGAAAAATCTTAAAACTGTAGACATTTTGAAAGATTCTAGCTTGGAGATCTCGGCTAAAGACGAAGTAATAAACATTGATGTAATAAAAATAGAAAATAGTCAAAACGATGACTTTATAAAGAAGCTTGAACTGAAGTCTCCGGAGAAAAGTAAGAAATGCGCTTTCAAATTCAGTCCTTACAACAAAGAGGTTCTCGATACGGGGAATATAGATATCGATATGGAGTATTTTAAGGACCAGTATTTAAGCGAGGTCGGTCTGCAAAGAGTTAAAAAGGTGACCACTGAGGAGGTCAAAGAAAAAAGGTTGTCAAAGAAAAATCGAAAGCGTAAACTCGTAAACGACCAAGTTGTTTTGAAGTACGAATCGAAAAAACGGAAAAAGGCACGCAAAAATATTTCTATCAATAATAGAAATATTAAATTGAAAATTAAATGGAGGACTGAGCAGTTTCAATTGAAGATAATGGACAAGAAGAAGAGAAAGAAGAAACCGATGAAGTACAAACAGTATGTTCTAGAATGTACGCCTCAGAACGGCTCTTCGATGAAACAAAGCAATAGATTCGTAACTCCAGTTCAAAAGAAGAAATTGAAAAAACAACAAAAAACTCCGGATAATTTGATACAGACTTCGATTCAAAAGTTTTTTCAAGTTAAGACTCCGAGCAATGAAGAAGGGACAAATTTTTAAATCATCCTTGCCGTGACTCTATCTTTAAGGTACTGGAATTGGTTTCCATACTTACTCCTTCAGTGGAGGGGCTCGTGGCTAAGTAGGTAATTAATAACAGGCCAATGTGTCGGTTGATCCGTGGATGAGGTGACTATCTTTACATACCAAGACCCCTCCGTGCCTCGGAAAGCATGTTAGGCCATTGGTCCCCGCTATCATTTGTGAATCTTCAGAAACTCGGAAGTCTGACAATCAGTCTTACTAAGGGGTATCGGGTAACCCAGTAACTGGGTTGGAAAGTCAGATAGGCCACCGCTCCATGTGAAATAGTACTCCTCCCAACGATAGTGGGGTTGGCTTCCAGTCTAACCGGATGCAGCTGAATATATTTTACATGGAGCTCAACTCAGTTACTGGGTGATACGATACCCCTTTGGTAAGACTGGTTGTCAGTCCACACGCTGTTAACAAATCCAAAACCCGTAAAATCCACCATTCCATTCCAAGTCTCTCCACTATTCCAATGCTTACTCAAGGATGCATATCCGGTAGGCTCGCAATCCTTTCCTATCGGCACGTCTACCTGACCATTACCGCGCCCCCCGGTCTACTTCTTGATATGCAATGGCCTCTGTAACACCATGAAAAATGTGGCTCCAGGGGCTAGTACAAATCTTGGGGTTCATTCGATTAATCGAGTCTGGTCTATTCTATTCTATTTTTAAAGGTTCTGGCTCCATCGGTAACGTTCCCAGGGATGCGGGTTTGTTCGAAAGAGACACCACAGCCCCTGGCATACGGGCTACTTAAGGAACACGGGTGGGTTTTAGTCAGTAAAAGTCTGACACGCCCTCCTGCTCCACCCAGAGCGGGAGAAGTTATTTGATGATTTCCGACGCAAAAAAAAAAAAAAATCGGTAACATGAGAGGTTAATGATCGTAAACTGTTACGCAACTATTGCAGCGGTGGCATCCATGGATGCCCATGCTAAAAAAGGACAAAACAGTTTTGGTTAGTAAATGTAAAACGTCACAAAACATTTAAACCAAATAAACGACCGAGAGCACTGGTGGCCCAGTGGTAACGGCTGCGACTTACGATTTGTAGGTCGTGCGTTCGAACCCAGCCAGGCGCTTTACTTTGTGTAAATAATTTCATCACCACTGCTCTCAAACGGTGAAGGAAAACATCGCGAGGAAACCGGCATGTCCTAGAACCAAAAAATTCGAAGACATGTGACATCTACCAACCCGCACTGGGCCCGCGTGGTGGATTACGACCCACTCCCTCTCGTGGAGAGGAGGCCTGTGTCCCAGCAGTGGGAACGTTATAGGCTGAGTATGTATGTATGTATGTAAACGACCGCGATTCTGTAGGCACACAGGACAAGACAAATTCGGTTATCGAAATGTGTCATCTACGATACGGTAGCCTGTCGAAAGGTTGTGAAAAGCTATGTAGATGTAAAGAGTATTTAAGATTCTTAGCAGGTTGCATTGTCTAGTTTCTGCTTACCCCCATGGGAACGCGTGAGTTTATGCATGTGTATGTACGCCAGAACATCAAGCTACCCCAAATAGGGTATTTTCCGATTTCATAAAAACTATTTTAATTTGAAGATTGGGACGATATATTCAACAGAAAAATAAAAATACAATTATTAATACACATTTTCTCAATTAAAAACGATTAAAATGTAATTGATATTTCGTTGTTTTGAATTTACCGCCAAAACGCTCCTTACGATGACTTTTTATCACGTGACATGTGACGACAACTTTGTTTATACGGCACCGGTACAAATACTTCGTTTGGCGCCGTTTTAGAAGTATTTGTGCACAGAGGCACCGCACACCAGTAATATCACTTTATATCCATTAAAAATCTTGTTAATTATAAACTCAACATTCACTTATTTTTTACTAACTACTTTAGTTTACACAAAGTTGACGTCACGTGATAAAAAGTCATCGTAAGAAGCGTTTTGGCGGTAAATTCAAAACAACGAAAAATAAAATTGGTTTAAATCGTTTTTAATTGAGAAAATGGATATAAATCAATTTATTTTTATTTTTCTGTTAAATATCTCGTTCCAATCTTCAAATTAGAATAGTTTTTGAAAAATTGGAAAATACCCTATTGTTGTGATAGATTTTCAACTTTATGCATTAAGCGTAAGGTTCATGTTCAATTGGGAAAATTTGACAGTTTGGGGTAACTTGATGTGCCGGTGTCTATACCTACATGGTATAGAAATACTAAAAATTTATGTAAAAAGAACAACCTACTAATTTTTTTCTTGTCACTTAATTTTGCAATGAAACTCCTTACTTTTTTGGTCCCTGTAAACAAAAACGTATCGTTGTTCTTACCTATTGTAGCATTATTTATTTCCATTTGGGCGCATTAATAGATAATCCGTGTGGTGTTGGATGTAAAAGAATAGCACCATCCCATTTCTTCCCGTGGGTGCAGGGCGTGATCTAAGGGGGGGGCAAGCCGGGCAAATCCCCAGAGCGGCAAAAATGAGGGGCGGCAAAATTCCTCAAAATTATCTGTCGGTCGGACGAAATATGAAAAAAAAATCGGACCTAATGCAAAATCAACAGTCAGCTGATCGATTTTGTATCGGAGGCCCGATTTAATTTTTTCATATTTCGACCTATGTTCCTTGAAGAAAGTTGTTCAATTTCACGGGTGCTATCACCCTGCATGTACAGACGCCAGCACGTCAACCCATGGTCTAAGAAAACAAGGTCTGGCATTCCGGGAGCGACACATGCTTACGTCACTATTATTGCAACAAAACACTAAATTATGGAAACTTTTTCAGTCAAAAAATATTTATAAAGTATTTGAAATGTTGTTTTCGTTTGCCTGATCAAATGAAACAATACAATTTAATCGTATACCAACGTAATTGTAAATTATAACTTAAATGTTTGTTCGGATTCGCACAGGTAGTAAAGGTGGTTAGGGAGTTATTATTTCACACTACTGGTAACACAGAAACGGGCTGTCTCATTGAGATTCCGCCATTTCGTCGTATATTGCTATTCTTTTCTAACACGTGTGCTGGTCTCGCTCAGTGGCAGTGTAAACAGTGATTCCCAAACATTTATTTGTGTACGTCTGACAAGTTTGTTATACAGGATAAGTTTTTATCCAGTGCGCAAATTTTAACCATGACTTCAGCATATCATTCTAGACCCCCTACCGCAGAAATTTTTCGCCGGTTATACAAAAAAAAAACAGTTGTTTCATAGAAAAGTGCAATACCTACGCGGTCAAAATGTATGGAATAGCTATTTATTTTTTGTATAACCGGCGAACAATTTCTGCGGTAGGGGGTCTAGAATGATATGCTGAAGTCATGGTTAAAATTTGCGCACTGGATAAAAACTTATCCTGTATTTTTTTGATGGACATAGAATTGTTTTTGTCACGGAAAACATAAAACGCGGGTAGAGCTACAAGCAAAAGCTATTAGGAATTTAACAATTAGGTCAATGCTTTACTAGATTGAATTTCCCCAGGCTATAAAGTTTGAGAACCATCGAAAGCGGTGATGACGTAGGCTTGTGTCACCCACGTGACTTCTCTGTCTCGGAATGCTATACCTGGCGAAGTATATTATTAAACCATGCGTCAACCTACCCCAAGCTGTCAAATTTTCCTAATTGATTATAAACCTTATGTTATAAAGTTGAAAATCTATTAAAGAAATTTGACAGATTGGGGTAGCTTGATGTGCTGGCGTCTGTACCTATAGAATGATAGCACCCGTGAAATTTTGCACCGTTTGCATGTTTTTATTAAGTATGTACAGAAATACTTACAAACATGCAAACGTACCATCATACTCTCATGATTTCTTGTATACATGATTACATGTTTAAAAGCTGTAGTAAAGCTGTAGTGTGTGTGTGTGTGTGAAGGTATGTGAATATTATACAATTAAAACAATATCACGTAAACTATATCAACCCATCTTTGGAACAGCAAGCTCATGACTATGGTGTTAGAGTAAAGGGCGGCAAATATTATTTTTGCCCGGAGCGGCTAAATAGCTAGATCGGGCCCTGCGTGGGTGTCGTAGAAGGCGACTAAGGGACTTACTAGAGAATGGACAGCAACATTCTCAATGCATTTTACCACCATACTGCGATCGCCAACCCGCCTGTCGAGCATGTCCATTATAGCAAATACCCCTTTTGGAGGAGGCCTATGTCCAGCAGTGGACGTCTTACGGCTGAAATGATGATGAAGCTAATTTTACCTGTGACAGCTATTTCCATATGTGAGGGTCTACTATGCAAACGAATGAGGTCTTTTCTTCATTGTTGGTGAAGATACACGAGTCTTAATTCTAACCATTATTGGTCCGTAGATTATAGTACTAATAAATTCTCCTTATGAAGCAACAAATAAGAACAGTGTACATACCTAGCTTCTTGACGTTTCATAAGTGCCCATGCAGGTTTATATGAAACTAGCTTTTGCCAGCGGCTTCACCCGCGCGGAACTTTCATCCCCTATTTAACTCCCTCAGGGGTTGAATTTAGAAAAATCCTTCCTTATTCCCTTATCTACATTATAAAGGGAACCTTTGTGTAAAATTTCAGCTTTCTAGGTCCAAGGGTTTGGGCTGGGCGTTGATGAGTCAGTCAGTCAGTCAATCAGTCAGGACTTTTCTTTTTATTTATATAGATAGACTAGCTGACCCGACAGACGTTGTCCTGTTCGTCCAAAAGTCATTCATACAAAATCACTACCCTACCTACGCTACCCTACACTACCCTACCTACCCTACACTACCCTACCCTACACTACCCTAACCTACCTACCTACCCTACCTACCTACCCTACCTACCCTACCTACCCTACCTATCCTACCTACCCTACCTACCCTACCTATCCTACCTACCCTACCTACCCTACCTACCCTACCTACTCTACCTAACCTAACCTAACCTAACCTAACCTAACCTAACCTAACCTAACCTAACCTAACCTAACCTTTTTTTTTTTTTTTTTTTTTTTTTTTTTTTTTTTTTTTTTTTTTTTTTTTTTTTTTTTTTTTGACTGAGAAAATGCTTTATGCATGCCCGCTCGTGGGGGTGAGACGGGGTATGTGGGACTCCTGTCAGAGTGACAGTATACCCACTAAAAACTCAGTATTCCCGCATCGCCGTGATGGGAGGGTCATGGGAAACTGGCTCAACCTTTGCTACCACTTCCCTCCCGGCGCATGCCCGCCTAGCTGGCGGGCCCCGCATGCCCCCCTAACTGGGGGGCTACGGGAATGGCCGGGAACCTAGCCATTCCCGTCCGACACTGGTGGAGGCCTGTGCAATACAGGCAAGGTTGCCCCCACGCCCGTTGCCTGCTGGCCTCCACCTGGGAGGAGTTGAAGATGACTGTCGTACTGACGTCTTCTTCGACCCCTCCTCCGCCTTCGGAGCGACGCCGCGTTAGGATCGTCCTCCCGCGCGCGCTCCGCAGCCTCCTTCTGGGTCATGACGCATTCGCAGAAGGAGGCGACCGCCGACCACGACCTCTCATCCTCCAGCATGGCAGTAACCAAACCGCGGAGTGAGAGGTCCGGTCCGATCACCGCAATGAGACTGCGGCGCAGCTCGGACCACGACGGGCACACCTCGAGGGTGTGCTGCGCCGTGTCCTCCGCCGCACCACAGTTGTGGCACGACGGCGTCTCCTCCCGCCCGATTCGGTGCAGGTACGATCCGAAGCAACCGTGTCCGGATAGTACCTGCACGAGACGGAAGGAGAGGAACCCATGCGACCGCTCGAGCCAGTCTCGCAGGACCGGCCCAATCGCGTCGAGTGTTCGGCGGCCGAAGGCGGCGGTGTTAAGGTCCGCCGTCCAATGGACAACAATGGCGTCCCTCGCCTCCCGCCGGACGGCCTCCCGCTCTTCCGGGGCTGGGCGTTCACCTCTCGCCCTCCGCCCCGCCGTCCATTCATATACTCTGGCGAGCACCCATGCCTCGAGTTCCCAAGGAGGGGTGCCGGCCAGAGCACATGCCGCCGCAAAGCCCACCGTGCGGTAGGCACGCGCCGCCCGCTGGGCAATGGCCCTTTGGGGTGCCCGCAAGGCGGCGGCATTCTCCCTCCTCTGGAGGGAGTCCTCCCAGATGGGGGCCCCGTAGAGGGCCATACTCTTCAAGATGCCGGCATAAAGTTTCCGGCATCGTGCGCTGGGCCCTCCCAAGTTGGGAAGCAGCCATGACAGCGCGCCCGCGGTCTTCAGCAGGCGCGACGACAGCCCGCTAAAATGCGGACCGAAGCGCCACCTGCTGTCAAGGACAAGGCCCAGATATTTCATCTGGGACTTGACCGCAATTCTGACGCCCTCCACAAAGATGTGGGCGTCAGGTGGGGGGCGCTGCCGTGGTCCGTGGAAGAACACGGCCTCGGTCTTGTGCAGCGCCACCGTTAAACCTAGGCGGCGGATCCTCCCTGCGACCAAGGATCCGCCCGCCGAGGCCAGGCTGGCCGCCTCCCTGAAACTCCCCCCCCGGGCGGTGAGGAGAGTGTCATCCGCGTAGCAAACGACACTCGTGCCTCGGAGGAGAGTTCCCCGCAGGAGCCAATCATAGCCGATGTTCCAGAGGAGAGGTCCTACGACTGACCCCTGTGGAACGCCGGCTTCAACTGCGTACCGCCGGACTTGGCCAGTCCTATTTACCAGGAGGACCGCCCGATCCTCCAGGTAGCTGGCCAGCAGATTGCGCAGGTATCGAGGTACTCCGTGGAATCGGAGCGCCTCTAGGATGGTGGAGTGGGGAACGGAGTTGAAGGCATTTGCAATGTCGAATGACACAGCCAACAATCCGTCCCCCGCCTCCATCGCCTCCTTCACCTGACCCTTAAGGCAAGCCAGCGCGTCCACTGTGGAACGCTCAGCCCGGAAACCGAACTGAGCGTCCGACAAGTCCGGCCCGACATCCCGCAGATGGGCCTTTAGGCGAGCAGCGATTATTCCCTCGAACATTTTGCCGACCTCATCGAGTAGAACGATGGGCCGGTATGCCGAGGGGGAGTCAGCTGGACGGCCCTCCTTGCGAAGGAGGCACAGCTGCCCCTCTTTCCATGGTTTCGGGAACCTTCCAGACACAAGGCATGCGCTGAAGAGGTCCCGAAACCTCTCCCCCATTTGAGTGGCAGCGATCGCCACCACTCTTGCGGGAACACCGTCAGGGCCAGGAGCTGTCTTCTTGGCGCGGATATGGAGAATCGCCGCGCCAAGTTCCGACTCCGTGACAGGAGGGGCCTCCACTTCTTCCTCGTCTAGCGAGGCTGTCCCCCGCGGTGGGTCCATCACTGGCGGGGTGAAGTTGCCCCTGCACGGGAGCAGGGACTGAACCACCCCATCCAGAAATGAGGGCTCCAGGGTCTCGGCAACCGGGGGACCAAAGGGGCGCAACTTCTTGCGCGCCGCCTTATATGGTCTCCCGTAGGGGTCGTTGTCGAGACCCTCCAGCAGCTCGGCTCTGGACGAGTCTCTGGCGTTGGCGATGGCTCGATCAAGGACCATTTTTGCCTCCAAGTATACCTCATAGAGGTGGTCCTCGTTGGACAGATCCCGACGAAGCCGCCGCCGGCTCCGCGTGTAGGCCCTTCTCGCCTCCACACACGCTGCTCGAAGCCCCGCCAGCTCCACCGACCACCAGTAAACGGCACGTTTGGGTGGTGGTCGGCGAGACCGGGGCATGCTAGAGTTGCATACCTCGGTCAGAGACTCCCTCAGTTGCCCCGCTGCGGCGTCCACATCCAGGCCGGCAGTAGGCGGCGAAAGCCAGTCCTGGATGAACGCCGCCTCCGCCGCTGCCTCCCTGTCCAGGCGAGTTAGGGCCCACCGCGGAAACGGTGATCGCCCCGAGCGGGGCCGCATCTGTCCGGGGCCACTGGTGGAGATGTCGAACCGCACGTAGCGGTGGTCCGACATGGTCTCCACCAGGTCCACCCGCCAGTTCAACACGCGCGCGGCTAACGCAGGGGTGGCAAAAGTGACGTCCACTATTGAGCCACCCCTACGCCGCACGCATGTCTGGATGCTTCCTCTGTTCAAGAGGGATAGTCCGGAGGAGGCTGCCCACATCTCCACCGCCCGCCCGCGTGCGTCGGTGGCCGGGTTGCCCCAGGTCACCGACTTGGCATTCAGGTCTCCCAGTACGGAGACCTGACGCGGCGCCGCCCTGCCGACCACGGCAGCCAGGACTCCAAGATAATTCTCAAAGTCCTGAAGAGGCCGGTTTGGGGAGAAATATACGCCCACAAGGGCTAAGTCTCCCCACGCGGCGGCCACGTATCCCGGTCCCCTCTCTAATAGCGAGAGTGGAGGGGAGTCTGTGGAAGAACGCGCCGCTAGTGCCACCGAGCCGACCTCATCACCCAGCCAGCTGCCGGGGATCGAGTAGGGCTCGGAGACCACCGCCACGTTCACCAACCACTCGGCCATGACCTGCACTACCAGGTCCTGGGCCGCTCTGCAGTGGTTGGTGTTCGCCTGGATGATGTGGTAGTCGGACGTAACCATTACTCCGACATCGCATGATCCTCCTCAGCTACCGCCGCTGAAACTGCAGCGGCGACGACGGTGGCGGTGGTGGCAGCAGGGCGAACCTGCGCCGGCACTTTGCCCTTCCTCACGGGGGGCTTGCAGCTCCTGCCCGTCATCCTGTGGTCCGCGGGGCGGCCACTGGAGGCACACGCCGTGCAGTGTGGCTTGGCGGCGCGGCAGGTGACACTCTTGTGTCCCTCTTGCCCGCATTGGTAGCACGTGTCTCCCCAGTCAAATTTGGAGGGACACGTGGCTCGGGTGTGGCCAAACGCGAAGCACTTGAAGCAGCGCATTGGCTGGTCTTCAAGTGACCGGACCACAGCCGAGCTGAATCCTACTAGTAGCCGTCCCTTGGTCGCAGCAAGGACAGCTCTGGCTGCGGCGACTGGGCACTCAATGCGGATGATGCCCATACCGCGACGGCCGAGCCTAATCGCTCCGCCTTTCACCGCACCAGCGTCGCAGCCTCCGGCCGCTGCGACGGCCGCCACCACATCCTCTTTGGTGACCGAGTCGTCTAGATCGGCCACCTCCAAGGTTGCGGTCTTGACAGGTCTGACGACCGTCGCCGCATCCGCGATGACCTCTTGCAACTTTTTTGCAAAGAGATCCGCATTTGTGCCGCGCTGTTCCCCCGAGAACTCGAAAATTCGAGCCCCGGTAAGGGTTCGGCGGCACGCGATTTTGCTGATCCCCAGCCGGGAGGGATCAGCATTGGTACGAGCCCGTCTTAGGACGGACTCGTACGTCTCGCCGCGCTCCACGGCCTCCGGGGTGATGGTCACCACGACGGCCGCGGTTTTGGGAGGAACTAGCTTCCTCCCGCCGGCTGGAGCCCTATTGGCTGCAGGAGCAGTCGCAGCGGGCTTGGGGGCCGACTTTTCCCCCTTCTTCCCTCCCTTCCCTTTTCCACCCCTGACCACTTCCGTCCACGGCTGGTTGGACGGGGTGGTGGAGGGAAGAAAGGCGTCTTCCTCCTGTGAGTTCTGGGGGGCTGCTGGAGTGGCAGCCGACCCAGGCGCTCCCTCCGCGCTTGAGGTAGGGGTTTGAGGAGCCTTCTTGCTCCTCTTGCCCTTACCCTTACCCTTACCCTTGGAGGGCTTCGGGGCCTGGGGCTGCGCACCCGATGCCGGGCCTGCTGGAGGCGCAGGTTCCGACTCCGTCGGTGGCGGACTCTTATCCGCCGCTAGCGGCGGGCGGAGCCGCTTTTCCGGCAAGAGCCGGTCCTCGATGCCTGCGAAGCAGGCTCTAGTGAAGGCCCTCTCCTCCATGACAACCTTTCGGATTACTTCCTCAAGGTTGGAAGGGGAGGAGGAGGAGCCTCCTACCACCGGTTGGGCAGGCCGAGCCGTGGCCTCAGCCAGCTTCAGGTGTAGCTGGCTGACCTCCGCCTGCAGGCGATCCACTTTCGCCTGCAGCTGCCGCGTCTCGTCCGTGGCCGTCCGCTTCACCAGCTCCATGACAATGCCATGCAGACTGGCGGCCCGGCATTTGAGGGACTTCTGGAAGGTCCCCTTCAAATTGGAGGACTTTGAGGCGACCTCCAGGACCTCCTCTTTATCCTCCTGAGCCATGCGCTCCAGTTCCGCCAGGGAGTGGTCGGCATATAGCACACAGGATGCACCATAGCCGGCTCTCGACCGGGCGGTTTGCGCCTGGTGCTCCCTGGCAGCTACCCTCTCCTCCAGGTCTTGTTGGAGTTGCGCCCTCTTTGCCAGGTTTAGCTGGCGTTCAGCGTCCACCAAGCCAACATCGTGGGTCGAAGCCTTTATATACTTCGACCTCATGCTCGCCTTGGTTTCGGCCGGATCGTCGGCCCCGGAGTCCGAGCTCTCCGCGTTTTGTTCCGGAGCAAGTGTATCGGACCGGGATATCGACACAGAGCGATCCCGCTCGGCGCGCTCCTGCAAACGAGCAGATGCTCCGCTCGCCACTGCGCGACCTCGCCTGCTCCTGCCCGTCGGCACTTTAGCGGCCGGCGAGTTCTCCTCAATCTGGGAGCCTGGCGAGCGCTTCCTCCTTCCCTTCGAGGGTCGCCCGGACACACTCCCTTCAACCCGCGAGCGGTCCGAGCTCACGCTCGCCACGCTCACCATCCTCTCGGATGCGGTGTCGGAATCCGACATCGCACCCACACTCCTCCGATCGACCAACACGATCGGCACCCTCTCTAACTGCTCAAGATTGTTTTTATTGTTTAAATCCATAAGATTCCCACGAGTATGGGGGATATAAAAAGTCCACCTAGGTAACCCCCTGTCCCTAGGTAAGTGTACATTTGTAACCCAACCAGGGGGTCCACCAATCCCTGGCTGGGGGAGTGCTTGCGACTGATGCGCCACCTGCAACTACGGAGCTGCAGACGACGCTACTCCTCAGTCATTCATACCCTCGCCGCACACCAAAACTTGGTATTAGAGGAATTTTTTATAGAGGTTATCTTCCTCGTGATCCGGGCTATTAAGCCAAGATCCTCGTCCCGTCCCGAGTCATAAAACATGACCATGATCCCGCTACGGATTACGATTTCGACGGTTGCAGGCGGGAGAATCGGATCCCCCGCTGCTAACCCGTTGGCAGGGTGAGTGCACAACGAGCGCCGCCTGTGTTTCTCCACCATGTCCTCTGTTTGAAACAGACAGACAGACATGCGGAGAAACGACCGCAGGGTGGTCTAAATCGACCGACCCAGGAGCTTAAGGCTCCCCCCTAAGCAGAAATTCGCTACAGACAATACCCTCCCCAACATGGAGAGACTATTGGCCGTACCCAGGATGCACCGGCCATCCAACTGCCCTTTCCCCCGAACGTATTCGAAAGGAACGAGCAGCCGTCAGGCACACGAGGAGGTTTTCTGCACGCACCCCAACCTAACCTAACCTAACCTAACCTAACCTAACCTAACCTACCCTACCTACCCTACCTACCCTACCTACCCTACCCTACCCTACCTACCCTACCTACCCTACCCTATCTACCCTATTATCCTATCCGTGAAAATTTTCGTTTTTCGACAGCCAACTTCCACTTTGATACTTTTTTTATTTCTGAAACAACTGAACGGGATAAAAAGTATCCTATGTCCTTCTCCTGGCTCTAAACTACCTCCCTGCCAATTTTCAGCTAAATCGGTTCAGCCGTTCTTGAGTTATAAGTGAAGTAACTAACACGACTTTCTTTTATATATATAGATATAGATAAAAAATTTGATAGGACCCAGCCAGTAGTACTCATATACTTGCACATTTGGTAAATGAGATGAATGGTATTCGGGTTTTTTGTCTAGACTGAAAAAACTAATTTTGACCACCACGACACTTTTGCAATAGGCGTATTTTTTTTTTTGTAACATTTGGTAAGCGATACTCTTACACATTGTTGATTTATTTATTTGTGACGGGTTATTTTCGATGATTTGTTAGTTGTTAATTTATTTCATTGTCAACCTCACGGGTTTTTTAAACTTTTATCGATATAAAACCAAGGAAATTTAGAAAATCCTATGACTTTTATGTCAACATATTTATGGTATACTTTGTTTTAATTTTTGATTGAGTTTTTTTGGCAGGACGTAAGTTATCACACTTATCACCAGTGATCGGAGTAGGTAGATTGATTTGGGGTCAATGAACTGGCACGTATATATTAGTATAGATATGCCTCCGGGATTTTGAAATGATCTAAACTGCTTTTTATATAATTTTCACCTGTTTTGCATATTCATAACTAGTTATTGCATTGAATGCGAAAAAATAAATCTATAGCATTCTATAAATTTCTAATGTAGTAGTTTAAAAATACAAATTTCACAATATTTGATTCAATCCCGTAAGTACCAAAATGAAATCCCGGAAAAAAAGCTTATCCATGTTATGATTTCTATGACTGTTCATGATGCGAGTACGTAAAATCAATCTACCTACTCCGATCACTGCTTATCACAGTAGATATATTTTTATTAATGATGCAACTAGAAATAAGAATAAATTAATATACTTAGTGCCTATAACTCTTCTGCATGTCAAGTGTACACAAAGTGTACAATAGAATTTCTATTGTGTCTGCTAATTAGACACGCGACGTGTTAAATATTGCTTGAGTTATTAAATGCAATATGTAAATAATACCCTTAACAAAGCCGAGTCAATTGTTTCATTGTTTGTCCCATGTACCGGACCATACCTGGGAACCTTCTGGTTAGGGAGATACTATAAAATAATCCCACGTCTGTTGCAAACTATGGCAGAATACCTTCTGTGAATGGTCTTTTTAAGTTCTGTATTTTGTTTTTAACTTATTTCTGTTGCCAAGTAGTATTGATGTGTTCTGGGTGGAAAGGTATCCGGGACAGTGTACAGCCACATGAAACATTTTAACTTTGTCTTTGTTATGGCAATGTTCTTGAAATGCCTCTGATAGTGCAGATGGCCAGGGTTTGGTGACCACATACTAACAAATAGTTTATCTATAATAAACCCAATAAAATAATGATTTGTATTATGTACTATTCTGTTCATTGTTTTATATTAGATATAATTATATCATGTTTACATCACAATGTAATCGAAGATGGTATAAAATAGATAGGTACCTATTTGCTTTTAAAATTACCTACTCATTCTATTTCGAGAAGATGATTTAATATTTATTTAACCTGAAAGATGATGTTTCATTTGTTTTTAATAATGGATCATCACGACAGTTTTTTAAATAATATTGATAGATCCTTCAAATATAAATATTTTGTCATATTTCTTTGTAAAAACATAAATCGGTCAAGGTGTAATTTCGATGCAGTGTTGAGTACTAAAATTTCTACCAAAATGGTATGTTTTTTTCTTTTGTGGAAAGCATTTTATGATGCTTTTTTACTGCCAATTATTGCGATCTCTTATTTTTTTAAATGCTCAGATTTGAACAAAATATACAGTCTAATCTTACAGGGGCCAGCACATCAAGCTACTACTACTCCAATCTGTCAAATTTATTTGATAGATTTTCTATTTTATCACAAAAAAAAAAAAAAAATGTTCAATTGGGAAAATTTTACAGTTTGGTGTTGCTTGATGTACTGCTACATGTAAATTGCACACGATGTCTTGTAAATGACAAACTATTAATGAGCCTAAAGCTCATTTAGGCCCATTAGAATCGAGCACTCTAACGCTCTTACATTTTCACCGAAAAGACATCGAAATTTTTTAAGTTGTTTATTTCTTTATTACTGTTAACATATTATTATTTACAACGCTACGTATAATTCGCTAAGTTTAATAACATTTTCATTCTTTTTTTAATGTTTGAACCCAATTATGTTTTTGTTATTATTAGGAGATAAGTAATAATTATATAACTATTTACATAATATGTTTAGATGTAACTTTGAACATAAATACAATTTCAAATGATTTTCTATGCTTATTTTTTATTCAAAATCACATTGAAATCACCCTCTAGTTAACTGCAGAAGATATTTCTAAAAATTTAGTACAAACGCCAGCACATCAAGCTTCCCCAAACTGTCAAATTTTCCCAACTGAACATGAACCGTATGGTTATGGAATAAAGATGAAAATCTTTCAAAGCAATTAGACAGGTTTCGTTAGTTTGATGTGCTGGCTTCTGTACCTAATTATAAAATAAATAGTCCATCTGCAAACGCAAAAGGAAAAGGCGCTAAAACTTCATCTGGAATTTCTCAATAGCGGCCCGGAGTCTGGATGTGCCTGGTTGATGGCAATAAGTTCATATCCTATTGCATGGACTTCGGTGGGAAGCGGTAGAGTACCCCGCGAAATTTAAATTTTCTACGTTTTTAGCAAATTGCAGGTCAGGTTGTATGACTACTTCATGATGAAAATGTCATTAAATGAATTTAGAGTTGTTTTTCTTATTGAGGGTGGAAAATCATCAAATAACTTCTCCCGCTCTGGGTGGAGCATGAGGGCGTGTCAGACTTTGACTGACTAAAACCCACCCGTGTTCCTTTAGTTTCCTGTGTGCCAGGGGCCAAGACATCTCTTTCTAACAACCCGCACCCCTGGTTGGTTATTTAGATTATTGTGTAAATTCATATTTGTAACGGTTGTAAGCAGAAGCACTATTTCTAATAAATCTAAGTTAGCTAAAAATATAATACGACAACAAATGACATTTGTGCTGTACAAATGTCATTTTTTACAGCGCTCACGGTGTTATTAGTCGCATTGTCAGCGTTATTGGAAAATGGCGTATGTCACGACGTCATCAATGATCGTTCACGGAATAAACACCGATATCGCGCTCACGTCAATTCGGAACGGGTGTGAGCACGCTCAAATCGATATTATCGCAACTCGCAACGCAGCCACTTTGAATTAAATGTACAGACGCCAGCAGGTCAACCTACCCCAAACTGTCAAGTTTTCCCAATTGAACATGAACCGTATACTTGCGGTATAAAGTTGAAAATCTATTAAATAAATTTGACAGATTGGAGTAGCTTGATGTGCTGGGGTCTGTACACTTCGAGGATAACATGCGTTGTGATGATGTTTTGTTTTACATAAGCGCTAATGTAGTGCTTATGCAATACAGAATAATAAATATATTTGCAAGATATGTGCCATAAATCTAATATTTTAAATGAAAAATATTCGGCGTCTTCGTATCAAAACTACAATACCTTGCTTTCGATTTAGTTGTCTTACCATTCTTTGTAAACTTATTAAGTACTAAAGACAAAGAATGGACTGAGGTTATCCTCGCTAAACTTTAAACCGCTGAAAAAACTGAAAAGAAAAAATAAAATAAACAAGTCGAATTGATTACCTCCTTGTTTTTAAAGTCGGTTTAAAGCTATAAAAACTGACATTTTATTCCTAAGATAAAAGTTATTTGACTATTGAAAAATTTGCCCTTAGTGAGAAAGGTTGAGGTGTATAATTTGTTAAGGTTTTGTGTAAATTAATTAACGCGGGCGAAACCACTGGCAAAAGCTAGTAGTAGTAATCTATAATATTCTCATGTCAAACAATAATTAGTCATGTGCATAATGTATTCTATTCTATTTTTTTATTATGGCAAGCAAAGCTGATGTCGACTATTCTGCCAATGTCTAAATTGAATTGGAAAAGCATGTGTGCACAAAAAAAAAAAAACTATGGAAAATAATCTTCGATGATACAGTTGGGCTTAATGTTGATCTTGTGTGGTTAGTACTGGACTGAAACAAACAAAAAATAAATACATACTAAAACATAATTCTTAGAACATTAAAAATACATAGTATACCACATAAACACAGATTGAGGGAGTAAATCATAATTTTATATTGTTGGGACGAAAATCATCAGCGCCACAAGCAGTTCAGGAGAGGAATGAGTTAAAAGAGAGGGGAAATTTATCGGAAGAGGGATCTTAAATTTGGTGAGACGGTTATACAAATCTAGAGGTGGGACGTTATTGGAACATTCGAAAAATATGTGGTCAAGGGTGCCTTCCGCCAATCGGCATTCCCAGAGCGAGGAATCGCGGACACGGATTTTGTGTAAAACTAAAAACACAGGAGTGCAACAAAAACCTAAGCGAATTCCACTTAAAACAGATATGACAGTTTTGGATACTTTTTTATAACCGGAGAACCATGGTTTTGGTTTAACGGTCGGTTGTACGGCATAGAAATGTGCATAATGTACAGAGGCCAGCACATCAAGCTACCCCGATCTGTCATATTTCTTTGATAGTTTTTCAACTTTATTGCAAAGGAATAAGGTTTATGTTCAATTGGGAAAATTTGACAGTTTGGGATAGCTTGACCTGGTGGCGATTGTACATACACTACTTTATCTCGTTAGTGATTGTGTACGATCTACTATTTTAACTTTATTAGGGAATTGTAAAAAAGAAATGTATGGCCTAGATCCCAGGAATTTAGGAGATTCACAGACACCTGTTTTAGGTGATCACGAGTTATTTTCTTTTACTACTGAGAGTTTGAGCTATTTCAGATACTGTTGACTGAAGGACACACAAACACATTAATAAAGATTTCGCAATATTCTCGAATCATTTCAACAAACCATTGTTAATGGTAGAAAATACTTTTTATTGAAATGGCAACACTGACCCCCATTGTTTACAACGCCAGAACAAACGAAACAAAAACAAGTTCAAAGCGAGTCAGTTATTTTTGTACCTTGTCCCGATACGCGTCTAGAATTTTCGCCATTTTGAAACTAATTATACAATTTTAACATTGTTTTAGCAATCGCCACAATAGATTTTGTTGAATATTGCGACGTGATTTAGTCAAACAATTTCTAAAATTTGGAAGCCTTTGTTCCATGAGTGTTAAAAAGCGTCGTTGCCGTTCTTCTTACCTACTTTTCTTATAAGAGAAATCTGCTCCAGAGAATATTCTACAATAAAGTTTAGCACCTTAAGTTAAATCTGTGATAATTTCGTGCGTGAATATTATAAAGTAATGCTCCAGTGTATTGAAATGTGTATCTCTGAACGTTATACATTATCTGACGCAATAGCAATCTGGCAACAGCGCGAGGAATCGGAGTGAATAATTTACTGATGTATTAGCAAAACTCAATTGGATATTATTTATTATCACACATCTTTCGACTTTTTATGAGGTAAGTGATTTTAATTCACACATTTTGTAGACAATAATGCTAAAATAACATTAAAAGGAAGTGTAACGGTCATTTCAATCTTCCCGCGGAATGACGTAATTCGTCGTCTCGACGCTGCCATCTTTTTGTACCATCAGTCAACTGTCAAGCATTCTCGGATTAGTTCGTGAAGGGTGTAAAACAAAAAAATCATCACTCATAGGGTGGTTTTTATACAAAAACCCACCACGGAAGCATCCGGGTGAGTCTTTAGATACTTTATTTCATTGAAAACTGCGGCCATTACGCTTTCTTTATGTGTAAAATTTTCTTTGTTGTAGTTAACCTCACTTGGTTGGTAAGCCAGTTTTTAGGTCAACCAGAGTCTTTTATGGCGAAATAACGTATTTGCATGTGTTTTATTTGCATAAACGATGTGTTAGGCGCTCGTGAGAGAGAAATCGACAACTTTTATTGAGTTCTAAAAGTTTTTGAAACTAGAAAGTTGAACTCCAAATCATAGATGAATTTCTTTATATAGTTTTATGTGACCTTGATATCGTCATAGTATCCGATAGACTCCTATTTTTATCTTGTTTTTTACTATTAAAATTGAAATTGTCACTAAAAAAAGTTTTGAAATTACCCTCCTAAAAACATCTCGAACTTGTAACCTATATGCATTTTAAAAGTACAAAACTTCTAGATTTTTCTAGAGTCTTATGCAGTTACTATAACCACAATAAGAGAATTAAAACATTTCATTTAATAAAACTGTTCTAAATTTAGGCCCCACACATGTTGAAACTTGTGCCCATTGCATAACCTTATCTATGTGTGAATAATCTTTAATTTTATAGTATGGTGTAATATTTGATGTTGAAAATGTAATTATACACAGTATTTTTCATTCAAATTGTAGTTGTATGTTGTTTTTTTGCAATAAAAGTTAGTCAGTCCGTAAGAATCTGAGCAAGTCTTTTTAAATTGTTACAAGTCCTTGCTTCGGAAGTCTTCACTCAGAGACATAATAATTACTAGCCTCCGTCTGCTGCTTCGACTGTGTGGAAGTCGGAAAGTATTCTGTGGGAACATACTACCGGGATAAAAAATCCAGCCGAGAATCCCCACCCACAATGGCCCAAATGGGAAGGGAATCCCATCATCGTCATCATCACTACATATTATAACACAAATTTCCCCACCGTGTCTGTCTGTCTGTTCGCAATAAACCAAAAAACACCTGTATAGGTGTATAATCTGTAGAGGTTTTGTGTAAATTGGTTAACACGGCGAAGCCGCTGATAAAAGCTAGTTAAAATAACAGGTCAGCACTAAAAATAACCAACATTTCATCATCTGCGTAGCCTTTTCCCAACTATGTTGGGTTCGGCTTCCAGTCTAACTGGATGCAGCTGAATACCAGTATTTTACATGGAGCGACTGCCTATCTGACCTCTACAACCCAGTAACTGGGTAATACGATACCCCTTGGTAAGACTGTTTGTTAGACTATCGGGCTTCTGAGAACCCATAACTACTGTCAAAGATCCACAAATGACAGCAGGGACCAACGGCCTAACGTACTTTCCGAGGCACAGAGGGTCTTGGTATGTAAAGATGGTCACCCATCCACGGACCAACCGCGGCAAGCGTAGCTTAACCTGATCGATCGGCCCGTGCAGCTATTGTTACTTAGCCACAAGCCCCTCAAAAATAACCAACATTGCTACCAAATATGGAATGCAGTGAGTCTGCAGTGAGTCACACTTTCAGATGATTCAATGTAACTTTTTAAATTTAATTTTGTCACTTACATCAGATTTTAAGGGTCACTAAAGATGGTTTTAATTGTAATGCTTACACTATTACTATTGTTATGATGTATCAAAATCCCTGTAATTATGAAATTGATTTCACAATTATGATATAGGTAGATCTATCTGCCTAGACCAGGGGTCGACAACCCGCGACTCGCGAGCCACATTTGGCTATTTGGATGTGACGCTAGTTCCAAACGCAAATATTATTTATTTCCCTTCACCTGGCTAATTATCAAAGCAAAAAAATTGCGAGTTTGCAAATGTCGTAGATTAGGCCACGCCCCTTTTCGGTTACTTTGCGTTTAAACCCCGATGTGACGCAATTTTACTATGAAACTAATAATAACTGTGACTTATTTCGTAATCTGTATTATAATTTAAATTATTGTGGCTCTTTAAAAACTTTAATATTTTGTAAATTACGATTTTTTACTCTTCAAACTCAAAAGGCTGCCGACCCTGGGCTAGGCTTATCGCTACAACCTATTTTGAAACTGGTTTACAGTCCAACTGGATATCAATCGATCAAAAAAAAAAAAAAAAAAATTTATTTCATATAAACCTGCATGGGCACTTATGAAACGTCAGAAGCTAGGTGCACGGTTCCAAAATGTTGTTTCCTATGGAGAAGAGCCGGCAAGAAACTCCACGGTTACTCTTTTAAAAATGATTGGCTTTAACAGTGTTTTCAGAGATAAAATGTTTTATTACATGGAACGACTATCGATCTGACCTCCACAACTCAGTTACTGAGTAATATGATACAACTTGGTAATACTGCCAGGATATACTACACTACTACTTACTGGTAGAACTGATGGATAGGTTTTTTTAATGGTGGGAAATCATCAAACAACTTCTCCCGCTCTGGATGGAGCAGGCGGGTGTTTCAGACTTTTACTGACTAAAACCCACCCATGTTCCTTCAGTTGCCTATGTGCCAGGGGCCACCGTATCTCTTTCAAATAACCTGCACCACTGTAGGATAGGTTAAGAGCATCTCTTTTAAAGTAACATGAATTCATGAAGCTAGCTCATTTCCCCTGCCCTGCAAGGCCGTCCAACTCTTTGTCCCCGCGTTGTCTACTGCCCATGGGAGTATTGGGATAAAAGTATCCTTTGTCCTAATGGTCCACCCATTTCATCCAAATCTGTTAAGCAGTTTTAGTGTGAATGAGTATCAAACAAAATATATCCAAAACTAATCTTTTCAGCCAGCCCCAAAAAAAAAAATAGGATAAATTCAGGAAAATATTAATTTATTTATACATAATTCCGCATATAAAATAACTGGCAACATACAATGTAGTCTAAACTCTTTTGTAACAGTGACGTCATGACAAACAATGGCTAGTTAAAGTCATAATGCGTATGCTCAATCTTTATGATCAATAGCACGACATTATATTCAGAATTCTGTGCAATGTTTTTTCTTTACTAGCCTAGGTATCCATTTCCGTGTGGTATCGGACGTAAGAGAATAGCACCATCCCATTTCTTCCCGTGGGTGTCGTAGAAGGCGAATAAGGGACTTACTAGAGAATGTGCAGCAGCGTTCTCTATTTATTTTACCACCATACTGCGATCGCCAACCCGCCTGCCAAGCGTGGCGATAATGTCAAAACGCCCCTTTTGGGGGAGGTCTATGTCCAGCAGTGGATGTCTTTCGGCTGAAATGATGATTGATGATCCATTTCCAGGGTCACCTCGATCCGCCACCTCTTCTTGAACCGTATGCACAGTTACCGCTCGGCAATAGTAATATAACAATACGCAAAACACAATGGGCATAGCCAAATTGTCTCATACGTATTTCTGGAGTTGTCGACTCGCCCACAAATTAATTAATCTCGTGTGAATTGCCTATAGAAAATAATATAAAATTTAATTTTAAAAGTGTTGATTCTCCCGTTTCGAGCGAATAAATCGAGTAATAACACGTACAATAGGGTATTTTCCAATTTATTGAAAAGTATTCTAAACTGAAGATCGGGACGAAATATGTAACAGAAAAATAAAAGTAAATTAATTTATATCCATTTTCTCAATTAAAAACGATTTAAATCGAATTTGCTTTTTGTTGTTTTGAATTTACCGCCAAAACACTCGTTACGATGACGTTTTATCACGTGACGTCAACTTTGTGTAAACCAAAGTAGTTGGTAAGTAAACAAGTGAATGTCGAGTTAATAATTAACAAGATTTTTAATGTATAGAAAGTGGAATTACTGGCGTACGGTGCCTCTGTGCACAAACCTACTTCTAAAACTGCGCCAAACTAAGTATTTGTACCGGTGCCGTTTACACAAAGCTGGCGTCACGATGTCACGTGATAACAAGTCATCGTAAGGAGCGTTTTGGCGGTAAATTCAAAGCAACGATAACGAAATTTGATTTTAATTGTTTTTAATTGAGAAAATGGATTTAAATACATTTATTTTTATTTTTCTGTTAAATAAATCGTTCCAATCTTCAAATTAAACTAGTTTTTATTAAATTGGAAAATACCCTATTTGGTAATGCCTTTGGCCGACAGTGAACCGCAATGCGCTAATTTGATAAGTCACTTCAGATAATCGACCATCCAACGATGATTACGTTCGACAAACAAAAACAATTAGATAGGGCCTCAAAATGTCTACCACAGCATGACTTATTGATTATTCAGCAAATAGGTAATTTAACCTGACTAATTTTATATTTTTTGTTATCGTACAATACCTTTGTCTTATCATGTCTTGGCAAAATAGGGGTGCCAATTGCCAATCATACTTTTCCCGCAGTACCTATACCTTTAATGAAGGTGAAGAGTTTCAACACTCCAATCTCGGAAACTATCTGTGTAATTTGAAAAAATATTTTTACATTTGAAAGCCCAATTTTTGAGGAAAGTTATACGTTATGTAACATCAGGCTGCGACCTTTAGGAGCCTTGCGAAAAGAAAAAAAAATCGGTTGTCTGTAAAGTCGATTTACTGACGATAGTTGAACGTGACAACGTCATAAGATAATACTATTGTTTATTATTGTATAGCAGCTGTCCACGCAGACGCATCGCTTACTCAAGTAGGAGAGAGACTGATGTCGAACGCTGCTGAACGCGGAGGCCGATTGTGCCTCTTTGTCGCTCGTTCCGCGCTCTCGCTTGCACTTCAAGCCTTAAATGGAACGCCTCAGAGCGAGGTAACGCCACATGAGTCATGTTTTTTCGTGCGTGCAGCCGGCTCCATCGAATTATAAGACGTTGTCACGTCAAAAATTCAGAAAGAACGCTGAACAATATAATTATGTATCACCCATATTTCGCCCTAATAGCAAGCTAAGTAACAATAGCTGCACGGGTCGATCAATCAGGTTAAGCTACGCTTGCCGCGGTTGGTCCGCGGATGGGTGACCATCTTAACATACCAAGACCCCTCCGTGCCTCGGAAAGCACGTTAAGCCGTTGGTCCCGGCTGTTATTTGTGGATCTTTGACAGTCGTTACGGGTCGTCAGAAGCCCGAAAGTCTGACAACCAGTCTTACCAAGGGGTATCGTTTTACCCAGTAACTGGGTTGTGGAGGTCAGATAGGCAGTCGCTCCATGTAAAATACTGGTATTCAGGTGCATCCGGTTAGACTATAAGCCGACCCCAACAGCATGCTAACCGCGCTCGCGGAAAGGCTCGATTGTGCTATAGTGCCTCATTGTTCTAAGCGACACGTAGCACGCGTAGATTGTAACCAGTGATATTTTATTTTTTTATGCTCATTTTATTAACATTTTATTTTTATTGAATTGTAATTGTATGTAATTTTAATCAATGTGACTGTGTGTGCTTGTCCTATTGTTATGTTCGTGCCCAATTATTATTATGAGTCTTGTTACTGAAATAAATGATTTATTTATTTGTTTAATTATAGTAGGGAAAAGGCTAGGCAGATGATGAGCAAGCGAGCCTAGGTACGAAACCAGGCAGCTACTGAGATATTCCAGATAAATATCCCAACAACACTTTTTCCGACTCTCTTTCTCTCTTTTTAACCGACGAAA
The DNA here is from genome assembly GCA_949987655.1 of Polymixis flavicincta. Taxonomy (NCBI): domain Eukaryota; kingdom Metazoa; phylum Arthropoda; class Insecta; order Lepidoptera; family Noctuidae; genus Polymixis; species Polymixis flavicincta. The sequence goes on from OX465200.1 coordinate 8,193,252, forward strand.
AAACGGAGGAGGTTTACTCAATTCGACGCGTATTTTTTTTTTTTTATGTTTGACCACGCATAACTTTTTCCAGAGTAGTCCGATTTTGATAAAAAAAAATTAATGGAAAGGCTATACCCCGAAGTTGGTCCCATATAAAATTCCAACCCTAAGGGTAAGAAAAAAGGGGATGATTGATTGTTTACTCACAGATTTTAATACTGAGTTGTGTATTACAAAAAGTAAACAAAAATTAAGCATGTAGTAATTAGTAGATTATAGCCACAAAAAATTATAAAATAAAACCTATTTAATAAAAAAATTAAACCGCCGAAAAGTAAAAAATTAATAAACTTGCTTTGTCCAACCCCAATAACTAAGTTCGGAAGTCGGTGACTTTGGATATGTATTTAATTATATGTCACCGCCTTCCGAACTTAGTTATTGGGGTTGGACAAAGCAAGTTTATCATTTTTAACTTTTCGGTTTTTCGGCGGTTAATTTTTTTTTATTAAATAGTTTTTTTAAATCTCGTCTAAACCTACTATTTTATTTAAAGGTAGTCTTATAATCAATCTTTCGATAATGACGTAATAATCTTAACGTTACGTACTGAAACAATATCATTAAAGAAATAAAGATTAAAATGATTTTCACATGCCGCACACGTGAACGCTGTTTTTATTTCGGCTCTTTAATTGTAATGATTGGCGGAACTTGTTTCGCGATTATGTGATCACGTTTTAAAGCACGGACACGTCTTTCTATCCGTCTGTCACTGAAATTAGTGGGCTATTTATAAGCTTCGAATAAGTGGAAGGGGTAATTGACGATCAGGACGGTTTAACAACTAAAGTTGAGCTTCAGAATCAGCACTTTTTTTTTAAGCGTCAACGTAACATAAGACGGCTTCCCAAAACGCGGCCCTTCATCGCACTATTTAGTGGTTTATGACGTGACGCAACGCACTCCCCGGCAGCACAGCTGTCTGGTCAGTTAGAAGAACTTGATTCTAAAGATGGCTTTTTTTTTTGCCTTTTTTATGTCGGCTTAGCACACGCCAATATACTTCCAAACGAAAAACAATAGTTTTGTGTTTAGGTGGATGCGCTAACGTGGCCCACGTAATTCAAATTTTGTTCAGTTTATTTTTTAAATATGATTCACGACGAAAAAAAAGTAAAAGATTTGAACTTCGCAGGTCACCCTTAGTGAAAACCTTAACCCAGCAACAAGACCATCCAAATGTTACAATAAAAAATTTTTGATTAACAAATAATGAATTATCGATTACAGCTGTGCGACTACAATGAAAGGTGGTCATTCATTATTCATACATAATGCCATCAAAGTGCGCACTCGATATAAAGGCATATGGCGAGCGGCAGATGGTGTATCCAATATCAGCTGCCCGATTACTTTTTTAACGATTTTTTAAGGCTTTAATTTGGCTTCTTTGGTCTGGCTTTTGGAGCTTCCTAACAAAGAATAAAGGGCAATTGGTTTATTTACGATAAAACATGACGTCCAGTAGAAATATTTTAGTAAGGTCCCTGTGTTGTATGTTCTATAGAATTCTAGTTCAAATTTAAGGCCCACATCTTGTGAAAATACAATTGCTTAAGATACGATGATACACTTACACACTAAAAACAGTGATATTCATAATATAAATACTAGAAATAAGGATAAACTACGTGCTCCCTTTCACCGGCTTCATAAGGTTCATAACTCATTTGTTGGGCTTGGTATAACCTTTTATAACAAGCTTCCCTCTTCTTTGTTAGATTTACATTTTAGTGCGTTTAAAGCCAAAGTAAAATCCAACCTTTGTTCTAAGGCATACTATTCTATTAACGACTACTTAAACGATAAGAATAGTTGGTCGCTGTGATTAACTCAAGACAATGTTTGTGTTCTTTCACCAGAATTAGCTTACCTACTGACAGGTTGTATGAATTACATTCATATAGGGTGGGTGTACCAGTAACAAACCGATTAAGCGACATTTTGAAAGTAATTTTAATGTTGTGACTTAAATATTACAACAACCATTGCAAAAAAAGAATAACATACTTCTAGTCTACCGTAGAATCATATGGCTTATTCGGATTTTCTTAATAACTATTAGGTTTCTTTTCATTTAAAAATGAATGTGGAAAGTCGCAATGTGCCTAAGGTTGACCAGATTGTACCAGCAATAGACCAGACATTGTGCCAATAGTGAACCAGTAAATAAAACAATTGCTTTTAATGAAGAAAATTATTATTAGTTATACTAACAAGTTTTGTACTTAACAATCATCACAACTTTTCATCAGTCTACAAGTTTCAAGTAATACTTAAATGCTACAAGCCTCAAAACGAATTTAATTACTATATAATTATCAAGAGATTCATATCACTTACTCAAGTGTCATAATCATAACTTGCAATAAAATATTTATTAATTAACATGAATAAAAAATTATAAAACAAATCAAATAAAAAAAACAATGTAAGTACTTATAAAAAAACTAAAACTTATTAAATTTTTGGCATAAATTTATCCATTTCAGGAACTCTATAAAAACCTCGACTATTAGCCAAGGTTGGAACTGCGATCTTCTCTTCTATCGCATAAATACATCTTCCTCCTTATAATTGAAAAACGTTCTTTTCGGCGGCATTGTCTGTAAAAAAAATTTGGTGGTCAATTACTGGTACAAACTCGTAGTATAGATATTACCAGTAATAAACCACTGGTCTACAACAGGAACATTGTGGATATTTTGAGAGATTTTTATAATAATTTATTGCAATGTATTAGATAAATATAAATGTAGAAGAAAAAATAAACAAATTATCAAAAAGCTAAATCACCAGTTGTAGACCAAATGGAATATTACTGGAAAATCATAGAATTCGTGTTCCATTAGTTTACCAATGACAATTATTGATTTAAATTAGCATTTTCTGATTAAATAAGACGTAATTTTATTGCTTTACACATCGTATTACGCAGTCAATTGAAAAATAAGTAACATCGATTGTTATAAACTAAGATTTAAAAAGATTCAAAAAACTTACCGTCGACGTGTAGCTTACTAATATGGCCGCCCGGAACGAAGTGAACGATTGTTGTTTCGAATCATGCGTTTTTTATTGATATAGATGGCGTGTTTATCGTTTTGATTTATTATTAAACGATTGATAGAAGTACGGCAATGCTACCAAACGTAAAAAAAATGGCGGGAAATTCGACAGAAGGTTAATATTTTGATGTGAAGTTAGAAATGGTGTACTACTGGTTCTTGGTGTGGCACTGGTGCACCCACCCTACTTAATTGTTTATTTTATTAGACTCTTTAAATCATTTTATTTTTTACTATTGTATTGTACAGTATCAAGTTCTTCTAACTGAACAGACAGCTGTGCTGCTGGGGAGTTTGTTGCGCCACTTCTTCTTCCCAGCTAAAGCACTAGGAAGTGTCGAAGGGTGGGCGTTTTGGGGGGACTGTCTTATGTTTTTTTTTTTTTTTTTTTTTTTGACTTTCGAAAAGTGCTGACTCTCAGCCTAGTTTGAATAAATGACTTTTGATTTTTGATTTTGATGGGACGGACATACGGTATGCGTAAAAACCCCTAAAAATAAACAAAGCAAAAAAGGACGTAAAGGCACAAACTCAGAAAATTACATGACAAAGAAAAGACAAGACAAAACGGCCATCGCTCAGTCACAGTACTGCTGTTCCAGCAACAGTCGGCTTATGGCTCGGGGCTCAGTAAATTCTGCTAGAAGAATAATGAAGACACTATAATACTGCTCCCTGATCATTACAGTCAGCCTGCCAGGGGTGCGGGTTTGTTCGAAAGAGATACCACAGCCCCTGGCATACGGGCTACTGAGGGAACACGGGTGGGTTTTAGTAAAAGTCTGACACGCCCTCCTGCTCCACCCAGAGCGGGAGAAGTTATTTGATGATTTCCCACCCAAAAAAATCATTACAGTCAGCCTATAATTTTCCCACTGCTGGGACACAAGCCTCTTCTCCGTGAGAGGGAGTGGGCCGTAATCTTCCAAGCGGGCCCAGTGCGGGTTGGTAGATGTCACATGTCTTGGAATTTTTGTTCCAAGATGTGCCGGTTTCTTCACGATGTTTTCCTTCACCGTTTTGAGAGCAGTGGTGATGAAATAAATTATGCAAAGTAAATCGCGAACCCACGACCCCACCATTACTCTCTCTGGTTTTTTTTTTTTTTTTTGATCAAGTAACTTCTCCCGCTCTGGGTGGAGCAGGAGGGCGTGTCAGACTTTTATTGACTAAAACCCACCCGTGTTCCCTCAGTAGCCTGTATGCCAGGGGCGGCGGTGTCTCTTTCGAACGAACCCGCACCCCTGGCAGGCATCGGCCCTTGCGGTACTCTCTCTGGTCTGGTTATTATTAAGACGTGTTTAAATAAAACTGAATTTATTCTTAATGTCTCAGTGCCTGGAGTGGATTTATTCGCGGTTGATGGCAATAAGCTCGCTCGCTATTACATGGGGCTTAAACAAAACTTTCGAAATGTGGCTGTACTATAACGTGCACTTCTGCCTAACCCTACGGGGACTACAGTCGTGATGTTGTGTGTTGTTAAGGTGAACCTAGTAAAAAAAAAACACCACTGTTCGACAATGCTCATCAAAAATTAAACATGGTATGGTTTTGTCTCATTATTAATATTGTCTTTACGAAAACAGAATACTAAAATTAATAAGTTTGGAGCCAACAAAGATTCGTTTTTCTTTGCTAATTGTAAGTACCTATCTTTGGGGGTGTTTAACTAATAAAAGAAGTGTAAAATCTCCAAAACTGACAACTCTCAACTATCGAAAAGTTCAATAAACTTTATTGTTCATGTATTTATGCAGTGGTTTTTTCACAAAACCCGATCTTCCTAAGGACTTTTCTTAAATTTTCACGCGCCCGTTTGACTATATCCTGCATCTCACTCAATAACGTGATGCGAGTAGTTTAGCGTCTAACTGCTCATCACTGATTCTACCTCTGTCGGACACGATGCCCAGCGTGGTTGTTAGTCAGGCCCACCAGTGAGTTCGAGCCTGCGGCTAGATTCCCTTTAAATGCTAAATCCCCGTACCTCACATTTCGCAACACGGATTGGTATTTTCAATAATCTTCACGCTTCTGACGTAGTTTTATGCGCAGTAACGTTTCAACACAGCATTATCTGCCCTAAATTGGGCTTATCGGTTTAAAATTCCGTTCAACAAATTTAATGTTTACCGGCAATTCAGTAAAGACTTTAAAGAGGTTTCGTGTTATGTCTATGGTTTAACTCTGATATAAACGACTAATAGAGGTTTTATCTTTAGCTTGTAAAGTGAGACCAGAAGGCTTCGCATACGTATATTGTCCATGATTACCTATGTACGCCCAAACAAGGTTCCAGTATCTATTGGTAACACACAGTTCCAACAGACAAATTTCTCAAACAAGAAGCAATGAATTAGCAATCTCCTTCCAGTGGCGAAGGCACCATATAACACGATTTTTACCAGCTTCCCAACGGTGATTTCGCATCTCTACCTCTTTTGAAAAATGGCACGGCAATAGTGTCGTCAATAGTCGATTCTTTGAATCCGAGTTAGCTTCGGCTTATCTCAAAAAAAAGCGGCCAAGTGCGAGTCGGATTCGCCCATGAAGGGTTCTGTAGCAGCAAGTAACATAATTCGATTCATGACGTATTAAAAAAAAATACTTACTAGATCTCGTTCAAACTAATTTTCGGTGGAAGTTTACATGGTTTACATCATATTTTTAGTTTTACCATTCTCTTATTTTAGAAGTTACAGGGGTTAAAATGACCCCCCCGTCACACATTTTACTACTTTGGAAGTGTCTCTCGCGCAAACTATTCAGTTTAGAAGAAAATGATATTAGAAACCTAAATATTATTTTTGAAGACCTATCCATAGATACCCCACACGTATGGGTTTGATATTTTTTTTATTTTTTGAGATTTAGTTCTAAATATGGGGAACCCCCAAAATTTATTGTTTCTTTTTCTATTTTTCTGTGAAAATCTTAAGGCGGTTCACAGAATACATCTACTTACCAAGTTTCAACAGCATAGTTCTTATAGTTTCGGAAAAAAGTGGCTGTGACATACGGACGGACAGACAGACGTTTTTTTGCCTTTTGGCTACGGAACCCTAAAAATTGAACATATTATTTCAAGGCAATAAGACTGAATTTTAAATGAGGTCATCACGATTTTCATTGGTGTTAATTCTTCTGAGGTCCTTAATTCTTTGCTACATCTAAGATCCAGAAAGTCGCACTACCTATCGCAGAGTGTTGAAAAACAATACTGTTTTTTTTTTACGAACTCGGATTCACTCCATTGAATTCTGAATGCTCGGGTCTACATCAAGGGTAAAATATCCAGTGCCCGAAAAAAAAAAATCGCACGTACGTCCCTTGGCTTACAGTCGATAGTCGCTTATCCCATTTATTCTAACTGCGCATATCGCTAAATGATGACGTTTATTATCGATTTAAAAACCACATTTTCATATTGTATTGCGCAGAACGTGTTTGATCAGCTGCTGGATTAAATATCGCGTATTTTGCGCAAAACGAATTCGCCTTGAAATCAATGTCTTAATAATAATCGGTGTTAGTATAAAAAGGACCTGCACTAGCATATTGTGACGCAGTTTTTTATTATCAATTGTTTTATTATGAACTAGCTTTTGAACGCGGTTCCTCCGCGTTGATGTTGGTTATCGCCAAAAAAAGTAGCCAAATTTCATGACGGTCGGTTCAGCGGTTTAGGCGTGAAAGCGTAACAGACAGTCAGACACAGTTACTTTCGCATTTATAATATTGGTAGGGAATTATAATATACGAGCCAATTGATTGTTCCACTGTAGGTATGTTTAATTAAGGCGACAGATACATTTATGTATCACATGCCCATACCAAGACAGCCGAATTCCACACGAAATATTAAGAGAAATAAAAAATAAGCTATATTCAAGAGAACCCTCATATTATGAGCTTTTTTTTTTCATCAAAGCTTTTAAAAATCGTACTACAGGGCAAAGGAATCCAATTCCGTCTTCCACCTGAGATATCGGTTCCTGCGGTTTTTAATTTCGTGCTTTTGCATCCAAAATAAGTTCACCACAATTCCAACCGCAAATTTCAGGATTCGTCTACACAATTAAATTGCGGTTATACTTCAAACCAGTTGGTGACCGCCCATAATAATTAATTGATAACATAAGTAGGTTACATGCGTAGAGGAGGTTGTCGCTCTAAATAGGAAAGACCTTGTGATTGGTCTCCCATGTAGGTAGATTGATAAAAAAAGTATCGATAAAAAACTGGCAGTTGGTCGTTGGCGACTGATAATAATTGGGCTTTGGGGTTTCCTAGATGCCTACAAGTTTTATTCGCATTCAAACTATGTGTGTCTCTCGATACCCTCTTTTATTACATCAATTAACTTTCTTTCTCCCCACGGGAACGTACTGTGGCGGCGCTAATTAAGAAAATACTTCTCAACAAAAAGCTTGAAACACAAAAAGAGAAGTCCTACATCGCGCAGTCAGAGTTTACCACGAAACTCGCATAGATACAATATCCCGACATCAACTGTCGGGACACAACACCCGTCTGGTCGGAGGATCCTTCCTTTACCAGTAGTGGATGAGTGAACTATACACCCTGCTCCTCATACCTCTATGTATAGTACTAACGAGATGAAAAGTATCGTATATGTTACTCCAGGTTATAATCTATCTGTGTGTCAAAGAATGATGGAAAATTTTGTATGAAACCTGGGCGTACGACCAACAGAACTGCAACTAAAAAAAACATCTGCTGTTTCATAGAAAAGTGCATACCTACGCGGTCAAAAAGTATGAACAGTAGATTTTTATTTTTTGTATAACCGACTAAAAATTTCTGCGCTGGGTAGAATGATATGCTGAATTCATGGTTACAGTTTGCGCACTAATTAACAAATTACCCTGTATACCAGGACCCGTTCTTACCCCGAACAGCAAGTTAAGCCGTTCGTCCCGGCTGTCATTCGTGGATCTTTGACAGTCGTTACGGGTCGTCAGAAGTTCGAACGTCTGACAACCAGTCTTATTAAAGAGTATCTCATTAGCAAGTAACTGGGTTGTGTAGGTCAGATAAGCAGTATCTCCATGTAAAATATTGGTAATCAACTGCATCCGGTTAGACTGGAACCGGAAGACGACATAGCTCGAAAAAGGCTATGTAAACGATGAGGCTAATTTTGTCAGTTTGTCACGAAACTATATTATAGCCATGTTTGTAAGTCAATGTCAAGTAGACTTACCTTTCCCAACTTTAAATTGTCACACGCTAGAAAACGTGCGAAGCGAGAGCCTTGTGACGGCAAACGTGCAAAGATATTGATACAGCTTCTAGTATCGGTGTCAGGTAGAAAAAACATGACAATTCATGAGAATATACGTTATTTATTAATAGGAATTACGGGCCAACGACGTAGAGTTCTCCCAGAATTCACGCTACGAGCTTGGCACCATCAGTAGCGTGTATAAACTCCTGTAGCGTGCAGACAACACGACACGCTGAACACGATATTAAGTTTGGCAATTCTTCGGGCTATGTCGGTTACCTACCTCGGTTTTCCTGCGGATCTCTTCATTCCTGATTCGATTACGTAGGGAAACTCGATCATAGCCCTCTCCATTGCCCTCTGGGTGTCTTTAAGCCTTCTGATAAAGCCCATTGTGAGCGACCACGTTTCTGTGCCATAGGTCATCACTGGCACCACACACTGGTCAAAGACTTTCGCCTCGAGACACGTCGGTATTTGGGACGAGAAGATATTGCGATTGTTATCCGTGTATGGTATCTCGAAATGCGGATAAAATCAGATTTCCGTTACTAAAACCACTAGGGATTTTCCCAAATTCCAGCTTCGGGATATTAATTATTACGTCAGACGAGGAATTTTAGTGTTACTGACCAAAACTACTTCTGACGTAAATATACATTACTTAATGTATTACGTAGTACGAAAGGCCTTGTCCTCGTCCGTCAGTTCCCTACAGAATTCATTCACCGGGAAAAAACTAATATTACACGGGCTAGTACATAAATAATAAAAAAACTAGACAACCTTGTTGTATAAACTTGTTATTTTTATATGCTAATTGTAAACCTGTCTCTTTCGCACGTATGGGCATACTTTTTTGTTGATTTGACGCAAAAAAAACACGATATTTTCGGACAGTCCTATACGGAAGACTACTTCGGAATTATTAAAACCATAATTCATTTAAAAATAATGTATTTCCAATTTATTATTAAATAAACATTAGCTTTCTACTCTCCTCAATATAAACTAACGGATAATAAGCACAAACACAGCAACTATCGTTATTTTCGTGACAGATTGACAGAAATAGCTCCATCATCTATCTACTTAGCCTTTTCCCAACTTAAGTTGTCGTCTGCTTCCAGTATAACCGGAAGCAGTTAAGTACCAGTATTTTACATGCAGCGTCTATCTATCTGATCAGGGCCTAGAGACAAAATACATTTCTGTTAGCGTTAACGCCAAAATGTATGGGAATGACATTACCTGTGGAAAGGACACGACGCAATCTTTTCACAGGTAATGTCATTCCCATACATTTTGGCGTAGCGTTTGGCGTGAACGGTAATATAAATGTATTTTGTCTCTAGGCCCAGCACAGCCCAGTAACTGTCCAACACGACCCGTAACGACTGTCAAAAATCCACGAATGACAACCGGGACCAACGGCGGGGTCTTGGTATGTAAAGATGTAAAACCATCTACGGACCGACCGCTGAAACCGCACCTTAAATCGATCTGTTTATTTAACCGTTTATTACTAAAAGCCTAGCCCCCCAACATTAATTCTTTTGAAACGGCCAAAGTTCCTTTAAAAGGACGTAAAATAAACTTCACCATACGTGTGACCTATTTATAAACCCCCTCGCCATCCATTTGATCACGTAAACAAGTCACTGGCCTTGCTTGTGTAGTTTTTATATTGACTGTAATGTATTCAGTTAATAATACGTTTGTTTTGTTGGACTGTCGTTTTAGAATGATTATTGCTTGCTTTTGTTTTGAGGTGATAGATATATTATGTTGATATACTTTTGCACAGGTTTCCGCGGGCGATTTTTATCGTACTGGATTTTCAAATCTCAGCATTGAAGACAAAACCCTTTAGACTAGGGCTAAAGGACATCATATTAAAATTCTCTGGTCAACCGCAGCAGCTTAGCCTACTGCTTACCGTCAGAAGTGACAGCGTCGGCAAGCAGGCTTAGCGTCGCTTTATATTTCTACTTTACTGTAGAATAGAAATCGCTTGTCTACATTTCTCGGTGAAAAACTGTCAACTGTATATATGGAAACGTCATTTTGTCTACTCTTCCGACGATAAAACGCTTGTCTACGGTCCTTGTGCTAAGCCTGCAGTAGTCGCTTTAAAGAAGGTTACATGTGCCTCTAGAAACTCATTAGTAGCGCTCGCGTCATAATTGTCGTTGACACGTCCGTTGCTTAGCAACGAGCATATGTTGCCGATAAGAACATTGCTATAGCAAGTAGAACGAATGACGTGACGCGATTCTACGCGGGCTAGCTCATAGTGTTCATACACTCGAACATACGCATCCTGCATTGAAAAACCACCACGAGTGGCAATATTGCTCTAAGTATAGTCTTTTTGGACAAACCATGTATAACCTTGCCGGTTTATTCTTAAAAATCTGACCCGAAGTGAGCTGACATTTCACCCGACGCTCTAGGGATTGATACCATTGAGACCTCACAATCACCCTATACACTTCCCACTGCTGGGACACAGGCTTCTTCCCTTTTTGAAAGGGAGTGGGCGTAATCCACCAACCTGGCCCAGTGCGGGTGGGTAGATGAAATTTCTTGGAATTTTCGGTTCTAGGACATGCCGGTTTCTTCCCGATGTTTTCGTTGACCGTTTTAATTGCAGCGGTGACGAATGAAAATACACGAGGTAACCTGCCTGACTGGGTTTGTACCCATGACGCACAACTCGGAAGTCGGGGCCATTACTACTGGATCAGCACTGCTCTTTGTACGAAATACAAACAGTCCGGTATAGTAGGAGCTGTTAAAACAAATTATGATTTGCTTCTTTTGATAATTCTTTTTATTCTTTGTATAAAATACACCAATTTTTCTATAAGTGGTGGCTTTAGGTTGGGGTAAAATAAAATGCCATAGACACCAATGCCACAGATGCCATAGTACAACTTTAAATTATTTAAATTTGGGGGTGTTAACAACTATATATATTTCGAATTGGACGCGACCGCACTTTAACGCACTTGAACAACGACTGACAAAACGTCACATAGGCAGTGTGCGACAGAGATAACGCTCTACGAAACCGAAATTAGCCGATTGTCTCTTTCCAAAGGTCGATGTGCAATATTTATCGCCGGGTACTGTAAGTCTTTATAAAGTGAATCTGGCCGTATCACAACGTAGCCATTAAAGGCAATACGCCATAGGATACGCAAACAATAAAAGGAAGGAAAACAGAGATTTAAGGTCGACCACTTTACTAAAACAGATTGACCTCGTGCACACGGCTACGCATCAAGCTACACATTTCCAATTTACGCTGATCTCGCACTGTACGGACATCGTATGCAATGCGAGATCAGCTGATACTGGAAATTTATAGCTTGCGTACCAAGGTGAAGAGCTTGCACGGCGCAAAACGCCCGTCTCTTTTGAGTTTAGAAGTAGATCTCTTTGTGAAGGAGCTCATACTGGGGAAGTTCCAGCACCCTAATTGTGTAACACAATATAGGAATAGTTTTGAAGTTTATTTGCTAATCCATTCTTTCAAATGATCGGTAAAATTGTCTGCTTAGCAACGTAAACAACGCCATGGATGTAGTGGAACTGTCAAATGAAAGTGACTCCTAGTGATAATGTATTACGCAAGTAGCCCTCTGCTTGGTGTTATAGCAACGGATCTTCGATGCTACTGGTATTTTAGATGTTCATAGGCGGGGTTCCTCTGTGGAGACCACAGGCGCGGCATGTGCGAGGCACGGAACTGGTTGAACTGTGTTGCTTGCACATCCCTATGTCCTGCAGTGGACGTCTTTGAACTGTAATTTTAATGGTGGGAGCGTCATTGACGACTTACCAACGAGGTGCGCCTACACGAGCAACTAAAATTGTTCCTACCGGTCAATTCTCGTCAACTATGACGTCACGGCTACATCCAGCAATTTAGGGCAATTACAACATGTAGCAACCTGTTGCCCTCTGGCACATTATCATGCAATATGGCCCTCTGGTGGCTCCATATTGCATGATATTGTGTGGCCGTATCTCTATACGGCCACACAATATCATGCAATATGGAGCAACATAAAAAATTTGGCAAAACGCCGCCTCCGCCGCCGACCGGTTCGTCTCGCAAAAAACGAGACGTAGTTCTACGTACACAAACGAGATAGAAAGAAAAATGACAAAAAAAAAAAACCGATTGGATATTCGGCAACTCATGAAATGTATGGAGTAATCAGAAGCAAAATTCCCGAAACATATCCGCAATTTATTGTTGTTGCTCCAGTTTGATCCATTAGTGTTGCCGAGCAATAATTGCTCGTGTAAGAGCACCTTTAGGTGGAGTGCCTACTGCTTGCCAACATGCAAAACAAAACATCCCGATTGCATCAGATTCAATGCCGTCATCGATTGTTTTTCCTCCCTCAAATACGATGCTATACCTACACACATACATGAAATTTCATCAAACCGCTGTACTGTTAGATATGGCGTGATAAAACCCATGGAAAGTGATATCGGAGCATTTACGACTGTAACCACTTGGCAACAGCATTGAGTAATAATGTTCGTGCAATAAAGTGCGCGTATAATGATTCTCATGGCCGATTTGTACCCTTGAAATGCAAGCAGTTTGATAGATGTTCTTGAACCTAATCTGTTTTTTGAAAACACGATTTCTGGAGGTCTGCCTAAAGCACGAAATTACGGGCGGTCGGGCCCGAACTCAGAAAGAATTACACCACGATGTGATAGAACTTGTCCTTACTCCCGATGTATTTTTGCTCGTTAGTAAAAGTTAGTTAATCGTCTGTATGGTTCACTTCAAATTTTCGCCCGAATCTTCTTTGACGGAGTTACAAAGTAGGAACCCTGATGAATTTTCTGATTCGTAACTCTCGTGCCCTTATTGGTAATGTTGTTCCAAAATGGTCAAGTGCGTAGTACCCGCAAACGGCGACGTGCGTGTATAACCAGAGTTTTTTGACGTAAACGAAGCAAACGGAGTTTGTATGGATCAGATGCAGTTTCTGACTCTATGAGCAGGGAAAATGGTGCAAGTTTATGTGTAATTCTCTTGCTTGCTGTTGTAAAACTTCAGCATCAGCATTTAGCAGTTTTCTGCTGGACTTGCGCTCTCAAATCGTTTGCCATTGGACTATAATCCTTACCCACATATGGTGAGTCAACATAATATGAAACAAGACATCTGTCAGAGGAAAAAATTAAGAGATGTTGCTGGCCAGTTGGTTGCGCCACTTCCCAGCTAAAGCATTAGGAAATGGTGATGCGTGTTTTGGAGGACGGTCTCGTGTAATTTTGTCTTCTAAAAAAAAGTGGTGATTCTTTGTCTAGTTTGAATAAATTACTTTTACTTTTTGGTTTATGCAGCCCCATGTTAATACCTGGCTTGAATATACAACCTGCGTGGTAATTGCTTAAACACTCACAATAGGAACGGCACTCATTTTTTACCGACTTCAAAAAGAAGGACGATATCAATTCGACATGTTTTTTTTTATGTGGTAGGGCATAACTCCGTCATATTATAGACGGATTTGCAAAATTATTTGTTCGAAAGGGGTTTATTCCGAAATGTGTTTCGGAGACAGACAACGAAACTCTTAAAAAAATGACAGCAAACCAACCGCGATTGCTGTTATTGCGTAAATATACATTGTTCTGACCCCAAGGATGATGAAATTTCGAATTGGTTGGTGGGGTAGGTACTATAGCAAAAAAGTAAAAAATAAAAACGTTTTCCGAAAAAAATAAAAAATACTAAGTTTTTCTATCGGAGAAGAAAAATAAAAGTCTTGCATAGTAGATAACATGCAAACATCTTCTATAAAACAATTTGACTACTTTCCAAGAGAGTGAACGCGAAGACTATCTCAAGGTGACATTTTGATCTGCGTGACGTCGTTACATGTTTTTGTTATTACATCCTAAATTGATAAAGTGATAATGAACGATAATGATTGTTATGGACTTAGAAACGCAATTCAATGTGCATTACGGTTGAAAATAGATTGTAATCTTTCTCCATTATAATCGTATACCAACAATCTTGTGATCATTTTTTTAAAGAGGGTGTGTAAAATAACGTGACTGAAAGAGTGATGAATATAAATCTGCCATTCACAAGCTGTAATGCCGTTAACTCGCATACGGTCGATTTTTGATGCCACCATAATCAGAAAAAAGTCTCTATCTTTATTTCGAAGCAGTATTTTTCTACTATTTACGGATGCCAAGATAAAAAAAAACACCGTGAATTTGTCTTGTTTGATAATAGGGTATTTTCCGATTTGATAAAAACTATTTTAATTTGAAGATTGGGACGATATATTAACATAAAAATAAAAATAAATTTATTAATACACATTTTCTCAATTAGAAACGATTAAAATCTAATTTATTTTTCTGTTTTAAATAGTTTTTAATTGAGAAAATGGATAGAAATCAATTTATTTTTCTGTTATATATCTCGTTCCAATCTTCAAATTAGAATCATTTTTGAAAAATTGGAAAATACCCTATTATATTTACTACGCTAAAACGCATTAAAGCAACATTACTAAACTAAAAAGTGACTAAGGGCTTATAATTTACATCATACAGAATTTTTACCATTCGTTACATAACTAAATAGCATGCAATTCATTATTTTTTTCTGGGCTTTTTTGTCCATAACTCGAAATATGATTTTGTTGGTTAACGGCATTATAGCTTGTAGACGGAAATAATGTGGATTGATGAAATGGGAGAGGAAGGCCGAAGAAATTATTGATGCATTGTGTAAGGAATGATATGAAAGAGGCGGGAGTGAATGATAGCGTGACGGTTTACGGGGAGAATTGAAGAAGAAAACGTTGCGCTGACCCCCTAATAACATAGGACGAGGTCAGCAATATCATGAGAGGCTGTGTATTATAATTGCGCTTGGATTATTTGAACACATACCTTAAGGTAGGGGCCAACTCGCCCCTCATCTCGGGAGGCAGCGACCTGGCCGTTGTCGACCATCGAGTTGAGGATTCCTGGGACGCGGTGGTGTCCTTCTGCGAAACAGTGATTTCGCAGAAGGAGGCTGCGGAGAGGGAGCGGGAGATTACTTCCGCTAACCCGATCCGCAGCAGACGCATCGGGCGTCGGCGGAGGGCGGACAACGCCCTCTTCCAGCCCCCAAATGGGTCCAGGGGAGACGGACTGGGGAATCCGTCGCCACCTACTTCTTAGGACCCGATGGCGGCGCGTATTGTTCCACGCGCGCCTCTCTTTTATGTGGGGGGAAGTTTAACACCTCACTCCCCCCCTAACGCGAGGTGGCCCGCAGAGGCGGGCCGGCACTAGCCGGGGATCGCGGAAGTTTCACTAATTCCCGTGATCCCCGGTGTAAGTGAGAGACGGAACACCGGGTTGGTTCTAGTCAGTAAGAGTCGTGACAGACCCCTCCCCGGGGCGGAGGACATCCATGAGGATGTCCCCCAGTAATAAAAAAAAGGGGCCAACTCTCGAACTCTGTCACGGAGACTCGGACTCGTCCGAAAGCGTTCGATGAAATAAACCCTACATCTGGATAGTTAAGTTTTTCGAACAGGTAAAACACATCGGACCGAAGGACAGCTGTCAAATCGTCGTATCATTGATTCTTAGTTCGGCCCCCGTACTAATCTTATGTCCGTAGGTGATACGGAGACTACGGAGTAGGTGACTCCTACCGAAACAAATTTCGTGCTCAGAAAGACCCCCTGGGCCGATCAAACACGATGTTGAAGTTACGCAAACAAGGTCGCACGCAACAGCTGTTTGATTGAAAAAAATTTACGGCGGAAGCGTTCAAGCTATGTTAAATTTTACGCAATACGGAACTAATGAATATTCGATAACGAATCAACCTTCAGAATCTAAATTCTTTTCATATTTATTTTGGACAAGCAAATAATAATGCATTTGAAACAAAAATATTAAAAAAAAAAAACAAAGAAAAAAGAAGTGACAACATACGATGTCCTAACGTCATTTGCCAAATATATAAAAAAAAAAAAAACTATACTAGCGTCTGCCCGCGATTTCATTCGCGTGCAATATACAACCAGCCCGCGCTATTATCGTTCTTTCTGCCTTTAGTTTTTGTTTACTCAGCTCTTAATATGGTCGTAGTCCTGTATTACAGAACCTCACTGAAGACTTGAGCATTTTTTTTTTTTTAAACTAGTTTCAACTAGGGAATGCAATCTCGTACGAGATTTCCGCCTAGCGAGATCTCGCGAGACTCAAAACCCAGTCTCGCGAGATCTCGCAAATTACGGGATCTCGCGAGATTGGGAGAATCGCAATTAAAACATATGCAAATGCTTGTTTTAAGAACTAGTAATTGACATGATATGTAATTAAATAGAAACTGCGTTGCTTAGTTATAAAAATAATGTAAGTTTTATTTTAAAAATCAACAGAGTACTTATTATTTTGTCTCTCACTCTAATAACATTTGTTTATGTCTATAATTATTATACCTACTGTAGCTAATCAGTTCAAATTCTTACAATATTGGTAACAAAACAATAATTATCTATATTTAGTCTTTTGTAAATTATTACTTTAGTTTCAATAATTAAGAGTAATAGGAACATTACTTATGGTAAATAAATACAACAAAACAAAAATTTAACTTCACAAGTTCTTAAATAAATGTTGTGAGATCGTATTAATCAAATAAAAGAAGTTTAAAGTAGAAGTCAGGTGAAGTTATCAAGGTACGGAAAGGCAAGTTAGTTTGTCTGAAAATGGCTTCTCTAAAAACACATCATGTCGAGAGTATCATCTGACAGACGACTTCTGATTTTGCATGCCAAATACCCTGCTGCTGAAAAAGCTCGTTCTGCCTCAACACTTGTGGGAACCACAGTTGAGAGGCAGTTATGTACGAAGTTTAAAAGTTCCCCTCTTACTCCACCAGCTTCGTACAAATTCATTTCTTTTTTTATTAAAATGTCTAAAGTATTTGTTGTAGAATTTGTTGAGCGAGCAGTGGGCTGTTTCAGTGCTTTCAGCGATTTTTGCAGCTTTTCATGAAGTGTGATATTTTTTTCCGCGGAGACGGCAGAAAGAGGCATTGTAGTGTCTTCAATATCGAAGCCTTCATCGTCCTCTTGTGCAACCGGTGCAACAACATCGACATCCTGCGTCTCGTTATCTCGCGAGATCTCGTACGAAATTTGACGAGATACAATCTCGTAAAATATTGCCGGGATCTCGCGAGATCGGGATCTCGGCGAGACGAGATTGCATTCCCTAGTTTCAACCAATGAAATGGCTCTAAACTAGTTTTAAGTAATGCTTGAGTCTTGAGTGAGGTTCTGTAATACGGGACTTAGTGTAAGACCATGAATAGCATATAATAAAAAATATTTCACAAATCAGACTGGTGGTGGTTCCGGGGATTAGCGCGTTCAAACAAAAAGCAAACAACTCTATACATCTATATTTCATCCCCGTATTCCCACGGGAACGGGAACTACGCGGGTGAAACCGCGGAGCGCTGCTAGTTTATTATATTATACAACTATGTCGCCCGGGGTTAGTGTAGCTTCCCAACATTGAAAGAATTTTTCAAATCGGTTCAGTAGTTTCGGAGCCTATTCAATGCAAACAAACAATCAAATTTTCCCTCTTTATTAATAGTATAGATATAGATAATGTTTAGAAACATATAACACCCACACACTGACAACAGATCTTTCGAGACTATGAGATCACTTTATGAAAACAAGTGAGTAACCTTGAAATCTAAACCCAGGTTTGCACGGGCGTTTTTGTTTATCGTGCACCGGATTTTCAACCCTCTGTTTAGCACCGAGAGTAAAAAATCCAGCAATGTGTTTTTTTGACGCGCTGGAATGCACTTTGTTGAATTCTCAATGCTTCGCTCAGCACCGAGAATTCAAAATCCCGTGCCTGATATTTTTATGTCCGTAGAAACGGGGCTAACTGAAAAAAAAAAAACCTGGGCAAGCGGCCATGGCTTTGAAACAGTACATCGCCTTCGAGACATTATAATTACGACATACGGTATTACGTGTGAAAACAAAAATATTTTCATGAGCTTTCCACTTGTTGTTATGTCTAGTCAAGGTTACCTGTTGATGCTTTGTTTAGGTATATGCCAAATCTTTTACCCAAGTTGGTGTGTTCTTGTATCTTTAACGATAGCTCTATTCCTTTCGGCTAAGTACATCGCCTTTGAGACATTATGATTACGACATACAGTACCCGGCGATAAATATTGCACATCGACCTTTGGAAAGAGACAATCGGCTAATTTCGACTTCGTAGAGCGTTATCTCTGTCGCACGAAATACAAACAGTCCGGTATCTATTAGGAGCTGTTAAAACAATTATGATTTGCTTCTTTTGATAATTCTTTTTATTCTTTGTATAAAATACACCAATTTTTCTAAAAGTGATGGCTTTAGGTTGGGGTAAAATAAAATGCAATAGACACCAATGCCACAGATCCCATAGTACAACTTTAAATTATTTAATTTTGGGGAGTTAACAACTCTAAATATATATTTTGAACTGAACGCGACCGCACAACACTCTACGAAGCCCAAATTAGCCGATTGTCTCTTTCCAAAGGTCGATGTGCAATATTTATCGCCGGTTACTGTACGGTATTACGTGTGTAAACAAAAATATTTTCATGAACTTTCCACTTGTTGTAATGCCTAGCCAAGGTTACCTGTTGACGCCTTGAATATATGTAGACCAAATCTTATACCCACGTTGGTGTGTTCTTGTGTCTTTAACGATAGCTCTATTCCTTTCGGATCGAACTATTGGATAATCTATCTAGCCTTTTCCCAACTATGATGAGGTCAGCTCCTAGTCTAACCGGATGCAGTTGAATACCAGTATTTTACATGGAGCGACTGCCTATCGTGGTGGCCCAGTGGTATCATTAATTCTCATTGAATGACTATTTCATGGACAACACATTGCTTGGAGTGTCTCTACGTGATCGAATCAGGAATGAAGAGATCCGTAGAGAACTAAGGTAACCGACATAGCCCGAAGAATTGTCAAACTTAAGTAGCAGTGGGCAGGGCACATTGCCGCAAAACAGATGGCTAATGGGGCCGAAAGGTTCTGGAGTGGCAACCGCGTACCGTAAGACGTAAATTTGCAAGGCCTCCCACAATGTGGACCGATGACGTCGAAGTGGCGGAGCTTAGGGGAGGCTTATGTCCAGCAGTGGACGTCTTTCGGCTGAAATGATGATGATGATGATGACACTGAATAGGATTAAATGACCTTAGAGAGTTTTACTAATGATTTTCATTAAAATAGTCTTGTAAAGTCGTATTGCTTTCGGTCGCGAATTATATTAAGTCAATGATACAATCTGTCAGTGACCTGAAAACGGAAGTAATTTTTAATTTCATGGACTACCTTATCGTATCCACCCTTCTTATTTAACTCAACACGAAATCTGTACAAACAGATCAGAAGCGAATTCACTAACTCTATTACCAATGGGTACTGTTGACCCATTCTTAGCTATATTTAGTATGCCACACACAAACCACCAGTGTTAGGTTAGATGCTAATGTAGCAAATGGCATACAGTATTGGTTTGCTAAATCAACGACGATCAAGTTTCACTAGTAAGCCTACTTATGTACCTTAACAAGTAAGTTATTAGGTAATCGGGTTAGGATACATAGTTGCAAAGATGGTCCGATATAATCAAAATCAACTTATTCAAACTAGGCTGAGAATCAGCATGTTTTGTACGTCAAAATTATATGAGAGAGCAGTGGTGGCCCAGTGGTAACGGCCGCGACTTACGAATTGTAGGTCGTGCGTTCGAACCCAGCCAGGCGCATTACTTTGTGTAAATAATTTCATCACCACTGCTCTCAAACGGTGAAGGAAAACATCGTTAGGAAACCGGCATGTCCTAGAACAAAAATTCGAAGACATGTGACATCTACCAACCCGCACTGGGCTCGCGTGGTGGATTACCTCCCACTCCCTCTCACGGAGAGGAGGCCTGTGTCCCAGCAGTGGGAACGTAATAGGCTGAGTGTGAGTCCCTCAAAACGCACGCCCTGCACCACTTTCTAGTGCTTTACCTAAAATAAAGCGGTGCAACAAATTCCCCAGCAGCACAGCTGTTTGTTCATTTACAAAACAAGATATTACAATTCACGTTTATGGACAAGAAATTAACGATTTACTGTCTTATTTCCATAACGCGATCTAACTTTAGTTTTAGCGTAAACCTCTGAGCCAGCTTTTTGCATTTCCAACTTTATTTCGGTTTGTGTACACGACTTGGCACCGGACTTAGTGGTCAGTTGTGTAAGAAGAACTGTATTTCGATTTCTGTTAGGTTCTTATTTCTAAAACAGGCTCCTCGTGGCCTAGAGACAAAATACATTTCTGTTAGCTGTTAGGACACGACGTAACCTTTCCGCAGGTAATGTCATTCCCATACATTTTGGCGTAGCGTTTGGCGTGAACACTAACATAAATGTGTTTTATCTAGGCCTGCTGATCATCCTATGACAGGCTCCATGGCTTAAAACATCCCTTAGTAAATCCCTTGTTTTGTGATAAGACCGTTAGAGCACAACTGTATGACCATATCTCAAGTTTTCCACTATGTGGGGTCTAAAAGCAAAAAAAGAGGTAAGTAAGTTTTCTCTCATAGGTTGGGTTGGAAAACCTTGGCCAGTATTTTTTGTTGAATACAAAAAAAAAACTACCTTGATTGATGTGCGTATCGTATACAAAACGCGATGTCTCGATGTTTTAACCGGTGTACCAACACTTACAATGTGAGCATTTGGGTGTCTCAATTTCGTCAGTTAACACTACAATATAAAATCTACGCAACGCCTTGAAAAAGGCCGTGGGTTGCGTTTACTATCGAATTGAGCATTAGCCATAGCCGCGTTGTGTGTAAGGTCATAGAATGGCAAACTTGTGACCTCTATGATCCATCAATACAATAATGACCTTTTGCAGTTTACTTTAGGTTTCCTTCCGGTTAAAGAGCGACTTCACTCAACTGGTTTTTAGCTAATATATGCGTACCCTAACCGTTTTGTATTTCTTACGGTGGAAACCGTTATCTTGACGGTTCTGTGAAAACAACAGAATCTCAAATATATTTTTCAAGGCCAAATCTTCTTTCGCATAACAAGCCTGCATTATTTCTTTGGCTACGTCTTTTCCTAATTTAGTTGGGTGTTTACTTTCAGTCAGTTGTGGTCAAATATTAAGATTTCTGAAGAACCGACTACCTTTTGACCTTCAAAATACCATCAGCACTTCCTCAGCCCTTATCACCATTTCTATTAGTCGTCGTCTCGTTAGTCACCATATCATCATTCACACAGTTCATCCATCGTTTCGTTGGTCCTCCCCTAGTCTTATCGACATCATTTTAATAGTTTAAAATATCTGCGGCGGCTGAATGACATTGTTTTCGACAACAAAAATATTCAAGGAATATGTTTGTTGACAAGCGCCCCTTGACCAGTTTCATTGACAACATCAACATACATGCGGGCCAAGGTGGCCAGTTATTTCTGAATGACCTCAGTTAACTTGACTGCGATCATCTGTCTCCAGTCAGAACAATTACTGATCCCCCAGTCGGATTAGACGTGGATATATGGGTCAACTAGTACTGAAGGATTCATGTCATGATCCAATAGGGTATTTTCCAATTTAATAAAAACTGTTTTAGTTTGAAGATTGGATCGATATATTTCACCGAAAAATTAAAATAAATTTATTTAAATCCATTTTAGACTTTTTATCACGTGACATCGTGACGCCAGCTTTGTGTAAACGGCACCGGTACAAATAATTAGTTTGACGCAGTTTTAGAAGTATTTGTGCACAGAGGCACCATACGCCAGTAATTCCACTTTCTATACATTAAAAACCTTGTTAATTATTAACTCGACATTTACTTGTTTATTTACTAACTACTTTTGTTTACACAAAGTTGACATCGCGTGATAAAAAGTCATCGTAACGAGCGTTTTGGCGGTAAATTCAAAACAACGAAAAGTAAATTTGATTTAAATCGTTTTTAATCGAGAAAATGGATATAAATCAATTTACTTTTATTTTTCTGTTACACATTTCGTCCCAATCTTCAATTTAGAATACTTTTCAATAAATTGGAAAATACCCTATTGGGTTGGATTAGAAATCTAGATCACCTGTTGATTCTCTAAAGCTCTGTTGTTGCTGAGATTCGAAGACATGTAAGGTGGGCCCGTTTGGTGGAATATGATTAACTCCCTCTCACTGAGAGGAGGCCGTGTCCCGACAGTGGGAATGTTAAATGCCAATTACTATGTTATGCTGCTGTTGCTTCTATTTATCAAAGTCTTTGTTTATTTTGGGTTTTCTTTGATTTTCTGCTTAGCTGTGTATGCTATTACTTTGAACCATAATGTAACGAATTCTTGCAGTATATAAAGGTCAGTCATCTGCTCTACTTCCTTAGTTTTATTTCTTGTTTTATTTATTACACATTTCCTTAGTTAAGCCGGTTTTCGCTGTTAAATGTTTTTTTTCTCTTGCCTCGATCTTACTCCTGTTTTCTTTGAGACACCCATGATGCTACGAATTCGTGCTTCATCATGTCATAATATGCAATTATTTGCCTTATTTATTACCCATTTTTTTAGGCAGAGCCGGTTTTTGCTGTTTAGTGTTTTGCTAGATTCTCTTACTCCTCGATCTTTATACTCCTGCTTTTTTAAAACTTACGGCCTCTTTTAAATGTGTATTTTTTTAGCAACCGTCTTTCAAACCAAACCAATCCTTATTCCGGCCAAGGTACCAGTTATTTGCGTGCCCCTTCTGAACTTGAATACGTCCGCTCATCCGGCCCCTCGCGATTACCTGCTTCGTCTGCTTCTAAAAATACAAGCACGTTAAAACTAACGTTTGTTGTTGTGCCAAATACTTATGTAACGCCATCATAATAATCTTGTCGTGGTCTGAACAACAATTTGTTTTGAGACTTGTAAAAGTGGTGTCTGAAAATACACATACATAAACTCGCGCTTTATTCCCAAGGGGTTACGCCATCTTCTACGATCCGCGTACTTTATAATGTATCCTTTTGCTTCGCTTCATCATCATCATTTCAGCCGAAAGACGTCCACTGCTGGACATAGGCCTCCCCCAGGCTCTGGGAATTCCCACTGCCTTCACAAGATCATCGGTCCACCTTCCCACTCTACGTCTTCCGGTACGCGGTCGTCACTCCAAAACCTTTCGGCCCCATCGGCCACCTGTTCTGTGAGCAATGTGCCCTTTTCACTGCCACTTAAGTTTGGGAATTCTTCGGGCCATGTCGGTTGCTTTGGTTCTCCTGCGGATCTCTTCATTCCTGATTCTATCACGTAGGGAAACTCCGAGCATAGCCTTGCTTCGCATAAGTTCAAACATTTGGTCTAATACGCTCGCCGGTTGCGAGCACTAGGCACCTGAACTTTCAGAAGAACATCACCAATAAGGTCATATGTAATTCTATGACGTCCCCCCCTCCAGTGGCTTCCACTCACGTATGCCTTGTAAGTACCTGTTGATAGTCCACTTAATGTCTGTTGTATAAATAGCTTTTTCAATTGTTTCTCAAGGTTTAGAAGCTATCCAGAGTTCTAGATGATGCAATTTCATTGTTTGCTGTACTTCGACATTCTGTTGATCTACTGTCCTTTCGTATTTTGAGTTGTAGTATATTCATGGTTGGCTGTAATTCTGACATGTCCGAAACAAGGCCCTGCGAGGCATCATGCATGTGTACAGTAGGATCCAAAAGCGGAGTACCAATCTCAAAAAGTAATAGATTGACACTACGGTTTAACTTACGACCTTCTTATATTAAGTAATTTCTATACTGTAGACACACACACTCTCATACGTCTACAAATGATTGTATTCCATAAATTCAACCGTTAAAGTAAATGACGTGATAGCTTAGTAGTTCCTGAACTTGGATTAGCGCCATCGTGCGCAACGAGTCTCGGGTTCGAATCCCACGCGCGGTGTGCTAGCCTTTTTATTGTTTTAAAAATCGCTTTTGACTATAGTTTCTTGTTCTATTCGTCTTGTTCACTAAACTCGTAAAACTTTATCAATATACCCACAGAAACCTAAAGAAATTTAAATGATAGGTAACTTACGACTCATTCGACGTGACATATAGAACGGTGTTGGTTGTTATTGTGTGCTAGTGACGTGTGTTTAATCTATTAGCGGTCTTCTAGTTCATTTTAAAATGTAAGCAAATTTAATAATAGAAATGAAAGCGAATATTATTGCGCTGCATAAAAGCGGACTTAAATATCACAAATATCTGATGAAACCGGCCTGAGTGTGAGTATTATGATTTAATTATTTTATTAAGCACTTATTTAAAGTATAACTGCTGATCCTTGTAGTAATTTTTAAACGTTTTATAAATATCATAACGTCTAAATAGAAGAAAAATATAAAATTTCAAAGTAAATTTATTTCCTAGATTAAATATTTATGTGAAATTTATATTTCAAATAATTTTGTTTCTAAATAGTAATACATATTAGTATGTATTTTGTTTAGTAGCCTAACAGTACCCCTTTTTTGTTTTAGTGAAATACTGTGAGTCAGTGGATGAAAAGATATGAGGAAGGGGGTAGCCTCCCCGTCGAAAGCAAAGTGGAAGACCCCAGCTTATAAAAGAAAGCGACAGCACAAGTGGTTTCAAAAAGACAAGACATTTTGCCAAATTATTCATAGTGCGCTGTGCACTCGACGCAGAAGGTTTGCATCATGGAAAACCAGCTCAAAAAACATAAACATTAACATTAAGATATAAACTAGAAATATTTATTATTATTGACTTTTATTGATTTTAGTAATATTCACATAATATTGTGTCATATCCGTAATATGGATTATTTCGAGGTTTAGTTTCAATCTTCTTTTCGTAATGAAAATGATTACTTAAGCTATAACTTCGATAAGTCCTATTAAAAACAATTTGCTAACTTTGAGGTTTGAGAGAACTAACTCACTCGCAGTAGATTTATTCCAATAGTAGTACTACTGAGTCATTTAATTGTATTGTGACAACTTGTCTGCATTTGTTATTTTTACGTGGGTAGATTTGTGTAGAAAAATGTGATTTCTTTAGAGTACCGCAAATTGTAGTAATTACAGCACAATATTATTATATTACTAAGATACAATAGCCTGATTATCATGGTTCACCAATTAGCTACCTACTTTACTTCAATAATTGTTCTTTATGAGAAAATAAACTGTTAACAAGAAGTTATTAGTAGTTATTTTTATACCTACTTCATAAAATTATAACGAATAAACATTTTGTAATCACATAATCTTCTTAATCCTTTGTTTAAATAATAATATAAGTAATTTAAAAAAAACATTCTCGTATAACGAATATTAAAAGAACTGATGAAATTGTTGAAAAGAAAAATAAAAGTCTCTTTGGGAGATTTGAACCCAGACTTTTGTGTTTCTTAATCAATGACAATACGCTGCGAGCTACCGATACTTGATATTAGAACGTGAATTTTAGCGATCGTATGAACCGACCAAGGTCATACGTAGTTACTACGTAACACAGTACAGACAGAGACAGAGTACTCTGTGCGACGGTATGTTTTTTGTATCTTTCGACGACAGTGGTGTGTGAGTACCTACTGTGGTGTGCGGTCTGGTTACATCACTTATACACACAGCTGTAGGTACGGCCTGGACCGCGAGTCATAGCAATATAACCCTTAGCATGAGAATGGACTCTTGACCGCGACCGTACATGTAATTTTTCAAGGTCCTTTTTATTTATTATTATCTCGTCTCATGTTCCTATGTTATCTACAAAGTTGTAACGAATACAAAGTAAATAGTTTTAATCGTTATACTGGTATGATGTCATCGAGGTATATTTTTAACCGATTCAAACGGCCGTTGGCTCGCGTTTGTTCTTATCTCTAATCTTGATGATTGTTTTCCGGTATCTAAAGTACTGTGCGGATTTGTTAATAAAATTCAAAGGAACATAACAAATCATCACGCCTGTATTTGCCCAAGGGTAGGGGTAGAGGTGGACCTGTACACCCACTTTTCTCCAGTTATGTTTCATCATCAGCCGAAAGACGTCCACTGCTGGACATAGGCCTCCCCCAACCTCCGCCACTTCGACCGGTTCTGTGCTTCCCGCATCCAGCGTATTCCTGCGGCCTTCACATGGTCATCATTCCTTTTGGTCCATTGGTCTTGTGGGAGGCCTTCCAACTCTACGTCTTCCGGTACGCAGTGGCCACTCCAGAACCTTTCGGCCCCATCGGGCATCTGCACATGTACTCTGCCCACAACAACCACTTAATCTAATGAGTCGTATAATAGGGGGCGAGTGTAGAATGAAGTGGAATTTATGTAAAATAATTACTTGCCCAAATCCGTGTTGATTCTTCTTTGATTTTCGTTGCTTTTATTGTGTTTTAAACTTGTTTTTACGATAACACGTTTGTTCTAGAATATTACGAAATTATTATTATCAATTATCTACCGGTTGTCTAAAAGCCAAATGTCAGCTCTCGTAATTTTAAACGTTATTGTTATCGGCTTATTTTAATTGTTTATCATCTAAAACAAAACAGCCTTTGTGGGAGATCACCACTTAAAATAATCTAAAAAAAACAACATGTTTACTTCCAAAAACACATGCAAATCATAACTCATAAACGACCAACGGCACACCAATTATTTTCATAACAGTACCGACCCAATTTCGCGCCAAATACTCCCGAAATAGACTGTACGTTTGAATTTGGAACGCTCTGTTGTCTATGACGGCGGCCATCTTGTAACGGTTAATTGTTGACATTGTAGCTCTGTATGGTAATATTTTTTGGAAAGAACTGTTATTTTGGGTCCATAGTTAAAAATACAAAAGTAGGATACATTTTCTTTTACTTTGCTTGTTTTATTCATTGAAAATCAAAACAGTTTCAAGTGACAATATGCTGATTAAAATCGGTGTCATGAGTTCAATTTCTGACAGTGAATGAACTGCTGGAGTTCATAGGTTTTGATGTCAATGGGAATACTGGTATAACAGCCATTTTTTTCGAGTAAAATAATTGAGTTGTTGTTGAGTTGGTCGGGCAGTGTCTCAATGGGTTTGCTGCATAACTAATTACTCATTAACAGCCCGTAGTCTGTATTTGTACCAGGTTGATAGCTTTAAGACTTCTTCAGATAGTCGTGAGGCGACACCTTGTTGAACAATTTACATGAAGTTTTCATAGAAATAATTGTTCTACGTGACTCGCGTCGCGCCTATTTGCAGGAGCCTTTAGACTCGTCCACAAGATGTAATGCCGTTAACTCGCATATGGTAGATTTTATTTTATTGATGCCATCATATTCAGAAAAAAGTTCTCTATCTTTCTGTCTAAGCAGTATTTATCTACTATTTATGGACGCCAATATAAAAATAAATAAAAACTCCGTTAACTTGCCTTGTTTTATATGTTTACTACGCTAAAACGCAGACAAGCAACATTACTAAACTAAAAAGTGAGTAAGTGCTTATAATTTACATTTTTACTAGAATTTTTATCATCCGTTGCATAACTAAATAGCATGCATTTCATATTTTTGTGGGCTTTTTGTCCATAACTCGAAATATAAATTTAGTTCTAGTAACGTAAGAACGTAGTTGGAATTCTAATAAATTATTAGATACGAAAAATTCATCAATGACGTTTTTCTTCTATTGTAATTAATATGGAATTGTGTCAAAACAATATGTTAATTTGTGTTATAATTTACATTAAAAGTGAAAGTAAAGACAAATACTTAAAATTCCATTTAGGAAAACAAGCTTGAGTCTTCCAGGTCCAAATCGATAGACCGCAAAGAGAAAAAAAACCCATAGACCATTGTCGATGTGTATACAACGTGGTGAAGATAATATGACTTTAATTGAAAACACTGGCATTGCTGGTTCATAGAAACATTTATAAACTATCAAATAAATCCTAGCATCGAAATTAATCAAAACGATTTTTTCAAACAAACTAAATAGGATAAAACTGTACACAAAATAGAACACCATTTAGATCTATTGGTTCACTGACCTGCGGTAAGAATGGCAACACAGCGCGGTTTCATAAAGCGCACGTGCAGTTCGCGGCGGCAGGCACGGCGACGACATCGCGTAGCGACAGGCGACGTAATGTTTTGGCGCCATTAATATCATCATTAATGCTCAATTTCATTACATCAAATCACAGATTATTAACGAAATAGTCAGGCACCCGCGAGATATTCACTAATCACAATAACTTTTCGATAACTTAGATAAGTAGTCAGTTTTAAATTTTTTTATTTTCTACATGTCCGCCGTGTTCTTGAATACACAATGTACACCGACGTATAATGTTATTTCTTACTCTTGATAATAGGTCACCAGTAGCAGCCATGTCTTTTAATTTATTAAAAGATATCATAATCCTATTTTTTAAATCATCAACGGTTTCAACTTCTGTTGAGTACACATCATTTTTTATGTGGCCCCACAAGAAAAAATCCAGTGGCGTGAGATCTGGTGACCTCGCTGGCCACCGCACTGGTCCATAACGGCCAATCCACTGCTGTCCGAACATTTGAGACAAACGCTCTCTTGCAGACACCACTGAATGAGCTGGTGCTCCGTCTAACTGGTACCACATCTGCCTGTACACGTCTAGCGAAAGTTCTTCCGTGTACTCGGAAACGGGTCCATTGAGGAGTTCTAAGAATTTTACGGCATTTAAATTGCCATCAATAAATACTGGACCAATTATGGTATTTCTGTGTATGCCAGCCCACACATTGACAGAAAATCTGTACTGATGCGAAGTCTCCCGTACTAGATGCGGATTCTCGCGGCTCCAGTACCGAAGGTTCTGTCGGTTCCATAAACCATTCCTTGTAAATGTACTTTCATCAGTCCACATCACATTGTACAGGAAGTCAGGATTCTCGAGATGTTTGGTTTCCATCCAGCGACAGAAAGTTTCTCTTACTGGCTTGTCTCTCTGTAATAACGCTTGAACTTTCTTGTACTTGTAAGGCCTGCGTTTGTCTCGTTTCAAAACTTTTTGTTTAGTTTTGTGATTTACACGAAAATGGCGACCTGCTCTACGCAGACTGGACGTCGGGTTGTGATCAAAATAATTTAAAACCCTTTCATCTGGGATCACAATTGCACGCGGAGGAGCACCATCTACATGCGGGATTAAGGATCGATTTTCCCGTATCCTCTGGACAGCTTGTACAATAGTCCGCCCGTGGGTCGGACACATACGGTTGTTCCCATACCTCTCTCGGTATGTCCGTATTGCTAAAGCGGCGTTTCCGTGACACTCCCCATAAATTAAAATCATATCGGTGTACTCCGAAGCCGAGTAATTATAACGAGGCATGGTGATTTATAATAAAAATAAACTTCAAACACAGTATGTTTTAAGCGTCTAACTTCGCAAAGTTCACTTATCAATTTAACCAAGTATCTATTCTACGTTATGTGTCCTGTCACTATTAAAACAAAGCGTCAAATTTCGCACAATTCACTCACATAAGCGTCTTTAAAAAGATACGAAAACACTCGAGCGGCGGCTTCCGAAGAGCGCGGGCGCATCGGCAATTCCAAAGCGGAACAGAATGCGTCACAGACAGGAAGTACGTCCGGTGATACACTGACCGAGTGACCGTAACCTAGATAGACGATGACTACCCCTTCCGTATACCCGCGCGGCGCCCCGCGTTTGCCTTTGTACAAAAAATACGCCATGGAAAAAAACCCTGGAAGAAAGTGGAAGGGGTGTGTTTGCGCATATGTACATTCGCGCACGAAAGTACTAGGCCTATTATTTTATTTTTAAACTAGCCTTTCGCTTGCTACTTCGGTTATTGGTAGGAAGGAAATGTTGGTCATTCTGTAACTTCCTTTGCAACCTGTCTATGGTATTCTTCTGGTAGGCAATTATCTTTCAGTGACGTGGAAAATGTGGATGATTCTTTTTATAACACCCTTGCCAAAGCTGTCAATGTCTGTTATTGGTTTTTTTATTCTTTTATTTTTCCGGGAGTTCGGAAGACAGTAAAAAGTTCCAAATCTTTTGAACTTTTTACAATTCCTCTCACTGTAGACTCGGAACATTTTTTTGCCAATACGGTCCGTTTCATACATTATTCTTAATTATGAACTAAATTATTATCAGCCTCTTCATAAAATAATACGTCATAATTCATTTTTCTCAATTTTCTATGTAAAACCATTTCGGAATTAAACACTTTTGTGTGCGATGGTATTTTGAGAACGAACCAATAGCGCACCGGCAAAAATGCGGCGGGTTTTTCCAGTACCTAGCGAGCTGGCAACGTGTGGGCTAATACCGTTGCGTCTGGGGGTCGTTTACCTGTCGCGTGCTCTCCTGTTAACTATACATCATGTAGAAAATGCTTAAAATGAAAAATAATGTCCTGTGGCTAAACTACTGGACAATATTTGATTGATTTTTTGTGTGCAGGTTGGGAATATAATAACTTATACGAAGTTTGATTTAAGGTCATATAGTCCTCTCCACGCTGTATACAAATGAAGGAAAACATCATGAGGAAACCGAATTGCCCTAGACCCAAAAATACAAAGACATGTGACATCTACCAATCCTCACTAAGTCCACCTGGTAGATTACAAGGCCACTCCTCGAAGAGAGGTGTCCTGGTGTTCCAGTAGCGAGATTATCTATACTAATATTATAAAGGGGAAAGATTTGATTGTTTCTTTGCATTGAATATGCTCGGAAACTCCTGAACCGATTTCAAAAATTCTTTCATTGTTGGGAAGCTACACTATCCCCGGGTGACATAGGCTATATTTTATCTCCGTATTCCCACGGGAACGCGGGTGAAACCGCGGAGTGCTGAAGTGCGAAATGCGTGAAGACGACCCTGGGCAGTCAGCCCTGATACCACTTTCATGACAGTGACTCGCTAATATTTTTATCATGGCATGAGTTATGCAGAGGGGCTTGTGGCTAAGCCTGCGCGGCTGCTGTTACTTAGCCACCAGCCCTTGCCGAGTCGTGTGCAACGCAACGGGTCAAAAGATGCGTGTGCGCTTACATAAGTGTCATCTTCACTTTAAACGGGTGAGTGTCGGCGACGTAGTGACATCACAGTTGTGTAATTAAGTTGATGCCACTTCGTTTATGTGCGTGCGAATAAGGACGGTGGCTTTCCAAAATGTTTTGAAACTGTGTATTGTTCTTTTTAATAATTAAGTTTTTAAATATGATCAAGTTCTTTTTTTGAAATATTTAATACATTCTTACTAAGACTTGTAGCGGTCAATATCTAGGGTAAATTGGTTATTCCACCCATTCCTCTTGTGTCATGCTTCCCTGGTATGTACGAGTATTCAGTGCAGGTCTTTCCTGTGATATTTCTATAGAGCGTCAAAAAATTGCGAGGAAACCGTGTTGAATTAAGTAAAACATATTTCTCGTCGAAAATAAGGGCAAATCCTACAAAAAAATACTTTTTTGTTGCGAACTCTGCAAAGTAGCCAAGCCAGCCAATCGCAACGCATAAATCCAACGCAAATAAGCATAGATTATTGTCATTACACAAAACAAATACTCATTATGAAAATTGTCATGAGAAATTATGTGGGGTGGCGAGCCAAATCTTAATTCTTATTTAGCTCATGTTCAGAAATACATGGAATTCCCAACTTGCTAATTAATAACTGTAAGGGAAAATTTCAGACGTAAATGACGTGGATTTTGATAATTCGGTTGAACTACGTATAGTACCCATCAGTTTACGGGAAACTGACAAATATAGTGTCATTAAAATCGAGTAATTATGAATTATGAGTCATTTGTATAAAGCAATTTATTTCATGGATGTAGGTATTGAGCTACGTGATCAGGATCACTCTAGATCATAAAATTAAGTAATTTATTCAAACTGGGCTGATGTCAGCACTTTTTGAACGTCAAAATTAAATTATGACAGTCCCCCAAAACGCCCGCCCTTCACCACTTCCTAGTGCTTTAGCTGGGACGAAGTAGCGTAACAAACTGTTCAGAAGCACAGCTGTCTATGCAATAGTAGGTGGGTAATTAACATGACTAAACATTACTACACTTATCGACATCATCATTTCAGCCGAAAGACGTCCACTGCTGGACATTAGTCTCTCTCAAAAGAGGGGTTTTGCCATAATCGCCACGCTTGGCCAGGCGGGTTGGCGATCGCAGTATGGCGGTAAAATGCATAAAGAACGCTGCTGCCCATTCTCTAGTAAGTCCCTTAGTCGCCTCCTACGACACCCACTGGAAGAAATGGCATGGTGATATTCTTTTACGTCCGGCACCACACGGAACTCAAGAACTTCTCTCTGTGAGTGGGCCATAATTTACCACACGGGCCCATTGCTTGTCGATAGATGTCACATGCCTTCGAAGTTTCGAACTTTTCGTTCTAGCTGACATGGTTTCCTTGCGCTGTTTTCTATCGCCGGTTAGAGAGCACTTCCTCCGACCTTCCCATGGCCTTTCCACCGTTCGTTAAATGTACCGAAACGTGGGGCGGCTGCGGAAGTGCGGACATAGCACCCTTGGCAATCTTATTTTGTCGGTTCGCACTTTCGCAGGCGCTTCTTGATCCCGTACAAGTTTCACCATGTGTGTCTCAATTCTCCCGTAAACAGGTACGACACAAAACACTTGTCTTCTTCGCCGTAGGTGCTGACTGATGTACCTGTAACAAGTAGGTTAGTTTCCCCTCTTTTTTCTGTGAGCAGAGGTGATGAAATAATTTAAGTAAAGCGCTTGTCTGGGTTTGAACGTCGCAGCCGTTACCACTGAGACTCCCTACTCTCACTTGCCATAAAGGAATTCGTAAAATGTCATGCAGTTTGTCACGTAATGATTCTGAGTGAAATCAAATATTGTTTATTACAGGAAACTGCGTAATTCTTTTAGAGCGTTGGAAATAATAATAATTATAATTGAAAAGCAGCACAATTAGCTCATTGTTTAAACATAATAGGCTGCGATTAGATTACATAACAGCACAGAATATGTTCCTGTGAATGTTGTTGCCAAATGGTATTTATGACAATGGTGAAACATATACACCAAATGTTTTTTTTTCCGTCCCGAAAAAGTTAATTAATCGCGAGTAGGGCTTGTTTCGAAGTGTCGACCTAGTTTCGGACGGGTGCGTATCTTCGTTGCCCCCTGTTTTGTTTTGACACACAATGTTGCAGTCGTTATGGAAACATGGACGGAATTTGTGAGCTCACTCTTGTCATTGTGTACACCTTTTTTCGCGACAAAAAACCTGTGAGGGCAAATCTAACGAAACAAAATCCCTGGAAATAATAGTTTTTGTCAAAGTTCCCCTGAAAATTATAGTTAAATAATTAAACTTGTAATTCAAGTAACAAGACTCATAAACAAACAGATACATAAAAGGATACAGACAGGATAATAAGCACAGACGAAAGCTCGAACCCTCACAAAGTAACAATAATACAATATGTGTGCTGCACCTTTGCCGGATGTAATGGCAATCCAGTCTATTGGCCAGGATAATAATAGTTTTCGTCGAAGTTATTACGCGTTCAGCGAAAGTACCCACCTCCAATGCACACAGTTGATTGATAATTAAGTATTTTTCCACACACACAGTGTGTGTATAACTTGAATTTCTCCTTAACAATGACTTACAATGATAGTTGCATCAAGCATGTCCAGCCTAGTGAAAGTCGCATCGCAGTAACGCGACGTATATTTTTTCCGTGCAATGGATTTTCTACGCTCGGCTAAGCGTTGAGAGTTGAAAATCAAACAATACGGTTTTTTAACGCACTAGGGTTGTGCTCTGTTGGATTCTAAACGCTCGGCTCAAGTCTGAGAGTTGATAATACACTATGCGGTTATAAAACGTCGCTTTTAGTACAAGTTCAAGTACAACCGCGGAGACTAGTGGTGGATCGCTTTTCACCCTTATGTCGTAAGCAGTAAGGTTGAAAAGTAGTCGTCGGCGATGGTACATAAGCTAACATTGTAAGGGAGAAAAACTGCGAAACAATCCTTTATTGTTGTTTGTTTTTGTTCTTGTTTCTAACGATTTATTGTGTATCAGTATGTGGAGGTGATTATGAAGCCCCTTTTTTGGAGAGACCCATTACGTTTGCAATCTATGCTAGAAAATGCGGTGTGAATTGCTAATTGAAAATATCTTACGATTTACAATTATTACGGTGGATTTTTTGAGGGATTTTAATTTATTTAGGTTTTTAATTTTTCTCGTAAGGACTCAAATTCGTACCGCAAGGGTACCCCACTTTTCTATGATACAGCCGTTTTTATTTATAACCGAAGAAAAATTTCTACGCTAGGGGTCCGTAAATCAAGTCTTAAATTCATGGCTACAGTTTCTGCGTCGATGTACCTGACCAGCCACCCTGTATATATAGATATGTAAATTGTTAGGCCACTTAAACGACAAAGTATAAAAATACAAAGCACGACAGAAAACACGGACATGCTATTTTGACATATTTTCATTTTCTATACAAAACAGATGTGAGACAGCACTAAAGGCAGATCTATTCAACTAACAAATCTATAAAAAAAGCAGCCTAGAATTTTGGTTCAATTAATAATTCTGTAGCTTGACGCATAGGTACAGGCGCCAGCACATCAAGCTACCCCACACTGTCAAATTTTCCCAATTAAACATGAACCTTATGATTAAGCTATAAAGTTGAAAATCTATCAAAGGAATTTGACAGAGGGGATGTGCTGGCGTCTGTACTATAAAACATTAATCAAATCAAAAGTCATTTATTCATACTAGGCTGAGGTTCAGCACTTTGAACGTCGAATTTCATGAGACCGTCCCCCAAAACGCCCGCCGTTCACCACATGCATAGTGCTTTAGCTGGGAAGAATAAGTGGCGCAACAAACTGCCCAGCAGAATATTTAAAATATTCCGTTTGACCTTTTTCAATGACGTACTTATTAATATTTTCACCCAAGCATTAAAAATAACTCCACACAAAAATAACATGCTTCTAGAAAACGTAACGGTCACAAATTCACAATCGTTCGATTCTTTCGCACGAAGTTCGTTGACTCGCGAATTTGAATGAAAACAAGCTGTTATCGAAATTCAAATGTTTTTCGACACCTACCCTCGTACTGTTTTTAGAATAGGCGTGTTTTTTTTTTCGATCGATGTTTATTGCTTGACTATGAATAGCTGCGTAGGTGTGCTATAGCTTTTCGTGTAGGCATAGATGAAGTCTACTTTTCAAACCCATAAATAAATAGAAACATGATGTGTTCTTTACGGACCGGTAGGGTTTTTGCAGAAAATAATACCACTTTAAACATTAACCCCCTTATTCATAAACGTTGCTTGAAGTTAAATGATGATTAGCGTTTGTTTAACCATACATTTTTGACGTTTAAACATCATTTAACTTTAATCATCGTTTATGAATATGGCCCTTAATAAACAATGCTATTTATATTTCACTACCAAAACTATTTTTTTTTTTCTATTATTGACAATTGTCCCTAAACTAAAACTAGCACACGTATAATCTATCTGTGTGCCAAATTTCATCCAAATACGTTGAGCCATTTTTGCGTGATTGAGTAAAAAC
The DNA here is from genome assembly GCA_949987655.1 of Polymixis flavicincta. NCBI lineage: Eukaryota > Metazoa > Arthropoda > Insecta > Lepidoptera > Noctuidae > Polymixis > Polymixis flavicincta. The sequence continues at coordinate 8,229,422 of OX465200.1, forward strand.
ATCATTTAAAATATTAGTAGGATTCGCGACAAACCCGCCACAATTATGGTTTCCAATATAATTCCCCTGGAGGATTGGTCAACTAGACTTTTTACCTTGCATCTAAAAGTAAAGTAAAAATAGCTCCAAACATTCTTATTCCCTGCATAGTTTTGACCGGGCATCGCCCACAGCTAACAGAACGAATGTTTTCAAACAACCTATTTATAAAATAAACAAATCTTCTCTTGCGAAATGCATTGCGTAAATATTATCTAGCATTGAGATGTAACACTTAGTAGTTTAATTGAGACAGTCTAAATAGCTGGGTTTTGACGATAGAGGTCGACGTCGGACCATAGAGGCTTCTTATATTTATGTCGATGGTCTTCATACAGAGGCCAGCACATCAAGCTACCCCAATCTGTCAAATTTCTTTGATGGTTTTTCAACTTTATCACAAAGGAATAAGGTTCATGTTCAATTGGGAAAATTTGACAGTTTGGGGTAGCTTGACCTGCTGGCGACTGCACACTTTTTTAAGTGAAGTGACTTCTCTAGGCGCGTTAAGCACTTTTTGGGTGAACAAAAATCATGGAACTCGCGTCATCGTCACCGAACGCTTTACATGAGCTATATGTATACTGTGTATATATGGGTGAACGAGCACACGGATGAGACGCGCGTTGGTGTCTTTTGCAAAAATCCCTTTCTTTCATTAGGAAATTCTAATTTCTACTTTGTATTTTTATCGTAAAAATCTGTGCTTGTTATCTTTACAGTGAAGTAATGGCTTTTTTTTTTTTTTTTTTGGGTGGGAAATCATCAAATAACTTCTCCCGCTCTGGGTGGAGCAGGTCAGTGTCAGACTTTTACTGACTAAAACCCACCCGTGTTCCTTCAGTAGCCCTTAAGCCAGGGGCTGTGGTGTCTCTTTCGAACAAACCCGCACCCCTGGCAGGCATCGACCCTTGCGGGTCCCATCACTTTTTGTGCTGACATCTCTTTGAGGCGCGCGTGGAACACAACGCGCCGTCGACTTGGGCTTGGTCCTTACCGGACAGCGAGCTACCCATTACTCGCCGTCCGCAAGCCCATGCCTACGGTGGCCGGAAATCGGCCTGGGATTCCCGACGCCCAGGGGTGAAGTAATGGCTGAAGTCGATCAGTGATAAAAAGTCATCGTAATAAGCGTTTTGGCGGTAAACTCAAAACAACGAAAAATATATTTGGTTTGAATCGTTTTAAATTGAGAAAATGGATATAAATCAATTAATTTTTATTTTTCAATTAAAAATCTCGTCCTAATCTTCAATTTAAAATAGTTTCTAATAAATTGGGAAATACCCTATTTTTTACATGGAGTAACTCTGCCTATCTGACCTTCACAACCCAGTTACTGGGTAAGACGATACCCCTTGGTAAGACTGGTTTGTCAGACTTTCGGGCTTCTGATGACCCGTAACGACTGTCATAGATTCACGAATGACATCTGTGAAACAACGGGTTACAGTGGTTGCTGGTTTCCGAGGCATCCACGGACCAGCCGCGGCAACCGTATAGCTTAAAGGCTTACGCGACTCTAGAATAATGTCAATGGAAAAATCATTCATGGAAATTGTTCTGCAAGTGTCCCGTTTTAGTACTTACCTAATCATTGGTATAATAATAGAATTCTATCTAGTTTGACGTATGTAGATACAAACTAACAACTACATTGATCACGTAAGACTTCAGCCAAACGTGATAGTCAGCGAGTGAGCACTAGACCTACAACTCTGCTTATCACATACACGCGTAAAGATAACGACTGATATTGTATTGTTTGCGCGAAATGCGTTTGAAACTAAGTAAATTGGTTTATTATTTTGTTTTAAATATTCATGTGCAGTCGCAGAATGAACAGTCATTATTATTATTTTTAGTCTTGCAACCTATATGAGACCATAAAGACACTAAAACTACGTCCACCCGTTCCTGAGAAAATCGGTGGTGACACGCGGACAGACAGGTTTGTTTAATTTTTTACTTTTGAGGTACGGAACCCTAAAAATAAAGTGTCTGTCTGTCTAGACAGATACCGCGTATGTTTGCAAAAGTATCATGAAAATTGTTGTGTATTTTCGCTCTGCAAATGTACAATGCGTTTTGTAACACACAGGAAAAAGCCGTCAGATTGATACAGTACTATTTTCGAACCGACGAAAAAACGGAGGAGGTTACTCAATTCGACGCGTATTTTTTTTTTTTTTTTTTTAATGTATGACCACGCATAACTTTTTCCAGAGTAGTCCGATTTTGATAATTCTTTTTTTATTGGAAAGGGTATACCTCGAAGTTGGTCCCATATAAATTTCGAAGAAAAATTCCAACCCTAAGGGTAAGAAAACAGGGGATGATTGATTGTTTACTCACAGATTTTAATACTGAGTCGTGTATTAAATCAAAAATTAAGCATGTAGTAATTAGTAGATTATAGCCACATAAAATTATAAAATAAAAACTTTTTAATAAAAAAATTGAACCGCCGAAAAACCGAAAAATAAAAAATAATAATAAGGCGGTGACATACATAATATGTATGTCACCGCCTTCCGAACTTAGTTATTGGGGTTGGACAAAGCTAGTTTATTATTTTTTATTTTTCGGTTTTTCGGCGGTTCAATTTTTTTATTAAAAAGTTTTTATTTTATGTACTTTGTTCTAATTTTTTCCCGTGATTGTATTATTTATGTCAAGAGGATAGACAACCGTATTTTCTGTGCGCTTAAATCGCATAAAAGTAATTTAATACTGATTTTAAAATTAAATATTATTATGCGTTAAGTGTTATCAGCACCAGACCGGGAGAGGCCTATGTACGTCCAGCAGTGGACGTCTTTCGGCTGAAATGATGATGTGTTAGTGTTAATTTAAGCAGTCAAAGTATTGATATATCATCATTTACCTAGCCTTTTCCCAACTATGTCGGGGTCAGCTTCCAGTCTAACCGGGTGCAGCTGAATACCGGTATTTTACATAGAGCGACTGCCTATCTGACCTCCACAACCCAGTTACTGGGTAACACGATACCCCTTGGTAAGACTGGTTGTCAGACTTTCGGGCTTCTGACGACCCGTAACGACTGTCAAAGATCCACGAATGACAGCCGAGACCAACGGTATAACGTGCTTTCCGAGGCACGGAGGGGTCTTGGTATGTAAAGATGGTCACCCATCCACGGACCAACCGCGGCAAGCGTAGCTTAATCTGATCGATCGACCCGTGCAGCTACACTGCTTACTTAGCCACAAGCCCCATCGTAATGTTATTTATGTTGATAAAAATATTCTACATTGTGTAGAATCAACTTCTTCTAACTTCACAGACAGCTGTGCTGCTGTACAGTTTGTTGCGCCACTTCTTCTTCCCAGCTAAAGCACTAGGAAGTGGTGAAGGGCGGGCTTGCCGGGGGACTGTATCATGTAATTGGTCTTTTGAACTTTGTAATCAACACTTTTGACTTTGAAAATATGCTGATTCCCACCCTAGATTGAATAAATGTGACATTTATTTGATAAAATATGCGTTTTTTATTGTTTTGCAAACTGCAAGTTATCATTACAAAGCCTTTCTTTATCTTTCTTTGTTATTTTATATTTTATTTTGTAGATAAAAGTATTTTTTCTGCTGATACTCAACAACAATCAGCTGTTTTCTGTGTATAGGTATTGTGTGAAAGTTTATTATGATTTGCTTTGTTTTTATAAGAACAAAGTTTTTGCGCAGTAAATTATTAAAATGTTTGATAAATATTATTGTTTGTTTTATCTATTTATCTGACCTTTTTGAACTTTTTACCGTACACTCAACTCGTACCGTCTTATTACAAACGCGATCTAACTATCTAGCTCTAAGACAGTTTTTGCATTTTCAACTTTATTTCGAATTAGGTAAAGTTCTTAATACAAGACAACTTAGCACCGGACTAAGTTGTTAGTTTTCATCCATATGTGCATATTTATGTATCATATTACACATGTTTATGCAAATAAATTTATCACCTCTCATCTTTTGTTAAAAGAACTGCATTTCTATACATGCATGCGTGTTCATAAAAAGTTTTGTATTACCTTCCGCCATCAACCCATTTTATTCCCGTATCCGTGGGAATACGGGGATAAAGTATAGCCTATGTTACCCGGAGATAGTATTTAGCTTCTCAACAGTGAAATAATTTTTCAAATCGGTTCAGTAGTTTCGGAGCCTGTTCAATGCAAACAAACAATCAATCAAATCTTTCCTCTAAATAAGTTATTACTTAGATATTTCTTTTTGTTTCACTTTTTTTTTAATGAAACCTAGCTTGATCGATTTATCGCTCCCGAAACACCCTGCGTACTAAATATCATGAAAATCGTTGGAGCCGTTTCTGAGATTCAGATTATACATTATACAAGAATTGCTGCTCCTTTAAGGGTATGAAAGATGTGATAATTCGTACTTATGATTTGACTAGAGTCACGGGGGGAATGATTTGACAAGTAAACATAGATGCTTAGATAATTTCGAAACTACCCTCTATAAAGGTTACAAAAAAGAAACAAGTCATTTGTTCAAACTAGGCTAAGAGTCAGCACTTTTTGAACATCAAAATTGCATAAGACAGTCCCCCAAAACGCCCACCCTTCACCACTTTCTAGTGCTTTAGCTGGGAAGAAGAAGCGGTACCTTCTATCAACCCGTTTTAAATCTCCGCGTGACTTGGCTCTAGTAAAACAAATTCTATGAAACATAATCAGCCTATAGTGTTCCCACTGCTGGGACACAGGCCTCCTCTTGGTGAGACGGAGTGGGTCGTAAAGTCGTAATCCACCACGCGGGTCCAGTGCCCTTTTGGTAGATGTGCAATCTTTGGTTCTAAGCAATGCCGGTTTCCTCACGATGTTTTCTTTCATTTCCTTTCTAAGAAAACTCAACGGAAATTGTTGTACCAGAATCGCGTCCCAACTGTCTGGGAGCTATCTTCTAGTTCGTGTTGCGGAGTTCACAAGAGTCACGGGGGCGATGACCTAGCTCGTGTTCATGCACTGTAGCTTAGATAAACTCACTTTCGTACTCATATCACTGTTTTACTTAGTTACATCATATTATTATGTAATGTTGGACATTGCAGCATTGTTCTCGGCTGTCATTCGTGGGTCTTTGACAGATGTATTTTATTAAAACCTACTTTGTCTCGTGTCTGGTCACAATAGTCATATTATGCCCCTTTATTTATAAACTCTGCTTAAAGTAGTGATTAGCAAGTGTTTAACCGTACAACTTTGACGTTTAAACATCTCTTACTTTAATCAGCGTTTATGAAAATACCCCATTATGTTTAAGTTTAAGGCTAAATTAACAATAGTATTGTTTGTTGTTGAAGTTCAATGTTTAAAAAGGACAATAGCTCGATAGTCTTACAAGTGAGCGGTCAAATGGTTACACGTTTAAATCAAGATCAATAGTTAAGTTCAAACGCTGACCCAGTTTAGCTATGTAGGTCATTGTAGGTTAAGCCCGAATCGCAAAAGGGTGTTATAACCGCGCTAATTTCTCGTGTGCACTGGATTTTCAACGTAAAGGGCCCTAATTCAATATGACCACTTAACGATTCCTTACTCCAAAACCACGTCAATTTGTTTTCAATTTCCAAAGTGGGCGATCACGTCCCCTTGTGGGCGCTGCAGGCCTAAACGGGGGCGAGAAAATAATTTATTCTCAAAGTGGGCAGTAGAAAAAATAAGTTTGGGATCCCTTGATTTAGTTAATAGTCATGTCTATTCTTCCGTCGACAAATCGGTGGTTGTGCTAAGCCTGCTGCTACGATCCTTACATACATACTCCTTTTAAATTTCCTTCGTTTACGTTCATACATTTGAGTGTTTACTCTCTTAGCTCGATGTCCGTAGCTTCAACCATAGTTACTAGGGATTCCTACTCCGTATCACTTCATCATCTGCCTAGCCTTTTCCCAACTATGTTGGGGTCGGCTTCCAGTCTAACCGGATGCAGCTGAATACCAGTATTTTAGATGGAGCGACTGCCTATCTGACCTCCACAACCCAGTTACTGGGTAATACGATACCCCTTGGTAAGACTGGCTGTCAGACTTTCGAGCTTCTGACGACCCGTAACGACTGTCAAAGATCTACAAATGACAGCCGGGACCAACGGCTTAACGTGCTTTCTGAGGCACGGAGGAGTCTTGGTATGGAAAGATGGTCACCCATCCACGGACCAACCGCGGCAAGCGTAGCTTAACCTGGCCGATTGACCCGTGCAGCTATTGTTATTTAGCCACAAGCCCCTCCTACTCCGTATCACTTACGGACATAAAATTAATTAATTCAGTGCAGGGTTCACTCCGAAGTTTCAAACGACATACTAACATACGGGGTCGTATCTTCGTTGCTGGATTTACAGATCATACATGCGCCGATTGCGAGTTTATTTATTTAAAATCTTCTAATATGCATTCGACCTCTAAATGAAAGTGAAAATATCCTACGTAACAGAACTTTTCTTTCAAAACCATATTATTACTTCGGCTAGCCCGCCCAGTGACGTTTCGGTAACTGGTTACGCCTCGTATCCATTAAGTATGCAACGCGTTAATTTCTACTTTAATTAGTAACGCTAATTTATGTTGGTTAACTAGGCTCCTTACGATCAGCTGTGTAGTACGTGGTTAGTTTGAATTGTAAGTACTTGTGGCATACGTGTTTATATGTGCTTAGGTTCTCGTTTTTAACTGACCTTCAAAAATAGGGGTCAAGTGGAAAAATATACGTTTTTTTTTTGTTACGTCTCAACACTGCCGTCTCCCAACCCACACAATCATTTTGACAACTCTCTCATGCCCCGAAAATTGGCTGCCTGGGGGTTGCGGGTCACGGGGCATACCCCGTGAGGCCGTGACCCACGTCATCAACTATATACCACAAATCTGTAAATTTTTGTGCAATAAAATAAAAAGAGAACAAAATATAAAATTCTTTATTTTATATTAATTCTTTCTTTTATTTAAGTTAAATATATAAAAAAAAATAACAAAAAGAAAAGAAAATACCATAACAAAGAACATAAATAAAGCAATAGAAAGAAATAAAAATATAACAATAGAAATAAAGTATGAGACTTAAAATACGAGTCTTTTGTACAAGAACTAGAAATATAAGCAGACATTGAAACTGCGTTGAATCCTAGGAAAGTGAAAAATATTGTTATTTATTTATTCTACTGTTCAGACTAGTAGGCGGCAGAGGAAAATCCGTGTCAAAAACAAGATTTTTAAGCCACATTCAGGCCAAAATGATGAGATAAGGAAACATACTTTATCTCTTTGATAGCACAAAGATTATATCTCGTTTTTCGGGTAAATGAAAAATATTTTTATTGATAGCTCTGCAGAATAAAAATGATAGAATGAGATTTTATCACCAAGTACACTTTTCTAGTTAAAATATTTGTAAACAGGGTCAAGTAAAATTAGCTAACAATACTTTACCCACGTGTTGGGTATTGAAAAAAATTCTGACTGTTTTTTTTTAACGACTTCAATAAGGAGGTGGTTCTCAATTCGTCTGTATGCAATTTTTATTTGTATTTTTTTGTTAATGCGATATCTCCGTCAATTGTGGATGGACTTCGAAAATTCTTTTTTTAATAGTTAGGGTATGCTTCTGGAATGGTCCCATATGAATTTTATTAACATTACTTCAGTAGTTTTTTCGTTAGCCTCGATAATGCGTTTTTAATCTACTTTATGTACCTCGATGATATAATATGTTGCTGCTTCATGTCACTGTTGTTTACATAGCAAAATTTGATTTAGCGGGCTACCTTGGGGCTTCCATTTGAAAAGGTGGAACACTTCGAAATCTGAACGGTCAATCTGTTCAGTTTTTTTTATTTTTTTTTTATTGTGGAATTTCATCAAATAACTTCTCCCGCTCTGGGTGGAGGGAGAGGGCGTGCCTGTGTGCCAGGGGTATCTCTTTCGAACAACCCGCACCTCTAGCAGGCATCGGTCCTTGCGGGCCCCTTCCGTTGAATCTGTAAAGATTTTAGTCAGCACTTGGCAACGAAGTAATGCAATACTATGGGTCATAATTTCATCAATCAAGTTTTTGTTACATGCTTCAATTTAGTTCGAGTCAGTTCACATTTCAACCAATTCCGCATTGCAATACCCTTGCGATATTTCGTTAGATCAAAGTTCATCATTTTTATTTTATTAAACAAACCAGTGCGTTTCCAGTTCTTGTCGATATTATCGGAAAATAAATATTGATATTATAATGACCTTGTATGTAATGCATTACGACGTTTACGCGTTCTTTTGACACCTACTAGCTTTTGCCCGCGGCTTCGCTCGCGTGGTTGTCGGTTTCCTCTTAAAAAAGTAGCCCATGTCTTTCTCCTTATCCCAGGCAATATCTCAAAGCCAAAGGTCATTGCATTTTCAAAATATTACTGACGTGTGATTAACATACTTGCAGATTTTTTTTTAAACGCATTATGCAGTCCATGGAAACACAAGACCTAAAATGTATTCTGCCTGAACAGTAATCTCTTTTATTATTGACTAGCAGCGTTCCGCAGTTTCGCCCGCGTAGTTCCCGTTACCGTGGGAATACGGGGATAAAATATAGCCTGTCACCCGGGGATAGTGTAGCTTCCCATCAGTGAAATAATTTTTCAAATCGGTTCAGTAGTCTCGGAGCCTATTCTATGCAAACAAACAAACAATCAAATCTTTCCTTTTTACTAATAGTATATTAGCATAGACTAAACATGTGAAGTACTTCATCTCATGATTAAGATGTTACGTCATTCGGAAGCTTCGGTTACAAGTTACAATATTACATATACATTGCTATTGAATAGCAGACAGGTCGTATTTCTCAGTAAGAATATTGTTTATATTATCATAATTAAAATGTGAGTACAAAAACTTCCTTACATAACGTAATATCATCATCATTTCAACCAAAAGACGCCCACTGCTGGACATAGGCTTCCCCTAATTTGGGGGGCTTGCCATAATCGCCACGCATGACAGGCGGGTTAGCGATCGCAGGATGGTGGTAAAATGCATAGAGAACGCTGCTGCCCATTCTCTAGTAAGTCCCTTAGTCGCATTCTACGACACCCATTTGAAGAGATGGGATGGTGCTATTCTTTACGTCTGCCACCACATGGAACGTAATATAACATAATCGTCCTAGAATGTTGAACAGCTGGGATACAGTGCTCCTCTCGATGAGAGGGAGTGGACCGTAATACACTACGCGGGCTGGTTTCCTCACGATGTTTTCCTTCACCGTTTTGAGAGCAGTGGTGATGAAATAATTTACACAAAGTAAAGCGCCTGTCTGGGTTCGAACTTACGACCTTATAACTCTGAAGTCGCGGCCGCTACAACAGGGTCACCATGCACTGCTCAAAAAACTTCCTAAAGACTTGGAACTACAAGCAATATTTAAATATTGGTCGAAAACGACATCGTATAGTTTTTTGTGTAGGAAATCATCAAATAACTTCTCCCGCTCTGAGTGGAGCAGGAGGGCGTGTCAGACTTTTACTGACTTAAACCCACCCGTGTTCCCTCAGTAGCCTGTGTGCCAGGGGTGGCGGTATCTCTTTCGAACAACATGCACCCCTGGTCAGAACAACCCGCATATGATGCCGTCACTATTTTGTTAAGCCACTATATTATGGCACTAGGCTGCGCTCTGCGTTTTTTTTTTCTTAATGCACGGCTCTTATGTGTCTTAGTCCGTATTACAGAACGTCACTCAATACTCAAGCATTGCATTACTTAAAACTAGTTTCAACCAATCAAATGGCTCTAATCTAGTTTTAAGTAATGCTTGAGTCTTGAGTGAGGTTCTGTAATACGGGCCTTAGACTCCGAGTGTGAGGTTAAATATCTTTTCATCCTCAAAAATTGGGTTATCAAAAGCAAAAAAAAGTTGTTTGTTAGTTTCGGAGAGCGTTCAAATAATAATACTAAGTCGTCGCGATTCTGCCCGCAACTTCGTCTGCGTCAAATTTCTTGCTCCTCCGACCCACCCCGTAGCATCGAATCGCCTGGCCGGGCGAGTGATTCGTGACTTTTTATTTTTTCTCGCCTCCTAACAAACAACTTCAGCTTTATAATATTAGCATAGATATTACTAAAGATTGCTAAAAAACAGACACTGGTTGATTTCAAAATATGCTTAGCAACGTTTTCATGCAAACAATAGTTATTTCTCATATCAATCCATATGCCATATTCATTTTGTCCAATTTTACAGGTAACTTTAAAAAGATTTTCTACTGCTATTTTAATCAATCCCTGTGAAGAAGCCCAAGTCGCTTGCTGCGATAGAACTGTCAAAAGTTCACATAAAAATAGTATAAAGAGTATAACCAGGAGGTTATATACTCAGTGTATACTAGGGCTAAGGGATAGACCGTGGCATTTTACTTGTGTTTTTAAAACGCTAGTGTCTTTGTGTCTCGTTAGAGCGCATTGTACGCCCTACATCGGTGCTCAACCACTGCTTGTAGCGTATCTGACCTGTTTGAGAGGCGCATTGGCGGCTGGGCAATTGTTTTTCAACAAGACATTGCTCCCAGTAGCCTTGAGCTTGTAGCTCCTGAAACTCCTGTCCTCTAATCCTACCTTGAAATCGTATCCTATTGAAATTGAACCGTATTTTTGTGTTTGGATCTCGTGAAAGACTTACATCAAGTACCAATACAGTCACATAAATTATTTCTCTAGAAATTATTACTTAAAATCTAATTGAATTATTTATTCTTATTATAATTGGAATTAAATTCAAGTTCTAGTGTAGTTTTCTGATATTTGTTCAAAAAGAAACTTCACTTTTATCATCTGAGATTATCATTTGCTTATACCTCGACGATATACTCATATACGTCTCAACTTGACTCATTGGAATCCTGTCTTTAGCATCGAAGACCTTGAGTCCTATCCTCCTTCTCCACCACCCTGTGTCATTGCTCAGCGGCCTACCCAGGCTGCAGTGCGTTGACAGCGCTCTCTCTTGTGTCAGGTACTAGGGCCCTCGCGCCCGGTCGCTCAAACCGTCGGGACGAGAGCTGTGGGCGGATCGGTGCGGGCATATACAACGACAACAAGCCGCTGATTGCTCCTGCACTCGCTTAGGTAAGGGATTTTGAAGTTTTTTTTAATATAAGTACAGCCAGGGAAATGTGTTGGCAGATTGAGTGTGTTCGTACGACTGAAGAAGAACGTCGAGTGATGACGAGTTCCACAGTTCCCTGGCTGATCAGATGCCTGAATTGATTAGATTTCCTCTTTTGTCCGATGTGTAAAATAAAGTTTAAAGATTTTGGTGAATCAGAATTATTGGCTTTGAATCATTTCTTATTTATAAATATGTCATCAATAGAAGTTGTATACGTGCTCGTTTGCACTCAACTTAGAATAATGACATTAAATGACGCAAGGTCTTCGCGGACGTTCGAGAATATCTATAGTTGTAGCATGATTCAAACCAGCAACAAGTATAAACTAGTCTGAAGTAAATCCTTTCTTACGCATCTGATTAAAGGCTAGCAGACGAGGGACTATCCATGGGGTACTTTTTTTGTCCATAAATATAGATCCCATAAACTAAAATTACCTCGTACAAAAAGTCTCCCGAAAAACCGAAGTTGCCGAGAGACCGGAGTCTACAAAAGTGGAAGGAGTCCCCAAAAAATATCCATCCATTAATCGGTCGGAAATTAAGAGACGGACCCAGTATTATATTTTACACGTCTTGTCTTTTTCGTAAACTTTATGTAAATTGCAACGTACTTTCGAGGCAACAAATGATCGCACGATTGCGTTAAGTCCGTAGCAAGGTCTCGACATTTTTGTACGATTCAGGGATTTTTGTTCTCTACGGATAAAAGTCCCTCGTCTGTGCAGGCCTTTATGCAAAGCGTGCATTCACTTTCAGCACTTTTCAACTTATAAAAAGACATTCGCCTCATCAATGGGGATGTTCGAGGGAATCGGGAAATTCAAATTTTCTTACGTACTCCTCGTGCATTCCTCTTATATAAGCAGCTTCTTAATCTGTGCTTACTCCCTACAGGTGCCGATTCACCCTCAACTCGCGCCAATAATCCCGATAATGTTGAGATCGGGCGCGGGGCACCCGGATGCTGGCCGATCGGAAGCATCCACGTCGCGACAGCGCTCTCCCGAGGAGGAGGCGCAGACAATGTACGCGACGCTCAACGAGTATCTCCTGCTCGAGCATAAGGCGCAGCCCAAACTGTGCCTGCCTGCTGAATCGGAGGTAAGGAACCTTTGCAGCGACCCAAATGTTTGGGTTTCCTAAGGGTCAGTACAGACCGAACAGAAAAATCCTCGCGCAGGCTCGAGCCTTCTCCGGCCGCTATATAAACTAAGAGCTACTTCGCCTTTATACAATTTTCTACTTTAGTCTATGGTCCTTTTTTCAATGGAGCCGGTAAATTGCTCAGGCATTTTTCCGTTCTGTCTGAACTGACTCTCGGCAAGCGGTGTCGTCTTTTAGCGGACACAAAATTACGGCTGGCTAAACTGTTATTTCTACCGGTGTTTTAACATTACGATTATGGATGGTTCTCAGGTACGGTTCTCTTAGGAAACCCAAGTTTAGCAGGCGAGGTGTAACTAGTTGTGTGTCTTCCTACTAAACTCCAGGGCAACAGGCAGACACATACAACAAGTTACACACTGGTGTAAGTTGATCTATGTGTCTGCCTGTTGCCTGTTTACTGAAACGGCAGAGGCATATACAGCCTTTTTTTTTCGAGGGTGGTAAATCATCAAATAACTTCTCCCGCTCTGGGTGGAACAGGACTCAGAGGCAGCGTGTCAGACTTTTACTTACTAAAATCCACCCGTGTACCTTCAGTTGCCTGCGTGCCAGGGGCCACAGTATCTCTTTCGAACAACCCGCACCCCTGGCAGGCATTGGCTCTTGCGGACCCCACAAGTTGGTGCTGACATCTCTTTGAGGAAAAACAACCTTCGATGCGTATCGTCGGCTGCAGCTCAGCTGCCCGTGCCATTGGCGCATGCCGTTCGTGTGTATGATCACTAAGGATCGAATTCCAAGCAATGTTTTACTTGCATTTCGTTCCTCCTCATTCTTCTGACCTGGCAGTATGTCTTCTTCCATGCCGTTTTGTTAGAATCCAGTTCATGCCTAGCCAAATTATAAACGCAGCTGGAAATATACGCACATCGCGTTGAAATATATCGGCTTGGTAGAGGCGTCTCTCTCTCTCCCTGTTATGTTTTCAGTTAATGTGACAGTCTCCTTCTTTAGCTCGATGGCAATTATCATAAAAATGAAGCCGGGTACTGTATTAATTTGAACTATAGAAAGAGAAAGAAAAAGTACACGCACAGGCTGAATTTCACAAACTAAACTAAACGCACTCATAGAAACAAAAACAGAAGGCCAATTCTCGTAATTAAAACCGTTCAAAATGTAGTCGCAGTGTCATCTCAGCGACAAGCAAATGTATGAAAAATTTAGGTATTTTTGACAGATTGACACTGAGATCAGACTGTGAACGTTCTTAAAATTAGTAGAATTGCCCCTCAGATGTCCAGTGTTACAGATTCAAATGTATCACTGGTTACCGTGTAATTATTGCACATAAGTCATAACACATGTTAAAGATTTTTCATAAATTAAATTAAAAAAAATAAACAGTAAAGAAAAGCTTGATTTATAGAATATTCCATGATTCCAATCTTGTTCAGTAAAGTTAAGCTTTTAAATAAAAGTGGTGTTGTATATGTACAGCATTAAATGAGTCCACGTTACGAGCACGTGCGTTTGCCGATACACCAACCGCTTCTGTTGGTCAAGGCCGTGAGGTTCCAATAAGGAGGCAGTTTTTATCTTAATCGTTCGGAATTAAGTATGGTACTTCTCAGGTGTTCTAGATATTTCCTTGTCAAAAATATTAAGCAGACATTTGCACAAAAAAAACCCGATGGTTCTGGTGGTCCCGGGGTTTTTTTTTTTTTTTTGGGTGGGAAATCATCAAATAACCTCTCCCGCTCTGGGTGGAGCAGGAGGGCGTGTCAGACTTTTACTGACTAAAACCCACCCGTGTTCCCTCAGTAGCCCGTATGCCAGGGACTGTGGTATCTCTTTCGAACAAACCCGCACCCCTGGCAGGCATCGGCACTTGCGGGCCCCATCATTTTTGTGCTGACATCTCTTTGAGGCCCGCGTGGAACTCAACGCGCCGTCGACCTAGGCTTGGTCCTTACCGGACAGCGAGCTATCCATTACTCGCCGTCCGCAAGCTCATGCCTACGGTGGCCGGATATCGGCCTGGGATTCCTGACGCCCAGGGCGTCTTCGTATCCTGCGGCGGCTAGTTCCGCGAGGGCGCATAGACTGCCTCTCTCTCACGTGCGCCGCCTCCCTCTTCGCGAGCATTACTGCTTCGCTGGTGGTCCCGGGGTGATTTCGTGTAATTGTGTTTTTCTGTCACACAAGTGACTGTTCCAAAATTATTTTATCACCCTAAGGCTGATAAAGTTATATTGCTTCTCCTAATTATGTTCATTAATACTAGCTCATGCCAACGGCTTCGCTCGCGTGGAGGTCGAGTAATATGCGACGGGAACGTACAACCGGAATGAAAAGTATCCTATGTGTTAATCCAGATTATACACTATCTGTATGTCAAATTTCATCCAAATCCGTTCAGTCGTTTTTGCGTGAAAGAGTAATAAACATACATCCATCCGAAGGGATTACTCGGTAGCTCGGAGTGTGTATTTGTCACCGAATCGATGTATGATTTGTATTAGGCTAGCTTCGTATGTTTTTACTACTATAGGTAAACTAGGTCTGTTAAACAAGCGCTATGTTGTATTGTATGTGTGTCAAAAACAACATATTTGAAAATAAAGCATAAGAATTATCGAAATCTGACCTCTATTGAAATTAGGTATGTCGAGGAACCTTCAAAAGATGTTAATTCGTCAACTCGTTGCTAGACTCGCGATCAGTATGTACTTGTACGTTGGACGTACTTGAGCAATCAGAGAAGTTTGATAAATCTTCAATGTATTTAAAAGTCTTTGTACTGATTTAAAAAAATAGGAAATGACGGCTGTTCTGTTCGGTGGTATTTTATAGTTTTTTGTTTTAAATATATTTAGCCTCATTCCTAAGCTACGCGAATACCGTTCCCTGATGCAGGCATAGGTCCTCACGTGTGCAGGTCCAGGCTATGCGAGGTAAGGTTGGGAGGTGTGCCATTGTCTGTGGAGAGACTCCGCATACACACAGGATATTAATTCGTACTTAAATTAAAAGAACATAGTCGTTTTCTGAACTCCGTAACTTCTTTCACTGTGCCAATTTCACACTCCTCCGTACGCGTAATTTTCGTAAACATCGACACAACGTTTTAGCTACACGCTCAGCTTATAAAACAAACATAGATCGCGCGGAACACCAAGAGTGAGGCCAAAAAAACAAATACTAAAGCGTCGCATTGTATGTAACATAGAATGCAACGCTTCATGGCGTAGTACTCGAGTTGAATCAATATTTGATATTTTGGCTTTACTCTCGGGTGTTCCGCGCGGTCTATCTAACAATTCACGACTGAACATACCAACATCCCGCCTAAAAATACACTCAACAAGCCCTCTGGTTACGTCAATAAAATTATATAATAATTTACCAGAATCAATTAGAAATGAAAAAAAAAACCCCATCTATTCAGTAACAAATTAAAAAACCTATTATTAAGTAAATGTTATAACAGTGTACAAGAATATCTAAATGATAAATCCCTAAAACTATTTTTTTAGAATACCCAAAAATGTCTCTATATTTTTATTGTATTTAGAATAAGTTAGATTTTAAGATAAACTGTAGGTCCTCCTGTATCTCCTTCTAATTTTCTTTTGCTGTGCCCGACAGGGTCCATGATTGTGTAATTAAGCCAATGTTTACCACCTAAGCATATACATTGTGGAATGCATTAAAGTATTGAGTATCTGCCTTTGTTTTATAATCTGAGGCTACACGTATTAATATATAGATGTATTTGTCAACAGAATGGTGAAGTAACGACGGGAGCGCGCGACGGCGCTGCTCACGTGCTGAGATGTCTCAAAGTTTGGTTTGACCTGCCAGCCGACGTGCTCATCAATGCCATCAGTTTGTTCGACAGGTGAGGATACAACCATTAACACATACAGAATAGCTTAAATAGCCGCACGGGTCGGTTAAGCTATTCCTGCCGCGGTTGATTGGTCCCTGGGTGGCAGACCATCTCAACATACCAAGATGAGGAGCGTACGTAAAGTCGTTGATCCCGGCTGTCATGAATCCAAAAGAATCCTTTATTGCACGTATATGCATTCAGCCTATAATGTTCCCACTGCTGGTACATAGGCCTCCTCTCTGTGAGAGGGAGTGGGCCGTAATCCACCACGCGGACCCAGTGTGGGTTGGTAGATGGCACACATCTTCTAATCTTCGGTTCTAGGACATGTTGGTTTCCTCACGATGTTTTCCTTCACCGTTAGAGAGCAGTGGCGATGAAATAATTTGCACAAAGTGCCTCCAGAACCTTCCGGCCCCATCGGTCATCTGTTGTGCGAGCAGTATGCTCTGCCCGCTGCCACTTAAGTTTGGAAATTCTTCGGGCTGTGTCGGTTACCTTCTGGAGTGGCGACCGCGTACCGGAAGACATAAAATTGGAAGGCCACAAGGTGGACCGATGACCTTGTGAGGGCCGCAGGAGTTCGCTGGATTAGGGAAGCACAGAACCAGTCGAAGTGGCGGAACTTAGGGGAGTCCTATGTCCAGCAATGGACGTCTTTCGGCTGATATGATGATAATGATGAACGTGCCTCCTTAGTTTCGAACCCACGACCTAGGTCTCGGGTAAGTCGCGGTTGCCACTGTGCCAACACTGCTCTCGACTATCCGTGTATCCCATATTCATCCAAATACAACGTATTTCTCCTAAAAAGCTAACTGCTGATCTCATATATCTGTAGTTATGTCAATGGAGATAGAGGAAACTTTCCAAAGACAACAATCTTACTGGACTGTTCCAGTTTAGACATAGACTATGGAATACAGTTATTTTTTAGGCTTAACAACCTGCCCAAAACGAAAACAGATCAATTAAAAAAAAAAAAATTGATGAGATTTTCAAAATTGTTAGGAAAATATCATGAGGAAACCTGGCATGTCCTAGAACTAGAAATTTTGACAGCACTGCGCCAATGCACTGGTAAAGCGATTGACTGCTGCGCGTCGTGGGTTTCATTGCTGCATGGAACAAATATTTGTTTGACCTACAAGTAGTTGTTCCGGGTTCAGACCCGGAAGACCAACCAGCTATTTGTGTATGTGAGTTTTAAATGTTTGTAAACGTACCAACAACACTAAAAAATCGGAGACATGTGACATTTACCACTGGGCCTGCCTGTGGTGGATTACGACCCACTCTCTCTCACAGAGAGGAGGCACTGGATCGCAGACGAAGCTGCGGGTAACATCTATTTTTTTTTTTTTTATAAGTGAAGTGTCTATATATGGTGACTGGTAATTAGTGACCGACATTTAAACACATGATTGTACTCATCTTTATGAACAACTTTTACTATGTGACCAAACCCGAAAACGCGAAAAAAAAAATTCATCTGTTCCCTACATTTTGACGAGTTATGCGAACATAAATGTAGGGAACAGCAGATTTTTTTTCGCGATTTCTAGTTTGGTCCCATAGTAAAAGTTGTTCATAATGATGAGTACAATTATGTATTTAAATGTCGGTCACTAATTACCAGTCACCCTATAATACTTGCTAAAATTTTAACAGTGATAAATAAATAATGAATTTCCTTTTTTATTACAGGTTCCTAACAAAGATGAAAGTGCGTCCGTGCCACATACCCTGCATCACCGTCTCCTGCATGAACATCGCTCTAGAACAGTATGCCGCCGACACCGACGCTAAACGCAGTATCTCTGTTGAGGAGTTGGGTAAGTTATCATATGAATAGTGTATCATGCATCCTTACAAAATGTTGTTTTGATGTACGTGGACTTGAAAAAGCGTGGTAGTTGAAAGTATGTCATGCTGACTTAAATGTCTCACTGATGGTGGCGCGTGTGTTGGATCATTCGGTTCCCTAGAAAATGGTTGAGCTGAATGGTGCTGATCCACGCGTCAAGTTCGTGAGCGGGCGGCGTCGGTTGAGACTGGTCATCTCCTAACTGCCATGGCTTATTTTAAATCTTGTATTTTTTTTTTTTTTACTTTGTTCACACATATAGAAGCACCAAGAATAATGTTCCCAAGATTTTGTAATACCCATGATTTAAAAGAGTGTCCATGGAGTTTCTTGCCCGTTCTTCTCCATGGAGATCTACGTTTTGGAATGGGCACCTAGCTTCAACTTCGATTTTTTTTTTGACAATTCAAAAGTGTGGTTTTCTGAAATGACGCTCATTAGGTGGCAGCACTGAGACGTCAAGTCCGGGCACCTGTCTAAAGTGTCAAAACGCTTATGAGACTGAATGGTGAACGAAAGAATAAAACAAATGACATAAAATATTTTAGTTCATTGTCCAACTGGAAGACCTCTTGTCAAAGTGGCGCCATCTGGTGGCTTGAATATTCATGGAAACCCTCATTACAGGTGATATTATGTGTGTTGTACTAACAAAGCACTAATAATAAAATTGTTCCTTTTCTCTTCCAGTATCAATATCCCAGTCGGCGTGCACGGCGGGCGACGTGATCCGCATGTCGCGCGTGATCGTGGACAAGCTGAGCCTGGTGACGGGCTGTCGCACCAGCACCGCCCTGGACTGGCTGCGCCTGCTGCGGGCCATGCTGAGCCTGCACGCGCAGCAGTGTGCCATCATTCTGCCGCCGAGCTGCCAGGTAACACCACCCTCATCTCGAGTCCCTGTTGCCGGATCCTATCGACGATTGTCGCAACCCTGTGTGTCGCTAAGTTGACCGCCGCCTGGTATGACCTACCTTGCGCCAGGACCAGCGTGACATCAGCGTAGCAGGCTACACTGACGCCGCTATATATGCCAGGGGTGCGGGTTGTTCGAAAGGGATACCGCCGCCCCTGGCACACAGGCTACTGAGGGAACACGGGTGGGTTTTAGTTGGTAAAAGTCTGACACGCCCTCCTGCTCCACCCGGAGCGGGAGAAGTTATTTGATGATTTCCCAACCAAAAAAAAAATGCACCACCCTCATACTACCCAACAACTGCTACAACACTGGTTGGCCCACCAGTAATGGCTTCTCAATAATGATGTTTAATTACCTAATCATGTTATTTCTGTTTGTCCTAGGAAGAGGAGCTAGTCCAACTGCTCGAGATCGTGTGCTGCGACGCGGCCTGTGTCAACACGCGTACCAGTGAACTAGCGCTCGTGTTGCTCTATTACAAACTAGGTGAATAGCCTGCCAAGGCCAGATTTTTCAATAGTCAGAGTGTATCTGAGGAATAAATATTGCGGTTTGACAGCTTTTGTGTAGAAAATATGTCAAATTGACAATTAATTTTCAGGTAAAAATTATGACCATTGAAAAATCGGCCCTAATCATACTAATATTATTAATGTTAAAGTTTGTGAGGATGAATGGATGTTTGTTTGTTACTCTTACACGCAGAAACTACTGAACGAATTTTGATGTAAGTTTAAGGGTCCCGGCAACGATCAATCGCAATGAGGGTTTTCTGGCAGCACTGAGACGTCAGTTCCGGGCACCTGTCAAGTGTCAAAGCGTTTACAGACTGAATGGTGAACGAATGAATGAAACGAATGACATATTTTAAGTTCATTATCGCACTGGAAGACCTCTTGTCAAAGTAGCGCCAACTGGTGGCTTGAATATTCAAAAACCCCCTCATTGTCAAATTTTACGCGATTGATACACATTGATGCGCAAATATTGATAGTCTACCCAAAGGCAATTGAAGCGATTGACTATATTACTACAATAGGGTATTTTCCGATTTCATAAAAACTATTTTAATTTGAAGATTGGGACGATATATTTAACAGCAAAATAATAATAAATTTATTAATACACATTTTCACACTTAAAAACGATTAAAATCTAATTTATTTTTCGTTGTTTTGACTTTACCGCCAAAACGCTCCTTACGATGACTTTTTATCACGTGACATGTGACATCAACTTTGTTTATACGGCACCGGTACAAATACTTAGTTTGGCGCCGTTTTAGAAGTATTTTTGTACAGAGGCACCGCACACCAGTAATATCACTTTATATCCATTAAAAATCTTGTGAATTTTAAACTCGACATTCACTTATTTACTTACTAACTAATAGTTTTTGAAAAATTGGAAAATACCTTATTACAATAGGGTATTTTCCAATTTTTCAAAAACTATTCTAATTTAAAGATTGGAACGAGATATTTAACAGAAAAATAAAAATAAATTGATTTCTATCCATTTTCTCAATTAAAAACGATTTAAACCATATTTCTTTTTCGTTGTTTTGAATTTACCGCCGAAACGCTTCTTACGATGGCTTTTTATCACGTGACGTCAACTTTGTGTAAACTGAAGTAGTTAGTAAGTAAATAAGTGAATGTCGAGTTTATAATTAGCAAGATTTTTAATGGATAGAAAGTGATATTACTGGTGTGCGGTGTCTCTGTGCACAAATACTTCTAAAACGGCGCCAAACTAAGTATTTGTACCGGTGCCGTATAAACAAAGTCGACGTCACATGTCACGTGATAAAAAGTCATCGTAAGGAGCGTTTTGGCGGTAAATTAAAAACAACGAAAAATAAATTAGATTTTAATCGTTTTTTTATTGAGAAAATGTGTATTAATCAATTTATTTTTATTTTTCTGTTAAATATATCGTCCCAATCTTCAAATTAAAACAGTTTTTATGAAATCGGAAAATACCCTATTGATCTCAATTAATTTCGGGTCATTGTTTGTTTGTTGTTTTTAAATCAATACTCTAATTGCGTTGTATGAGGTCATCTTGCATTGATTATGTTACAAGTTGTATATATTTTTCATGGTAAATTATCTTTGCTAACGTTGTAATATGTTTGTTTGCAGAGCAACAGTTGGCAGAGTCCCTGGCTGCGGCCGAGGAGAGCGGCGCTATTCCCGAACACGCATACTACCTGTACGACTTCGCTCGTCAACTGCAGCTGCATTGCCATGTAAGTACTATACAGTACTATTAATTTTTCTTTCAAAAAGGTACAATTTGGTACTTGGTATCTAGGTTACAGGCTGATTCAAACCTTTGTGAGAGCTGGGGCCTATACTGGGTTCGGAACCTGTATTACCGATCTCCAGGCTCACACCCTTAAAATTGCACTTACGTAGTGCAACATTGTAAAAACTCCAAGTACTGAGAGGACGAGAATTGAATGCAAAACAAACGATGTGCTAAATAATATGTCTTTGGAGAGTGCAATCAAAATATTTCACCTAAACCTGCATGGGCACATAAGAAACGTCAGAAGCTAGGTGCGCGGTTGCAATTTTTCGCTTCTTATGGAGAAGAGCCGGCAAGAAACTCCACAGCAATGCTTTCCAATAATAGTGATAATAGGTATGGGAGGACAGTGCAGGTCTGTCAATAAGTACCAGGTACTTAGAGGAATGAAATCCTCCTTACAATGTAAGTCCTCACGCCCAGCGTCCGCGAAGGGCACTGGGCGTGAGCACCGACTTGCCCGAGAATGTGTGCGTGTGTAGTACTTTTATCTCAAGAAGCGACGCACGCTTTACTTAGTCCACTCAATCTGTGTGATTCTTTTATCCAAAGTCTATTTTAGACAACAATCCACTAGATCTGACCACGGTTATGTCTGGATTTTAAAAGAGACTGTGACCTGAGTTTGTTTCGACCTTTCTTCTCAAAGTAGTCCGATAGGAAACGCCGACCTCATCTAGTTTAAAATATATGATTGACGTGTAAAAATATTTGTACAGAGGCCAGCACATCAAGCTACCCCAATCTGTCAAATTTCTTTGATAGTTTTTCAACTTTATTACAAATGAATAAGGTTTATGTTCAATTGGGAAAATTTGACAGTTTGGGATAGCTTGACCTGCTGGCGACTGTACAAATCTACTTAAAATATAAAATAAATATATAATAAATATATAAAATAATTTATCTTGTGGTTACCAAGTGTACAGACACGCTGTGAATGTTGCGTAAGCCTAGGAGTTCACTGTACCGAAACAATAGCGAAGTCGAAAGTGAATCAGTCATAGCAACAGGGGTTCTAAAAAGGCCGCTTTGCCAGAATCATATTATGAATCATATTTAAAATCGTGTAATGGTCATAAACTGACAATAGGGTATTTTCCAATTTTATAAAAACTATTTTAAGGGTACACTTGTCGCGGGCTCGAACTCACTGGTGGGCCTGGCTAAAAAGAACGCTGTCTCACCAGGCATCGTGTCCGACAGAGGTAGTATCAGTGATGAGCAGTTAGGCCCTAGTTTACACGCACAACATTATTGAGTGAGCTGCAAGATCAGTTCTAGTAAAATAGTCGCGTAAAAAATTAAGAAAAGTCCTTTGGAAGATCGGGTTTTCTGAAAAAACCACTGCATAAATCAATGACCAATTAAGTTTATTGAACTTTTCGATAATTGAACTATGTCGGTACCGACTTGGTTTTCGAGATTTTACACTGCTTTTATTACTTAAACACGCCCAAAGTTAGGTTAAATTAGCAAGAAAAAAAGAATCTTTGTGGGCTCGTAACTTTTTAATGGATTTTTATTTTAGTATTCTGTTTCCGTACAGACAATATTGACAATGAGACAAAACCATGCCATGTTTAATTTTTGATATAAATAGTCAAACAGTGGAGTAAAACCCTCCCAAAGTTTGTATGGAAAAAATGTGGACAAGTGTCACCTCAATTTGAAGATTGGGACGATATATTAAACATAAAAATACATTTATTTATTTCCATTGTCTCAATGAAAAACGATTAAAATCAAATAGATTTTTCGTTGTTTTGAATTGACCGCCAAAACGCTCTTTACGATTACTTTTTTTATCACGCGACATCAACTTTGTGTAAACAGCACCTGTACAAATACTTATTTTGGCGCAGTTTTAGAAGTATTTGTGCACAGGGCACCGCACACCAGTAATATCACTTTCTATTCATTAATAATCTTGGTAATTATTAACTCGTCATTCACTTGTTTACTTACTAAGTACGTTAGTTTACAGAAAGTTGACGACACGTGATCATAATTCATCATAGGGAGCGTTTTGGCGGTAAATTCAAAACAACGAAATATAAATTTGGTTTAAATCGTTTTTAATTGATAAAATGGATATACATCAATTTATTTTTATTTTTCAGTTACATATTTCGTCCCAATCTTCAAATTACAATAGTGTTTAATAAATTTGAAAATACCCTATTCATAAAATTATCTGCATAGACAGCACGCAATTCATATTTCAGTTTTTTTTTTTTTGTATTCGTAAAATGGTCTACAAATAATGAATTGCTTTATTGAAGTTAAATGTCAAATAGCAGAATCATAGGGGAATTCAGGAAATGAATCGTTTTTGGAAGAATCGCTTATGGTGAAACCTAGTCCACATTTTTCCCATACCAACTTCGGGAGTGTATTACTCCACTGTTTGACAATCTACATCAAAAATTAAACATGTATGGTTTTGTCTTATTATTAATATTGCCTGTACGGAAACAGAATAGTAAAATAAAACCATTAAAAAGTTAGGAGCCAACAAAGATTCGTTTTTCTTACAAATTTAACCTAACTTTGGGCGTGTTTAAGTAATAAAAGAAGTGTACAATCTCCAAAACTAAATGGGTACCGACAAAGTTCAAATACCGAAGAGTTCAATAAACTTTATTGGTCATTGATTTATGCAGTGGTTTTTTTCATAAAACCCGATCTTTCGAAGGACTTTTCTTAATTTTTTACGCGCCTTTTTTACTCTAACTGATCTTGCAGCTCACTCAATAATGTTGTGCGTGTAGACTAGCGTCTAACTGCTCATCACGGGTACTACCTCTGTCGGACACGAAGCCTGTTGAGACAGCGTGATGTTTAGCCAGGCGCCATCGTTTTTAGGTCCCGAGTTTGCGATTCGCCTTGCACCCTGTATTAATAAAAGTAATTTTTTCTCCTAAAAAGCTAACTGCTGATCTCATATATCTGTAGTTATGTCAATGGAGATACAGGAAACTTTCCAAAGACAACAATCTTACTGGAATATTTCAGTTTAGACATAGACTATGGAATACAGTAATTTTTACCTTTTAAATCTATACTTCTATAGATACTAATATTATGAAGAGGTAAAGTTTGTAAAGTTGTAGGGGGTAATCTCTGGATCCACTGAACCGATTTTGAAAATTCGTTTACCAATAGAAAGCCACGTTATTTGTGAGTGTCATAGGCTATATATTAACCTGAAAAATGGCCGAACGAAAATAATAGGGATCCCACCCGTGCGAAGCCGGGACTGGCAGCTAGTATCTAGATATAAACAGTGTATAAACTGCCTCGTTGGTGTAGTGGTCGCAAGCGCTACAGCTGAGGTGGAGGTCCTGGGTTCGATTCTATCGAACCCAAGACCGCACCTACTATCGAAGTGAGGGTGTTCTATATGTGTACCTCGGGTCGCGAAACAAATAATCTTTTAGCATTTATAATCATATAAACTTTATTCTTCACATATAAATACATAAATGGACATAAAAATGGAGTTGTCATTGGGCATTATCTGTACAGCTGTGATGATTTAATTAAGAACGCTTATTTAAGGGTACACTTTGCGCCGGCTCGAACTCACTGTGGGCCTGGCTAAAAATCACGCTGTCTCACCAGGCTTCGTATCCGACAGAGATAGTATCAATGGTGAGCAGTTAGACGCTAGTCTACACGCACAACGTTATTGAGTGAGATGCAGGAGCATTTGTGGCAAAAAAATCGCGAAAAAATTAAGAAAAGTCCTTCAGAAGATCGGGTTTTATGAAAAAACCACTGCATAAATCAATGACCAATAAAGTTTATTGAATTTATCGTTAATTGAACTTTGTCGGTACCGTCTTGGTTTTCGAGATTTTACACTCCTTTTATTACTTAAACACGCTCAAAGTTAGGTTAAATTAGCAAGAAAAACGAATCTTTGTTGGCTCATAACTTTGTAATGGCTTTTTATTTTAGTATTCTGTTTCCGTACAGACAAAACCATACCATGTTTAATTTTTGATGTACATAGTCAAACAGCGGAGTAAAACCCTCCCGAAGTTTGTATGGAAAAAATGTGGACAAGTGTCACCTTAAAGGGAACTTTATCAAACTATCAAGTATAACGAATTGCATGTTTTTTTTTTTGTATTTCTCTCTGTATCGCTAAACTTTTTCATACTACCGGTACATTCGTTGATACACATGATTGGCAAAAAAATAAATAGATAAACTTTATACATTCGTTTTGAACCTAGTATTACTACTTACTGGCTGGTCACATAATAAAGAATGATGATTTTTTTTTTTTTTTTTTATTCAAATTTAAATGGAGAACAATCTGTGGCTCTGTGGTTGTAGGTCACTATTTGTATAATTTTAGCGCCGTTTAGTTCTGTAAAAGTCTTAAAGGTGATTTCTTCATATAAAAACAATGGAGAAAAATAAAAGTTGTGATAAATCCACAAGGGAATTTTAATTCCCTTGTGGATTTATCACAACTTTTATTTTAAGAAAGAAGAAGAAAGAAGTTTTAACTTCGCAAGAAAACATGGTCGTATAAAAAGATAGCCGACCCATCTGAATTGTTCAAAAACGATGGTTTTCCATGCTGTAAAGCACTTCACATTTATGAGATTTATTTAATCTAATTTTCATATAAAACAACTCTCTAGCTGTTTAATACTTAATTATTTGTCCACCTTCATTACTATTTGAATTTGATACTGTACAAAATACATAAAATTTGTAAAAGAAAATAGTTGGTGCATTCATTATAAATATATTGCTAATCCCGTTTGCTCTATTCATATGGCTATTTCATAACATAACTAGTTACTTCTAAGAAGGAACACATAACTACACACGACATGATTTAGATAAAAAAGTTCTTAATTATATGACCACAAATGTATATTAATATTAGTAACTTTGTACCCCTATTTGCGAAAATTACGCGGAAAGAATATGAATATGAATTTTAACGTTTGTATAGAGTATAATGAATGACTATTCCTTACAGATGTGCGACGCATCCCTGGGCCACGCACGCGCGCGCGTGCGGCACGTGCTGTCCCGCTACGAGCGCTGCGAGGCGCGCCGCGACCAGCGCCAGCGGCTGGTGTGGAGACTGTCGGAGCGGACGCTCAAGGTAGGCATTGTGGTCCCGTGCTGGCAGGGGTGGGACACGGGTCCCTGGCCCACGTGCGGCACGTGCTGTCCCGCTACGAGCGCTGCGAGGCGCGCCGCGACCAGCGCCAGCGGCTGGTGTGGAGACTGTCGGAGCGGACGCTCAAGGTAGGCATTGTGGTCCCGTGCTGGCAGGGGTGGGACACGGGTCCCTGGCCCACGTGCGGCACGTGCTGTCCCGCTACGAGCGCTGCGAGGCGCGCCGCGACCAGCGCCAGCGGCTGGTGTGGAGACTGTCGGAGCGGACGCTCAAGGTAGGCATTGTGGTCCCGTGCTGGCAGGGGTGGGACACGGGTCCCTGGCCCACGTGCGGCACGTGCTGTCCCGCTACGAGCGCTGCGAGGCGCGCCGCGACCAGCGCCAGCGGCTGGTGTGGAGACTGTCGGAGCGGACGCTCAAGGTAGGCATTGTGGTCCCGTGCTGGCAGGGGTGGGACACGGGTCCCTGGCCCACGTGCGGCACGTGCTGTCCCGCTACGAGCGCTGCGAGGCGCGCCGCGACCAGCGCCAGCGGCTGGTGTGGAGACTGTCGGAGCGGACGCTCAAGGTAGGCATTGTGGTCCCGTGCTGGCAGGGGTGGGACACGGGTCCCTGGCCCACGTGCGGCACGTGCTGTCCCGCTACGAGCGCTGCGAGGCGCGCCGCGACCAGCGCCAGCGGCTGGTGTGGAGACTGTCGGAGCGGACGCTCAAGGTAGGCATTGTGGTCCCGTGCTGGCAGGGGTGGGACACGGGTCCCAAATAGGATCACTTGTGTGTCTTTGACAGACAATTTGCTCCAAACACGGATGTGTAACGTTAATAATTGAATTTTGGAGCTGTTTTTTCGACATCTTTAACGATCATTGTCATATTTAAGCCAAATTTCACATAAAATCCCTCATGAATTATTCACCTCGTGAATGGCAAAGAACTGCCATACAGTTTGACGCTTGCTGTACTTACTATGAGACTCTAGTATATATGTACTGACGTGGCCATTTCCGTCGCCAGGTGCTCCGCCCCACAGACCGCCTGACGTCCCTCCTGCCCACCATCGAGGAGCAACACTTGGCAGTGGACGCCACGCCCACCAGGACCAGGTACGGATATTTTGCTACTGATGTTACAAATGTGGAAGGCCCGAACGGATTTGGATGAATGAATGATGCCAATGTATGGAAGTTGGTACCCTTACCGTGCTTACTTGGAAGAGGGAGAACATAGGTATAGGTTCCATTATACACGTAAAAATATCTTGAGTAAAATCTTTCGATCTTGGGCTCGTCTTCTAAATATATAAAAAGAAAGTTCTGACTGACATACTCATCAACGCCCAGCCCAAACCCTTGGACCTAGAAAGCTGAAATTTTGCACAGAGGTTCCCTTTATAATGTAGACAAGGAATATGGAAAGATTTTTCGAAATTCAACCCCTAAGGGAGTTAAATAGGGGATGAAAGTTCTGCGCGGGCGAAGCCGCTGGCGAAAGCTAGTAATGTATATGTTTTATTCCTAACGTAGAGAGCTTAACATGGCCTATTTTGCGCAACCGTGAAACTCAATACTATTTGATGCGAAATTTTGTGCGAAAACCCAGGTCAAAGAAACTTATTACCCTTCCAAATAATCAGCGATTTTGCTGCTATTCAGTTTTTACAAGCAGTGGTTGCCTAATTGTCGCAACTTACGATATGTAGGTCTTGGGTTCGAAACCAAGCACGCTCTTTGCTGTGTGTTAAATTATTTCATCACCGCTGCTCTCAAAACGGCGATGGAAAACATCGTGAGGAAACCGGCATATCCTAGAACCAACAATTCAAAGACATGTGACATCTACCAATCCGCACTGGGCCCGTGTAGTGGATTACGGCCCACTCCTTCTCAGGCCAGTGTCCCAGCAGTGGGAACATTATAGTCTGACTATGTCTCAGTTATGCACAAATAATATCCAGACCAAACTATATAGCTGCCTCCATATTTACTTTTTTATAAAAAATTAACAACATTCTTTTTCTTCATCAGATCGGATAGTGAGAGTAGCGAGAACGAAGAGACATCTGATTGGCCGCGCAGTCCCGTACTTCCGGTGTACTGCGACAACTAATAGCGGCCGCGCCGACCCGGCACGCATCCGGTACTTAAAGTGGCATCGCAGCCAGACACTAACCGGTACCAACCTGACTGTAGTAGCAGACATCATCCAGTACTGAAGAATATAGCGGTATTGCTACGCACACCTTGAAGACTTAGATGGTACTTTTTAGTGACAATTTAGGCTAAAAGTTCGAATGGTACTTTAGCGAATTACGTAGCTACAGCTGTGACTTAAGTGGTACTTTTAGTGCTAGTTGAGGACTGAATTGAATCTCAAACTGCGCTTTTAGTTCCAACTGAGGCTTCAGTGGTACTTTTAGTGATGCTCGCAGAGGTTTTTGTAGGTAGATAGAAAACATCCTGCTGCAATATTTGAAGTGACCATTTGAAACAAGACATCTTTATTTTAGCTGATAAATAGTCTTAAGTGGTACTTTTAAACAAAAAATGTAACTGAAATCACATTTCAAGCGGTACCATCTGTTATTATATCAGGGCGGTACTTTTAGTGATTTAAATATAAAACTAATTTGTACCTGGCAGCTGAATTATTAAAAATGAGAATTTTTGGAATTTTAGGTCGGAAAAATCGACATTTTCTTATCTATAATTTAATTTAATAAAAATATATGACATTTATTTGATTGAAGCATTTAATTACGGAAAATTATATTATTATTTTTGACATTATTATAGTATCTATTAAACAACAACTCGAATTCTAAAAGGTCTTATTAATATAATTATTGTAGTTAATAATAGTTAGACTTGAATTATAAATCTATTGGATGACAAGTAGAACTTATATTTGCCGGGTCTTTGCGGTCATGTTCAAAATGGCGACGAGACTTTAATATGGTTGAAAGCAGTATAAGCATTTATTTAAACGTCGCGAAAAATAATAAATCATCATCTGCTGAGCGTTTTCTGCCAACTATGTTGGGGTCAGCTTTCAGTATAACCGGATGCAGCTGAATTACCAGTATTTTTCATGGAGCGACTGCCCATCAGACCTCCACAACCCACTTGCTGGGTAACACGAAAATAATAGCTCAATTTTATAACTGAAATTTTATTTTTCTACTCTTTAAGCATATTAAATTTCATACTTTTGTACCGCTGTTGTAGATTCCTAGCAATTTTTTTATAAACTATGAATAATTTCCGCCAAATATTTGGCCCTAAGTCAAACTGCTTAACCACACTAAAATATCTCGTCTCCAAATTACAAGATTGAAGTTTATTTTGCTCTTATATAATAAAAAAAAATCTGTGTTAATTAATTAATTTATATCTAAAAGAAAAACAATGGAGAAAAAGCCGTGGTTCTAAATTTTAAGTTTTTTTTTTTTTTTTCAAGATGGATTTATGTCTCTCGGTCGTCGCGTGATCCTAATTTTGAGAATGTCAAAATGTATGTGATCCGTTGTCTGTGGGTGTATTTGTGTGTGTAGGGGCCGGCGCAGACCTGACGCAAGAAATATCAACCTTGTAGTGGTACAAATAAAGTTGAAAATAGATACACTTAATTTAGCTCGATAGCGCATGAAAGTGGACATAGGAGTGCGTCTGAGGTTATTTATTTTTGATTTTTCTTTTGAGACTCACAATGTTGATATTTGCTTGGTAATAAAACCAGATTTGCACGGACCCTAGATGTGCGAATGTGGTGCGGTTGTGTGGTCGTATCGTGATAGTACCTTGCTTTGTGTCGAGCAAAGTGGGGTGTAGGATGTTGAGGTTGCGATAAAGTTGCGCCACTGTCGCTCAACAGTTGGGTCTTGTTCATAAATTAGCAATAAGACTTTTTAATTACTCTTGGTCGGCTTGAATTTTATATTATACGTCTTTGGCCCCATTGTATCGCAATTCTCGGTAATCACGACCAATTTTCTAAAGACAAACTGTCACGGTGTCGCCCCACAGTCGCGCCACAATCGCCCAAATGTATGTTTCGAACTAAAATTAAGTATAATTAATGATTAATCCGAATAAAAGGACAAAAAAAAAATACAAAAATGGTGCAATTTTAAAATTCAAAAAAATCCAGTTCAAAATTTTAATAGAGATAAATAAAAGTAATATTTGGAGTATTAATCAATGTGTAAAGTTGTTTTT
Source organism: Polymixis flavicincta (assembly GCA_949987655.1). NCBI lineage: Eukaryota > Metazoa > Arthropoda > Insecta > Lepidoptera > Noctuidae > Polymixis > Polymixis flavicincta. Next base: position 8,260,132 of record OX465200.1, read on the forward strand.
TTTTTTTTCATATATAGTTTTTGCATTGCGATGGACAACGTTTCTTTCATTTTGAAGGTTCTTGGGGGTAGGCAGAGATCTTAACTTGAGTTTTGGAACCGGGTAACATTTTTGACTACTTCTCGGAAACCGGTTTTTTGATATCAGTCCCTTACAAGCTTTACTAATCGTTTTGTTATATTAATGTATGAGAAAGAACCGTTGTCTGTCATCCCAAAGCTTTTCCTTACTGTGATTTTTCTTAGAGAGAAAAGAAAGTGCAAAAAAAAAGAATATATTCCATATTTTTTACTAGTTTTTAAGGTTTGGGGGCGAAATCTGGGGTAGGAACTGTGGTGTCGATCAATGGTGGATATAATATCAAAAGTGGTGTTTAAAATGAATAGTATTAAATTTTTTATAGTGGTTAAATTAGCGAGCTTTAAAAAACTGGGCAAGTGAACATTTTAATGGCTCACAGTTGCGCAACAATCGTCCAACTGTTGCGCCGCAGTTGCTTCCCAAATCTCGCTCTTAGCGGTTTTAATTATAAGAATTTGAGTCACATAAAAACTGAGTGAATGTATCTTTATAAATGCGAAAAAAAGTGAAAAAAAAAAAATCCACCGAAAGTTTCTTTTTAAGTACATCTTGTATCTGTAATTTAAGTATTATAGTTGTTGTAAAAACATAATTTTTAATTATTAAAATAAAATATTTCCATTTTACGACTAACTCTTTCTACGAGTTTTGAGAAAATCTGATTTAAAAGAAAACCAATTTGGCGTTAATTTTCTTTATTTTAAATTACTTTATTTTTCAGTAGTAGTAATCACTTATTTCTTATTATCGTAGTAGTTTATAAACTTATAAATGACAAAAAAAAAATACAAATTTATGAAAAAATTGTAAAAAAAAAAATGATCTCAGTTTGTAGTTTTCTTTGCAAGAGACGTGGAAATGTAAGGAATGATCATATTTTGGGTATTGTATGCGTAAAAAACATGGCATACTTTACATTCTTTTTTTTAAATTTTTAATGAATTTCTTTGGAAATGTGCGAATTTAAAACATCAGTGCTTTTGAGGTTCACTTCGTGGCAACAAGCTAAGTATGTACTTTATTCATATTTATTTCTTCTACGCATACAATACTTATTAAAAAAAATAAACCATTATAAATGAAAGTCTTCGAATATGAAAGCAATGTACATTTACGCTCTGTGATAACTTTAAAATCGAGAAAGTATAGAAGAATCGATTAAACAATGCAAAAAATCGCTTGAATAGAAAAGGGACATAGCAGATTTGTTTAAATGTCGAAATATAGTCGATAATTTAAGTAAGTCTTACAACCATCTTTACAATACAGCGATGAATCTTGACTGGTCCGAACTTTGCGCACGAGGCTGCGCAATAACATTTATTTCAAACACAATTGCTTGCAATGACTCATTGCATCATACATAATTCAGCTTATTATACACTCGTGTTTTTTTATTTAACATTACCACACTAGTTTTTTTTTTAATTTCCGCAAAGAGTTTATAGAGGCTGTTTAGTGGGTTTGTCAGTGCCTTAAAAACACAACCAGAGAGCACCATTTTCCATAGATATACAACCAGAGAGCGCCATTTCCATAAATATTTGTTGTATGGTTAATTATTATCAAAATTGTCTTTTTTCCTTGCAAGTGTGTTGACAAACGTCTGAAACGACAATCATTACACACTAGTATCATAATGTACTCATAAGAACGGAATGGTGACATGAGGCGAGTATGAGAACATGGGCGAACGTTCGGAGAGTTTGTGTTCACACCCGCCATGATTTGTCGGTCGTAATGTACTTACAGAATAACGTCTATTTGAGCGAATTTTCGCATTCGCACGTGTGCCTTTTATACTGGTATCAAATTTGTAATAATTAACATCTCGAAATATTATAAGATCGTTTTTATAAAAGGTATAAAGATCGACTTTTTATAAATATTGTAATTAGTACTGATTTTAAAATTGTTGTGAATGATTTCGACACTTTTCAAAACTTATATTAAGTCCCGAATAGTCGAATTTGTACAGTTATTAATAAGCCTTAAGCCTTTATAATGTTATGTAAAAATATAAAGAAATAGTGTAAAATCTGTACGCACAATAATCTTTCGTTGTAAATATCTTTATAAAAACGAGAAATGTAATAAAATAATATACATACTTAAATAACTAATAAGCAACTGTAATTAATATTATTTTTATAAGGAATACCGTTTACAATGTAAATATCAACTAAATACAGGAGATTTGTCGAAATCAAAAATCCAAGATGGCCGTTTTGTTGTTTTGGCGCGAACATTTTAAACTCAGTACTAAACGGAGTGATAATTGTAAAATGTTATTTCTAAACTCTAGCGGCAACAGAAACACCAATTTTTATATTATCTTATTGACAATTTATAATCTAGTTGCTTTCTATACGAAATATTGCTCGTTTTTCACAATAAAACCACAGACTATCCGAAACAGTCTTCCAACAAACCTTTAGCAATGCTTAACAAAGTCGTTGAACCGCTGTGAGTTGTTAGACTGTGTCATATTATTTTTGGTTAATTATTATAAATTGTCAATATATTTAAACCTGCATTTAATGTTAAAATCAATAGAAATGTATTCCCGTTATATAAGTGTGCGTGAATGTGATGTGAATTTTGTAAAGAAAAAATGCGTGAGTCGAAAGAAATCTCGAATGATGAGAATAAACAGTTGGGGCTCTACTTCATTGTTTTATTTTAATCCTACCCATCGGCGGCGTACTGGCTTCACATGGAGCGACTGCCTTTCAGACCTCAACAACCCAATTATTGGGCAACACGATACTCTTGGATAGACTGAAGGTCAGACTTTCTGGCGTACTGTAACGAATGTCAAAGATCTACGAATGACAATCGGGACTGAAGACAAAAAACTTTTTTACGATTCAAAATTTACCACACCATTTTTTTTTTTAACCACACCATTATAAGAAACAATAAAAAAACAAAAATTATAAAAAGAAAATGATTAGTGTAAGTAATTTGTAATGTATTCTGTCATACTGAATGATAAAACGTGGGGTTCAGGGTTGTGTACCATGAAGTGCAACCACCCTGACCTCTGCTGGACTCCTAGGTTGCGCCATTCTGTCTCCGTCATGAGGTGGGACTTTGGTACTAGACGGGCGAATAATAAAACTATTTAACTGATGTTTTGATGAATTTGTGACCGATATTGAAATATCGATTTAGTCCATGTTCAACCCCACAATCTTTACCTCGGCCATTTTGGACCCCTAAATGCTGTCCATGTTCAACCCCTGGGGGTTTGAATATGGACTTTTATTTTTGAATGTCTTTAATCTACGTTCAACCCTCAACGGACAGTTATCCCACCTACTTATATTGCCATTCGAATAAAAGTTCATCCCAGACGTCCGTCTGTGGTTCAAATAATCTAGAGAATTCAGCACGGTTTTTTTTTTGGGTGCGAAATCATCAAATAACTTCTTCCGCTCTGGGTGGAGCAGGAGGGCGTGTCAGACTTTTACCGACTAAAACCCACCCGTGTTCCCTCAGTTTTCTGTGTGCCAGGGGCGGTGGTAGCTCTTTCGAACAACCCGCACATCTGGCAGGCATCGGCCCTTGCGGACCCCACCAGTTGGTGCTGACATCTCTTTGAGGCGCGCGTGGAACACAATGCTCCGTCGTCCCGGGCTTGGTCTTTACTGGACAGCGAGCTACCCATTACTCGCCATCCGCAAGCCCGTGCCTACGGTGGCCGGGAATCAGCCTGGGATTTCCGACGCCCAGGGCGTCTCATGCGGCGACTAGAAGCCGTGAGGGCGCATATACTGCCTCTCCCTCACGTGTGCCGACTCCCTCTTCGCGAGCATTACTGCTTCGTAGAAGGAGGTGATGGCTACCCATGCACTCTCGTTCCTTATGATGGCCTGGACCAGGCAGGGCCAGACGCGATAGATAGCCGCCACCGATCGCCTCCACGAGGACACGGCGGTGCTCCGCCCAAGCCGGGTAGACATCCACCGTATGCTCCACCATCTCCTCAAGGCGATCTTCGCAGTTGAAACACCCGAGCGTTTCCTCCCGCCTTATGCGAAACAAGAACCTCCCGAAACAGCCATGTCCGGTGAGGACCTGCATCAGTCGGAAGGTGACAACGCCGTGCCGCCTCTCAAGCCACTCCTCAGAGGGTAATTACCGCCGCAATCGTGGCGTGCCCAATCTTAGCACGGTCACGTTGTGTTTAAAAGTTTGCGTCCATGGTCTCTCGTTTGGAATAGTACATTGCAGCACATCGCTGCACCTCAAGATCGACTGGAAGTATACCTGCAAGTACCGATAGGAGGTCAGTACTAAGGGTCAGTGCTTTACCGTGAGCTTTACCGTGAGCAGGAGGGCGTGTCAGACTTTTACTGACTAAAACCCACCCGTGTTCCCTCAGTTTTCTGTGTGCCAGGGGCGGTGGTAGCTCTTTCGAACAACCCGCACATCTGGCAGGCATCGGCCCTTGCGAACCCCACCAGTTGGTGCTGACATCTCTTTGAAGCGCGCGTGGAACACAACGCGCCGTCGACTTGGGCTTGGTCCTTACCGTACAGCGAGCTACCCATTACTCGCCGTCCGCAAGCCCATGCCTACGGCGGCCGGAAATCGGCCTCGGGGGTTGAACATGGAAACATTTAGGGGTCGAACATGGTCGGGGGTAAAGATGGCGGTGGTTGAACATGGACTAAACCGAAATATCGGTCACTAATTACACATGATTGTACTCATCGTAACAAACAACTTTCCCAAAGAATCGATTTTTTTATTTATTTAACTAACGCATGTCCCCAATCACCCCATTATAATATTGAGTACTTACCTAACTAGAATAATACACCATCAGCTGTAATATAAATAAGTTACCTACAAACAAAAAAAAAACATGCTTGTCATTAATTTAACCACCGTACGGATTGCGCGAGCGCTATCAGCTGTGGGTCGTCGACCCCGGGGGTCAAGCGACACAGCTAAGATGAAAGAATAAAGCATGGTAATAGTTATTTATGATACTAGTGCGGTAAGTTCGTTTTTACAAACGAGTAGACGAATGTAAGCCCGAGACGAAGTCGAGGGCTTACCATAGTCACGAGTTTGTAAAAACCAATTTCTGCACGTGTGTCATACAATGTTTTTCAACACATTTGCGAGCAAACACTACAATATGTAATTTAACAAACCTATACATCATTAAATAGCGCTCTCCAATTTTGGCGGCTAGAGACCGTTTCCTGCAATTTGCGCCTCATTCAAAATATCAGGTGGAGTAGATTCCATATTAATATCAGTTTCCTCGCTTGAACTCATAATAAAAGTTTGTTTATAAATATCAGTCGGAAACTCGCAACAATCTTTGACGTTTCTAATATGAAAATGGCGCGAATTTACAAATGGCGCCACATGCCCGTAGTGAAAATTAGAACTACATCTTTCATCTCATTTACTCTTTATTATTAAAGTGAGACAAACGTATTGAGCAAAATCGTTTCCAAGGAGGTTCGATCAGTCAGCTTATTTATTCTCGTAATGTGAAACTCCTTGGACGAAATTCTTATAATATTTTATGGAAATTAAAAAAAACCGTAAAGAATACGCACGGTGCCATACAACGAGGTATGCGGTAAAATAGGTACTTAGGTGAGAGTACCTATTTTACCGCACGTTCCGTTGTATTAGTGCGTAATTTTTAACTTTCGAACCATGTATACAGGCTTCGTAAATGCAGTTTTTGAGCAAATGTGTTGAAAAAGTGTTTTTTTTTGTTTTGTTTGTAGGTAACTAAATTAAATTACAGCTGATGTTGTATAATTCTGGTTAGGTAATCGATATTCTATTGGGGTAATACAATTGACATAGATTAAAAAAAAATCGTTTCTATGGGAAAGTCGTTTTGATGGGTACAATCATGTGTTAAATATTGGTCACTAATTACCAGTCACCCTATATATAGTACTCCCACATTGCGTCTGTTATGTTTATGTCCCATGTATTTGGGGCGAGCCTATTGCCATCAACCGGGATAAAATCCGAGCTTCGGGACCCATGGTACATCAATTACATTCATTATGAGTATTCACCCGTCTCTCCGTAAGGACTGCGGCTCGCTAACTCACTTTATGTTCTTGTTTCTTGGAGGTACACACGGCTACACATCAAGCTATACATTTCCAGTATACACTGGTCTCGAATTGTATGGGATTTCCGTACAGTGCGAGATCAGTGAATACAGTACACTGAATTTAATTAAAGGTACATTCAAGTACATTCCTTTCATATAAAACATAGGTACTCATTTCTGCACATAGGTACCGTGTGGTGCCGGACGTAAAGAATAGCATCATCCCATCTCTTCCCGTGGGTGTCGTAGGAGGACTAAGAGACTTACTAGAGAATGGGCAGCAGCGTTCTCTATGCATTTTACCACCATACTGCGATCGCCAACCCGCCTGCCAAGCGTGGCGATTATGGCAAGCCCCCCAAATTGGGGGAGGCCTATGTCCTGCAGTGGACGTTTTCCGGCTGAAATGATGATGATGATGATGACTCATTTCTGCAACAATACACCCGTCATTATGACCCACACAGAAATAGAACCCAAGACCTCAGCCGCCGTAGCTCTTGCTACCACTAGACCTAATGAGGCAGTGATACTTATCAATCAAATACACTGAAATACCATAAACGTTATAATGGCGGGACCAACTCTTGTAATTGAAAGTTTCTGCCACGTTATTTAGTGCCCGTTTCGTAGTATTTTGTACTTGTCCTGAAAACAGGGTTCCCAACCGTCCGGTTTTGACCGAACTGTTGGGTTTTAGAAGGAATTATTGGGGTCAGGTCGCTAACTTCCGAACGGATGCAATTTGTCCGGTCGCGGACGGCGCGGCGGACGGATGGGGTGGACTGGGGCAGCATCAGTTCGTTTCGTTCAGTGAAGTGTAAAGCCCGCTTTTGTTTAGTTTTATCCTACACCCATATTTTGTTTAACCTTGATAAGTTACCTGATAAGTTCATACATCTGTATTTTTCTTAATAAAACTCCTCTTTCGTTGATACTTAACGTATTTTTTTCGATTTTGAGCAAGTATGACCAGTTTAAATTTGTTGTCCGGTTGTGACGGCTGGAAAAGTTGGCAACCCTGCCTGAAAAATGTGTATCTCACACAGCATAAATGGAATTTCACGATAGCACTGGTCCCACCATAGACTACTATTTATACTAGGGTCCCACCATTACGTTACTTATAATGGCGAGACCATGCCTGTACTCCAAAACAACAACGAATACGGTATTTTCAATTTTCATAAAATTATTTTAATTTGAACATTGGGACGATACTTAAAACAGAAAAATAAAAATAAATTTATTTTATTATGTCCATTTTCTCAATTAAATTTTTGGTTGCGTGTCCAGCCAAATTATAATATAATTTGGCTGGACACGCAACCAAAAAAGCCTGACAGGCCGGACACCATATTATGGTGGTAATATGGTATGGTGGCTTTTTAAATTTATGCCATGTGTTGGTTTCCGCTCCGCTCGCTTAACCACTCGTGTCACTAGCGCAAGCGAGCGGTGTAGCACTGTCCATAATAAACGAGACTTTACAACAATTCATTTTGTTTTATTTCATTAGAATCTAAGAGAGTTGTATGATAAATGATAAAAAAAGCCTTTTTTACTTTTTTTTAATTGTATTTATTTATTTAACCATTTATGCACACACATATAAACAGACAAGAGCCGGCCTTTTTACCCCAAATGTCCGGCTAAACAAACTGGTCTGTCCGGCTAAACAAACTGGTCTGTCCGGCTTTTCGGTTTTAAGACCTGGCAATCCTACTTCCAAGTAGCAAACAAAATATATTTTCGACTATTACACATTTACAACACACATAATATCTATACTTAACTTACTCTAACAAATATGTACACTCTACATCATGACATAATTATTCTGTCAATAGACGCGAGAACGGAACGCGCGGCGACCCGTGAAACGAATCACACATGATTTGGATTTTCGTTTAAAATCCTACTCAGTACTCACGGTTCAACGACCTCAGTGCCCGACCTTTGACTGTACCTATAGATTCACTCCCGCTCTGTTCCTCTCGTAATATAATCCTGAATGTTCTATGTTAGATTTTGTTTCGTCCGTACAACTTGTATCGTCCAATTGTTCGATGAAGTATCGAGTTAGGGAAATAATACAAATACATAAACTCGTCAAGAGATTCTTTACTTTTACCTATCCCGAAACCACTTCAACACATATGCTAAGCTCAGATATACCACACTTGTAAGGTTTTTCACCAATGTGTATACGAAAACGTCTGTTTAATTCACCTTTTGACTAAAACTACGCCACCATACACATATCACACTGGATGTTCACAATACTCACAGCGAATGTTGTGTTAAATTACTCTTTCGATAACAACTTCGTTCGAATACATCACACATAAGGTTTCTCGCCAGTGTGTATGCAAATATGATTCCTTACATCAATTTTATGATTAAAACTACTTTGACATACAAGACACTTGTAAGGTCTTCCACCAGTGTGTATATTAACATGTTTTCTTAAATCACCGTTTCTACTAAAACCACGATCACATATATGACACTTGTAAGGTTTTTCACCAGTGTGTATACGCATATGGGCATTTAAATGACCCCTTTGCTTAAAACTACACTGACATACATCACACTTGTAAGGATTTATGCCAGTGTGTATACGCATGTGGCTTGTTAAATGATTCCTTTGACTAAAACTATGGTCGCATATATCACACTTATAAGGTTTTTCACCAGTGTGTATTAAAGCGTGTTGTGTTAAAACACCCTTTTGTCTAAAACTACGATTACATATTTCACACTTGTAAGGTTTTTCACCAGTGTGTTTCGAAAGATGTAGTGCTAAAATACTCTTTTGACGAAAACTACGATTACATATTTCACACTTGTAAGGTTTTTCACCAGTGTGTATACGCATATGAATTTTTAAAGGATTCTTCTGTTTAAAACTACGTTGACATAAATCACACTTGTAAGGTTTTTCACCAGTGTGTATACGCATATGGCCATTTAAATTAGCCCTTTGCTTAAAACTACACTGACATACATCACACATGAAGGGTTTTACACCAGTGTGTACACGCATATGGCTGGTTAAATTATTCCTTTGATTAAAACTATGGTCACATATATCACACTTGTAAGGTTTTTCACCAGTGTGTATTAAAGCATGTTGTGTTAAGACACCCTTTTGACTAAAACTACGCTTACATATTTCACACTTGTAAGGTTTTTCACCAGTGTGTATTAAAAGATGTTGTGCTAAAATAATCTTTTGAGTAAAACTACGATTACATATTTCACACTTGTAAGGTTTTTCACCACTGTGTATACGCGTATGGACTTTTAAAGAACTCTTTTGTTTAAAACTACGCTGACATACATCACACTTGTAAGGTTTTTCACCACTGTGCGTACGCTGATCACATTTGAAAGGCTCTTCGAAATAAGTACCAGGCGTTAACGTATATCTTTGATTTGTCGGGTTAACTTTCGAGTCAGATTTTTCTTTTGTTGTTTGCTTGGGTGTTATTGGATCCTCTGAGTTTTTTATTTGCGTTTCTTGTTTCTGTTTCTTCACTACGGAAGCCACTGTGATTATAAAATAATTTTTGGTAAGTACTATGTAGCCCTGCACATAATCTACTGATTTTGTCCGTTGTTTGAGCGAAAGGGAAAAATCGTTAAACAAAATTAAATATGACTAGTTGCACTCCGCGGTTTTACCCGCATCAGTCTCGATGCTGTGGGAATATCGGGATAAAAATGATCGTATCTCCTAATCCAGGCCATGGTCTACTCATGTGCTGAATTTTATCCAAATCCGTTCAGCCATTTTAGTGCGAAAGCGTAGCAAACAAACATACAAACAGTCAAATTTTTTCTCTTTATGTAGTTTAGAAGCTTAGATTTGAAAAACTTGAGTTTGAAACTACTTGGCTATTGCTACTAATATTACAAATGTGAAAGTTTGTATGTATAGATGTTTGCTAATTAATCACGCAAAAACAGCTGAGCGGATTTGTAAGAAATTTTTACACAGATAGATTAGAACCAGGATTAACACAGGATATTTTTATCGGGCTTTTGGCTAAGTAGCATAAGCCGTACGGGTCGATCGATCAGGTTAAGCTACGCTTGTCGCGGTTGGTCCGTGGATGGGTGACCATCTTTACATACCAAGATCCCTCCGTGCCTCGGAAAGCACGTTAAGCCGTTGGTCCCGGCTGTCATTTGTGGATCTTTGACAGTCGTTACGGTTCGTCAGAAGCCCGAAAATCGGACAACCAGTCTTACCAAGGGGTATCGTATTACCCAGTAACTGGGTTGTGGAGGTCAGATAGGCAGTCGCTCCATGTAAAATACTGGTATTCAGCTGCATCCGGTTAGACTGGAAGCCGACCCCAACGTGATTGGGAAAAGGCTAGGCAGATGATGACAGTAGCGGTTATAAGTGGAGTAGCAATCTCACAAAGCATTCGATTGAAACGGTTTAATTTACAACCATCTTATAATACGTAATTTCTGTACTATAGACACAAACTATCATTCGTTTACAAATGATTGCATGATGGCTTAGGGGTTACCGTATTTGGGTTAGCGCGTTCATGCGTCGCGAGTCGCGGGTTCGAATCTCACACGCAGTGATAGTTTTTTTTTTTATATAAGTCGAATAATCACGATATTGGCTATACTATTAGGGAAACCATTAAACTGTATTTTTACCTATAGATTAAATAAGTGTTACTTACTTTTAGTCTCACTGGCGTTTTGTTCCTTCTTAGGTACTACTTCTTCTTTTACCATTTCCGTTATAAATTCCACTAAAGGTACATCATCTTCTGAATCTGATTCAGAATGCTGTGGTGGTATATCTACTTCAACTAGATAGCGTTGTTGTAAAATATCCGGTTCTAGCTCTGTAATAACAAAAAAAACAGTCAATATATATTATATAGTTATATAAATTACTCTTTTAATATTAATAGTTGTTTTACTTCACAATATAATGTGGAAGCAGGTAGTTAAAAACATTTTTGAATAATATAAAATAAATTGATAGGAATATTTCCTTAAAAATATTTTAAAACTAGCTGACCCGACAGACGTTGTCCTGTCTTAACTATGAATATTAAATTTGCATTGGTATAACATTGGAAAACATTGTCTTGAAGTTTTTTTTTTTTTTCTAATGTTACGTGCAACTTTTTTAATTTCATAAGAACCTCCTGACAATAACAAACACAACAAAAAAAGAATTAGCTAAATTGGTCCAGCCGTTCACGTGTGATGCCTGATGAAATAAGGATTAATTTTAATATACATGTTATTATTAACTAACTTTAACAATTATATTGTTCTTAAAAACGTACCATCACTTTGATGTTCCTCCTTGGGCTCAATAACGTCATCTAGTCTCTCAAAATCGGCTGATAACTCTTGTTTGATAGGAACATAGTTGCTTTCAGTTTGACGATCATCAACTATACTTATGTTCATTATTGGAGATTTAATAAACCCACAGTATGAATCAAAACAGTCTTGGTTTAGGAAAAGATTGAGCTGAAAAAAGATTTTCATACATTTATGTATTAAGGGTACACTAGTCGCGGACTCGAAATGTCTGGTGTGCCTGGCTAAAAAGCACGCTGTCTCACCAGGCTTCGAGTCCGACAGAGGTAGTATCAGTGATGAGCAGTTAGACGATAGCCTACACGCACAACATTATTGAGTGAGCTGCAGGATCAGTTATAAAACAGGCGCGTCAAAAATTAAGAAAAGTCCTTCGGAAGATTGGGTTTCCTGAAAAAACCACTGCATAAATCAATGACCAATTAAGTTTATTGAACTTTTCAATAATTGAGCTTTGTCGGTACCGACTTAGTTTTGTAGATTTTACACTTCTTTTATTACTTAAACATGTCCAAACTTACGTTAAATTATCAAGAAAAACGAATCTTTGTTGCCTCATAACTTTTTAGTGGCTTTTTATTTTAGTATTCTGTTTCCGTACCAACAATATTAATAATGACACATGTTTAAGTTTTGAAGCACATTGTCAAACAGTGGAGTAAAACCCTCCCGAAGGTTGTATGGAAAAAATGTGGACTTGTTTCACCTTAAGAAAATAAGCCAATGATGGCAGTAAAGCACAAACATGTAACATTATACCAAAGTCACTTAAAACGAGCCTCCACAAGTGAGGACACTTAAGCAGGTCCATTCTACCTTGGAGAGTTGGCCATGCTACCCATCTCACTGACCAGTGCACAAGCTATTGTTGCATAGCTCGCGCTGATAAGAGACAACCATGATCAATCTACCACAGCCAAGTTTCACATAGAAGTTGTGGTTGTAGTGAGGAAGCCGGCATGTCCAAGAACCAGAAAAAATAAAAGGTGGCTTGTGACATCTACCAACCGGCACTGGGGCAGCATGGTGGATTATGGTCCACCCCTGCTCACCGAGAGCAGGCCTGTGTCCCAGCAGTGGGAATATTATGGGCTGATTATGAATTGTTAACAAGCATATTTTACAAAAACAAATAAATAAACGTTCAACACTAAACGTGGTACGTGTGAAATCCAGACACAATAGGTGAAAATAAAATTACATGTCTGTTGAAGAATATCTCACCTCATAACCCTCATTCATCATCTCAACGAACTGCTCTTCGGATTCCAAACATTTTCTAAGCAACTGGTAGCATTGCTTTAATTTAGTGCAGCAGACGAAACAAGCAAGAATCGGTCTTCTGTCTTCAGTAACAAACTGCAACAAAACTTGTCTTACATTATCCCTACAATTTTATAAATGTGAAAGTAACTCTGTCTTTCTGTTACACTTTCACACCTAAACCACTGAACCAATTATCACGAAATTTGGCAGAGATATCACCAGTGATATGGAGAAAGAAACAGACAACTTTTTATGCAATAGCCGACATCTATGCGGGCTAAGCTAAAATATTAATTAAATTGTACAGCCAACAGTTAGTGGCCAGTTATGGCTTTTACGCCTCATACAGAGAAAATATTAGCATTGTTTACCACTCTTGCTCAAGGCATATTGGTTACTTATATATTTATTTGTTACTAGCTGCCCGTCTCGGCTTTGCACAGTTGGGAACACTTTTTTTTTTCGACCACTTTTTCAGGTTAATATACATATAAGCAAATGACACTCACAAATAACGTGGCTTTCTATTGGTTAAACAATTTTCAAAATCGGTTCAGTAGATCCAAACTTTACCTCTAACAATATTATACATTTAACTCTATCAACTTACTGGAATATGAGTCAGCTTCTCGTATAGTTCATGCAAGTCCGTGTTGACAACGACATACATACGAACATTCTGCACTAAACATATTCTACAAATTGGCAGTTTTTCCATCTTTGAATTCAAAAGGTATCAATAAAGTTTTATTGCGGAAAAACACCGTGGCGTACAAATAACTGATTTGGCTAGTTGGTATATAATATTGCGAGTCCTAGTTATCTTCTAATGAGAACAAAGCTTATAAATAACGTGAAAACTCTTTCGTTATCCTTAGTGGACCACGGTAAGACGGCACAGGCACCAAAGAGACAAGTATTTCGCTCTTAGTTAGTCCAGGAAGTTCTTAGAATTCACATCATATACATCATTTAAAAAAATCTGTATGCCTTTACTGTCCTTTTAAAAGTATTGTTCTTTCTGTATTCTGAGGTTCTAAATATTTATTATCAAACAAACATCGAATTGTGGAATTCGATGTTCGTTTCATTCAACACACAACATTCATTCAACATCTACAGAAAAATAATAAACTTGACAAATGGAAATGACAAGTTGACAGTTTTTTTTTTTTTTGGTTTTGGCTTCGCACTGTTTGTGCATTTAGCAAGTGTCAAGTAATTTTACTTTTCAATCAAGTAAATATATATTTCCCAGCTTGCGAAGAGCCCTGGGTATGTTTGCCCATTACTCAAAGTGGATATCAAACTTCTCCGAAAAGGTACATGAGCTATCAAAGATCAAAAATTTCCGCTGAGTGAAAATTTGATTAAAGATTTCCAAGAACTTAAGAACGCCATAGTCAAGTCTTGTGTTCACGCCATTGACAATAATATACCATTTACTGTGGAAACTGATGCCTCAGAACACTCCATTGCGGCAACCCTTTCGCAGGCAGGCAGGCCTGTAGCATTCTATTCGAGAACACTTAATCGAAGTGAACAGAATCATTCAGCTGTTGAAAAAGAAGCATATGCAATCGTTGAGTCCTTGAAGAAGTGGCGGCATTTTCTTATGGGGAAATCATTTCTGCTCGTCACTGACCAGCGATCCGTTTCTTTCATGTTTGATGCTAAACACACCAGTAAGATCAAAAACGAGAAGATACAGCGCTGGAGATTGGAACTATCTCCATACAAATATGACATCGTATATAGGCCTGGTACGCAGAACCATGTAGCTGACGCCCTTTCTCGTGTCTGCGCTATCGTCGAAACACCTGCAAAGTTACGATCACTTCACGAAGCCCTTTGTCACCCGGGTGTAACAAGAATGGCACACTGGGTGCGTTCCAAAAACTTGGCCTATTCTATTGAAGAGATAAAGAGTATGACGAAAGACTGTCGCATCTGTTCAGAAGTTAAGCCTAGATTCATTAAAGCTGATCCACAAAATAAACTAATTAAAGCGATAGCGCCTTTTGAACGGCTGAGCATGGATTTTAAGGGACCAGTACCTTCTAAATCGAGTAACAGATTCATTTTAACAGTAATCGAAGAGTACTCCCGCTTTCCGTTCGCCTTTCCGTGCTCTGATATAAGCGCAAAGACGGTAATCAAGCATTTAGACAGCCTTTTTAACATGTTTGGCATGGCGCCTACGTACACTCGGACCGTGGAACATCATTTTTATCGGCTGATGTAAAAGATTTTCTACAATCCAGGCAAATAGCCACGAGTCGTACAACGCCATACAACCCTCAAGGTAATGGCCAAGTTGAAAGACTCAATTCTACGCTCTGGAAAACTGTACAGTTAGCATTGAAAACTAAGAACCTGCCTATAGAGAGCTGGGAGAATGTCCTACCGCAAGCATTACACTCCATACGTTCGCTTCTTTGTACTGGAACAAATTGTACACCGCATGAAAGGATGTTCCGCCACTCTCGGAGATCGCCGAATGGAGATTCAATTCCAACATGGCTAACGGGCTCAAACAGAGTACTTATGCGACGCTTTGACCGGAAAACAAAATATCAACCACTAGCCGAGGAGGTGGAGCTACTAGAGACTAACCCCACCTATTCGTACGTTCGAACGATGGATGGTCGCGAGACTACTGTGTCCAACCGCCATTTAGCACCTTTGGGAGGCAACGAAGAAAATATCCCCGCAAGTTACGAATTTGTGGACGCCGAACCCCAAAGATCGCAGTCACCATCCCCATCATGTTCACCACCGTCAACTCCACCCTCTTCGCCGACAGCATACTCGCCACCAGTCTTGCTGCCGGCGACTCCCTCATCACCGCCACCATCGGAGGTTTTGCAAGGGGTACCGGAGCGAATGAGCTCGGAAGCGATCGAACCCCCAGCTCCGGAACCACCCCGGAGGTCGGCTAGATCACGGAACCCGCCGAAGTTTTTACTCGATTATATCTGGCCCGGGTGAATGTGGTGAACTCCTTTACCACTTTATTCTTCTGTGACCATAGATACTTCTATTTTGATTTTGTTTTATATTGTCTTGTCATTGTATTACCATTATGTCACGTTTTGCTAATTAAAACCAAAGACTACAATAAATTAAAACCACATAAAACCTACAGAATAGGTTTTGGCTATTACTTCAATTTCTTATGAACAGACCGACTGCAACGAGCTGAAATCATAATACGGTACTGATGGAGCCAGAACCTTTAAAAATAGTATAGAATAGACCGACGCACGAGCCACTTTACGCTCTTGCAATTTTTGCTATAGCTAGATTTATAACTTGAGTTAAGTATTAAGGCCTATAAATTCATTTGGCCAAAGGTGAAACACCTGGCATAAACTTTTCATATTGCAGGTTCAATATCCATGCCATACAATGAATTCTCATGTTTTTTTAGCTGGCAAGTCAGGTTTTTCTAATTCACACTCTTGCATTGCAATACTGGTTTGAAGAGTCAGGAGACTGTCACTGTCAACTGTCACTACTGTCATTTTGTCAAGTAGGTAGATTTTGGAACGCGATTTTGGTAAATCTTGGTTGGATTGTTTGTATTTGTATGGCTACCGCGTACCGGTTGTTCATTGTTGAAATAAAGTTATCTTTGAACGGTATTGATGATGTAAATGGTGTTTAGGGACTAATAAACGTAATGTAATGAATTTCTTGAACTATCCAAGAGAGATTTATAAAGTCTCAGGCTGCTGCAGTGTTACCGTGCCTGTGGTTCATTTATGGAAGTGCTCAAGTTATTACATAAATTCAAGCATATAATCTCATTCGAAGATTACTAGGAGTCGGATAAAATATATACCTACAACCCACCACCGTCATTTATTTGTACGCCAAAGTGTTTTTCATTAGTAAAACTTATAGCGTTAGGTACCTACGTGTAGAGTGCAAAGCACAACTCAAAGATGGAAAAACTGCCAATATGTAGAATATGTTTAGTGCAGAACGTTCGGATGTACATTGTTGCCAATAAGAACTTGCAAGAATTGTATGAGAAGCTGACTGATATTCCAGTAAGTTGATAAATAATAAATTACCAATACAAAAGTAATTACACAAAACGAAAACACACAAAAAATAAATTAAAAATGTTATTACCAAATCTTATAAATAAATGAACCATCAGTCAAAGCATCGGTCAGTATTAATTAAACTTTTTTGACATTGCTTTTTCTATTACTTTTTGATAAAATGAATCGTAAGTGATACAAGACTCGACTGGGCCCTTCTACATTTAAAAAAAGTTCAGCAAGAGCCAGTTTGCAGTAATTCAAATGAACTATTAGAATTATGGTTGTGGGAATCAGAAGAGTCATCAACAGATGGAGAAATTTGCCTTCAATCAGACTGCGGTAATTCTTTGGAAGAAACAAATCAAGAGGATTCACTGTTGCCAACTCCAGCAACCTGTGACACTTCTTTGGAACACTTTTCTGATAATGACATTTCATTGTCAATTATTTCACAAGACACAGAGAAGTGTAAAAAAATGAAGTGGCTAAATAACATAATAACTAGAAATGGGATTTTGATCTTCTTAAAACATTTATTTAGTAAAACGTAGTAGGATTTACCTAGTAAAACGAAGAAAATAAGTTTATATTGTAAATAGATTTTTGTATGTTACTTTTTAAAGTCTATGTTTTTTCTCAATCTCTTTTCATGTTGATTTATTTAAAAAAATATGAATATTTATAACTGTTACATTTATCATAGCACCATTAAAAAAAATGTAAAAAATTTAATAGAAACATTGAAAACAATTGGTGACTAGCTCAGAGATCATTTTAAAACAGAGGCAAATGGCATTCGTATGTCAGTACTCAGTGGTAGTGTAAAAATGG
Source organism: Polymixis flavicincta (assembly GCA_949987655.1). Lineage (NCBI taxonomy): Eukaryota > Metazoa > Arthropoda > Insecta > Lepidoptera > Noctuidae > Polymixis > Polymixis flavicincta. Next base: position 8,277,853 of record OX465200.1, read on the forward strand.
CACGTCAGTGGTTAAGGGTTAAAGTTATGCAACAACTTTGATGCAGACCAAGGCACAGGTAGAAGGTAGAAAAACAAATAAGTAACAAATCTGCCTTATGCAAGAATGGAAATCAGGTATTGGCAGCCTTCTCTAAACGAAGCTTTAAGAAAGTACCTATAACTGATCACCAACTGTTGGCTTTACAATTTAATGTAAGATCAGAAATATTGTCTTCGTATAAACAAAATAGTGTAAGACAAGGTTTTTTGCAGTTTGTTACTGAAGACAGAAGACCGATTCTTGCTTGTTTCGTCTGCTGCACTAAATTAAAGCAATGCTACCAGTTGCTTAGAAAATGTCTGGAATCTGAAGAGCAGTTCGTTGAGATGATGAATAAGGATTATGAGGTGAGGTAATAGTTTAAAATAAATTATAAATTTATTATATGTCTCTCACTCTCACTATATTCGTTTTTCTTTTTATCTTTATTCTCATACCTATTCTATCTGGATTTCCATCATACCGTTGAGTGTTGAACGTTGATATGTGCGCTTTTGTAAAATGTGGGTGTTTTCAGTAAAATTATTACATGTTAAATATTCCACATGATGCTGGTAAAAATTCTGTATGAAACATTGATATGGCAGTTTATACAAGGTCGTCTCTAGCACGGTAATATTATCTATACAGTATTCCAACTTCATACAAACGGACGAAACGCGAGGTATACCTACTCGTCTCGATTTCGGCATGCGCTCGGCACGCAGACAGTCGCGACTGTGCCGCAGTGGCGAACGGACGGTGTGTTGTTTTTTTACAATAACCGCGCGATTTTTTCACTAAAAATAAGTTCAAGGATATAATATTTCCTAAAACGATTTTTAATTAAGCTTAATATGAGAATGCGGATTTTTTATACTTTAAAATTTAATAATAAAGCATTTCGTACGTCTCAGTCGAGGCGCAAATATTTTTCGGTCGCAAATTTATAAGACCGATTTGTTATTCAAACATAAACATGGTTTTTTAATTAAATCTACCAATTAAAAAACAAAACGCATTTTCATTAAACATTTCCTATTCAATTCACAAAGTATTTTTATTCGATTAAAAAAAGAAAAGTATATTTACAATCACAAAACTAAATGGAAACACAAAGTAGGCAAATGTAATTAAAATGCTGGAGGCGTGCTTGGGCGCATATCGCATGTTTACGTACCGCGTGGCTGTAGGTATTTATTTCAAAAATACGGCCGAGTTACAATACTGTGTGATAATATTACCGTGTCTCTAGTCAGCGCGAGCTATGCAACAATAGGTTGCGCATTGTTCAGCGAGATCGGTAGCATTGCCGGCTACATTGAACCTTCTTAAGTGTTCTCACTTGTGGAAGTGCGATCACTGGCTTATTTTCCTAATATATCATCTGCTTAGCATTTTCGCAACTAAGTTGTGGTCGGCTTCCAGTCTAACCGGATGCAACTGAATACCAGTATATTACATGGAGCGACTGCCTATCTGATCTCAACAACCCTGTTACTGGGTAATACGATACCCCTTGATAAGACTGGTTGTCAGGCTTTCTTGCTACTGACGACCCGTAACAACTGTCAAAGATCCACAAATTACAGCCGGGACCAACGGCTTAACATGCATTCTGAGCACGGAGTGGTCTTTGTATGTCACAATGGTCACACATCCACCAACCAGCTGCAGCAAAATCTTCCCTTGTGGCTGATATTACTTACCCACAAGCCCCTTACTAATAATATTTTCCTAATACATCAATAAATATCTTTTTCAGCCCAATCTTATAATAACCCAGGACAGTTTAGATTTATACTGTGGGTTTATTAAATCTCCAGTAATTCACTTAAGTATTGTTGATGAACTTCAAACGGAAACTTACTATATTCCTATCAAACAAGAGTTATCAGCTGTTTGTGAGGGACTAGATGACTTAATTGAACCCAAGGAGGAACATCAAAGTGATGGTACGTTTTTAAGTACAGTAGCCATTACCTACATCAAGCTACCCCAATCTGTTAAATTTCTTTGATAGATTTTCAACTTTATGTCATAATTTTAAGGTTCATATTCAATTGGGAAAATTTGACAGTTTTGGGTAGCGGTAGCTTGATGTGCTAGCGTCCGTCTGTAAAATCTATACATAAAACAAATTCAGGTTAGTTACACCATTTATAACTCAAAAACGTCTGAACCGATTTTTATGATCTTTGATTTATTGTATTTGTCTCCACCCTGAATAACAGAATAACTAATAAAACATGGGAAAAGTACTGCAATTTCTTTTTGTACAATTCATTTTCTCATATATTTTTCGTGTCAGCTAGAAAACTCTTTAAGCCATCGAAGTACCAGGTTGTCATGACTCGGTAGGAGCACACTTAAGTCGACGGCGACGCGAGTGAGTCTCAGCGCGTCAAAAAACACAGTGTTTGATTTTAAACGAATTGCTTATCGCTGCCTAAGTACTTAGTTGAACATCATGTGCGTAAATAAATCCCGTCGCTATATTTTTACGTCGGTGCGAACATGGGCTAGCATGTAGGTGTGTCAGTCGGAAAAAGCTTCAGCACATCTTCCCATGAACGTAATAACTTTTTTTTTCGCGCACTGGACCTTCGACGTCCCGCTTAGTGGCGAGAATTGAAAATTGAACATTGTGTTTTTTCGACGCGCTTAGACTCACTCGTAATGCAGTTGGATTTCTTATGAATTGACTGAGTGTTGCAAATCTAGAGCGTGAAAAAATCCCCCGACGATTTTATTACGTCCTTGTGAATTTCGACCTATGCCTTCGAAGTATCAGGTGACTCGGTAGGAGCACACCTAATATAGGTGTGTCAGCTGGAAAACGCTTAACGCTTTCGAAGAACCAGGATGTCATAACTTGATAGGAGCACACTTATCACAGGTTTATCAGCTAAAATCGCTTAACACCTTCAAAGTACATATGTATGTCAACTAGAAAATGCTTTGTTCCTTCAAAGTATCAGGTTGTCATAACTTGTATAGGTGTGTCAACTAGAAAACGCTTTATACCTTCGAAATACCAGGTCTTAACTTGGTAGGAGCACACAGGTGTGACAGCTAGAAAACGTTTATGTCTTCGAAGTAATATGTTGCCAAAACTAGGTAGAAGCTGACGTAACACAGGTTGTGTCAGCTAGAAAATGCTTTATGCCTTCGATGTACCAGGTTGTCATAATTTAGTAGGAGCTCACCTGATATAATTATGAAGGTGTGGTTGGCTAGTAATCGCTTTATGCTTTCGAAATACCAGGTTGTCTTAATATTTATTTATTTATTTAAGAGCAGGGAGGACTTACAGCCATTAAAAACAGATAAAAAAGGAAACTATAGTCACCAGAAAACCAATTACAAATCCTCACGTATAGACGTATTATAGCAATAATTTATGGTGTGAGCACAAAAACAAATAAAAAGACACATCGCATTAATAAACAGAGGAGTAATATAAATACACTATGTTTTGCAATTACATGACTAGAATTATAGAAAAATAAATAATAAGAAAAACAAATATAAGTAACCTACCGCTACTCAAGCTTGATATGGTAGGAGATCATGCGCAATGACTCAAGATATTTTGCTGGTAAGTTAACACAACATTCATTGATTTTGAGCTGGTACGAAGTTCGCCGGGGCAGCTAGTAAATAGATAAAATTAAATTAGATATTAGATTCGATTTATTAAATATTAATCAAAAATGTTTTGAACTATTCGTTTCGTTTAAGTCAATTTAATGGTAACCATATTACAATTTGGAATAACACAAATATTAAAGATTATTTATCTTGTTTACTTACAGAACTTGAACCAGAAAATTTACTCCAAAGCTATCTAGTTGAAGAAGATATACCAGCACACCATTCTGAATCAGATTCAGAAGATGACATACCTTTAATGAAGTTTAAAACTGAAGTGGTAGAAGAAGAATTATCTGAAAATAAACAAAAAGCCAGGGAGACTAAAAGTAAGTGTTAATATACTCGTATAGGTAAGCAGACAGGCTAACGGTTCGCCTAATAGGAAGTGTTTACCTAAAGAGCGTAGCATACATGTGCAGTGTTGAATACTATCTATAGGACTGTAACTCATAGTCAGAAATGATTAACTAGAACCATTATAGGTAAATCTGTAATAGGTACGATATTTCCGATTTTATAAAAAACTATTTTAATTTTCAAGATTGGGACGATATATTTGACATAATAAAAACTTTTAAATAAAAAAATTAAACCGCCGAAAAACCGAAAAGTTAAAAATAATAAACTAGCTTTGTCCAACCCCAATAACTAAGTTCGGAAGGCGGTGACATATAATTAAATACATATCCAACGTCACCGACTTCCGAACTTAGTTATTGGGGTTGGACAAAGCTAGTTTATTATTTTTAACTTTTCGGTTTTTCGGCGCTTTAATTTTTTTATTAAAAAGTTTTTATTTTATAATTTTTTGTGGCTATAATCTACTAATTACTAAATGCTTAATTTTTGATTTAATACACAACTCAGTATTAAAATCTGTGAGTAAACAATCAATCATCCCTTGTTTTCTTACCCTTAGGGTTGGAATTTTTCTTCGAAATTTATATGGGACCAACTTTGAGGTATACCCTTTCCAATAAAAAAAGAATTATCAAAATCGGACTACTCTGGAAAAAGTTATGCGTGGTCATACATAAAAAAAAAAGAAATATACGCGTCGAATTGAGTAACCTCCTCCGTTTTTTCGTCGGTTCAAAAATAAAAATAAATTTATTAATACACATTTTCTCAATTAAAATCTATTAAAGCGAATTTATTTTTCGTTGTTTTGAATTTACCGCCAAAACACTTCTTACGATGACTTTTTATCACGTGACATGTGACGTTAACTTTGTGTAAACGGCACCGCTACAAATACTTAGTTTAGCGCCGTTTTAGAAGTATTTGTGCACATAGGCCCCGCACACCAGTAATATCACTTTCTATCCATTAAAAATCTTGTTAATTATAAACTCGACATTCACTTATTTACTTACTTACTACTTTAGTTTACACAAAGTTGACGTCACGTGATAAAAAGTCATCATAAGGAGCGTTTTGGCGGAAAATTAAAAACAAGGAAAAATTTTTTGGTTTAAATCGTTTTTAATTGAAAAAATGGATATAAATCAATTTTATTTTATTTTTCTTTTACATATTTCGTCCCAATCTTCAAATTACAATAGTTATTAATAAATTGGAAAATACCCTATTTTTAATCCCTACTAATATGTATTATAAATGCGAAAGTAACTCTGTCTGTCCGTGTGTTACGCTTTCACGCCTAAACCGCTGAACCGATCGTCAAATCAAATCATTTATTTGCATAATACAGGTAGGTATAACATATGTTACAAATAAATATAAAGTACACTGTATCATTACATAAAAAGATGTGCAAATGTTTAGGTACATTATCGATAATCTGAAATTATGTAGAGATATAGCCTGGGATATTATGGAGAAAAACATACGATACGTTTTTACACTATAAACGAAATCGACGCGGGCGAAGCCGTGGGCAAAAGCTAGTAATGTATAAAGAGATATTTTTTTAAATATTTATTTGCTACGCTCTCACACTATAATGGCTGAACGGATTTAAACAAAATTAGGCACATGAGTAGACGATAGCCTGGATTAGGACATACGATAATTTTTATCCTCGTATTCCCACGGCATCGAGATTGATGCGGGTAAAACCGCTAGGTGCAGCTAGTCACATATAATTTTGTTTAAACGGTTTTTCCCTTTCGCACAAACAGTGGACAAAATCAGTCGATTTGGTGCAAGGCGACATTGTACTTACTAGATTTATAATCACAGGGGCGATCGTAGCGAAGAATCAGAAACAAGACACACAGAGAAAAAACCCAGAAGATCCAGTTAACCGGACAAATAAAAGATGTACGTCTACGCCTGGTACTTATTTCAAAGAGCCTTTCAAATGTGATCAGCGTACACACACTGGCGTAAAACCTTACAAGTGTGATGTATGTCAGCGTAGTTTTAAACAAAAGAGTCATTTAAAAATACATATGCGTATACATACTGGTGAAAAACTTTACAAGTGTGATGTATGTCAGCGTAGTTTTCAACAAAAGAGTCATTTAAAAATACATATGCGTATACACACTGCTGAAAAACCTTACAAGTGTGATATTTGCGAGCGTAGTTTTAATCAAAAGAATCATTTAACAACCCATATGCTTATACACACTGGCGTAAATCCTTACAAGTGTGATGTTTGTCACTGTAGGTTTAAGCAAAGGGGTCATTTAAATTTCCATATGCGGTTACACACTGGTGAAAAACCTTACAAGTGTCATATATGTGATCGTAGTTTTAGTCAAAGGGGTGTTTTAACACATCATGTTTTAATACACACTGGTGAAAAACCTTACAAGTGTGATACATGCGAGCGTAGTTTCAATCAAAGGAATAATTTAAGAACCCATATGCGTACACACACTGGCGTAAAACCTTACAAGTGTGATGTATGTCAATGTAGTTTTAAGCAAAGGGGTAATTTAAATGGCCATATGCGTATACACACTGGTGAAAAACCTTACAAGTGTCATATATGTGACCGTAGTTTTAGTCAAAGAGGTGATTTAACGAAACATGTTAATATACATACTGGTGAAAGACCTTACAAGTGTCTTTTTTGTGAACGTAGTTTTAATCATAGCAGTAATCTCAGGAGTCATGTTCGCATACACACTGGCGACAAACCTTATAAGTGTGATGTATGTGAACTAAGTTTTTATCGAAAGACTTATTTAAAAAAACATTCGTGTGGACACGTACCACCAGTGTGATATATTTATGTGAGCGTAGTTTTAGTCAAAACGGTGATTTAACAAAACGTAATCGTATGCACACTGGTGAAAAGCCTTACAAGTATACCTGAGCGTAGATTTAATGTAAAGGGGAACAAAACGTAGTGGAACACACTGGCTGATGATGATGTTATGTTATAGCTTATAACCGGTGATCGGAATAGGTAGAGCTAATGTACAGTCGTCAGCAGGTCAAGCTATCCCAAACTGTCAAATTTTCCCAATTGAACATAAACCTTATTCCTTTGTGATAAAGTTGAAAAACGATCAAAGAATTTTGATAGATTGGGTTAGCTTGATGTGCTGGCCTCTGTACATAAAGTTAAAAAGTGGAGACTTCCTTACGACATTTTTTTTTGTTTTCTTATTATCTGTTCTGACTTTCGGAACATCATTCAAGTACATTTAATATTAATGTTATTAATGGAGTAAACTAATTGAATTCATTTTCCTTGTTATCTGACTTCAAAAACAAGGAGAACGATCCCAAAAAACCGGTAGATACGTTTTCTATTGTGATTAATCCAGGTTAAGAAAGCGGCGGACCCTCCGCCTCATATATTCTTTTCCCAGAATAGCCAAAACTTGCTGTCTCTTTCTATCTTTTATTTGTCACTGGTAAACCTATTCCGATCAAGCTTATAACTGGAAAGGTTAGTTATATGTAGCCAGTTATAAGGTTGATAGCTTATAACTGGAAAGGTTAGGTTAGGCAGCAGTGTAAGTTACACTTTTGCCTCACCCTTAGTATAGAGGCCAGCACATGAAGCTACCCCAATCTGTCAAATTTCTTTGATAGTTTTTCAACTTTGATGATGTTTGTGTTTGGTGATGATTGTTTTGAATATCGATGATTTCCACTACAAAGGGCTAACTCCAAGTCCCATAATTTTAGCAATTCCGCTACAATAGACCCCAAGTCCCATACTTATAGGAATGCGCAAATAATGTTGAAAGATAAACATTCTTAACTTTGTAAAATGAATTCTAGGGTGGAAGTTTATAAATGGCGGCCTTTTGTCTGATTTAATAGCATTTATGGACAGGAGTTATCAATTTGTAACTTTAAGCTAACTTCCATTAAGTTACACTCATATAAACCTTAAAAGAAATGTATAAAGAAATATAAACAATACAACCCTTAATTAAATAGCCTAATATCAAACTTCTGCACTAGAAACTGGCTCAGCACAAGCTAGAGTAATTTTTATGGGTGTAAAGACCAAATTTTTGCAAAACATGTAAATAATTATTATGTGCATGTAATTACACCCATCATCATCATCATCATCATCTGCCTAGCCTTTTCCCAACTATGTTGGGGTCGGCTTCCAGTCTAACCGGATGCAGCTGAATACCAGTATTTTACATGGAGCGACTGACTATCTGACCTCCACAACCCAGTTACTGGGTAATACGATACCCCTTGGTAAGACTGGTTGTCAGACTTTCGGGCTTCTGACGACCCGTAACGACTGTCAAAGATCCACAAATGACAGCCGGGACCAACGGCTTAACGTGCTTTCCGAGGCACGGCATGTAACTACACCATTACATGTAATTATTATATAAATAATATATAATAACTTATGTGCAATAACTATGAGCAAATTAATTAATAAAGATGGCAAATAATTTATTAATAAATAAAGACGATTTTAGGTAAGTACCTAGTTATTTTAATATGAATAATGATTACATCTATATCTATTCTATACATATAATAAATCTGTAAAGGAACTTTTTCTGTACATTTAAAATATTTCGAAAATAATTGCTTGGGGTGGTAAGGGATAATCAACAGATGACATTTTAACCCTTGTCAAAATTTTTGTCTGTAGCTCGGTTTTTCAGTTTCTATGTTGAATAGATCAAGTATCACGTCAAAAGAACGAAACTAATATGGTTATCTTTCATACTCAAATATTGTTTATAACTCAGAGTTTATATTAGTCTTTGTTTCATCGCAATCGCTTCGGTCAACCTATCTAAATAATTTAAAGTGTTCAAGAAGAATTTATTTACGTAATGTTGAAACACTTAGCGACATCTATTGGCGTGAAACGGTACTAACGAATGCTTAATATTAACACGTCATTCTCATTTAAGTTACTTACTGTGTTATTTCAAAAAGTAATGATACTGATTACTAAAATCGCTTTCCGTTGGTGGTTGATTCCCACGAATCAAAAAAGCTAAAAGAATTTCAAATAAAAAGTTGTGATAATATTAACTGACGTGGTGTTCCGAGTCATATACCTAGAATGCAATGTTAGATAAATATTTATTAGTTTTATCAATCAAATTCACCAGCGCCATCTAGCATAATGTAGCAAAATTAGAGCGGCTAGAGGAACATCTCCAAATTCTTAATCTCTAGCGTCAGTAACGCCATCTAGGTTTGAATAGCAAACATGCAAAGACAACAACTTGATTTCGCGCGAAATTTGATAATGTTAAATTTAAATGCGTGTTTACAGCATTACTCGATTCAAATAATGGGAGTTTTGGGAGTAAAGAGTTGTAAATACTTATGTGCTAATTTTCGTGATGTTAGTTTTCGAGGTGGGGAGGGGTTCAAGCGAGGTCGGATGGTGAAAGTCAGGAAAAAAAATCCAAAATTGCGACCATAACTACTGGTGGATTTGAGTAAATAGATAGGTTTTCACACGGGCAACTGTAGTTATGTCGATGCTCTTCCGAGCAACATCGCTTACAGAGAAGCATTTTCTTAGTTAAAACAAGTTTTAAAATGTATTTATTTATCCATTTGGCATCTCCAACAAAGGATACATTACCTACACAGGAACAATAGAAATCACAATAGTAAAATATTGACAATTTTAAAGTCGCTTCTTTAAATATAATTATTTATTGGTCTACAAATAAATGTATGGCTGAACAAAAGAAACACTGAAACATTTTTGATTACAATTTACAATAAAAAGGCATCGTAACTGAGAGTCGCGGAGGATCGCTCTGTTACGTCCATTATCCTCGGGATCGGGCTCTCTCTCTTCCTGCTGCCTGCGTCAGCAGCGGGGAGAGAGGTGGGGGCGCGCGCGGTATGGCACTACGTAGCAACAACATCGTACTTACTATGTTCATAGAAAACCCGTGCTATACAATTAAATAGTTTTTTTTGTCTGGTTTGGTTTTTTTTTCAACAGCGCTTTTAATGTGGATAATGACCGACGTTACGGGGCGTAGGTAATGGTAACATTCGCAGCGAGCATGTCTTTACGCCGTGTTCTAAAATCAGTGTTGCTCGCTCGCATGTTTTGCCGTAGATACTACTGACTGCACGAATACTTGCTTGGTAACATATTAGGTGCATTTGACCCGTGACGCCGGTCAGTATCCACCTTTACAGCGTGATCTTTCTTCATCGTGATAACGCCATGGTCCCACGGGCCGTTAACTGACAGGTGGCGTCAGGTGTTACTGCACTGCTACCTGTCGAGGCCTATCGCAGTCCGTGCAGAGCATTCCCACTGCTGTGGTTTTATTCAGTGGTCAACGTTTGATAAACAAAGCTAAAAGACACGCGCCTGTACGGGCCGAGATAGGCGCCCGCCCCCGCGTGGAATAATGCTTCAGCACACTCAACCAGACGCGCAGTCGATTTATTGAGTAAGTACAGTAAAAGCTCCTTATTCGTGCTTCCTTCATTCGCGTTTTCACTATTCGCGGATTAAAAAAATGCGACCCAATTCCTATATCCGCGGCTAAAGATTTATTTATTTGCGGGTCTAATCGGTAGGTACATCGGTACATACATATTAACAAATAACAAAAAGAATTCCAATAGGTATCCAACCCAATATCCTTTGTAAAGGCGTCGTCAGATGGACTATAAAAAAGTGAAATAGACCTTATTACAACTTCGCCTAAAGTACATTGTCAAATGATATCGCCGCTGTATTGGTTCGGCCTTTGACATCTACAATAGCCGCCTTCGCCGCGGTCGGTGTTTTTAACCGACTTCAAAAAGAAGGAGGTTATCAATTCGACATGTTTATATTTTTATTTATTTATTTTTCGAAAGGGGTTTACTCCGAAATGGTCCCATTGAAATTTCATATAGACAGGGCCCGATCTAGCTATTTAGCCGCTCCGGGCAAAAATAACATTCGCCGCCCTTTGCACTAACACCATCAAAGATGGTATGACCATAATTATGTGATATTCTTTTAACTATATGATATTCACATACGTTAGTCTACTACGGCTTCTGAACAAGTATACAAAAATTCATGAGAGTAGGTATGTTTGTAAGTATACATTTTGCCGCCGCTCATTTTTGCCGCTCTGAGCATTTGCCCGGCTTGCCCCCCCTTAGATTGGGCCCTGCATATAGATCTGATGATGCGTTTCGGAAACAGACAACGGAACTCTTCAAAAAATTACCCAAAGGATGATGAAATTTCGAAATTTTTATTTGTCACCGCCTTCCGAAATTAAAGTTATTTTGCACTTTGTAGTGTTTTTTGGAAGTCGGTTGGTATTTTTTTGAAAAAAGTTTTTTGAGAATGTAAACAAACATAATGAAACCAACCTCATCACCATAAAGTATATTTATATATCATCATCATCATCATTTCAGCTGAGAGACGTCCACTGCTGGACATAGGCCTCCCCCACATTTATAAATGCTGCGACATAATAGACATTCCATCCTTTGGTACGAGCCGCTTTGCGTGTTTTACCTATTGTTTCATCTTTCCATTTATTGCAAAATGTTGAAATTTTTTTTTACTTAAAAACGATTTTCGACGCGAAAAAATCTGTTTAACGCATAGAAATGCTTGATCGTTTACGCCCTGGAGAGTCGCTTGCATCCATAACACGCTCATACAATTAATCAATATGGTCAAAAACTTCAATTAAATTGTTTTTAGGGTTCCGTACCTCTAAAGGAAAAAACGGAACCCTTATAAGATCACTTTGTTGTCCGTCCGTCCGTCCGTCTGTCAAGACCGTTTTTCTCAGGAACGCGTGGAGGTATCAAACTGAAATTTCTATATGATACTTAGTTCTACTGTCCCTGGAAGCTGTAGAAAAATCAACCTTCTAAGTCAACGCAATCAAAAGATACAGCCATTTAGGCCGCAAAATTCCGCAAATTTTCGAAACTCGCACGGGAATCAAAACCTACAGGGTACTTCCCGTGAACTTAGAATCTTGAAATTTTGTACGAAGTCACGTCTTATAGTACAGATATAGGAAAAATTACGAAAACCGTATAAAAAAAAATATTTTTGACAATTTTGAACTTTTACTTATATACCCACAGGTTTGTACGGAACCCTCGGTGCGCGAGTCCAACTCGCACTTGACCGGTTTTTTTTTTGTCACTTAGGAACGTATCCCCTATATTCCCATATAAATTACCATTCCATAGTCACGGTTTCTGTATTCGCGGTAGGTATTTTACGGAACGTATACCTCGCGAATAAAGAGCTTTTACTGTACCTACGGCAGGTGCACATTTACTATAAAATGAGCCTCGACCAGGCGCTTTGATCTATATTTATTCTTAAAAATCTGAGTGAGACTTCGTCGCAATATCATTATAACCCCTAAAGACGCCTGCAGGCCTAGACAAAACACCTTTCTGTTAACGTTCACGCTAAACTCTACGCCAGAATATATGGGAATGACATTACCGTGTCCTTTCCGCAGGTAATGTCATTCCCATACATTTTGGCGTGCCGTTTAGCGTGAACGCCAAGAGTAATGTGTTTTGTCTCTAGGCTCTGGACTGCATTCGAAAGCTGAGGTAGATTCCTACCAGGATAGATCGGAAGATCGGAGGAGTGGTACCTACACCGTCAAAGCGACACATTATTGTTTTCCGACTTGCACGCGAACGAAGTCGCGGGCACAGCTAGTAATTTAATAAATGGTTTAAAAAATCAATACGTACCTCGGTATTTATTATTAATTGGTATACCCATAGTAACGTTCTGAACATAATAGAATCATAAATGGTACTATAATTAAGAAAAATGTAAACCCCGTTTAATAAATGATTAGAATTAATGATAAAAAGTGAATACCCTTATTTGTTCTCCTATTTTAATTAATAGGGTATTTTCCAATTTAAAAAAAATACTATTCTAATTTGAAGATTGGAACGAGATATTTAACAGAAATTAAAAATACATTGATTTCTATCCATCTACTCAATTGAAATCAAATTATATTTTTCATTGTTTTGAATTTACCGCCAAAACGCTTCTTTCGGTGACTTTTATCACGTGACGTCAACTTTGTGTAAACTAAAGTAGTAAGTAAATAAGTGAATGTCGAGTTTATAATCAACAAGATTTTTAATGGATAGAAAATGATATTACTGGTGTGCGGTGCCTCTGTGCACAAATACTTCTAAAACCGCGCCAAACTAAGTATTTGTACCGGTGCCGTTTAAACAAAGTTGACGTCACATGTCACGTGATAAAGTCATTGTAAGGAGCGTTTTGGCGGTAAAATCAAAACAACGAAAAATTAATTAGATTTCAATCGTTTTGAATTGAGAAAATGTTTATTAATAAATTTATTTTTATTTTTGTGTTAAATATATCGTCCCAATCTTCCAATTAAAATAGTTTTTATCAAATCGGAAAATACCCTATTGTAACAAGAAAAACATGACGTTTCATTACAAAGGAATCACGAGGTTTTAGTACTTATCAATAGGGTATTTTCCAATTGAATAAAAACTATTTTATATTGAAGATTGGTACGATATATTTAACAGAAAAATAAAAATAAATTTATTATATCCATTTTCTCAACTAAAATCTATTAAATTCAAATTTGTTTTTCGTTGTTTTGAATATACCGCCAAAACGCTCCTTACGATGGCTCTTTTATCACGTGACATGTGGCGTCAGCTTTGTGTAAACGGCACCGGTACAAATACTTAGTTAGGCGCAGTTTTAGAAGTGTTTGTGCACACAGGCACCGCACACCAGTAATATCACTGTCTATCCATTAAAAATCTTGTTAATTATAAACTCTACATTCACTTGTTTACTTACTAACTACTTTAGTTTACACAAAGTTGAAGTCACGTGATAAAAAGTCATCGTAACGAGCGTTTTGGCGGTAAATTCAAAACAACGAAAAATTAATTTGATTTAAATCGTTTTTAATTGAGAAAATGGATATAAATCAGTTTACTTTTGTTTTTCTGTTACATATTTCATCCCAATCTTCAATTTAGAATAGTTTTCAGTAAATTGAAAAATACCCTATTTCAATTTGACTGCTCTTGAATACTATTTCGTAGGTTATTTTATCACATAACTACGAACTATTATTTGACCTTTTGATTCCAATTAGAAGCCTATATTTTAATAGTTATATTACCACTCTACCATTTTTATTTTATTTTAGAGACAAGAACTAAGAGCTGTTTTAATCACAATTGAACAAAAGTACATCAGTACATCAACAGTAGGTAAAATAAGACATCGTTAACATCGAAAATGCACAAACACCAAGAAAATACACTAAAAAACTAGAGAGCATTTCACGAAAAAGTGCGCCTGACAAACTAGTTCGAAACGTCATTTTCAACTTTTTTCAATGTTACCTACCAGAAAATATTTATGGGTGTATCCAGACCTGGCGAATGCGCCGCTCGTGAGCCGCTTGCGAACTGTGCGAGTGTTGCTCGCGTGCGGTTACAGCCTACGTTTGGTGCGCCGCTCTAGTGCAACTCCGCCAAGGCTCGAGTGGGGCGCGCGAGCAGCGCGCGCGCAGCTCGTGCGCACATAGCTTCTTTCGCGTTGAAATATGTGGGCGAGGGAGGTGCAGCGCGAGCGGCACGCGCGCACCTCCTGCGTCGCTCGAGTAGGTACGGCGCGTAGCTTGCGCGCGAGCGGCGCGTGGACGGCGCAGGGTCCGCGTACGAACATGAAATGCACGCGCACAGTTCGCAAGCGCCTTGCGAGCGGCGCATTCGCCAGGTCTGGACACACACTATGGTTTTGAATTATTTGATTGACAAGAATATCTATCTGGCCATAGAGTGAAATTATCGCAGACGATATAAAACCTTATTCATTTCACTACTTTGCGGTTCTTTGATTGAATTTGTCCTTAAATCTTATTTCCCAGTGGGGTGACGACAATCTGGTCATATTCAATGCTCATAAAACACAGGTGTATCTTTTTACTGCCAAAAGGAGACAGTTCCGGTTATCTCCAACTTTCCGAGGTGCATCTGTATCAATTACCGATCGCCTATCGCTTTTGGGAATGGAGTTGACGTCCAATCTCATCTTCGGCTCAAACATCGAGTCAAAAAGTTCAGACTGCAGCCAAGAAGCTGAGCATCCGAAATAAGATGATGCGATACTTCACATCGTCGCCCGCATGACTAACGGTCCTATCTCATTTTTTAGCTTATTTGAAATAAAGTTTTCAAACGTGTTCTATCTGTTTTCATAATTAAAAATAAATACTAATATTGAAAACTAGGTTCCGCCCGCGGCTTCACCCGCGTGGAAGTCGGAAAGTATCCCGCGAGAACGTACCACCGGGATAAAAAGTATTCTATGTGTTAAGTTAGGTTATAATCTAACTGTGTGCCAAATTTCATCCAAATCCATTTTTGCGTGATTGAGTAACAAACATTCAAACATCTTCACAAACTTTCATCATCATCATTTCAGCCGAAAGATGTCCACTGTTGGACATAGGCCTCCCCAGGCTCCTCCACTTCGACCGGTCTTGTGCTTCCCACATCCAGCGGATACCTGCGGCCTTCAAAAGGTCATCGGTCCACCTTGTGGCAGGCCTTCCCACAACGTCTTCCGGTACGCGGTCGCCACTCCAGAACCTTTCGAACCCATCGGCCTTCTGTTCTGCGAGCAATGTGCCCTGCCCACTGCCACTTAAGTTTGGCAATTCTTCGGGCTATGTCAGTTGCCTTGCTTCTACTGCGGATCTCTTCATATCTGATTCGATCGCGAAGGGAAACTCCGAGTATAGCCCTCTCCATTGCCCTTTGGGTGACTTTAAGCCTTCTGATAAGGGCCATTGTGAGCGATCACGTCTCTGCCATGTACCATAGGTCATCACTGGCAACACACACTGGTCAAAGACTTTCGTCTTGAGACACTGGTATTTGGGACGAGAAGATATTGCGAAGCCTCCCGAACGCTGCCCAGCCGAGTCGGATTCGACGATTGACCTCTTTCTCCAAGTTGAACTTACCTAACTGGACAGTTTGTCCTACGTTAACGTACTCGTCCACAACTTCGAGTGTAGCGCCTCCGATCGTCATGGGAGTGGGTGTTACATGGGCATTCGACATGAACTTTGACTTGTCCATGTTCATTTTAAGACACACTCTTTCGGAAGCTCTACTGAGGTCATCGAGCATTGTACTGAGGTCCTCTATGGTCTCAGCCATGACAACTAGGTATATCATCGGCAAACCGAAGGTGAGTGATGTACTCGCCATTGATATTGATGCCAGCCCCTTTCCAGTCCAGAACCTTGAAGTCATCCTCCAGTGCAGCGGTGAACAAGATCGGAGAGATAACATCTCCCTGTCTCACACCTCGCTGCAGAAGGATAGGTTTCGAAGCTCGGTCCTGGAGTCGGACTAACATAGTGGCGTTTTCATACAGACACTTCAGCACCTCGATGTACCGATAGTCGATCTGGCACCGTTGAAGAGACTGCAGTACAGCCCATGTCTCGATCGATTCGAAGGCTTTTTCGTAGTCCACAAACGTTAAGCAGAGTCAGGCTTCGGTCTTCTGTTTAACCTGCCGCAGCGTATGTATGTGGTCTACGGTTCTAAAGCCTAAGGAATCCGGCTTGTTCGGGAGGCTGGAAGTCATCAAACCTGCGCGCGAGATTGTTCGTGATGACTCTCAAAAACAGCTTGTAGACATGACTCAGAAGTGAGATGGGCCTATAATTCTTAATAAAAGTATTATCACCCTTCTTAGGAAAAGTACCACCACACCTCTATTCCATGCCAGTGGCGTTTTGCCCTCGAGTTTGACGGGATCAAGCAGCTTCTGGAGGGCCTTAAGAACAGGTTTTCCGCCGGCCCTCAGGAGTTCGGCCGTGATTCCGTCATCACCCGGCGCCTTTTTGTTTTTAAGCTGCTTCAGAGCCATCCTAATCTCGTACAAGCTAATGTCCGGGATTTTTCTTCGGTGTAGTGTCGGGTCAATCTGGCTCTTGGGTCGTTTGCCAGATTCGTAACGGGGTTGCTTGTTGACGTGTATAATCTCTCTCGACAGGTCAGGCTTGTAGGAAACGATTAGGGTTGCCACCTTTTATTCATGAAGTTAAAGTACATTGGTTATTAAGTCCGAGACACTCAGAGATAAATGTAATGACTGTGCCTTCACAGTATATTTATGAAAATCTTTAATATAGACGAAGCAAAACGAGAAATACAATATTGTCAATGGGTCAAGTCAGCTAGTGAAAAAAGAGTTATATTGATCTATACATTGGTAACAGTCTTTGGCCAGACCTTTCAATCGTCGTCTTAGGCTAGCCTCGATAGCGAAGAACTCGTCATGTACAGATATTACTGGTTAGTATGAATTCCTCATAGTAACTTGCACCTCTGCTGAAACACGTCCACCGTTGGACATAGGCCTCTCCCAAAAGGTGGGGTTTTGCCATAATCGCCACGCTTGGCAGGCGGATTAGCGATCGCAGTATGGTGGTAAAATGCATAGAGACCGCTGCTGCCCATTCTATAGTAAGTCCCTTAGTCGCCTTCTACTACAGCCACGGGAAGAAATGGTATGGTGCTATTCTTTTACGTCAGGCACCACACGGACCACCATAGTGACTTGTGACCACCATATTTTGTCTCTAGGCCCTGGATCTGTTACGACACTATCGCAAATAAAAATAAAAAAATAAATCGGAAAGCGGCTTTGAATAGTTAAGTCATGATGCTGTCACTGTCATAACTGTCAATTATGTGTTCTGTGCTGTCAATTATCAACATGTTTTTATTTTTCTGTGGAGGACAATTTGTCCTCCACGAGCCTACCCTACGTTCCGAGATACGATATTATCGATTTGAGCGCGTTCACACCTGTTCCGAATTGGCGTGAGCGCCGACCATCGACCATGCAATTTACTAATATCACCGTGAGCGCCGTCAGTAGTGACAGTTGGGCTGTTTTGTTTTGATTCGCATCGTATCTTTAACTAACTTTGATTTATTTGAAATAGTGCTTCTATCTAAGAAGAAGAAATGTGTGGTGTATACAAGTCTAATATCGTGAAAATTTGTTTTAACGTTGAGTGAGCACTTTTATCGCGATCACGACCGTTCCGTATTGATGACAAAAATGACCGTCAGAATCGTGAAATGTAACTTGGAAGTCGAAAGTCTAAGTTAAAGTCTAAGTTAAGTTTAAGTCTTGGAATGTAACTTGGATGTGAGCGTCACTAGTGCTGCCAATTTAGTGACTTACTTTGTCGCTAGAAGTGACGACTTTCGTCTATGTCTTAGCGACAAAAAATAAGATTTGACGACAAAAAAGTTTTAGCGACTTATCTGACGACTTTTGGAATACAAATCAAAACAATTTTAGAGCTTGTATTAAATAATTTTTTTGCTAACTCGACATAGCGCCAAGAGTTAATTATGGAAAACGCAAACGCGCTTGCTTAATTTCTCAAAACTTAGATTTCTTAACTTAGTTTGTATAAATGCAATTGCACGTTTCTAGTATTTCTGGCAAATTGTCATTGAAACAACAATTTATGTGATTGTTACAATGATGGTAATTTATATAAACATTAGTATTTTTATATGTATTTAAACTATAATTTGATTACCGCTACTAGCCCTTTTATGCCCTCCCAGAACAAAATCCCGAGTCCGGTCCTGATAAAATCAGTTTTAGCAACTTTTGACATTGAATCTGAATTTTTAGGAGTTGGCAGCACTGGCGCTCACCTCACAGCGCCATTTTTCTAATACGGAATGCGCCCCTAGTTGAATGTTGTGGAATTCGATGTATTTGTTATATTTTTTATTTCGAACTTATAAAAGGGCAGTAAATCATACAGTACTTTTTTACCGATGTATATGATGTGAATGGTGTTCAGGGACTAATAAACGAAATTCTATGAACGTCCTGGACTATATTAGAGTGAAATACATATCTCTGTGGCTGCTGCCGTCTTACCATGGTCCACTAAGGATAAATAAGGAGTGTTCATGTTATTTATTCTCATTAGAAGATAACTAGGACTCGCAATTATTATATACCAACTAGCCACAACAGTTATTTGTTCGCCACGGTGTTTTTCTGCAGTAAAACTTTATCGATACCTTTTGTACTCAAAGATGGAAAAACTGCCAATTTGTAGAATATGTTTAGTGCAGAATGTTCGTATGTACGTCGTTGTCAACACCGACTTGCATGAACTTTATGAGAAGCTGACTCATATTCCAGTAAGTTGATAAATTAGAGTTAAATGTATACTAATGTTATTAGAGGTAAAGTTTAGATCTACTGAACCAATTTTGAAAATTCTTTCAACAATAAACAGCCACGTTATTTGTGAGTATCTGAAGCTATATGAAAAAACAGTCAAACGAAAAAGATAGGGATCCCACCTGTGCGAAGCTGGGATAAGCAGCCAGTTACAAATAAACATATAAGTCGCAATATGCCTTGAGCAAGATTGGTAAACAATGCTAATGTCTTCTCTGTATGAGGCGTATAGAAAGCCATAACTGGCCACTAACTATTGGCTGCACAATTTAATTAATGTTTCAGTTTGGACATTTTTCTTCATATACAGGGTGTTTGGCAGAACGTTGAACATACTAAAATGGTGCATAGGTGGGATCATCTGCTACTCACTCAGCCCTAATTTACTTGGCCCTGGCCCCTGGATATAAAAAAAAGTGATTTTATTTTTACATCTTTCTGTAAGTTTGAGGACTCATAACTTTTTTTGTAGCTAATATCTGAATAAAGCAATAATTTTAAAAGAATCTGCCAACATTAGAGACTAAAAAAAAAACCAAAAGTAGTGCCTGTTAAACCCATTTTTAATAAATGTTACACTTTAAAGTTACGAAAGTGGTGAAACCAGAAGAAAGCAAAAAAAAAAATATCCAGGGGGCCAGGGTCAAATAAATTAGGGCAATACAAAACTAGATTTTTCCCGTGGCTCCAAAAAAGTAGCCTGTGTCCTCCATGTCCCAGTCAATATCTCTGCCAAATTTCATGACAATTGGTTCAGCGGTTTAGGCGTAAAAGTGTAACAGAAAGATAGAGTTACTTTCGCATTTATAATAGTAAGTCAAGTTTTGTTGCAGTTTGTTACTGAAGACCGTAGACCGATTCTTGCTTGTTTCGTCTGCTGCACTAAATTAAAGCAATGCTACCAGTTGCTTAGAAAATGTCTGGACTCCGAAGAGCAGTTTGTTGAGATGATGAATGAGGATTACGAGGTGAGGTATTGTTCAGTAGTAGTAGTCAGTAAAAACCTTTATGCAGACATCATCATCATCATACATTAATAGGTTCCAATTTAGTTCGTTCATTATTTAATTGATTATAATACTAATAATTTCTATGTTCTGTCTATGTTGGTGGGGTTTGGTTTCCGCACTTAGTCATTCAAGTAGACCATTGTGCGTGAGCCATGGTGGCCTTCGGTTGTTATTCCAGTCAGCTCACCTCCCTCCAGAAGTATACACACACGCGTATACACACACGCTTGTGGCCAAGTAACAATAGCTGCACGGGTCGATCGACCAGGTTAAGCTACGCTTGCCGCGGTTGGTCCGTGGATGGGTGACCATCTTTACATACCAAGACCCCTCCATGCCTCGGAAAGCACGTTAAGCCGTTGGTCCCGGCTGTCATTTGTGGATCTTTGACAGTCGTTACGGGTCGTCAGAAGCCCGAAAGTTTGACAACCAGTCTTACCAAGGGGTATCGTATTACCCAGTAACTGGGTTGTGGAGGTCAGATAGGCAGTCGCTCCATGTAAAATACTGGTATTCAGCTGCATCCGGTTAGACTGGAAGCCGACCCCAACATAGTTGGGAAAAGGCTAGGCAGATGATGATGATGAATGTATTACACGCAGAAACAGTACAGCGTTCTATGCATCCAATACAACAACGCGTTCAGGGTGCTCTCGGGGCTGCTTCGCTTCTGCAGCGCCTCGGGGATGTTTGCCGAAGCACGTGTCGATTGTTTCCACACAATCATGCGCAAGCGCTGCCCTGGTGGAAAGGGTGCGGGGCAGCCGCAACAGTGTACTGAACACTTTTTCTGAACGTTTTGACTCAGTCAGTACGTGAACTACTAATGCATGATTCACGTAATGATTAATGTTAAGATATTATTTTAATTTTGTTAATATTAATTAATGTATAATTTTCAATTTAAATGTAATTCTGGAATTTGTTTAATAATTCTTAATCTGGTTAAATTGTATGATCCAATGTGGATTTAAATAAATAAATAATAATAAATCCTGTACTGTGCAGCTGTAGCGGCATGTCGTGTGGCTCATGTTAAATTTCCTAACAGTGACCGAGCTCCACGACCAAAACCAGCCGTACCAGCTTGGCAGTGCAGGATTGAGCGTCGTATCGGTGAGGCTAGAGCACTCATCGGCAAGCTTATCTGCTTCAGGGAGGGTAATACTCGCCCTAGAGTGATGCGCTTTGTGAGGCGGGCGTTCTCCGGGACTGATATTAGTTCTCGAGATTATATGACCCGCGTCACAGAGCGTATCGACTTCCTGAAGCAGAAGATCTGTGCATGGGCGAACCGTATTCGTCGGTACAGGCGGAGAGTGGAGCGGTACACTCAGAATCGCACATTCCGAAGCGATGAAAGGTGGGTCTACAGAACCTGGGAGCGACCGGACCAAGGTGTGGTTGACACGCACCTGCCGGATGATGACGCCATGTGTTCGTTCTGGCGAAACATCTGGTCGGTGCCTGTCAATCACACCGAAGGTGATTGGGTTAGGGAAATCGAGCGAGCGTGTGGTCAAATGCCAGAAATGGGGGCATTAACCATCAGCCCCCAAGATGTAGCTCGTGCAGTCCGTCCGTTGCCTAACTGGAAATCTCCAGGGCCGGACGGGCTGCACAACTTTTGGATAAAATGGCTCCAAAGATCACATGCTCGCTTGGCTTCCCAGTTTCAGTCAGCCTTAGAGTCAGGGTCGCTGCCCCAGTTTTTAACAACAGGGATAACCCACCTGCTCCATAAATCAGGTAGTACTGCGGAACCCAAAAATTATAGACCGATCACTTGCCTACCGACGCGACGTTCTATAAAGTTCTGACATCCATTTTGAGAGCTAAAATTTACCATCATATAGAGACCAACACTATCATGTCTGCCTCTCAAAATGGATGTCGGAACGGGTCCCGCGGTACTAAGGAGCTGCTCCTCATTGATATGGCCATTAGCCAAAATGTTCGCCGTTCCCGAAAGGATCTTTCGACATGTTGGATAGACTATAAGAAGGCCTATGACTCGATGCCACATACATGGCTTAGGAGGGTACTGGAGTTGTATAAAGTACATGCAACTCTGCGTACCTTCCTGACTTCATGTATGGGGCAATGGAGAACGGTCCTTCGCTATCCAGGATGTCGAAATATCCAGAGGAATAGCGAGCCGATAAGGATCGAGCGAGGCATATTTCAGGGCGATAGTCTGAGTCCGCTTTGGTTCTGCCTAGCCTTGAATCCTCTTAGCATATTGCTGGAGCATTCAGGTATAGGCTATCGATTGAGGAAAGGAGGTCAGGTTATATCTCATCTCCTCTACATGGATGACCTAAAACTCTTTGCCCCCAACAAATTGCAACTGATGGAGCTACTGAAAGTAACTGAAACTTTCAGTAGCGCTATCAGGATGGAATTTGGTGTGGACAAATGTGCGGTCATGCATGTAAAGCGAGGGAAGATTATGGAATCCGTGGGAACCCAACTCTCGGATTCCATACACCTTAGATCCCTCTCCTCAACCGAAACATACAAGTATTTGGGTATGTCGGAAGCGTTGGGTATCAATGTTACTGACATGAAGCAATCGTTGAAGGAGCGCTTCTTCTGCCGCCTGAATAAAGTTTTAAATTCTCTTTTATCAGGCGGAAATAAGGTGCGCGCTTTCAACGGTTGGGTCATGCCGGTTTTGTTGTACTCTTTCGGCATACTCAAATGGACTCAGACGGAACTTGACGCCCTGGATAGGAGGGTCCGCACACTACTTACCACAAAACGGATGCATCATCCACGGTCATCGGTGATGAGACTGTATATCCCGCGAAAATGTGGAGGTCGAGGCTTCTTAAACGCTCAGACCCTCCACAATCGCGAGATATGCAGTCTCAGGGAATATTTCTTAGAAGCCGACGTGGGGATGCACCGAGATGTGGTCTCAGTGGACAAGGGACTCACCCCGCTCTCCTTGGCTAACGAGAACTGGCGCAAACCTAAAGTATTAGATACTAATGACCGCAGGGAGGTATGGCAGGGCAAAGAGCTTCACGGGCGCTTTTATCGGGTCCTACATGGACCAGATGTAGACTTCTTAGCGTCCGTATCCTGGTTACGATTCGGTGATCTCTTTGGAGAAACCGAAGGTTTTGTCTTTGCAATTATGGACGAAGTTATGATGAACAACTACCGGAAATATATTGTGAAGGATGGCACGGTTGACATCTGTCGGGCATGCCACCGTCCGGGGGAGTCAATCCGACACATTTTTTCTGGCTGTTCTCGTCTGGCTAACGGAGACTACTTGCATAGGCACAACCTTGTAGCCAGGATTATCCACCAGCAACTTGCTCTGAAATACAGTCTTGTATCCACAAGACTGTATTTCAGAAGTACCGTACTATAGGTATGTGCCCGACCCAGTTCTCGAAAATGGCACTATCACATTGTGTTGGGATCGATCTATCATCACTGACCGGACTATTGTTGCCAATAAGCCGGACATAGTGGTGATAGATCGACTAGAGCGTCGCACAATGATTATTGATATAGCAGTCCCACATGACGAGAACCTCGTGAAAGCTGAGCAAGATAAAAAAATCAAGTATCTTGACTAGGGCTTTCAGTCTCGATGCATTACTGAGTCCCGGGAAAAAAATAACGAGACTAGGTGTGGTCTCGAAATTCCCGGAGAAAACGAGACTTTCGAGACTATTTCAAAACTAGGTTTTCTTACTTATAGGCTATGCAATTAGAAAGTTAAAACATGATATTTTTAACCGACTTCAAAAAGAAGGAGGTTATCAATTCGACATGTTTATATATATTTTTTTATGTATGTTCAGGCATAACTCCGTCGTATATAGACGGATTTGCAAAATTCTTTGTTCGAAAGGGGTTTACTCCAAAATGGTCCCATTAAAATTTCATATAGATCTGATGATGCGTTTCGGAGACAGACAACGGAAGTCTTCAAAAAATTACAGCAAATCAACCGCGAATGTTGCTATCGCATAAATATGCATTGTTTTGACGCCAAGGATGATGAAATTTCGAATTGATGTGGGGTAGGTAACTAAAAAGAGAAAAAATAACTTTAATTTCGGAAGGCGGTGACAAATAATTAAAATACACATTCAAAGTCACCGACTTCCGAAATTAAAGTTATTTTGCAATTTGTAGTGTTTTTTTGGAAGTCGGTTGTTATTTTTTTGAAAAACGTTTTTAATCAAGTACTTTAAACAAACGCAAAAAAATCATTTGTTACAGTTTTTTTTTCATTTTTGTAGTGGGCACGTAAAAAACAAAGAGCGTTTAATGTCGTTTCAGACAGAGAGGACCTAATTTTGTTACAAAAGTAACCCGCGTTAGAAAAAGCTCTTTCTGCTTCTACACTAGTGGGGGGAATAGATATTAAATAGTTGTAGCAATAATTTAGGTATTTCCCTCTGTCGCCCCCATTTTCAAAGAGAGCTTTTTCTACGTGCATGGTTGTTTGCAAGTCATGGATAGACATATAGAAGTTGTATTCTGTCCTTTGTGTTCTTGGGGGTTTAACATATTATTTAGCTCGCATTCCAGCTGTTCTTCTGTAGTTAAATTTGTGACCTTCGCAATCGTTGCATCATTTAAATAACTGATATTTGCAGTATAATTGTCAGATTTGTCAGTTGTGGATGTGGATTTATTTAACCTTTCGTACAATTCTTTTAAAGACACTGTAATTTCGTCGTTGCTTAATGTTTGAAAAACTGTTGCATCAAGCGTCTTTTCAAAAAACTGAGAAGGACTGTGCAAGTATTGTAAGATACTTGCCTCAATCAGTCTAATTTCCATAATACGGATGCGCAGTGAATTGGCGAGTTTTATTGTATTCCCTCCTGTGACTCAAGTCTCAAAAGTCTCGTTATTCCCGTGACCGAAAATGTTAGTCTCGAGTCTCGAAAATACCAAAAAATCGTCGAGACTCTCGAAATTTTCGAGATCGAGATTCCCGGGATGAAAGCCCTAATCTTGACCTGGCACGCGAAGTTGTCGACATGTGGGATGTGGACTCAGCGATCATTGTGCCGATAGTCGTGACGGCCAATGGCATTATAGCCAAGAGCCTCGACCAACACCTCAGGAGGCTCTCGTTAGGCAGCTGGATCAAGGGTTTGATCCAGAAAGCAGTTATACTGGACACGGCGCGTATAGTGAGGAGGTTCCTCTCTCAGCAGCCCTGACCACCGGTAGCTTGGACCCTGTTCCCGATACCGGTGGGCTACTATTTTTATATTTTTAAATGTTTTTTTTTTAAATCATTTTTGTAAAAATATTTAAAAATATACTGAATATGTATAATAGAAAATAAATGTATAAAAATCTTTTTCCAGCCCAATCATTCACTAAATCAAGACTGCTTTGATTCATACTGTGGGTTTATTAAATGTCCAATAATGCACATAAGTATAATTGATGAACGTCAAACAGAAAGCAACTATGTTACTATCAAACAAGATTTACCAGCTGTTTGTGACGGACTAGATGACATTATTGAGCTCAAGCAGGAACATCAAAGTGATGGTACGTTTTTAATAACAAAATAATTGTTAACTTTGTTAATTAATAATAATCTATCTATGATGATGATGGGACTCCCTTTTCCGGATTTAGACTCCCATTCGGTCCGTTGTGCGTGGGGATTCTGGCTAACAGAGCCTGCCTAGCTCCGCCCAAAAGCACAGAAGCTTCCTGGGAGCTTGACAGGCTTCGCGGAGCGACCTCACTGTTCCGAGGATTTCTCACGTTGAGAAGCTACGGCCTCGCAATCCAGGATGACGTGGGCGGCTGATTCCTTGGCGTCAAGGCAGCCCCTGCAAAGCGGGCTGTCTGTGCCGCCTATGTTAAAAATATTTTTGTAATGGCTAGCGTTGCTGGAGAGAAATATTCCGAAGTATTCCCGTCGTATTATTCGAGAATCATTCGCAAGTATTGAGTAATATTCGGAATTATTTGCCGAGAAGAATTTTATTAAACAATACAAGTAAAAGTTGCCTTTATGGTTCTTATTTTAAAGTCTACTTTATTTTAAACTCAAACATATTGTTCGCGAAGATTCCAACTAAGCACATGTCACAGTCAGCTACTCATTTAGAGTTTACCGTTATCAATAAAGAGTTATCGATCAAAATCAAAAATCAAAATCTTTTATTTGCATATACAAGTTGTAACGTAAATAACGCACAACCTCTTAAGGGGTCATTGTACTCATCATTATGAACAACTTTTACTATGGGACCAAACCTGAAATCGCGAAAAAAAAAACAGTTTTTCCCTACATTTTGACGAGTTATGCGAACATAAATGTAGGGAACAGCTGATTTTTTTTCTCGATTTCTGGTTTGGTCCCTTATTAAAAGTTGTTCATAATGATGAGTACAATGATCCCTTATGAGGTTGTGCGTTATTTAAGTTACACCTTGTATAAGGCATAGAAAGTTCTTAAGGTATTGGTAGTTAGTCAAAAGTCTTGGTAGTTAGTTTAATTCAACTAAATGGTAACCACATTATATTGTGAAATAAAACAACTAAGTATTAAATGAGTAATATAAATATCTTGACTGTTTTTTTTTTTTTAATTTACAGAGCTAGAACCGGAAAATTTACAACAACGCTATCTAGTTGAAGTAGATAAACCAACACAGCATTCTGAATCTGATTCAGAAGATAATATATCTTTAATGGCGCTTAAAGCTGAAGTGGTGGAAGAAGAAGATTCTGAAAAGGAACAGAAAGCCAGGGAGACTAAAAGTAAGTAATAGTTAGTTAATATAAAGCTTAGCTTAACGTTAAGCTACTCGTAGCGCCATCTTGCGTTCACTCTGCCAAGTGCCCAGAGCGATTGCCATAGTACGTTGCCGCGAACCAGCTACCAACATTCCCACGAGTCTGATAATTCATCATATTTCATCTTTTGACCGAAATTTAAAAACTTTTACCCTAACTATACCCTTTTCAACCGACAAAATGTACTCTAAAAAGGATCCATAGAAATTTTAAAAATATAAGCTTTTAAAACAGATTTTAGTAACTAGCAAAACCGTGCTTTTGATGTACGGAGTTGCATCACTATTGCGCTCTCGAAAATATAGTTAAATAACTTTTGCCAGCGGCTTCAAAAATTATCCTATGTGTTAATCTTTGTTATAATCAGTGATCGGAATAGGCTCACTATATTTGCCTAAACTTCGGAGAACAGAGACAGCAAGTGGAGACTTCCTTACGACTATATTTTTTTCCCCGGGATTCGGGAAAAATCTAACCGAAATAAATAATCTAACTTTAATTCATGATTTGATACAACGGTTAGTTGGATCGTAAATATAATTCGAATACATGAATTAAAGTTAGATTATTTATTTCGGGGTTTTTCTTGAAAATCCCGAAAATTTGGTAATTGCAAGTTTAGTTAAAAATAGCTTTTACACAACTTACTGAACATTTTTCCCAAATCCCGGGAAAAAAATATAGTCGTAAAGGTGTCTCCACTTTCTGTCTCTGTTCTCCGAAGTTTAAGCAAATATAGTCAGCCTATTCCGATTACTGGTTATAATCTATCTGCCTGCAAATTTCATACAAATCCGGTCAGCTGTTTTAGGGTGATTGGAAAGCAAACATCTAAACATACAAACTTTCACATTTATAATATTACTAGCAATAGACAAGTAGCATAGTAGCATAAAAAACAAAGAATTCGACTTTTCAAATCTTTTCTTCTAAACTATACAACCCTAGTTTTCGTATATGCGAAACCCGAAACACGTGTCAAGTATTGTTCTGTAAAGAATCTTTGTACAAAATTTCGAATCTGTGTCATGAAACATCACAAAGTTATAAGCTTGTTTTGTTACCTAGTTGTCTACACAAACATGGTTACCACGCGGCACTCCGCGCCACCGGCGCGTTCAGCGTCGTATTGGGCCCATTGATAATAATTAAGCAGTAGGTACATCAGGTACCTAACCGTACGGCGATTGTAACGTCATTAACTGGTGATAACATTTACCATCACTCTTGCTAAACTTTTTGAGAAAAATATAACATGGTGTTTAAATTATTGGAATCGGCTCAGTTACCTGTTCTGAACAAACTTCATTCATTTTTCGTATAATTATACTAAAAATAATGTTGTATAAAGAGAAAAGGTTTCATTTTTAAACGACTTCAAAAAGAAGGAGGTTATCAATTCGACATGTTTATATATTTTTTTAAACGACTTCAAAAAGAAGGAGGTTATCAATTCGACATGTTTATATTTTTTTTTTTTTATGTATGTTCGGGCATAACTCCGTCGTATATAGACGGATTTGCAAAATTCTTTTTTTGTTCGAAAGGGGTTTATTCCGAAATGGTCCCATTGAAATTTCATATAGATCTGATGATGCATTTCGGAGACAGACAATGGAACTCTTCAAAAAATTACAACAAATCAACCGCGAATGTTCCTATCGCATAAATATGCATTGTTTTGACGCCAAGGATGATGAAATTTCGAATTGGTGTGGGGCAGGTAACTAAAAAGTGAAAAATAAAAACTTTTTTCAAAAAAATAACAACCGACTTCCAAAAAAACTACAAAGTGCAAAATAACTTTAATTTCGGAAGGCGGTGACCAATAATTAAAATACACATCCAAAGTCACCGACTTCCGAAATTCAAGTTATTTTGCACTTTGTAGTTTTTTTTGGAAGTCGGTTGTTATTTTTTTGAAAAAGGTTTTTTGTATGTTTGTTTGTTACGCTTTCACACGAAAACGGCTGAACGGATTTGAATAAAATTTGGCACATGAGTAAACTGTGGCCTGGATTAGGACAAACGGTATTTTTTATCCCAGTATTCCCACAGCATCGAGACTGATGCGGGTAAAACCGCGGAGTGCAGGTAGTCACACATATAATTTTGTTTAAACGGTTTTTCCCTTTCGCACAAACAGTGGACAAAATCAGTCGATTTAGTGCAAGGCCACATTGTACTTACCAGATTTATAATCACAGGGGCGATCGTAGCGAAGAAACAGAAACAAGACACACAAAGAAAAAACCCAGAGGATCCAATAACACCCAAGCAAACAACAAAAGAAAAACCTGATTCGAAAGTTAACCGGACAAATCAAAGATATACGTCTACGCCTGGTACTTATTTCAAAGAGTCTTTCAAATGTGATCAGCGTACGCACACTGGTGAAAAACCTTACAAGTGTGATGTATGTCAGTGTAGTTTTAAGCAAAGGGGTGGTTTAAATAGCCATATGCGTATACACACAGGTGAAAAACCTTACAAGTGTGATATATGCGAGCGTAGTTTTAAACGAAATACACATTTAAAAATACACATGCATATACACACTGCTGTAAAACCTTACAAGTGTGATATATGTCATCGTAGTTTTAGTCAAAGGGATCATTTAAATACCCATTTGCGTATACACACTGGTGAAAAACCTTACAAGTGTGATATATGTGATCGTAGTTTTAGTCAAAGGGGTAATTTAAATGGCCATATACGTATACACACTGGTGAAAAACCTTACAAGTGTGATATATGTGATCGTAGTTTTAGTCAAAGTGGTGTTTTAACACAACATGTTTTAAAACACACTCGTGAAAAACCCTACAAGTGTCACATATGTGATCGTAATTTTAGTCGAAGAGGTGATTTAACGAAACATGTTAATATACATACTGGTGAAAGACCTTACAAGTGTCTTTTTTGTCAACGTAGTTTTAATCAAAGCAGTAATCTCAAGAGTCATATTCGCATACACACTGGCGACAAACCTTATAAGTGTGACGTATGTGAACTAAATTTTTATCGAAAGAGTTATTTAACAAAACATTTGGAAGTACACGTAACAAACCAGTGTGATGTATGTATATGAGCGTATTGTTAATCAAAAAGGTGATTTAAGAAAAAGCGTTCGTCGAATACACTTACTGCAATCGAACGGGCACAAAGCCCAATAACACTTTTGTATGCAGGGTTATTGGAAAAACACCAACAACCTCTGAAGAGGTCATTGTACACAGCATTTTTTTTTCATTTAGCCTACAGTGTCTCACTGCTGAGCAAAGACCTCCCCCAAATCCTTCCAGGTATCCTCATCCAGGGCCTCTTCGATCCAGCCCTTGCAATACGCGTCTAGGTCGTCACGCCACCTTTTCTTGGGCTGGCCTCGGCGGCGCCGTCCGTCCTCGGGCACCCACTGTGTGGCGACAATTGCCCAGCGTACTCATCATTATGAACAACTTTTATTACGGTACCAAACCTGTAATCGCGAAAAAAAATCAGCTGTTCCCTACATTTTGATGAGTTATACGAACATAAATGTAAGGAACAGCTGATTTTTATGATGAATACAATGACCTCTTAAGAGGTTGTTGGTGTTTTTCCAATAACCCTGTACACAGAATGTAAGAGGAACGCTTCCGAAGCCAGAACGTAAGTTATATACAACCTAAATGAAAACGGATACCAATAACCTTTCGCCTTAAATTGGTTATTTTGCATCAATTTAAAACGTTTGACGCTTCTGTAATGTTTCTACTTATTTTATTTTAGCGGCGCTTTATAAAGGATGCCTTTAAGTCGTCGCTTGGATTTCTGCTCTGCTAATTGTATCTGTAGTAATCGACACTTTTGGGTTTTCACTTTTTTGCGGAAATGGTATCCTTAGAGGCATGCTGGCATGGCCATATGGGAAAAGTAAAAATATTTGGGTATGGAAAGTATGTTTTTTTGATAACGACATTCATAGTACAGACGCCAGCAGGTCAACCTATCTCAAACTGTCAAATTTTCCCAATTGAACATGAACCTTATTCCTTTGGAATAAAGTTGAAAAACTATCAAAGAAATTTGACAGATTGGGGTAACTTGATGTGCTGGCCTCTGTACTTGCATGAAAATGTTTCTTTTGAATTTCCACGTTTTTTACGAAACGGCTTTTTTGCAAGTGCTGCATTTATAATTAGCAGGGCAGATTTGGGTTCGACCACGGTTATGCGTGAGCCTATCAACTGATTTTTATTTTTGAAAACATTGTTTGCTAGAGTTTTGTTTAATGTTAACTAATGGTTCATTTAACTGTTCTCGCAGCATAGTGTACAAAAATTCTAAAAAATTCGGTGAAAAAAAAAAAATTTTTTTTTTTTTAAGGAACACTGTACTGCATTTAGGGACTCCAAATTTTTCACTTAGCATAAACAGTGTAGGCATCCAGTAAGGAAGGATTTTTGGTAATTCCACCCCTAAGAGGATAAAATAGAGGATGAAATTTTGTATGAATAGCCGTCAGTTTCGAAGTTAGGATCTTCAGAAATCAGAAATCATTTATTTGCCAATAATGTAGGTATACAGATAATGATGGTTATTTTTAACAGAGTCCCGATACATTTTGCCTTACGGCATGCAAAATTATTTGATGTTATACATTTACTAGACAATTGAGTAAAACAAAAAACAGACATACATAACAAAAAAGACAAAAAAGCATTCCTTTCCCTTAGCAACATAACTATAAGAATAAAATAAAACACATAGGTATTATTAAACATTCGGAATGATGGAATTATGCACAAATACCACTACTAAATTATTATTAAAAAAAAATTAAAAAAATTGTGTTTAAGCTGAAAATTAATTTAAACGTGTCTCAGTGTTTTTGATATTGCCACGCCCGAAGGGGTGAAAAGAGGGATGAAGTTGTTAATGGAAAGTCCTACATTTTCAATGTTATAATAATTTATTTTACTATTCGGGCTTATGGTTAGAAGCTACGTATATCGGTGTTCCTATACCAGGAGGTCCTTTGAAAAGATATTTAGGTATGAAAATTAATGCGGTTAAGGATTGTAATTTGTGTTCCACTCGCGCCGTCAGAGATGTCAGCAAAATCTGGTGGGGCCCGCAAGGGCCGATGCCTGCCAGGGGTGCGGGTTGTTTGAAAAAGATACCGTCGCCCCTGGCACACAGGCAACTGAGGGAACAGCGGTGGGTTTTAGTCAGTAAAAGTATGACACGCTGCTCCACCCAGAGCGGGAGAAGTCATTTGATGATTTCCCACCGTAAAAAGGAGGATTGTAATTGTCATATTGTAAACCTGTAGATACTCCAATAGAAAGTAAATTTAACATTATAGATATTATCATAGATATTTAAACTACTATTTTATGCTATAAATGTACCATGCCGACTGTAGTTTTCTACTGATGTGAACAAATGTTGATGAGTATGAAAATTGTTGTTTTATGGTTGTCTCAGTTTTAAGTTGATGAAATATAACTTACTTACTGTGTTTTAGGTGAAGTCACATTAAAAAGTAAATGTATTTAAATAAAACTTATGTACAGAGGCCAGCACATCGCTGCCCTAGTTCAACAGTAAGATATCTTAAAAAAAAACAAAATTGAGATAAGTTTTGTTTCATGTGAAAAATTTGCTCTTCTGTCTGGTTCAAAAATCGGATATTTGTAAAACGCAACCAAAGTGCCTAAATTTCAATGTCTCACTGAGACATTTAAGCATGTTTTTACCGACGTTTAGTTCAATATTCTGACATCTTAAGATATTTATAAAGTCAGGAAGATTTTTACTTTTCTTTTATTTCTACACTGAGACTTCTTCAAATGTCCTTAAATGGAATTATAAAAATACATTTCAATTAACAACGAATGAATTAATGACACTAAAATCATAAAAGTATGAATAACTCAAAACATACTTTGTACAACATATCTTACTGTTGAACTAGGGCAGCGACATTATGCTACCCCAATCTGTCAAATTTCTTTGATCGATTTTCAACTTTATCACTTAAGCTTAAGGTTCATGTTCAATTGGGAAAATTTTACAGTTTGGGGTAGCTTGATATGCTGGCGTCTGTACAAGATATTGTAATATGTGATCTGCCTGCGCACACAGCGCCAGCACCGCGCATCCTCCATCCATCCGTCCTGTACCCCGCGCCCCGCCGCGTGCCCGCGCTCGCATGTTTCAAATAAATCAGTTAGTGCGTTCACGGCCGCCGTTGGATTTACTTGTGT
This sequence comes from Polymixis flavicincta, assembly GCA_949987655.1. Lineage (NCBI taxonomy): Eukaryota > Metazoa > Arthropoda > Insecta > Lepidoptera > Noctuidae > Polymixis > Polymixis flavicincta. The sequence continues at coordinate 8,311,338 of OX465200.1, forward strand.
CCCGTATCTATCAGTGGCGACGAGAGTAAACCACGCTCTATCACGATGGCTCTGTTTAATTTCGGTAAATTAAGTAATTTCATGTTTTATGCAAATAAATACTTACTTACTTACTTCGACCACACAGTACATGAATGGCAGGCGTACAAACGTCGCCTGCGGCAGTGATTCGTGGCTAATGATACCTTGGAAAAAAAACGACGCAACGGGTTCAAGACGGCGAGCAATCCTAATGCATTTTATCACATCACTGGTTCAGCTCGATCCAGTCTGTCCCTTGCTGCCCTCTGCCAACCAGCGATGCTCGAAGCCGAAGTTCATACCCCACAGTGAGTGCCCTAAGCGAGCAGTTGCTCTAATTTTAAGTTTTTAAGCCCTGTCTGTTAACCTTAATTTATAAAGGTTTATCACAGACAAGTCCGGTTCAGCAGCGATAAAAAAAGAAGCATATCACTGGTACAGTCACCAGCGGGTCAAGCTATCCCAAACTGTCAAATTTTCCCAATTGAACATGAACCTTATTCTTACGGAATAAAGTTGAAAATCTATCAAATAATTTTGACAGATTGTAGTAGCTTGATGACGCGCTTTGACGTGGAATTGCGGACAACAGCCCGTTTTACCTATTACCACAGTTCATAGACTAATAGATCCAAGGGGGGCGTTCCAAGGGGTCATGACCCCAAAACCGTATACGTAAACCTTCTTAAAAATAGTCATTTTACGAAAATATTATACATTTTCTTATTGTATATGTAGTATTTGTCTGTGACCCCACCCCCCAGTCTATGGCTGCGACCGCGTCTGTTTCAATGTCCGAAAACCTGACAACCAGTCCTACCAAGGGGTATCGTGCTACTCAGTGGGTTGTGGAGGTCACATAGGCAGCCGGTCCATGTAAAATACGGGTATTCAGCTGCATCCGGCTAGACTGGAAGCCGACCTCAACATAGTTAGTTGGGAATGTCCACAATCAGCTTTTTATGCACAGGGAATTAAAAAATCAAACCATAATTGGTAAATATTGGTTATAGCCAACCAAGTATCAGCAGATCACAGAAGATGCCTAAAATAAGTAGTGAACAATTACAAGCAAGAAACTTACATGTAAAAGTGGAGACAACACTAAATACCTATGTGAAGACGACTGTGGTCGAAGCTCTCTTTCTGAATACATATATAAGAGAGAGAAAACACATTCACAGTCTCGTTCTTATGTGTGTATTTAGAAAGAGAGCGTCCGGTCACAGTCATCTTCACTTAGGTATTGAGTGTTGCCAACACTTGTGCAACTCGAGACGAAAGAAATAGGGTGAAAATTGTGGGTAAGATTTAATATCACAAAATAAACACCAAAAAATTTGTTACTATCATTTATTCCTTAAAATTATGGGTTTCCAATGCAGTTGCAATTCTGAAACAATAAATAAAAGTCAATTAATATTTACAAGATCTACTAAAAATTTGGGGATTCTGGTTATCCATAAATATGTATTTATTCTAATCACTAAAATTAAATGATAGCCATAATTCAACGGAATGATAAGTTGTAATATTGTTGTTTTAGGTTTTTGTAATTTTCAAGATGTACAGAGGCCAGCACATCAAGCGACCCCAATCTGTCAAATTTCTTTGATGGTTTTTCAACTTTATTGCAAAGGAATAAGGTTTATGTACAATTGGAAAAATTTGACAATTTGGGATAGCTTGACAGTTTGGGATAGCTTGACCTGCTGGCGACTGTACCTACATAATTATATTGTTGTCATAAGTTTAAAAAAAATTGTTTTAGAATTGAATGTACAGACGCCAGCACATCAAGCTACCCCAAACTGTCAAATTTTCCCAATTGGACATGAAACTTATGCTTATGATATAAAGTTGAAAATCTATCAAAAAAAAATCTAATATAAAGTCTGTACAGTGTGAATAAGTTTATTGATAATTCCAAAAATAAATGACTTGAATAAATACTTATATTTATTATTTACCTTTCTAAAGCCTTCACCTTTAATTCCTCTATATGCAAATGCTTTTTCTTTAAATTTAACTTCTTCTCATCTAACAGTATTTGCTTCTTTTGAAGTTCGAGCCGCTCCTTCTCTAATTTTAATGTCTCAACGCCAAATGTTTCTGGAACTATTAAATAAGTCAGTTACAACAATTAATTTAATTACACAATATGCAGTCGTATTTTTGCCAGATTATTAATGAACTTTGTGTAGGTATATATTTATACTAGTGCTCGCCGTGGTCGAAATTCGACCATAGATAAAAGAAAAAAGTTTTCTGCACCATCGAAACAATTCAGAAAGTTTTTTTTTGTTTGTATGGATAAACTTTAACTGTGTCAAACATACTCTTCCATCCACGCAGTTTTCGTAAAAAAGTGGTATAAGTAGGGGGGAGGGAGGTCGGTTTTGCTTCACGTATGTATACGTGAAGCAAAACCTACCTAAAATCTTATATACGTGTATTATACACGTATATAAGATTGTCTTATAATCAGAGGAGTTGTAGCTCATAGGTTCGTACCCAGGCGATTTACTTTTTGTAATTTATTTCATTACCAATGCTCTCAAAACGGTAAAGAAAAACACCGTAATAAACAACCGAAACCGGCATGTCCTAGAACCAAAAATTCGAAGACATGTGGTGTGACATCTACCAACCCGCTCTAGGCCCGCGTGGTGGATTACTCCCTCTCACAGAGAGAAGGTCTCTGTCCCAGCAGTGGGAGGGAGACGCAGACGGAGAAGTATGCAAATTAGCACAGTTACAGTTTATACAGGATAAGTTTTTAACCAGTGCGCAAACTGTAACCATGAATTCAGCATGTCATTCTAGACCACGGTTCTAGACCCCCCCCCAGCGCAGAAATTTTTCGTAGGTTTTTCAAAAAAAAAAAAAAAACTGCTATTCCATAGAAAAGTGCAATACCTACGCGGTCAAAATGTATGGAACAGCAGATTTTTTTTTTTTGTATACTTAACCGACGAAAAATTTCTGCGCTGGGGGTCTAGAATGATATGCTGAATTCATGGTTAAAGTTTGCGCACTGGATAAAATCTTGTCCTGTACAGAGGAGTGCAGAAAGCTAACATTTTTAATTATGGTCGAATTTCGACCCTCTGTACTTCATTATAAAGATTCATCGAAAATGTAATGAGAAATGAAATGGAAGCCAATTTATTCAGTGGCATGTGATCAGGTACTGTATATTAAATGTTTCGTTTTTATTTATAACTAGCTTTTGCCAGCGTCTTCGCCCGCGCGGAAATTTCATCCCCTATTTAACTCCCTTAGGGGTTGTATTTCAAAAAATCCTTCCTTATTCCTTGTCTACATTATAAAGGGAACCTCTGTGCAAAATTGCAGCTTTCTAGGTCCAAGGGTTTGGGCTGGGCGTTGATGAGTCAGTCAGTCAGGACTTTTCTTTTTATTTGTATAGATAGATATTATTCTCACATTGCTATAAAAGGGTACAAAAAGACACATCACATAGCCAACCATTACGCTTTCTGTACATCAAACTCAGGAAAATAATTACTGGGAAACGACTATTAATTTTTGGTGTCAAAATGTGCTTTTTGCGGTAGTGCATAATGTAACGCACACAACATAGGTGCATGTGACGGTACAGGGGTCAAGGGGGGGTATTTAATGTATTATTTTATCATTAAAAGTTTTTTCGCAAAAAATCGGTCGTCTGTAAAGTCGGTTTACTGACGATAGTTGAACGTGACAACGTCATAAGATAATACTATTGTTTTGTATAGCAGCTGTCCACGCAGACGCATCGCTTACTCAAGTAGGAGAGAGACTGATGTCGAACGCTGCTGAACGCGGAGGCCGATTGTGCCTCTTAGTCGCTCGTTCCACGCTCTCGCTTGCACTTCAAGCCTTAAATGGAACGCCTCAGAGCGAGGTAACGCCGCATGAGTCATGTTTTTTCGTGCGTGCAGCCGGCTCCATCGAATTATAAGACGTTGTCACGTCAAAAAATGTCAGTAAAAGTAACCAGAAGTTTCCCAGGTGTGATCCAGAACAAAATTATTATATTGACGGGGAGTACAAGCACAGACTATCAAATAAATTTTACAGATTCGGGTAGGTTGATGTGCTGGCATCTGTACCTAACTTATTTTGGTATTGTACCTTAATTTGAAAACAAACTTTTCATTGTCAAACCATTTAATTTTCTTCTTTCAAAGCTACACTATACAACGTGTCGTTTTGCATCCTCGTCAAATTCAAGGAGGTAACTATGCTAATGCTCGACACGAATCAATAATAAAATAAGTAGGTTTTTTTTATTATTATTTTGTTTTCATATTTTCGGAAATCGGCATTTGTTTGGGACACGCATGTTAAAACGCGGTCCGTGTGATACCGCACTGGAACACACAGCGACATAGTCGTGCGACACTGCCTACCGCATATGGAACGGGGCAATTCTGTTCTTTAAAAGAGGTGTATTCTGAAATACTGTTAAACTTAAATAACTAAAAAAACAAGTACCTACGTATTCATTAGTGAGCAGGTATCATAATTTTATTTGAGTATTTATGTCTTTCATAACATCCTCCTGAAATTTGACGAGAATGCAAAACGACACGTTGTATTTTCTGTGCGACGTTCTTTTATGAATAAACTGGAAAACCGAATTCTTATGGGATCACCTCAATCACACAATGTCTGTCCGTTCTCATTGACGATTCTCGACTACCCGGTTTTTATTTGCACTAACCGAGTGACAGCCCTATAATTTTGAGCTCTGTTATGTAAGCTTTCAATCTGCTTAGTTATTTATTCTGTGGTACAAATGACTCTCGGCTTCGTTAAGTGTCATTTTACACCCTGTATGTAGCCAACACATACCAGACTGTGAAGTAAGGCAGTGCCGTCGTCTCATCCGTGGTCTTGGAATTGCTTGGGGCAACAATGGAAGTGGCATAGGTATGTCTGTCTCAGGTACCGCAGCCAACGCCGGGCATGGCGACTTGTGCTTGGGTGTGGCAGGTGTTCCAACTGTAGAGACCACAGTCGGTTTTGTGGTTTTCGATTCAACTTCCATGGGCTTAAAAAAAAAAAAACAAGGTGTAACAGAATAAAAGTTCCGTGTGGTGCCGGACGTAAAAGAATAGCACCATCCCATTTCTTCCAGTGGGTGTCGTAGAAGGCGACTAAGGGACTTACTTGAGAATGGGCAGCAGCGTTCTCTATGCATTTTACAACCATACTGCGATCGCCAACCCGCCTGCCAAGCGTGGCGATTACGGCAAAACCCCCCTTTTGAGGGAGGCTTATGTCCAGCAGCACGAACCTTATTCTCATGGTATAAAGTTGAAAATCTATTAAATAAATTTGACAGATTGGGGTAGCTTGTATTACATATCAAGACCCTCCGTGCCTCGGAAAGCACGTTAAGCCGTTGGTCCCGGCTGTCATTTGTGGATCTTTGACAGTCGTTACGGGTCGTCAGAAGCCCGAAAGTCTGACAACCAGTCTTACCAAGGGGTATCGTGTTACCCAGTAACTGGGTTGTGGAGGTCAGATAGGCAGTCGCTCCATGTAAAATACTGGTATTCAGACTGGAAGCCGACCCTGACATTGTTGGGACCAAGCTAGGCAGAAGATGAAAATGACTTACTGTTGTGCTAGGTACACGTTCCGTGCCATAAACGGCTACTGGTCCTATGACAGAAATCATTGCCTCATCTCGGGCAGTAAAAACTTCGAGCTGCGCCGGGCCATTGCCAGTATTTCCTGGACCCCCCTTTTGTTCCCTTTTAATTTTAATGGCCTTCTTTTTCAACGAATTGCGCAGATCCCGCCATGTCTGAATAAAATAAATAAATATTTAAGTAAGTTATTACAGAAAACAAAATAAGGAAAGTAACTAAATGTGGGCTAGTGCTTTAATATAGGCTAGTAACAATTCTCGGAAACCTACAACTGAAAGACGCAACAAACGACGATCGTCTAGCGCATTCATTCGCTCTAACATCGCACTCACTCATTTTCGTCAGACGCGCGTGAGCTGTCGCCAGTGTCGGCCATACTTGTGTTGCTGCTGTCGAAAAATTTTCTGCGGTACGTATCAACGTGTTATTTAATTAATGAAAATTAGGTCTAAATACTGTAACTATGTGTTTTATTGCAGAGTATAAGTTTAATTTTATGATTTTCGGTCGATTTATTGCTTGCTTACAGGAAAAGTTTTATCCAGTGCGCAAATTTTAACCATGAATTCAGTATATCATTCCAGACCCCCTACCGTAGAAATTTTTCGCCGCTTATACAAAAAATAATCAGCTGTTCCATACATTTTGACCGCGGAGGTATTGCACTTTTCTCTGAAACAGCTGTTTATTTTTTGTATAACCAGCGAAAAATTTCTGCGCTAAGGGCTCTAGAATGATATGCTGAATTCATGGTTAAAATTTGCGCACTGGATAAAAACTTATCCTGTATATGATTTGTAAGTTGATTTTATTAAAGAATTTCGAATATGGGCTATGACTATGTTATGTGGTTCTAAAGGACTAATCTACTTAAAAAAAAATCAGAATGGCGCCAACACAGGAACTGTTTTGTCTGGATTTTTTCCCCGAAAACGCAGCAGGGGAACATGGGCACATAATGACTGTGCTGGGCCAGAGTTTGACACCTGGATATGTGATTTCTTTCATCTACCAAAGTAATTTGATCTCATATAAGATAAATATTTATAATTGTTATTTTCGTACAAGATATTTTAAGTTTCTATTTGTAGCCCATATTTGAGTACCTGTTCCATATTTAGCGTCTATTTTAATATTTTGTTTAATGCTCAATTTAATAATATATTATAATATTAAGAACATAAGATTGTTACTTAGTTCTTTAAAAATGTATGTGTGATTATTTTGACGTCAATAAATGGTTAATTTTTTAATACTTTTTATTTATGAGGCATAAACAAAATGGTAACCCATATTTGGTTACTCTCCTCTATTTTAGTTATCATTGAATTCGTTACTTACAGTAGAATCACACTAATACGGCACTTCAATACGTCCAATAATCCGGCACCCTCCGCCCAGCCAAAAGATTTTCAAAAAAGGACTATAAAGTTGCAAAAAAACAAACCTTAATCAAGGATTATTTTAAAACCAGTTAAAAAAGACGTTTAGAACATTAATACAAATATATCATATTCTCTTTATGAAATTCATTATTTTATTTCATATGATTTTTTCTATACAGGGCTGTTTGGCAGAACGTTGAACATACGAAAAAAGTGGATAGGTGGGGTCATCTGCTACTTACTCAGCCCTATTTTATTTGGCCCTGGCGCCCTGGGTATTTTTTTTAAATTATTTTTTTGCTTTCTTATAATTTCACCACTTTCTTAACTTTAAAGTGTAAATTTTATTAAAAATTATTATATGTATAGATGGGTAAAACAGGTAAAAAAAAATTACGTTTAATGTTGGCATATTCTTATAAAATTATTGCTTTATTCAGATGTTAGCTAGAAAAAAAATTATGAGTCCTCAAACTTACAGAAAGATGTAAAAAATACTTAAATCTTAATTTCAACTTGCATTAAAAAAAAATATCCAGGGAGCCAGGGCTAAGTAGCAGATGACCCCACCTATCCACCATTTTCGTATGTGCCACGTTCTGCCAAACACCCTGTATAACGCAACTAGCAGAGCTCCGCGGTTTCACCCGCGTAGTTCCCGTTTCCGTGGGGTACAGGGATAAAATATAGCCTATGTCACCCGGTGATAGTGGAACTTCCCAACAGTGAAATATTTTTTCAAATCGGTTCAGTAGTTTCGGAGCCTATTCAATGCAAACAAACAAACAATCAAATCTTTTGTTTTTATAATATTAGTATACAGGGTAAGTTTAAAAAAAAACTGCTGTTCCATACATTTTGACCGCGTAGGTATTGCACTTTTTTATGAAACAGCAGATTTTTTTTTTGTATAACCGGCGAAAAATTTCTGCGAGGGGTTCCAGATTGATATGCTGAATTCATGGTTACAATTTGCGCACTGGATAAAAACTTTTCCTGTAAATAATCCGAAAATTCTAAAAATCCGGCACTCTCTTGTTTTTAATAGTGCCGGATTGGTGAGATTCTTCTGTTTTTACTTAATTGATCTATGTAATTATTTTAGAAAATAATAAGTGTAATTATAGTACAACTATTTTCTTAATGTCCCCTAGGCAAACTTCGTGTTTCGTCAGTCAAGAGTTGTTATTGTTTTTTCAACTTAATGTAATTTATAAAAAATGGGGGGAAAGCTCGTTTGTATTCGGAAATGCGATGATTCCCGAGGGACATTAAGGAAAGAGTTGGACGCCGGAAGACGTGGAGTTGGAAGGCCTCCCACAAGGTGGACCGATGACGAATTGAGTGAGTGGATTGTGAAGGCCGCGGGAATCCGCTGGATGAGGGAAGCACAAAACCGGTCGAAGCGGAAGAGCTTCAGGGAGGTCTATGTCCAGCAGTGGACGTCTTTCGGCTGAAATGATATATTTGTCAAATAATTACCTGTTTCCATTTATCTACAGATTTTATTGGACCTCCAAGGGCGTTTAATGTAGCAGCAAGCTTACGCCACCGCTTCTCCAGCTCAACTTTACTTTGAAGTCCGTTGCCACGTCCCGAAGCACACTCCTGGTGGAGCTTCATATAATTAACGAGATGATTCAGCTGCGATGAAGTGGCTTTCGATCTATGTCGCTGCATTTTTTCTATAATAATATGGAAAATGTTCGGCAAAGCGAATGAAACCTTTTTGATACCTAATAATATTGTGGTCGCTGTCAATCGACCTTCTTAGTGTAACTTTAACAATAGAAAAATTATAATAAAAAAAAAAACATTATCAAACATAAATCGATTATGTAATTATATATTTTATTTATTTGAACATATTATTTATTGATAATCTTAATTTGTTCCGAAAAATAAGACTTCCGTCCGTCTAGTTTTTCTTACAATCTGTCACTGTGTCTATGGACATTTAGTAATTTTTATGACACGTTATATGTCTTGCTTGGTATGCATCCTATGACATCCTATAGCATGTAGCTAAGTTTGTCCGACAAAGTTCTGTGGAGTTTTGTGTTTTAACCTGTGTATCCTTTCTTTATTATGACTTGATGATGTGTTTACGATTGCCACTCACACATTTTTTATTTCTTCTTTGACTGTCGAAATCTTTAGATCATGGTGTAGAGCTTCATTTGGTACCATGGGATGAATGTAATTGTTCTTAGAAGCTCGTTCTGTAATCGCTGTATGATCTCTATATTAGAATGTGCTGCTGTTCCCCATAGCTGGTTGCCATTGGTCCATCTAAGTTTGATTATAAGCTTTGTTTAAGATGGTTTTATTTTCCCGACGTAATTGAGACTTTCGACCAATTATCCAGAAGAACTTTCTTAGTGTCAGTTCAAGTTGTTTCCGTTTCGTGAAAATGTGTTTTTTTTTCAAGTAAGACATCAGTCGACGTATACACCAAGGTATTTGACATGTTCAGCTTGAGACAGTTGTACTCTGTTGAACTGTACTGGTGGGCAGGTATCCTTCTTCTTAATGAATGTGAGATTTACCGATTTAGTCTCTTTCGCTTTTATCCTCCACTTTTTGAGCCAGAGAGCTATATCTTTCAAAGACTGCAGCATAGCTGATGCTACATATTGATCAGTATGGGACACCACAACAGCTGTATCATCCGCAAAGGTTCCTGTAGTCACTATATTTGATATTGGGAGGTCAGCAGTATAAATCAGATATAAAATGGGTCCAAGCACACTGCCCTGAGGTACCCCAGCAATTATAGGGCATAGTTTTGATGAAACTTTGCCACTCTGCACAGAGAAATACCTATCTCTCAGATACGACATCAAGATAAGGAACATGTTGCTTGGGAAGCTGTTTTTTTTTATTATATAGAGGACAAGTTCATACCAAACTGTATCAAACGCTTTACAGATGTCAAGAAATACAGCAGCACAATATTGCTTATCTTCAAATGTATTGTGAATTTGAATAACGAACCGATGGACTTGATCTATTGTGCCAAGTCCCTGTCGAAACCCAATTTGTGGTCGGGTATTGAGTGTTTTCCTTCAATTATAGGCAGTAAACGTAATAGGAGGAGTGATTTGCAGACTTTTGAACAAGTTTTCGTGGTTTAGGAACCATTCGTATTTTAGCTATTTTACATTGAGGTGGGAAGAAACATAGTATTGACATAGCATTGTAAATAGCAGGAAGGCCAGAATCTGGTAGTTCTTGCAAAACCATCGAGGAGCTGGGGTGGATCGACTAACCGATTCTTCCACCCGTAAGCAAAATACGCGCTTTGACGTGGAGTTCCGGACACCAGCCCTTATTACCTATTACCATGTGATATCGCGGAATGTAGGTAAATCATGCCTACATCCGGCGATGAAGGTGTACATACTATACACCTCTGTCCCTGAGGATCCAGACATGATGATGTGACTTATTACTAAAGCTTTATAAGTATCATGCGGATTTGCTCCCGCACGCGTAATAGACCCGCATTCGTGATTGTATTAATTATTCTTGTGTGAGCATTTACCAGAAAGTGCGTCACACTCCCTTGTTGACACAGATTGCGGTAGCATCGGGGTACAAAAACAGCAAGGGGGTAATGGCTGATCTTAGTGTTATACTCATAAATTAATGCTGCTAGTGATGACTGGTTGTCTTGCTGACCATGATTTTGTTATTGTTTAACCGCTGTAGTTAAATCAATACCTAAACTTAAATATTGAATTTCAATGGTCCTAGTACATCATTTGTGACTTTGAGTCACAGTACGTTAGACAGAATTCAACATTGCACATGTAAGCGGCTACGCCCCTAAGGGAAAAGCTTCCTAAGAGGTGAACCATTGGCCTGTTTACTAACCCATATATGTATGAATAAACGAATACTTACTTTTAGTCTCACTGGCTTTTTGTTTCTTCATAGATACTGGTTCTTCTTCTACCACTTCAGGTTTAAACTCCATTAAAGGATCATCTTCTGAATCTGATTCAGAATGGTGTGGTGGTACATCTTCTTCAACTAGATAGCTTTGGTGTAAATTTTCCGGTTCTAGCTCTGTAAGTTAACAAAAATTATCATTGATTATTACATACTCATTTAATATTAACAGTTGTTTTATTTCACAATAAAATATATAATGTGGCTTGTAGAGTAGAGTTTAGTTTAATTCAACTTAACTGTAACCACATGGTTACAGTTAAGTTGAATTAAACTAAACTCAACCAAAACTTTGAAGTCATTCAAAATATTTTTGATTAACATCCTCATCGTCATTTCTGCCGAAAGACGTCCACTGCTGGACATCGGCCTCCCCCAAAAGGGGGGTTTTGCCATAATCACCACCCTTGGCAGGCGGGTTTGCGATCGCAGTATGCTGGTAAAATGCATAGAGAATGCTGCTGCCCATTCTCTAGTAAGTCCCTTAGTCACCTTCTACAACACCCACTCATTTACATTCATTTACGTCCGGCACCACACGGCTTTGATTAACATAAAATAAATAAATTAAGTACATAAATCTTTTATTTATTTACTGATAATATTATTTTGTACTGAAAAACGTACCATCACTTTGCGGTTCCTCCTTAGGCTCAATAATGATATCTACTGCGTCACAAACGGTTGGTAACTCTTGTTTGATAGGAATATAGTTGCTATCTGTTTGACATTCATCAACAATAGTTGCATGCTGCATCTGAGATTTAATAAACATGCTGTTCAAATCTAAGCAGTCTTGGTTTATTAAATGATTGGGCTGTAAAAAGATATTTATACATTTATTAGGAAAATATGCCACAGATTGCAGTCCCACGAGCACAAACTTGTTACCTTATACCAAAGTCACTTAAAATAGCCTCCCTACAATGTACCCTGCAGTCAGTCCATTCTACCAATCTCTCTGACATTGGTCAGAGCAAGCAAGCAAGCACAAGCAACAAGCAAGCAAATGTTGCATTGCATTGCTCGGGCTGACAAGAAAATACCGTTTTCAAACGACCACTTAAAAGCTCCTTAAACGATTCAAACAAGTTGTATACAGGATACGTTTTTAACCAGTGCACAAACTGTAACCACGTATTCACCATATCATTTTAGACCCCCCAGCGCAGAATTTTTTTGTCCCTCAGATGGTTCTACGGATACAGAGAATACAGCTCCCATCACAGGTTACATCTCTCTGTGGATGCGTCGCTATTAGGTGGGCTAGCTGGACCCACAAACCCAACAAAACTTTTTCGGCTCTTTATGTGTATCAAGAAAGTACTTCTTATCTTTTTAAATAAAATGGTAACGCTAACAGTTGGTGGTCCGTAATACTGTCTATGCCTCATACAGACAAGGCATTAGCACTGATTACCAGTGCTGCTCAAGGCAGATTGGTCACTTATATTTTAATTTAAGTCCAATAGTACCGTTCTGTAAAAAAACTCACTGTAAGAACTGCCCTGCTAATTGTATCTGCAGTAATCGACACTTATGTATATATGTGAGCACCATGTATCTTTCATAGAATTTATCTTTATTGCTTCAGTAGCATTTTGTTACCTTTTTTGGTATAGTAATTTTATTCTGGGTGGGTGGTACTATGATAAATTGTATGTAAAACATTTTAAAAGAGTAACGGTGGAGTTTCTTGCCCGTTCTTTTCCATACAAAACTACATTTTGGAATGAGCAACTAGAATCAATTGCGTTTTAATGTAAATGTTGACGTTCAAAAGTGCCTATAAGTGCCGAATTGAAAAAAATGCTTTCACTTTTGGGGTTTTCACTTTAAAAAAATAAACATATTTGGGTAATGGAAGTATGTTTTTTTGATAACGAGATTCACAGTACTTCCAAGAATATTTTACTAATAGATTTATGTGTTGTTCTCGAAACTGCTTTTTAGGAAGTGCTGCATTTACAATTGGCAGGGCAGAGAACTAAGGTGAAGTGAGCTGTCAATAGTGTCAATTTCAATTCCCAGTGTCAGATGGAATGACAGCTCACTTCACAAAGTTCTAGTCTTGTGCCTGCTTGGTCATTTTTGAGATCGGTCCTTACTAGTTCTTTTCTGTCAGTAAACTAGTTCAAACTATTAGTTCTATTCGGCCTTCGCTCTCAGTCAGTACTTCCTTAGATCACAGAGCAAAAAAGTCTCATTGAAATCGTATCCGTCAAATCAGTTGCTGTCATTCTCGTTCTCATTATTTTGGTCACACGGTATGATTTTTTGTAAACGTACGAGGAGCTATTAGAACTAATACACCGATTACAAGTCAGCTTTCGGAAACTTTTCTTTTAGTACAGTGCTAAGAAATGGTTCCTATTCGTTCATCGTTCACGAAATACACAAGACTACAAAGTTCTCATAGTGAGATTTTAACAGAATAGATACCATTGTATCTGTCGATCTATTCTGTCATTACAGCTCACTGCTCATTCGACCCTGTGGCGATCCTTGGACCTTGACACAACTATTCATACAAAACATTAATACACATACATAAACACGACATATTAAACACTATACAATACTTACACTTGTATATATATATTAATACTGTTTATATAAATCGATCACCAACATACACAATCAACATGGTATTGTGGAAGCGCGCCGCGTCTACGTCACGCTGTGACGTAGTGGTGCGCCGGAGTGGGGTCGCGCCGCTCAGCGCGCGTTCGGCCACCTTGGGTGACCTTTAGTCCAATCTCGCTATCGCGACGCTAAGCCCACGCAACTTTGTGCCATTCCAATTACCAATTTATTCGTACAATCCTTCAGGATTAGCGTAATAGTTAGTTAAATATCTGTGTGCAAACTGTGTATAACTTTCTCCGTGTATAAACTATCTGTGTGTATGTCGATCTTATGTGCCTTTCTTCTGTGAACGTCTGTGTATTGTGTTGGAACAATTATAACCGTGAGTAAGAAAATTCAATCTTTTATTTACAACTGCTCACCACACAAGCACATGGTTAGTGTACAGCAAAACACTAAAAACCTAAGTATCATATTGGCACTTTAAATCTTACTTACGGTATATTAGTTGGCTTCTCAAGTAAGACGTGCGAATTCCTGTTGACCATAATGGACTTTCTGCCATAAACATACTCTAGACATTGGCAATTTTTCCATTTTAAAACTCAAAAGGTGTTGCTAAAAGATAAATTTTGAAAAACACTGTGGCGTGCAAATAACTGATGTGGCTTGTAGCCCTTGTACCTATATATTTTTTCTGAGTTTTAGTTGTCTTAGAATGAAAATAAAGGCCAGCATAATAATAACATAGGCACTTCTTTAGGTCCTGCCTCCACAGTAAGACAGCTGCAGCCAGAAAGACTTAAAATCGGTATTAGATCGTATGTATTACTATTTATATCATTTATAGCGTTCATAGATTACTCTGTTTAAATGGTACTTATTACACTTTCAAGAAAACATACAAACAAACGTATAACCAAACAACTTCTGAAAACAACCTATTCATATGGTTCACAGATAACTATAAACTAGTTGACATTAGAGGTGGTCGTCGAATCAATAAACTGTTTTTTTTATCGGCTTTTCATTCGTCAACGAGATAAAATTGTGCTAGTAGTTAATGTTTGTTATGTCATGATTTTTGATTTATTGTAATGTAAACGATCCGTGATTGCAGATTGCGGTTGATCGCCGGTCAACGGGTCAACAATCGTTGTGGTGGTTTGTATTACGCGTCCAGCAGGCTTAGCATGACGCTTTCTATTTCCACTCTACCGTAGAATAGAAATTGCTTGTCTACATTACTCGGTACAAAACTGTCAACTGTCTACACGGAAACGTCATTTTTGTCTACTCTTCTGTCGACAAAACGCTTCTCTACGGTTTTCGTTCTAAGCCTGCTGAGGGTTAAAGTTTCGATTTAAGTACCTATACTTAATAATATTATATAGGTATAGACTAAAGAGTACGAAGGGAATGTCATTATCTTAAAATTCATATCAAATTAATTATTTGAAACAAAATTGTCAATGATTGAAAACGTTGACAAATTAAAACGCAAAACGTTAAAAATATTAACAGGTTTTGAATGTTGAATTGGTAGATTGAACATACAAAACCTGTTATTAATTTAACAGCTTTTTTAAACCTGTGGACCTTAGCAGTTAAATTACATTAACGAAAAAACCGTCAATAACCCACCTCTAGTTGACATTTGCCAGTGCCACAGACAGTTTTTTTTTTCTTTTTGTTTTGGGTTTTGAACTTTTGGCTTCTCACGGTTTGTGCATTTAGCCAATGTAATTATTTTTTTGTTATTATATTATTATCTATACTACTATTTTTTATTTATTTTTCCCTACTAATGTTATAAATGTGAAAGTAACTCTATCTGTCTGTCTGTTACGCTTTCACGCCTAAACCGCTGAAACGATCGTCATGAAATTATGGCTTGGATACGGAGTGGGTAAGTAGCATAGTCCTTACTATGCTACTTTTTTCCGCGATAACCGATACCCACACCCAATCGATTTGATTGTTAATCGGAATGGAGCCCTAATTTGTTGACAGTAATGAGTGACAGCTTCAAAACTTGACTATTCATTACATTGTTGCTTGTTGCAATAATTTAGAAAAACATGAGACTTGTCAGTTAGAGCATCTAAGATATCATGTTTTTTTATTTACATCTAACCGTTGGTTTCACCAAAGGTTTGGGAAGAGTAGTACTTTTAGTACACCCACATTTCGTCAAGTTTAATTTTCATGTTAAAAGGATAGTCTATTGCCATCAACGGGGCAATAATCCAGACTCCGGGCTACTCTTGAGAAAATCCACACAGGAAAACTCAATAACACTATTGCTGACTGAAAAGCCTTATGCTCAGCCGCTTGCGACTATCAGACCAACGAGGCAGTCATGGTAATTTTAATTTTTGTTACTTTTCAATATTATAACAAAACTGGTTTCATTTTTCGTGGAAAAACCAGGGCAATCTCAGTAAAAACGTTTAAAAATCGTGATTTTTCAAGTTTTTTAGCTGGCAAGGGCCACGTTCCGAGATGCAATAATATCGATTTATCGATTTGAGCGCGCTCACACCCGTTCCGCATTGGCGTGGGACATGCATGCGCCATCTTACGATAACGCCGACCATGCGCTACTATCACTGTGAGCGCTTTGAGCTATTTTGTTTTGATTCGCATCGTATCTCTTTAGCTAACTTAGGTTTATGGTGAAAACTTTTATCGCGATCACGAGCGTTCCGTATTGTTGCAGGGAGTCGTGATATCTAACTCGGAACGCCAAACATCGATGTTTTTCTAATTCGGAATGCGCCCAAAAAGTCCTCACGAGTCTGTCACTGTCAACTTGTCAAATATTGTTTATTTCGAAAAATGTTTTGTGAATAGTGATTATAATGTAATTTTGGTTTGTTTGTATTTGTATGCGTATTTAGGGGTGTTAAAGTATAATAAGAGACTAAGAGTATAGAGAGAGACTAATAAACGTAATTCTACGAGCTTCCTGAACTATCTAAGAGAGATATAGGTCTCTGTGGCTGCTGCCGGCTTACCGTGGTCCACTAAGATCACTACATAAATGTGCCCAGGATATTTATCGAAGTCTCATTGGAAGATTACTAGAAATTGAAAAAAATCTAAACCACACCAGTTATTTGTACGCCAGACTGTTTTTCAACAATAAAACTTAAACCGATAACTTTTGAGTTCAAAGATGGAAAAACTGCCAATTTGTAGAATATGTTTAGTGCAGAATGTTCGTATGTACGTCGTTGTCAACACGGACTTGCATGAACTATATGAGAAGCTGACTCATATTCCAGTAAGTTGATAATTTATTGGTAAGCAAAAGTGAGCAAGAGTGGTAGTCAATGCTATCTTCTCTGTATCAGTTAATTTATAGCGGGGATGGAGTGTAGCCTTATGAGCACTATGGAGCGAGGACTTAGTTTTTTTTTTTTTTTTCGGATATTTTCAAATTTTATTGCAGTTTCAGGTTGACCTTCGAAATAGAAACTATTTCAGTTCTGAGAAGCATGGCCCTCCGACCTACCGTTTCCGAGTTAGGAGCTTTGGTTTAGGGGCACTGTGGAGCGAGGACTTAGAAAATAATTCGCAATTTTTTTTCTTTCTGAAATTGTCCCAATATTTTTACAGTATTAAGTTGACCTTGGCAATAAAAACTATTTCGGTTGTGAGAAGCATGGCCCTACAACGCATTGTTTTCGAGTTATAGGCGTTCGTTTTTTTTCTTTTGGATTTTTTTAAAACACTCTGTATTTCCAAAATGATAGCTCGGTTGGAAATCTTTTCGGGAAAGAAATTGTTGCTCTGGTCGAAAGCCATGAGATGACAAAAAAAAAAACCCGCTGAAAATAGTTTTTTCGAGTTTTTGAATCAATATTTGTGTCCTCTGCCCCTAAGGATACGCAAGCTAGAAGAGCGACCGACAGAAAAAAATTCGGAGTTTTTATTTATTTTTTCAAAATTTGACTGGTATTTTACATCATCTCATGGCTCTCGACCAGAGCAACAATTTCTTTCCTGAAAAGATTTCTAGCCGAGCGACCATTTTGGAAATATAGAGAAAAAACAAAAAATAAAAAACGAAGGCCTATAACTTGAAAACGGTGCGTTGTAGGGCCATGGTTCTCAGAACCTAAATAGTTTTTATGTCCAAGGTCAACCCGATACTGCAACTTTTTTTAGCAATTCCAGAAAAAAAGGCCATTTTTTTTTTTACTCAATTTTTTTTTTTTTTTCGCTTTCTTTGCTGGTCATAGTGCCCCTTAAGGGTATACTCCAACTCCTACAACTCCGCCCCTAAGACGACCCACTGACCTAAAGCGGTACTGACGACTAACTGTTGGCTTTACTATTTAATGCAATATTTAGATTGGAAGTATCTTCTTTATAAATATACAAAACTAACTTTTGCCAGCGGCTCCGCCCGCGTGGATGTTGGTTATCGCGTAATAAAGTAGCCTATGTCCTTCTCCTTAATCCAGGCTATATCTCTGCCAAATTTCATGACGATCGGTTCAGCGGTTTAGGTGTGAAAGCGGGACAGGCAGACCGACGGACAGAGTTACTTTCGCATTTATAATATTATTTATTTATTTAACCATTTCTGCACACACATATAAACAGACAAGCAACACCTTCGTGCCTCGGAAAGCACGTTAAGCTGTTGGTCCCGGCTGCTAATCAATGCCAAATCTTTGACAGCCATTACAGGTCATCAGAAGGCCGAAAGTCTGACAACCAGTCTTACCAAGGTGTAGCATATGACCCAGTAACAGGGTTGTGGAGGTGAAATAGGCAGTTGCTCCATGTACAAATAATTTTTTGCAGTTTGTTACTGAAGACTGTAGACCGATTCTTACTTGTTTCGTCTGCTGCACTAAATTAAAGCAATGCTACCAGTTGCTTAGAAAATGTTTGGAATCTGAAGAGCAGTTTGTTGAGATGATGAATGAGGATTATGAGGTGAGGTATTCTTCAACAGATTTTTTTTATTAAATAAATCACAGTAGGTATTGTAGGTACAATTACAATCAATTACACGCTGATGAGAGGAATTATTCTGATCTGTCACCCTGTCTTGTCCCCTTAGGGGGACAGATCGGAAAAGAAGTTTGATTTGTCGCCCTGATAGCAACAAGGGTACAGTCAGAACTTTATTCACTCCTATCTGTGAATCAAATCTCACTATCAACAGGTGAGACTTAATTTTTAATCCTGATTTGACTTATTTCAACTTTTATAGTTACAATAAAAATAACAATTACTAACATTGCTTCTCTGTCAATCAGACACCGTCAGATAAATCACAGTAGGTATTGTACAGTCGCCAGCAGGTCAAGCTATCCCAAAATGTCAAATTTTCCCAATTTAACATAAACCTTATTCCTTTGTAATAAAGTTGAAAAACCATCAAAGAAATTTGTCAAATTGAGGTAGCTTGATGTGCTGGCCTCTGTACATATTACGAACAGTCTTCTGATTTGTCAAGTTAGTCAATGAAAACATTTAGACTAACTAATAATAAACTTGAAGTTGTAAATAATCTCAAAACATAAATTAATTAAATAAGTAGGATATGTAATGAATTAGATTAAATAATGCAATCGGAAAAAAAGATGCCCAACTATACCTATGCTGTTAGTTATTCTAGAAAATGATGCAGCTTAGTCTAAAAGTTTTTATTTTATTGTAACTTAGTTGAATTAAAGTCAAAACAGAAGACTGATTGTAACTGTACAGAGGCCAGCACATCAAGCTACCCCAATCTGTCAAATTTCTTTGATAGTTTTTCAACTTTCTTACAAAGGAATAAGGTTTATGTTCAATTGGGAAAATTTTACAGATTGGGATAGCTTGACCTGCTGGCGACTGTACCTACAAAACCTCCTGTGATTTATTTAAATACAAATTATTATGAATCCAAACAACTAGTCTTATCGTAATGTTGCTTATAATGTGTGGCACTCAGATTATAAAACAAAGGCAGATAGACCGCGCGGAACACTAAGAGTGAATCCAAAAAAACAAATACATACTAAGGCTAAGGCGTCGTATTTTATGTAACATACAATGCGACGCTTTAGTATTTGTTTTTTTTTTGGGTTAGATTATTAAACAAAGGCAGTTAGATCGCGCAGCACACCCAAGAGTAAAAAAAAACAAATTCTAAAGCCTCGCATTATATCTACGACGCTTTAGTATTTGGTTTTTTGGCTCCACTCTGGTGTTCCGCGCGGTCTATCTGCCTTGTTTTATAATCTGAGGTGTGGCATTACTTTTAAGAATAATACATTAAATTCTATGGGGGACAAACGGGAAAAAAGTTTCATCCGTTGATAGGGGTACAGATAGGAATGAATTAAGTTTGAACTGTCCCCTCGTTACTAACAGGGGGACAGATCAAACTTTTTTCCGATCTGTCCCCCTAAGGGGATAAAGCAGGGTGACAGATCGGAATAATTCATCTCATCAGCGCAAGCTATACAACAATAACTTAAATAAATAAAATAAGTTTATTGACACAAAATACCTTTGTATACTATACCAATACATTTCACATAGGTAGGTTACATTGGTTTTTGGGAAAAGGCTGCACAAACAGTGAAAAAACCCGCCTCCTAAACTAGGGGAACCCTGTGACCTAGGAGTCAGTGTTCTAATGTAACTACATGTACCAAAGAAACCTTTATTTATGTGTGTTAATAATGATAAAACCATAAAGCCCTGACCTGCACCCTAATTGCGTAACTCGCGGTTAATCATAATCGGTTTCGTTTTCACAGTTAAACGATATTCATTGCGTTATTTACGTTGTGGAGCAGACACATTTTTCGAACATATGAAGCAATGGTTTAACAATCCTTTTCAAAACGAAACAGATTATGATGAATCGTGAGTTACGCAATTAGGGTGCAGATTTGACTGTCTGTGGGCGATGGCTGCACACTGTTCAGTGAGATTGGTAGTATTGCAGAATCTCCAAGGTACAGAGGCCAGCACATCAAGCTACCCAATTCTGTCAAATTTCTTTGATAGATTTTCAACTTTATTCCAAAGGTATAAGGTTCATGTACAATTGTGAAACTTTAACAGTTTCGGGTAGCTTGATGTGCTGGCGTCTGTACATTGGACCGACTTAAGTGTGCCACATGTGTAGGTACTTTTAAGTGACTTCGGTATAATGTAAAGAGTTTGTGCTTGTGAAACTGCCTAATTTCCTAAAACATTTATGAATTCCTTTTTTCAGCCCAATCTTTTAATAAACGAAGGCTGCTTACATTTATACTGTGGGTTTATTAAATCTCCAATACAGCACATAAGTATAGTTGATGAATGCCAAACAGAAAGCAACTATATTACCATCAAACAAGAGTTACCAGCGATTTGTGGGGGAGCAGATGACATTATTGAGCCCAAGGAGGAACACCAAAGTGATGGTAGGTACGTTTTTCAGACCAAAAAATAAACAACACGTCAAATCAAATCAAATCATTTATTGGTTTGCAAATATGGGTAATATCAATGATATTATAAGTGTAAAAAGGTGGGTAATATAGTAAATAAATGTTTTATTTTATGAGTCATCCATGTTCTACCGTCACATGGGCATGCAAATAATATATTATTTACACAAATTTAAGATACTATAATTTTAAAATAACTGTAAGGAAAATTAAATAATACAAGATACAAATTCATGTCAAATCGTTTGATTTACAGTAAAAATTTCAAAATAATGAAAATGTCAACCAAATAAAACAATTAAAGATCAATTTATTTTATTTAAAACAAAAATCTTTTGAACTCCTCCAAAGTTATTATAGTATTTACTTTAAGTCAACTTAACGATAAAAAAAAATTATTGTGAAATAAAACTAATATTAATATTCATAATTAGCCTATAACGTTCCCACTGCTGGGACATAGGCCTCCTCTCTGTGAGTGGGAGTGGGCCGTAATCCACCACGTGGGCCCAGTGCTGGTTGGTAATATTAAAGAGTAATAATTTTGACTGTTTTTCTTTACTTACAGAGCTAGAACCGGAAACTTTACACCAAAGCTGTCTAGTTGAAATAGATATACCACCACAGCATTCTGAATCAGATTCAGAAGATGATATACCTTTAATGGAATTTAAAACTGAAGTGGTAGAAGAAGAAGAATCTGAGAATAAACAAAAAGCCAGGGAGACTAAAAGTAAGTATATGGTAATAATAGTTAAAAGTATAATAAGTAATAGTTAGTTAATACCTACATAAGGTAAGCAGACACGCCAATCGTTCGCCTAATAGGAAGTGTTACCTAAAGGGTGTAGCCGCTTACATGTGCAATCTTGAATTCTATCCATAGGAATGTAACTCATAGTTACAAATTATAAACTAGAATCGTTGTACAGAGGCCAGCACATCAAGCTACCCCAATGTGTCAAATTTCTTTGATAGTTTTTCAACTTTATAACAAAGAAATAAGGTTCATGTTGAATTGGGAAAATTTGACAGTGTGGGATAGGTTGAACTGCTGGCGACTGTACATAAATCTATAAACTAATTTCTAATAACAAAACCGTGGCCAGTAAGACGATCAGTCACCCCTAGCAGCACTCATTCACGAGCATAGTCTTAAGATTATCGCTGTTTGCCCCTCCTCGCTGTTTTTGTGCCCCGATGCTACCGCAAGCAGTGTCAACTAGGGAATGTGATGAGCAGAAACGGATATTCGGATGCATATATCGTTTGCTATGACAGTATGCTAGCTTACTTTTGTTTCTAAAATCACGGGATGCCAGGAAAACCGGTAATGCATTACTAGTCGGGTGATGGTATAGAAGTGACATCTAGTAGCGAGTAATTGAACTAAATTTAAGCTAAGTAACACAGCAATATTGTGGCAGCGACTATTGTTTTATTTTCTTTTTTTTAATCACTTGTTTTTAACACTTCTTTTAACCTTTAGTTAAATCGTGGACAATGATGTGGGTTACATGTTTGTTATATCTTAGTTTAAATAATTAACTCTGAATTTTGTAACACGTAACTGTTTTTTGTCCCTAATACAAACAAAAACAACTACTATAAACAATAAAAATCTAAAAAATAAAAATGCCTCGGGAATCTTGGATTGCATAACTATTCAGATGTAAATCTATTTAAAATTAATGTTTAACTCCCGATGCAATTATGTGTATGTAGGGTGTTAGTTAAAACAAAAAAAAAAAAATTTTTTTTTATAAAATTACGTACTAGGTATAACCTAATTGGGCGTAAATATTACGTCATATAAAACAACTTAAATCACTACCTAACAATCGCTATGGTTTAGTCCGGTTTGTTTATTGGAATTTGACGTTAACGATACAGAAGCACATTCCATATAAGCCAGCATCTCAATTTCAGTTGAATATGCATCCTCATATCTGAGCGCTGGTGATGAGCTTGCTGCCAGTGTATTATAACACAGGCGTACGCGGGTCTATACCGCGTGCGGTATAAAATCTGCATGACACATAAAAACCTTTAGCAATAACATCACCCGTATGGATCACCCTGAGAATCAGAGGTGAAAAAGTGGATAGACTAGAATTAGGGTCAATTCCGAGTCGCGCGGAAGTAACAGGTAGGTGCGATTGTTGTAGTAAAACTTCAAAGAGTCCTATGTCCAGTAACATACCGTGATAGGTAGCTTGATAGTAAAGATCAAATAGTTTTGGAACAGACCCTAATGTCGACGTAAGTACAATTTTGTACTTACGTCGATATTATTACGTTTTCGTCTCTGGTGATTCGTGTCACTAGAAATTCTTCCACTACGGTCCACGAACCTAGTGTGAATCATGCAAAGCATAATAAACATAATAATGTTGATACGTATAAATGTCATTTCTTCCATTATTGTACTCACCAGATTTATAATCATAGGGACGACCATAGCGAAGAAACAGAAACTGGACACACAAAGAACAAAAGTAGATCCAATAACACCCCAGCAAACGACAAACGAAAAACCTGCCTTGAAAGTTATCCGAACAACTAAAAGACGTACGTCTACACCTGGCACTTATTTCCAAGAGTCTTACAAATGTGAACAGCTTACAATAATTGGTGAAAAACCCAACTGTAACGTATATCAACGTAATTTTGGTCGTAAGGGTAATTTAACCGAAAATATCACACACTCTGGTGAAAAACCTTTTCAGTGTAAAGTGTGTCAACGTAGTTTTAGTAAAAAATCTGATTTAACTAAACACATTCGTATACACACTGGTGAGAAACCCTATAGATGTGACGTTTGTCAGCGTAGTTTTAACCAAAAGAGCCATTTAACAAGCCATATTCGTATACACACTGGTGAAAAACCTTACGAATGTTATGTATGTCAGTGTAGTTTTAGTGTAAAGGGCCAATTAACAAAACATTTTCGAAAACACACTGGTGAAAAACCTTTTAGGTGTAATGTATGTGAACGTAGCTTTAGTCAAAATGGTGATTTAAAAAAACATATTTTAATACACACTAGGGAAAAACCTTTCAAGTGTGATGTATGTCAACTTAGTTTTAGTCATAAGTGTAATTTAACAGGGCATAGTCGTATTCACACTGGCGAAAAACCTTTCAAGTGCGATGTCTGTCAGCGTAGTTTTTATCGGAAGTCTCATTTAACAAAACATTCTCGTATACACACTGGTGAAAAACCTTACAAGTGTGTTTTATGTCAACGTTGTTTTAATCAAAAGAGTGATTTAACTAATCATATTCGTGTACACACTGGTGAAAAACCATATAAGTGTGATTTATGTGATCGTAATTTTCGTCAAAAGGGTAATTTAAAAAAACATGTTTCAATACACACTGGTGAAAAATCTTACAAGTGTGATATGTGTAATCGTAGTTTTAGTGCAAAGTGTGATGTATTAAGACATATTCGTATACACACTGGCGAAAAGCCTTATAAGTGTGATGTTTGTCAACTTAGTTTTAATCGGAAAAGCCATTTAGCAAAACATATTCATGTACACACCGAAGAAAACCCAGCGTGATTTATTTGAGCACCTTAGTGAAAAGGGAGTCTTAACAAAACATAGTCGATCACACTGTCGATATAACCACAAAATATAGAGAGTACAGAAGGCAATCTACATACAAAGTGCGCTCGAGCAACGCACACATAGACACCGCTCACGGACACGATATCTCGGACCGGTTGGGACCAGTGCGAGCGCGAGTGCCATTCCCTTTGACACGCGTCTGTGAAATGCAAAAACGGAGCAACTAAAAAAGTTACTATAACTGTTCAGTGGACGGTTGTTTAAATTCAACATTAAACTGTGAATTGTCATTTATAAGCTACCAGTTGTTGAGTTGCCCAGAGAGGTGAGTACCTAGGTATTTGCTCGTGTTTCGATGGTTCGTTTTAACGTAACACAGAATACCTAGTTAGTTGTGAGTAAGCGAAAATGACTTTGTGGCCTTGTAGTATTTTTACAATTTATATTAGGTATTTATTGTAGTACTTAAATAAAAGCTAAAAAATAAGCTCATCTTCCTCATTATAAATAGTTAAGATAGAACTGCTCGTCGAGCCGGCCGGGCCACCCACCACCGATCATAACTATTAGAGTTGAGATTAATTGTGATCATGGCAAAGACCTAAATACGAGTGCTACTACCACGATAGTTTTTTGTGCATAAGCCAAAGTTGACAACCCTAGCGCGACCGCCGAGCGTAGGTATGAAAATCGAAGTACATACATGTGATTGCCTTCTGTACTCTCTTTATTTTGTGATATAACGTTTAAGCATAACTTTAAAAAAAAAAAACTACTGATTATTTGTAAAAGATTTAAACGGCACATTTCAAATCTCAATTTCTGTAGTGTAGATATTTTATTTTATTTATTTAGGATCTCCAACAAAGGATACACATTATAAATCAAAGTAGTAACAAGGTTATTTTACGTATGCTCAATGATATAATAATAAATATATAATTGCGTATGCTCCTTCAATTACAGGATACCACAGCATGCACGTAATATAACTAAGTGTAAACACGATAAACTTTAAATATTTTTATGTCACATTTTTGTTGACTTGAAGAGAAATGTACGCTGTTATTTTGCGGTGGTTACATTCTTTTTGTATTTTGAAATGGGGAGGGTTATGTCCAGGTTACAACGCTGTGACAATTCGCTGTATTGCTAGAGTCTCGCGAGAGCGGCAAAATGTCCCAGATATTCTTTACATGACAGAATATTGTCTTAAAAGCCACCAGTTTTTTTTCAATTTTTAAAATCACTTTGGGAATTTCTTCCTGCTGTGCTTAGCTTATAATTCGAGACCCGTTGAAAGCAGTTGAAATAGCCTTTTTAGAATTGGAGCAGTTTATTCTGTTAAGTGTGTAAAGACCCCATTAGGATTTTATGACCGCTTAGAAATCCCGCCATCACCGCCATCATAAAAAATGTATGGGCAAATTTAGATTTTCCCGAAAACTTCTAAGTACCAAAATTTACCAAAAATATTCAAATTAAAAAAAAAATCGTCTCTTTGTGCTGTAGCCTGTAAGACTTTGGTTTGTACAGAGGCCAGCACATCAAGCTACCTACCCCAATCTGTCAAACTTTGATAGTTTTTCAACTTTCAAAGGAATAAGGTTCATGTTCAATTGGGAAAATTTGACAGTTTGGGATAGCTTGACCTGCTGGCGTCTGTACATACACGAAGACTTGGGAAACAGACCCAGGTATAAAAGGTAAGTAGTTGCATTGTTTTATTTTTGGGGGATTTTCAAATAAAGGTGGCAATTTTAGCGGTTTTTGACTTTAACATGAGTGGGAAATATTTTTGAGAGTTGGTAACACTGAGTACAAATCGAAAGCTGTTGCACGGAGTGTTTTTTTTTTAATTTGAGAATAAGATTTAAACTGCTAGAAGGATGTGTCTATTTCAAACCAATTTTTAACACATTTTACCCAGTTCAAAGATGATAAACAGATTTAACTTAGAAAAAATGTACGGAACTGCAAACGACGCGGGTGACGAGACTGGATTAGTCATGGACGCTATGGCTGAAATTGTATTTAAAATTACAATGATAAATGATTTTATTTCTGTAAGTAGGTTTGTACAAACAGTTTTACACGTCAATCATATTTTTTTAAACTAGATGAGGTCGGCGTTTCCTATCTGACTACTCTGAGAAGAAAGGCCGAAACAAACTCAGAGGTCACAGTCTCTTTTAAAGTCCAGACATAATCTTGGTCAGATCATGTGAAGACCATGTGGATTGGTGTCTGAAATGGTCTTTTGAGGAAAGAACCACACAGGTTGAGTGGACCTGTCCATTCAGTGCACGCATGTATCAGTAATCATACGGCTCAACTCAGAACTTGAGGAGCTCAACGATTTGACGAACAATACCAAAGAAAGGACATTTGGGTAGGCCGCATAGAGTACTCAAACTGCCAGATTAACATTAAAAACGAACTGATAAAGAGACGAAATATAAAAACAAAAATACCACATAGTCCTCACATTCACAATAATTAAAACAAAAATAATATTATACTTCTCAAAGTAAATATTCATGTCAAAGTGTATATAATAATAATCAAATGTCAAAGAGCAAAACAAAGAAAAAACAACATTCAGTATACAAAATTGGAGCAGGTCAATCCCAAGCTTTTTTGTCCTCAATATAATCTTTAACGGTATAAAAGGCTTTCAGGCACAACTTACGTTTGATGAATGATTTAAATTTATTGAGACTTAGATATAAGAAGAAGAGAAGTAAGATAAGAGAAGTTTATTATAAAAGCGTATACATTGACATCTGAATGACCCACCTATTTTCTTGAGCCTTGTTGATGGTACAACTTTGTGTTTGTTCCTAGTATTTATACTATGGATATCACTGTATTTTTTAAACAATTTAATATTTTTATGAGCATATAAAAGATTTTCATAAATATACTGTGAAGGCACAGTCATTACATTTATCTCCTTAAATTTATCTCTGAGAGAGTGTCTCGGACTTAATTTATAAATTGATCGGACAGCTCTTTTCTGCAAAACAAAAATAGTCTGAATGTCGGCGGCATTTCCCCACAATAGAATACCATACGACATTACACTATGAAAATAGCTAAAGTACACTAAGCGGGCTGTCTCTACATCAGTTAAATTACGAATTTTTCTAACAGCGTATGCTGCAGAGCTTAGCTTTTTCGACAATTTAGCTATATGTGGGCCCCACTGAAGCTTGGCATCCAAAGTTAAGCCCAAGAATACAGTGCTATCTTCAGGATTCAATTCTTCGCCCTTTATCAACACATTAGTTTTCACCTGCTTAACGTGAGGTACCTAGCGTAAACTTAATGCATTTGGTCTTTTTTTCATTAAGAAGCAAATTATTAACATTGAACCAGTGAAATACTTTTGAGATTGCGCTATTTACATCGCCATTAACAAGTTGCTGACGTTTAAGTTTAAACAAAAGTGAAGTGTCATCCGCAAACAACACTATATCATGATTATCCTTTATGAGGTAAGGCAAGTCATTAATATAAATAAGAAACAAGAAAGGACCAAGAATTGAGCCCTGTGGGACTCCCATTCAGATCCACAGAACACATATACTGTGCAGATCAACTGCGAGGTTTTATCTGTCGTGGACCGGCAAATGCCATTACACCGGATGGAAAACGCAAACGCGCTTGCTTTATTTCTCAAAACTAATCTAAGTTTTGAGAAATAAAGCAAGCGCGTTTGCGTTTCTTATTCTAATTAGAATTCTTTTTTTTTTGCATGTTTCTAGTATTTCTGTCAAATTGTCATTGAATTTATTTTATTGTTACAATGAAGGTAATAAATTTGAATAAACATTAGTATTTTTATATGTATTGAAATTATAATTACCGCGACTAGCCTTTTATGCCCCTCCCAGAACAAAATCCTGAGTCCGCACCTGATAGAATCAGTTTTAGCTACTTTTGACACTGAGTCTAGCGACTTGAATTTTTAGGAGTTGGCAACACTGTACGGTACACAAGTAGTATCAGCACCCTAATTGCGTAACTCACGATTCATCATAATCTGTATCGTTTTGAAACGGATTGTTAAACCATTGCTTCATATGTTCGAAAAATGTGTCTGTTCGACAACATAAATAACGCAATGAATATTGTTTAACTGTGAAGACGAAACCAATTATGATCAATCGTGAGTTACGCAATTAGGGTGCTGTTGCCGTGTACCGAAATGCAACAAAAGTGATAATATCGCGAACCCGACCAAATTGAATAGCCAAAAAATTTAAGAGCTATCAGATCATTAGTACTGATTTTTATTTTGGTTGGCTTCGCGAAATTATCACTATTTGTCTAATACGGAATGCGCCCTTTAACTTTATATAGTTTGTTTTGTTTGTGATGTTGTTGCGTCAATAGAATGAGTGCTAGCGATGGGCGATTCCGAGATGTCGAAATCAATCGAAAGAATCGAAGTCGTTCAAATAAACCATCGACTCGCTGTTCTACAAAACTGTCGAGATGTTTTTCGATTGTTTCGAGTCAGTGGAATCGACCGCTAGTTGTCGATTGTTTCGAGTCAGTGGAATCGTCCGCTAGTTGTCAATTGTTTCGAGTCAGTGGAATCGACCGCTAGTTTTCGATTGTTTCGAGTCAGTGGAATCGACCGCTAGTTGTCGATTGTTTTTAGTCGGTGGAATCGACCGCTAGTTTCGAGTCAGTGGAATCGACGAGTCTCGCTCGGTCAGTCGATTGCACGCATCGAGTCGAGGCTTATGTTAGCTAGAGGCGAGAGCGTGCCAGACTCGAGTCGAGCATAATAGCAGCGCGTAATTTGTGAACGTTTACCTTTACTTATGACTAGCTTTTGCCAGCGGCTTCGCCCCCGCGAAACTTTCATCCCCTATTTTTTCAACTCCTCTTCTTTAATTCAACTCCCTTAGGGGTTGAATTTCGAAAAATCTCTCCTTATTTTTGTCTACATTATAAAGGGAACCTCTGTGCAAAATTTCAGCTTTCTAGGTCTAAGGGTTTGGGCTGGGCGTTGATGAGTCAGTCAGTCAGGACTTTTCTTTTTATTTATATAGATAGAAGATTATGATGCACTGTTTTATTTTTAACTAGTTTTTAAATTCATCAAAATGCCACGAATTTTTAAACAATCGCGCCGACTAACCAGCTCGCGAAACCCTAAATCATCGAGGAACAACTCTCGACTCGAATGAACGCGTCATGCGCCAGTCGCAATAACAGATCGAGTCGGACTCGAGTCCAAGTCGTAACAATCGAGAACCATCGAGATGTTCGAACCTGTTTTATATGTCTGTGGTTCGAACAATCGAATAAAACCTCTCGCCATCGCGGCATCGCTAATGAGTGCAGTGCTCATAGTTTTGAAAATTTGAATTAAATTATTGTATTATTGTGTCTATTCGACGGTAAGTAGATGGATATTCAATTATAAGTAGTTATTACATCGTCCGCCCCTAAGACGACCCACTGACTAATATTTGCACGAAATAACATCGTAAATACTTTTTGAGAAATGTTAAGAACAAATACATACCGTTGCGACATGGTTGCGACCGTTGAAAGTGATGGTGACTCTATAAACAACTGAAAATAACATTATATTTTTGTCATTTTAGGGGTTTTTCATATTATTATTTACTCCGATTATACAACAAAGGCAGGTGAGCCGCGCGAAACACCAAGAGTAAGGCCAGAAAACCAAATAGGTACTGATTCAAAACCCGAGTTAGTACGCCATGAAGCGTCGCAATGTTTAAATTACCTACTTAAAATGCGACGCTTTAGTATTTGGTTTTTTGGCCTCAGCCCTTGGTGTTCCGCGCGGTTTGCCTTGGTTTTTTAATCTGAGACTATTTATATTTCGTCTAAGGGTCGAAATTAGACGAAATTTGGGTCAGTGGGTCGTCTTAGGGGCGGAGTTTTCGACGCCTCGTTCAAAGTGTCGCGGTCAGTGCATTTTGCACATAGGTAGGTAAGTATTGCAAAATGTCACCACCTCACTTTGAACCGTTTCAAATCGTTATTTCGCCAAGCATCCGATTTAAATGTTCTTTATGAACGAAGGAATATGTTTGACGCGTGCTGGCGTATCTTTTTTTCAGTTCGGCTTCGAAATATTAGCGAGCAGAAGTCAACAAATTAATACATCAAACAAATACAGTGTGTCTTTAAAATGTGCACACATCAAAATGAGGGAATCTATGCTTATAGGCGATAAAATTAAGCACCGATTCCTTCATTTTGATATGTGCACATTATAAAGACTCACATTTACTTATGTGTTTGAAGCTTCGTACTGTGCTGAGCCATCATAGATGAACAGCTCGGCCTCAGCACATTGACCTCATCACAAGTGAGGCATATTTATCATGACAGCTAAATGTACTAAGTATCTGATGACAACAGACTAACTGTGACAAACAAACTGAAATAACAGCTACTGTTCCTCGAAATAATAAAATCCCTTGCACACGATAGTCACAGGCTTTTCTCTTAATAATTAGATAAAACTTACAACAGTCACCCTGTTACATATTCACAAGTTCTTTCCTTTTCTCGCATAGGTGTAGCACCTTAGTTAGAAAGAGAACTACCTACTATGTGTTTATGGAGCAGGAACAGACAGAAAAGATATGCGATTATATAGTTTGTTCTGCCATGTGAAATAAACGCCTGTTATGTTGTAACAGATTTTTGGAACTGTTATTTACGAGGAACAGGAACAGGTGGTTATAGCTGTTACAACCCACTCCTAATCACAAACATACAAGGAAACTTATTTGACTAACTAGCTGACTTGCAACTTATTTGCGCTTGTGCAATCAGTTGTGGGATATTGTGTTGCTTTGTGGTGCGGTGGATGCAAGACATTCATGATTCACTTTGAAAAGGCTCAAAGATCTCTACTTAAAGTCATTTCAAGACCTAAACATTTTAGATTCCCTAACAGTCTTATAAAAGTGTGAAGTACTTATGGGCAGACAGGATTATATTCTACAGTTGTTAACAAGCAGCACTCTGTTACACCATATATTGCACAAAATAATAAGAACCCCACCATAACATAAATTTGCTACCCTTTATGCTGAGACACGGTGCCCACCAGGTGCAATGGGTATATCTTGCAATATTTCTTAGTAATAAATTGATCAGAATCCTAAAAATAAATCCCTATATGACTTGTGAAACAATACAAACCTGGCTGCATTATAATTTTATTATTGAATTAACAATTTTAAATATAAAAAAAATCCTTTAATATTCATATTCATATCTTACTAACACAGCAGCGGTTAAGTCTCTTTATAATGCATTAGTGAGAAGTAACCTGGAAACGAGTGCTATCATCTGGAATCCGTTTGAAACAAAATATTGTCTAATGGTGGAAAAAATGCAAAATAAGTTTACCCGGTTCCTGTACATGAAGGAATTTGGCGACTGCCCATTCTATCCTCTTATGTATCCAACCCTCTTTGTAATAGGGATGGTTGGCTACTACAAGTTGGAGGTAAGGCGCAATTTAGCACTGGCCAAAAATGTTTTTATGGTTTTTCGTGGTATGCTGAATAATCCGCAAATACTGGAATCTTTGGGACTGCTCGTTCCAAATAGTAGGCTGCGGCAAGGCCCGAGGGAGAGGCTGTTTAAACTCCCAGTGGCCCGTACGAACTTGTTAACATGGTATCTCTGCGATTGGATATCTAAACTTGCTCTTTGGCGGAATTCCAGAGGGTGACACTTAACGAATTGTCCTCTATGTAAACTGTACATACTTATTCATTTTATCTATTATTTGTATGTGGTTGTTCACTGTCAGTCAGGACAGTTAAAAATATTTCATTTTTATTTTTTGTCGGTGGTGGTACCGAATTCGTTTTTGGGTAACGTCTCTAAGTGGGAAAATTATGACTACATTGTTGTATTGGGTTCCCAACCTGTAAAAACAATTGTATGTGTTAATAGTAAATAAATAAATTTTTATTTGCATTCCATAATGTTGAAAGGTCTTACAAATGGCTTAAAGCTAAGGTACAATTACGGACCCTGTCTAGCAGGGCACAGCAAAAAGTATAAAAAATAATAAAAATAAGAAAACAAATTACAATCAACAATTTTTAAATCATCATATTATTAGCATTAATTAAGTAACATTTTATTGAGATCAGATAAATCATAAATAATTATTTGGATCAACATATTATTATAACATATTAAAATATTGAACTATGCATATAACAATGTATTTATCTGTGTAGTATTAAACTTAATTTTAAACTTAATAATATTCTAAGTACCTACTATTACTTGATAACTTTATCTTGCTGCATAACATTTGTTTTGTAAGCTAACTGGAAGAAATCACTGCCATCTCAACCGAACTCTGGCATCAGGGTTTCACATTTTTTTCTGTAACCTGTCTTTTCAAGATTTTTTTTATTTAATTTATTTATTTAATACAACCTTTAAATAGGGTACTTTCCAATTTAATAAAACAGATTTTAATTTGAAGATTGGGACGATATATTTAACAGAAAATTACAAATAAATTTAATTAAATCCATTTTCTAAATAAAAAACGATTACAATCAATTTTAGTTTTCGTTGTTTTGAATTTACCGCCTTTTTATCACGTGACATGTGACGTCAACTTTGTGTAAACGGCACCGGTACAAATACTTAGTTGGGCGCCGTTTTAGAAGTATTTGTGCACAGAGGCACAGCACACCAGTAATATCATTTTCTATCCATTAAAAATCTTGTTAATTATAAACTCGACATTCACTTATTTACTTACCAACTACTTTAGCATACACAAAGTTTACGTCACGTGATAAAAAGTCATCGTAAGGAGCGTTTTGGCGGTAAATAACAAAAAAAACGAAAAATAGTTTTGGTTTAAATCGTTTTTAATAGAGAAAATGGATATAAGTAAATCAATTTACTTTTATTTTTCTGTTACATATTTCGTCCCGATCGTCAATTTAGAATAGTTTTTAACAAATTGGAAAATACCCTAGTATTAAATATTAAAATTTTAAGGTTGTCAAAACGGACATTGACCTTTATTTGAGTGTTGAGCTGTTGCTACCTACTCACTTGGGTATAGAAAGAGTCACTCACTCTTTATTTTTTGATGTGCGCAGATTACCTACACAGAGCATTTGTATGTATTGCGAGTTTTTAAATATTTACAAATAAACGAAAAAAGTTTTTAAAATAATAGTAACAACTTAAAACTTCTACCCCCTTATTACAGATCATGGTTTTTCTTTAGGTATGGTTTAAACCTTCGAGCCTGTTTTTTAAATTAGAACCTAACTGAAATCGAAATACAGCTCCTTTTACAAATAAATTTAATAAATAAATTGTTAATAAATTGTCAGTTTTGAAAAAGGAGCTGTAATTCTATTTCAGTTCTAAGTTCTTATTTCAAAAACAGGCTCGATGGTTTAAACCATACCTAAAGAAAAACCTTGTTTTGTAATAAGGGGGCTAAAGTCTATTTACCGATAAGCAAAGTAGGTCTTAGTTTAACTAATAATTAGTTAAACGCACTCTAGTGATATAACAACTTTCGTGTGAAGTATTCCCTTCGCTGTAATGTTGGTAGCACCAGACAGGGGAGCCAACATTATTTCTTTTATTTATTGCACTCTGAAAACTATATGCACCTAATACACCACGCTCGCGTGTCACGCACGAGACTGCGCGCAGTGAGCCCCAGTCACGCGACTCATTTCTGACACTCACACAACACGTTCGTCGTGCTCGCAGGCCAACGCAGCCTCGCCTCATTCGTGGTAGCATATTACGCTAGCACACTTCGCTTAATCATCATCATCTTTGCGTCATCTTATTTACTGTACTGCAATCTATGCAAATAAATTTTTACTTTACTTTAACTAGAGTGCCACAAAGTGACAAACATACATACATCGGCTGATAAACACATTAGCCACCTTTGCGCCATGAAGTCGGGTAAAACGAGTGCCGCCCACGATCCTCATTTTAAAAGAATGCCAGTTGCCCTGTGTCGTTTTGGTAAAAATTGTTCTGTAATATTATTTTGTTAGAAAAAAAGTGTTTTATTTAGTGATCGACCGAAACTTCGTTGCAGGAAAAAAAATCATGATGCCTACGACCATATTTTCATTTTCAATAAACCGGCTGAAGCTACGGCCAAACCAAAAATCAGAAGTGAATTGTCGCCCGTCATTCGGCCTACTCGTAAAGCTCGGTAATATGAGGTAGGGATGTCAGAAATTAAAAAATAAATATCGTATCGATGTCGATCCAAGCATATTTTTTTTAAGTATCGATAAATCGGTACCATTTCCAAAAGAATGATCGCGCTCTAAAAATGGTATATTTATCCTACATTACGCTACCAAATCTTTAAACAAATCGAAATTATCTCAATGTGAGAAAAATAACAGAGCAGTGGTGGCCAAGTGGTAACGGCCGCGACTTACGAGTTGTAGGTCGTGAGTTCGAACCCAGCCAGGCGCTTTACTTTGTGTAAATTATTTCATTACCACTGCTCTCAAAACGGTGAAGGAAAACATCGTGAGGAAACCGGCATGTCCTAGAACAAAAAATTCGAAGACATGTGACATCTACCAACCCGCACTGGGCCCGCGTGGTGGATTACGGCCCGATCCCTCTCACAGAGAGGAGGCCTGTGTCCCAGCAGTGGGAACATTATAGGCTGATGATGATGAGAAAAATAAAATTTAACTATTACACATTTTATTTGTCAGTACGTGGGACACTCGGAAATTTATGCGAAAAAAATAATGTTCAATAGGTAGACATTTTTATTAAATCTTTTCAAAGTACTCTCCGCCAGCATCTGTACAAAGTTTCATGCACTGATGCTTTTTTCGAAACGCTTTTTCCAGTCCGCCGCAAACACCTCTTTTACAGCCTGCTCGAACACTGACAGCGCATCTTCCGGCGACGAAAATTGTGTCCCTTTGACCAGATTTTTT
This sequence comes from Polymixis flavicincta, assembly GCA_949987655.1. Taxonomy (NCBI): domain Eukaryota; kingdom Metazoa; phylum Arthropoda; class Insecta; order Lepidoptera; family Noctuidae; genus Polymixis; species Polymixis flavicincta. The sequence goes on from OX465200.1 coordinate 8,346,997, forward strand.
ATTTTCGGGATTACCATGAAGTCACACGGTGCTAGGTCAGAGCTGTAAGAAGGATGAACCAGGAGTTTGACCAGCGTGCTGTTCAGGAAGTCCCTTGTTTTGAGCGCAGTGTGCGAAGCAGCGTTGTCGTGGTGGAGCAGTAGCCCGCGGTGCATTGTGTTTGGTCGCTTGTTGCTCACAACAGAGAAAACTTCTGCCAAGCATTTGGTAGTATACCATTCAGCGTTGATGCTTCTTTGGTTCTGTAAAGCAATTGACACATAGTAGCCAGTCAAATGAAAAAGATCGCGATCAAAATCTTCCCCCACTTCTAAATCGCTTCGCTTTGGTAGGCGTTGATTCGTTATGAAACACCCATAGCGTCGACTGGCGATTTGTTTCTGGATCGTATTGATAAATCCAAGACTCATCACCTGTAATGATGTCCTAAACACGCCGAGACGAGCCTGTTTCAAATTTGTTCATCATATCACAGCACCATTCCACCCGGGCCTACTTCTGAGAATCGGTGAGGTTGTGCGGCACCCAGCGTGAAACTATCCTCCTCACGCGAAGATGCACGTGTAGAATTTCGTAAAGGTTTTCCGATCCAACCTGCAGTATGTGCTGAATCTCTTGATGCGTAACTCGCCTATTGTCATGGATTAAATTTTTCACAGCTAGCACGTTTTCTTCCATAACAGCCGTCAAAGGTCGATCACTTCTTTCTTCATCCCCCAAAGTTAGTCGACCGTGCTTGAATTCTTTATACCAACGATACACGGTTGCCTTAGAAGGGCCTTCATCCATGAAGGCCATTTGAAGTCTATCGTACGACTCGTCCAGTTTCAGGCGACACATGAATTCGTAAAAATCGTAAAAAATCATAGCGCGTAAATATTCACGGTGCAGATCCATTTTTTATGAGACATGACCATTTAAATTAGCTCGCAAACAATGTGGAGGGAAATTTTGAAAAAGGAACGTACATAATTTTAGTTACTAGTTCTGTTCTTCTTCTATATCTTATGTATTTTAAAAATAGATTATAACTGGCCAGTCTCTCATACACAAAAACTTTATTTCGCAATACTTTCTGAGTGGCCTGGTATAACTTTAGTAATATATATTTAAATCGGTCTGAAAATAATATAGCTTTTTATTGGTACCTTTTCGATAGTTATAATTTTATATCGATGCATCAATCTATCGGAATAGTAAATACCGCTGAAATAAATCGATGTATCGATATTTTTTCAACAAGCGTGACTAGCGTGAGGTGACGTTCAGCTCACTTCGGGGTGAATCGAGGCCGCGCGTGGATTCATTCGGCTTACTAAAGTTACATCACAATCAGTCGCGCCATTTTCCAGTTTTTGCGACACTAACGCATGGCAATTGTTTTTTTTTTTATATACGTAGAGATGGCATCATCGGACATGGGCGTAGATGTGGAGGTCACTCCAGACTTCTACGACATCCTCAACGATGTGGAGGGAGAGGTTGTCGTGAAAACAGAGCTGGAGGAATCTGAGTGTATGGACTGCATCAACGAGGAGGAAGACCTCGAAGATCCCGAGGATATCATCGAGGTGGAGGACGCTTCCGACGCGGAGATGGCTCCCGAGACCGAGCCATACTTCGAGGTAAATATGTACTACTAGGTTTTACCAGCGGCTTCGCTCGCATGGGGGTTGGAAATTATCCCACGGGAACGCTCCACTGGAATGAAAAGTATCCTATATGTTATTCCAAGTTATGAACTATTGTGTTCCAAATCCTTTCGGCCGATTTTGCGTGATTGAGTAAGAAACATCCAAACATCTTGATATACACCGAGAAATTTTAATGGTTGTTTTCCCGCAGCGAAACGGTTTAGTCTCGGTATTACAATCGTTTATAAACAAATAAAATATTTAATCTATTGTGTGCCAAATTTCATCCAAATCCGTTGAGCCGTTTTTGCGTAAAAGAGTAACAAACATCTATGTCTCAGTTATCCATCCAATGGGGTGTTCTTGGCCAAGAATCCCATATTTTCTTTAATGTTTGTGCTATTTATGTGAGGTTTAATGTTGTATTTCCAATAGTAGTTATTCTATCCCAGCTCGTAATATTTCAGTCCGAAACTGCTACCGTGCTGGCGATGTGGGACGAAAATTTGGACCCGTTGCCAATGACGTGAGTAATAATTAGTATGTTGTTTATAATGGTTTTCTGTATAATATATGAAAACGTTTTATTTGATAGGTCAACATCAACACCGTTGAAGGGAGATCCTAACATCTCTGCTGCTGTTGGCTCAGGCTCGTAAGTGTTAAAACTTGTATTCATTAGTCTTGTTACACGTATAGTGAAAACCGTTTACGACAACATCGTTTGGACAACATAATGTTTATATTGACCAATCCATAGGTTCCGACTAAATGCTATAATGACCGCCTTATAAAGAACACTGCTTTAAACGATATTGATTATAATTATAACAACATACTGCGTTAAGCGACCACATTAACTAATATTTTAGGAGAGTACAATTACAATTTTAGTAGGTGGGCAACACAACCGCATCTGGCACAGTATTATGCTCAAAGGCAATTAACATCGTAACAGTAAACCAAGTCAAAAGTGTCGAGTTTTGGGTCTATTGTAATTCTCGGCACTTTCATAAGTCAATATATTGTTGGTCAATATTTTAAAATTGTATGCGTTGGTATTTCCTAGCTGCTTTAGCCCTGAGAAGAAATGCCGAAACGAACTACAGAGGTCATGATCTCTTTTTAGGCATAAAAATTACATTATTGGGATTTTACCCACCCCCTACTTTACTTTTTATCCTCTAAAGGTTCGATGTCGTCGTCACGGCCCCACTCGACGACGACATCGCTATCGAGGAGGACCACGGCTTCCACCTTGCTAGTGAACACCAGCTGTTCCAGCAGGCGGAAGGAGTGGCGGCAGAGCAGCCGCAGCAGCAGCGGCGTGGTGGGGCAGCGCGCCGGGGCCGGGCGGCGTCGCGGGGCCGGGCGCGGGCCGCGCGGCCGGGTGGTGGCTCCCAGTGGGTAACAGGAGAAAGATTGGTCGAGGTACATATAAATGACGATGATGTGCCCGAGGACTTGAGAGAGAGAATCAGGCATATAGTGAGAATGAGAAAAGCAGCGAGAGTGCGAGTGGCTCATAGAGCAAAAAGTTTAAGAGACGAGAATGAAGAAGAATGGGTGGATGCGGATGACAACGAGATCGAGTCCTTTGCTGCGGAAGGAATTTCCACCCACTTTGAATGGTCACCCATGGGTGATTATCAAGGTAAGAGGGAGAAATTTCTCCCTCAACAAACGGGGCCGGTTGTCGCATCCGAAAACGCGTATGGGGCGTTTAGGCAGTACTGGGATGACGGTATTATGTCGCACATTGCGACTGAGACGAACCGGTATGCCGCAGGGATTGCTGGTTCATCCGCTTCGTTCGCCCGAAATTGGTATGACACGAATATTCACGAACTTTTTATCCTTTTTTCCTTCTGGATGATGCTCGGAATCATCCGGATGCCCACTATCAAGTCCTGTTTTACTGTCAACCCTCTGTTGCAGGTGAACATCTTCCGGAAGATGTTCTCACGGACACGCTACGAACATCTTTGCCGCGCTTTGCACTTTAATGACAATAGTAGCAGACCGACAGACTCGACTGACCTTTTGTTTTCTCTCGGTCCGATCCTAGATCATTTAAATGCCCGTTTCCAGGAAACCTACATCCCATCCCAAGATATTTGCATTGACGAATCCTTGACTTTGTGGAAAGGTAACCTATCCTTCCGCCAGTACATCAGGACCAAGGCAGCCCGGTTCGGAGTGAAGACCTTTGAACTCTGCGAGTCAACCACGGGCTACCTTTGGTCATTCTTTGTATACCTCGGTGCTGGCACTTCCTATGATTCCGGTTTCCCATCCAATGTGCTGAAAAGCACCCACACCGTCGGCAAACTCATCCGTCCTCTCCTTGACAAAGGTTATACTCTTTTTATGGATAACTGGTTCAATAGCCCCCTACTGGCCAGATTTCTGAAAACACGCAAAACCGATTGTGTAGGTACCTTGCGTACTAACCGCCGCAATTTGCCTCCACTCCTATCACTGTGTAATCTTAAAGTTGGCCAGTTTGTAGCACGTCATTCCGGCGATGTGGTGGTCTTGGCCTTTCAGGACAAGAAGCGTAAGATCGCCACCATAAGTACCTACCACGGCAATTCACAAGGCCAGATGGAGGCGACACCACATCGCTCAGCTCAATACAAACCTCAAATAGTTTTAGATTACAATAAGAATGTGGGAGGCGTTGATCGTAAAGATCAAATGCTGGAACCTTACCTGCTAGAAAGAAAAAGAGGCGCTAAATGGAATATCAAGTTCTTCAAACACCTGCTCAACTGCTCTATTTTGAACGCGCGTATCCATCTGCAGAGTTCGTCGGCTGCTCCGAAAGAGCACTTAGTGTTTCGATTGGAGTTAGTCGATCAAATTCTGCGGCACCACCTCGCACTTGTCCCTAAAAGCACTCCCACCCATCCCGTGTCTAGTAGTTTGGGCCCTCATGAACAGCCTCAGGTGCATCATCTCCCTAAGCGGACAGACTCACTCGCAGAAGGCCGTCGTAGCCGTAGGCGTTGTTTTTGGTGCAGCCATCACAAAAAATTCCAACGAACTACGTACGTGTGCACCGTCTGTGAGGTCCCCCTTTGCCTTGATCCCTGCTTCAAGTTATACCATACTTAGTAATTACATTTTGCGCATCTTTTATTTCCAGTGTACAGACAGACGACCTTAGCAGTTATTTAATGTATATTTATTTACACGTAGTATATTTGGTGGACATTCAGATTGACTGACGTATGTATTTTCAGTTTTCATAGAGGAGTATAGCTTTGCCACAAAGTCTAACTGACAGACAGACGCACTTGGTAAAATCACTCCCTTTTCTCGGTCATCCAATCTATTCTGCCTAAGCGCCGTGTTTGTGTGTGTGACGTGTGCTAGACTGGGGGTCATCAAAACGTAAAAATAACTGCAGCTAACTGCTTGAGGATTGTCAGAAGCTCGCTACGGTAGCGTTTTTGTTTCAAGTTACGCACTGTGTCATGGATGATTTCACATTATTTTTAGGGGCAGTTTTTGTTTAGAAGTAAGCAACACCTTTGTTCTTTATATTTTTATCAATATATTTTTATAATTTATAAAATGATATTTCTGTTACTTTCGAAATAAGCAGCACCTTTGTACTTCATATTTTTGTAGCCTGTTTCTCTGTCTAATCCTCTTCCAGTTCTGCTGACAGTTATTTTTTTTTATTTATAAAACTGAATGTGAGATTGTGGGATGTAAAATTGTGTGAATGTGTAATAGATGAACTTTTTATTATTTTAGACATAGCAGCACTTTTGTACTTCACCTTCCTATTTTATCACCGTTTGTAAATGTTTTGGGTTAGAAATACGCAGCATCTTTCTACTTCACCTTCTATTTTGAATTTTTGACACACGTGAATGTGAGATGTGAATGTGTAATAAATGAAAATGTTGTTACTTTAGAGACATAAGCAACATTTGTGCTTTTGTACTCTAAATTAACGTTTATTTTAAATACGTAGCTTATATTTAGTACAGTGTTCATTCTACTGCCTCAATTTTTACAAATATATTGAAGCATAAGCTTACAACAAGTACCTACCTATTCTGTGTACCATAAATGTGGGTGTATACACATCTGCTTACGCCTTCAGGGAATTCAAGCTTGATGTTATGTGTAACAGGTTAGTAGGTATTTTGGATGTTATCTACAAATAAAATAACTTATTCCAAGAATAATGTTTATTATTTTTCTTCCCTATGTAACATACACACACATACATAGTAATAGTACATTATGGTACAAGTGTATAAGGTTGGTGATTACCGCTGAGGCGCCATTGAGACCCGAGCCGAGGACGGTAATCATCAATAGACACGTGTATCATACGACGTTTTTCAACACACTTGTGAAGAAAATAATACTAAAAAATCATTTTGTCCTTGGAGTTTTTAGGTAGTAAACTTTCCATATCGTTAAGGGCTTCACATCTTATATCAGGCGGTGTTACAACATAAATAATTTTCTTCGTAACTAGTACTTGTAGTCATTTTAATGAATAAATAACTATAATTTCAACAGTGAAAACGAGTTGAGATTTTTTTTGCCAATGGCGGGAAAAAGAAATCAGTTTTCCAATGCGCGCGCATCTAACAATGGCGATCGGCCTTATACTAAGGCCGCATTCCGAATTAGTAAAATAACACTGAGCGCTCACATCGATATGCGTTCCGAGTTAGATATCACAATTCTGACTAAGAACCGTCATTTTTGTTATCAATACGGAACGCTCGTGATCGCGATAAAAGTGTTCACTCAACGTTAAAACATATATTCACCATATTAAACTTGTATACACCACACATTTTTTCTTCTTAGATAGTAGCACTATTTCAAATAAATCTAAATTAACTAAAGATTCGATGTGACTTAAACAAAACAGCATTTTTGACAAGATGGCGCATGTCATGACGTCATCTATGACGATTCGCGGGACGTCGTATGTGAGCGCGGTCAAATCGATATTATTGTAACTCGGAACGTGGCCTTAAAGAATGACGTTTCTTTTTTTTTTGCTTTTTACGGATAGGGCTTTAGCCACGTACAAAATGGGGAATTCAAAGTTTTCTTTATTACAGAAAAAAACAAAAGTTATATTTGAGTGAAAGTTTTATTTATTAAAAACGTATAAGTTGAAATTATCTATTTAATTACGAAGTTGCATGAAATGAGCAATCTATTTGTACTATTGAGCACGACCTTTTTTGTATCGAAACTTTTTGGGAACAAAGCAACTAAACCAATAAAAAAAAAGCTATAACTCACTAGTGAATAATAGTAGGTAATGAAAAAGTTACAGTTTGATAATAGGTGTCATTATGTGCCTAATTGCGGTGAAATTAGAGCCATTTTATGAGCAAGTGTGTTGAAAAATAGGTTTTTTTTTAATAAAAATAAATGTAACTGAAAATTATTATTTCCTACCATGAACTTCTATTCCTAAACCAAACTTGTCTATCTTTTCGTAGAGTGAGTGAGTCCCATCACTACGAAATTTCTCGAACTCCAAACAGGTTTATAGGTAATTCACAGCTTGATATCTTTGTTTTTTTCCATGACAATGAGTAAGTTTTTACAGTAGGTAATTAGAAAGTATAGTTGATTATTGTGCAGTTTAGACTAATTATTAAAATTCTGAAACACACAGTACCATGTAAAATTAGCTAGTATATTAACATGGTCGATTAGTTCTCTCTTCCAGAAAATCTTATCATATTACAAATTATACTGGCTTATTTTTACAATATAAAGGTACAGACGCCAGCAGGTCAACCTACCCGAAACTGTTAAAATTTCCCAATTCAACATGAACCTTATGCTTACGATATAAAGTTGAAAATCTATCAAATGAATTTGACAGATTGGAGTAGCTTGATGTGCTGGCGTCTGTACATAAAGGTTTATGTCGTATTCTTGTAACATTTTTGTTAATTGTAACACTCAATATCTCGGATATGAACGTTTACAAAGTCATGCATTTTATGTAGTACGCGAATTCATAAAAAATGGCTCGCATCGTATGGAAGTTTGAGTTTCAATAATATGAATGTTAGGTTCAACTTTCAAAAAACATTGATGTTAGATTACTTGTCTATTCAAAAAGAAACTAGCAAAATTTCGTGCAAATTAACATTGTAATTTTTCAGAAATCATCATAACACTGGAACAAACACACTTTCAACCGTTTGTCCATTTTCAACAAGTGTCTATAAAACGCTTTTGAATTTTGTTTTGAAGTCTTTATTAACTGAAACATCTGTTATTTTTTTTGGTACCTACAATAGGTAATTTAAGACTGGTGCGGAAAAGTTGATATTAAAACAAAGTCCACCAGAATATTAAAAAAAAAAAACTCATTCACTCACATTTTAATCATTTAACTTTGAGTAGACATTTGGTTTCAATTATGTTTAAAAAAAACAAAATTTTGTAATTTAAATTCATTTTCTCAGTTATTAATTAGTTACCAATAATTTCAACAAAGGTATCAGATAGTAGCAATTAGGTATTAGATTTTAGTATTTTAAAGGTGATCGGTCATTTTGGCCAGTCATTGTGAATTTCTGATGTTCATGTACAGTCGCTAGCAGCACCCTAATAGGGTATTTTCCAATTTAATCAAACTATTTTAATTTGAAGATTGGGACGATATATTTGACAGAAAAATAAAAAACAAATGTATTTACTTAAATCCATTTTTACAGTTAAAAACGATAAAAATCAAATTTCGTTTTCGTTGTTTTGAATTTACCGCCAAAACGCTCCTTACGATGACTTTTTATCACGTGACATCGTGACGCCAGCTTTGTGTAAACGGCACCGGTACAAATACTTTGTTTGGCGCAGTTTTAGAAGTATTTGTGCACAGAGGCACCGTACGCCAGTAATTCCACTTTCTATGCATAAAATCTTGTTAATTATTAACTCGACATTCACTTGTTTACTTACTAACTACTTTGGTTTACACAAAGTTGACATCACGTGATAAAAAGTCATCGTAACGAGCGTTTTGGCGGTAAATTCAAAACAACGAAAAGTAAATTTGATTTAAATTGTTTTTAATTGAGAAAATGGATATAAATCAATTTACTTTTCTTTTTCTGTTACATATTTCGTCCCAATCTTCAATTTAGAATACTTTTCAATAAATTGGAAAATACCCTATTGCGTAACTCACGATTGATCATAATTGGTTTCGTCTTCACAGTTAAACAATATTCATTGCGTTATTTATGTTGTCGAACAGACACATTTTTCGAACATATGAAGCAATGGTTTAACAATCCGTTTCAAAACGATACAGATTATGATGAATCGTGAGTTACGCAATTAGGGTGCAGGTCAAGCTATCCCAAACTGTCAAATTTTCCCAATTGAACATAAACCTTATTCATTTGTAATAAAGTTGAAAAACTATCAAAGAAATTTGACAGATTGGGGTTGCTTGATGTGCTGGCCTCTGTACATACCAAAATGTCTTTTTTCAGGCCTATCTTTCAATAAGCCAAGACTGCTTCAAGGCATTCAAATCTTTATCTACTTATACGCGTTTAAATCGAAATAAATTCCCGGTTTGTCTATTTGACCTCCACCTAAAGTATACCCGTTGTATAGTTTGATGCGGTGTTCACAATCATTTTGAGAAATAATTCCGAGTATTAAATTCGTTAAGCTGTTGGTTCCGGCTGTCGTTCGTAGATTTTTGAGTCGTTACGGGTCGTCAGAATCCCGAAAGTCTGACAGCCAGTCTTGCCTGGCTAGGAGGTATTGTATTACCCAGTAACTGGGTTGTGGAGGTCAAATAGGCAGACACTTCATGTAGAAACATTAGTAAGTATTTAGCTGCATCCGGTTAGACTGGAAGCTGACCTCAACATGATTGATAAAAAAGCTAGGTAGATGATGATTTCGGAAATCCAGAATGTTTATGTGTATAAAACATTAATTTTAAACTTACATGAATACTAAAGACATCTCGATGTTTCGTCAAGTCGTCAACACGTGCGAAACAGGGATTGCTGGCTAGTAAATAATAAAACACAATAATATTCTGTAAGTATGTATGTATTTTGTCAAAAAGAGATCAAACATGAATCATTTGTAGATTTTTTAAAGATTGTAATCAGAGCATTATTCTTAAAAAATAACAGCGTTCTTTTTAAAACAGCCTAATTCATTACATTTTACATTAGTTAAATATACATTTATATTATAATATTTAGCGATTGTACTCATGGCAGGCGGTCTTGACAATTGATAATATAATTTACCTCTTTTTAGCGCTTAGATCTCAAAGTGCTGTCTCTTTCTATCATTCCCAAAATATAGATCACCGTCGCTAAATTGACATAATTATGTAGAATGCGAAAATATTATCTTAAAAAATAATAACTTTTGTAAACAAAACGAAAGCAAGTCTTAAAGTACTCTTAAGATCAGCGTTATTTTACATAAAATAAAAATATATCTTTAAAACCTATGTTATTCGGTACTTTATTTTTGTTTCAGTATAAAACACTAAAACAGTTGTCTATGTCAAACTTTATGCTCCTTTCTTGATGGGCAGTCATAGTTAAAGTAATAATACTTCGAATGAAAGTGAAAATAGGCGTATTTTACGCACCACACACAACTGGTATACACAAGGTCTGACCAATACTATGCCTGGACTATAACCTTTAAGTTTTTCGGTTGGTAGTCAGGCTTTGAAGTGTCGACTCCATCTTGTTTTTTTTTTTTTAAATATATTACGTAACGTTATAATTAATTCCGATATTCCATTTACATACAGACCAAACAATTTCATTTAATTCTCCATAAACAGGGCAGGAGTTTCACTTTTATACGAATAAATATTTATTTTTCTATGACAGAGTACAAAATGGCATGTACAGAACGCCTAGTCTATTTTGGCAAACAGTTAAAGTTAACATAAACGTATGAAATAATTTCCGTGCATGTTACTAGGCATACTGTATTGTTGATACAGCCTGCTCCAATGCCTCTTAAAATAAGAATTATTACTAAAATAACCTTTATTCTGACTCTTTGATAAATTCTCGTGAAATTCTATGATTTTAAACTCCAGCAAGGATTATCAAAGCTTCAGATCAGGTATTTATAAGTTTTAACATAATCAACGTAAATCTATAACAACTTAAAAGTATTATATTGGTAACAAAATGTAAAATAATGGTCGAAAAATAAGCCATTGTTAAGGTATTTCAGAAAGAGTCTTTTTTTCGTTTTTTTCGAGGGTGGGAAATCATCAAATAACTTCTCCCGCTCTGGGTGGAGCAGGAGGGCGTGTCAGACTTTTACTGACTAAAACCCACCCGTGTTCCCTCAGTTGGTTTAGTTGGCCATTTGTTGTCTATGGTTTGGTAACTTATACCAAAACATAAAAGATGACAGGAAACATTCCATAAAATATCTTAATAATGCCTAATATAAACAACGTATTCAATACATTTTTTAACCATGTTTAAAGTACTTCCCAATTTCTAAATCTTACATCAACTAACTTGTATTGTGTATTTTCGCATCATCAAGATTCCATAGACGAGTGATTTTAACTTTTGTTCAGTTTCAAATTCTCATTACATTGACATTTTCGTTACCAAAAAAGGCACATAATTATTTTTTTATTTTATACCATTATATCCTCCTTTTGGGGTAGACCTTTGTCCAGCAGTGGACTTCTTTCGGCTGAAATTATGATACCGTTGTATTTATCTAGGTGCCGGATGACGCGAAATAATATCATTACCATAAACCTACGAATAATTAAAAATAACGTGTTTAACGCACAACCATGTCGATCAATATTATACAATATATTTATCAAAAATATTCTTTTATCAATTAATTTTAACATATACAACTTGTTTTTCGGTAAAAAAAAGTATTTGCTTCAGCTCATTTTAACTTTTTGGGAGCGAATTTGTCATATTATTCCTTATAAAGATTATTTTGTTTAAAACTACACCTCTAAATACTATCATCTACATTCTCGTCATTTTGTATTGAATGAAGCCAGAGGGCTATAGACTAGCCACTGGACTAAATTTATTTATTACATTGTCCAAAACAAGTGATTTGTAACTATCGCATTTATTAACTCTGTGTATGCAAAACAACAGAATCAATTTTTAAACATACCTGATTGCCTTTTATGAAAAAAAAAAATCGAACAAAAGCAATTATATGTCTGTGAGCAAAACTTATCTATTGCTATCCTTTATTCCCAGAAACTGTCAAATTAGATAAAAAACTTTCATTGAATTTGAGACGACATTTTGGAAAATGGGTCCTAAAAACCTATTTTATTTTAGTCGTTTGACATTTCTAAACTTTATCTGTCTCTGTTGCATTCTGCCTGTTACAAAAATATAGTCTTATTTCATAGTTTTAGTTAATTTCAAACAGAAAAAAAACGTACGTCGTACGTACGTCTGAATTCTGCGAAAGGTTAAGTAAGGTGAGTGTAGTACACAAATTTCGCCAGTTAAGTAATAAGTCGTATGTAATACGATAGGGGGGGTGAGCTCACACAACTCTGGAAGATGTTGATCTTACTTTTCGATTATTAGAACTATTCATTTGGGACTGTGAAAGTCATTAAAAACATTGGCAAGTTTGAATTCCACCCGCTTCCCTTCCTACATGACCGCTGATGACTACCAGTACGATCTGCACTGTTATTTTCGGACGCTACCTGTCAACGTCAATATTTTGACGTTGACATTTGCACAGTTAAGACAATCGGGATAAACAATCACTACACCATGTAGACTGTTTTTTTTTATGCCATAGTGACAGAAATATTCGGCCATAACATAACAAAGAACACTATTTAGAGTTTTCTTAAAAAATGTTTTAGTATAAAACCTGTTTTCGAAATTGGCGGGTTTTCTCACCGAAAACCTATTGAAATACATAGTTTTTTTTTCAAATACTAATTAGACCGAATATTAAAAAAAATGTCTATGGTTAGAGCAACTGCTTTAGCGCAGCCAAAAATATTTTGAGTGCAACTAAAGATTGTTTTAGGGACGTATATATTAAAAGTCAAATTAAAACAAATTGGATAATTCGTGTTAAAATATGTATTCTAAAGTTTGGCTAATGTATGTTCGTAGGTTTTTATTGACAAAGATTCAAAGTATTTTGCTATTAGTGTATCTGCGAAAGTTTTTTCCAGCCAAAACGCTAAGACACTAAGTTTGTGTAGCTTCTCTAGTTTTTAGTAAGAAGAAGATTTAAGTAATTTTTAATATGGGTAGGTATCTCAAAAAAAGTAATTTGTCATACCTACCGCCGACTGAGCCAGAGAAAATTCAATCTTATTTAATAGCAATAAGACTCAATCTTAAATGCATAAGGAAAAAGTTTAGGTCACTATTTTGCTTTTGATTCAATACTCTAATTGGAGTCTTGCGTTATTTATGTCACTGGTTATCACTCTGAAAGCTAAAGTGACGTGAGTCTGACGTGGGATGTCATTTGGAATTGACACTAATGACAGCTCTCTTCACCGATTTTTAAACTACTTCAAAAAGAAGGAGGTTATTTATTCGAAATGTTTATATTTTTATTTTTTTATGTATGTGTCGGGCGTAACTCCGTCATTTATAGACGGATTTGCAAAATTATTTTTTGTTCGAAAAGGGTTTATTCCGAAATGGACCCATTTCATATAGATCTGATGATGCGTTTCAGGGACAGACAACGGAACTCTTCAACAAATCACGTCAAATCAACCGCGATTGCTGCTATCGCATAAATGTGTGCCCAAGGATGATGAAATTTCAAATTGGTGTGGGGTAGGTATTATCTAAAAAAAATACAGTATAGACCTAAGTTGTCTCTTTGCATACTGATTTCTTTAGTTCCATTTTCAGGCACGGGCCAGGTAAGTAAGTGGCGCTGTAATTGTGTGTTTTAACGGCATTTTTTAAGGAAGTCCAACACTTCTTGTGGGTAGTTCTGTCTGGTGGTCGTCTTCGCAGCCAGGCGGGCGAGGTCCAATGGGGTTTTCGTGCTGTGGGAGAGAAAAATAAATTGTTTTAAATCTAATCTATATAAATAAAAAGAGAAGTCCTGACTGACTGACTGACTGACTCATCAACGCCCAGCCCAAACCCTTGGACCTAGAAAGCTGAAATTTTGCACAGCGGTTCCCTTTATAACGTAGACAAGGAATAAGGAAGGATTTTTCGAAATTCAAACCCTAAGGGAGTTAAATAGGGGATGGAAGTTCCGCGCGGGCGAAGCCGCTGGCAAAAGCTAGTTATATATAAAAGAAGAAACTGACTGACTGATCAATCAACGCACAGCCGAAACTACTAGGACTAGGAACGTGAAATTTTCCACACGGCTTCCTTTTATAATGTAGGGGAGCACTAAGAAGGGGTTTTTGGAAATTCGACCTTTAATGGGGTGAAAAGGGGGGATTTTGTTTGTATGAAAAATCTTATTCCTTGAGTTAATAAACTTAAAACTTGGTACAAATACTTAGTTAAGTAAATTATAAGGTTGGTCATTTATTGTTTTTCTAAACTACCCCCTAAAGGGGGATACTTAGTACGATTAAATGTTTTTATTTAAAAGAAATTTTAAAAATAAATTATAAACACAACAATCTAGTGCTTGGCTGAAAAGAAAATTGTAATTTTGTTTGTATTTAATTAAATAATCACGAAAAACTAATATAAATGCGTTGTTGCCAACCCGCGTGGAATGAACGCTCTTAAGTATATTGTGTAGTTTCTTTCTTTTTTTATACCTTAAATTAACAAAATTCGTTCCGCGTGGTTCCGGACGTAAAAGCACTTTCCCATTTCTTCCCGTGGGTGTCGTAGAAGGCGACTAAGGGACTTACTAGAGAATGGGCTGCAGCGTTATCTATGCATTTTACCACCATACTGCGGTCGCCAACCTGCCTGCCAAGCGTGGCGATTATGGCAAAACCCAAAATTACTTCTCACCTTAAGTTAGGATGATGCGCCAGACTTTTCCACTCCTTGCGTGGCATCTGGTTGAACATCATCAGCACCAGTTGCAGGTCGCAGTGAGCCGAGTTCACGGCCAGGTGGAGTGCTGTGTCGCCACCTTTTAGATCCTGGGCAAATATTATGTGTTTTGTTAATGAAAGAATGTAACAGAAAATTATACAAATCTTTTTTTGGCATGTGATTATTTGGATACTCTTTATAGGGTATTACACCCATTTTTGAAAAGTGTCCTAGTAAGATTCTAAAGTGCAAATAAATCACAACAAAAAAATCATTTTTTTTTTATTTAATCTATTAGTGCCGTGAAATTTAAATTTAACATTTTTAAATTTCGCGCGTAATTTGACGAAGACATTGGACAAAGTGGACGCAATATTGCTCTGTAGGTATAACGTCAAATTGCGCTGATATTTTTTAAGATAATTGTTTATAATTTAAAACATGAGTTATTCTTTGGTTTGCGATTCCTGAATGCAAAATATGATCTAAATAAAAATTACTTTGGTTACGAAAATAATAAAAGTACAAAGTTGTTCAATTGACACGCCGTGTGACGTAATAACATGGCGGCTACTATTTCATGGTGTTCAAAAATAGATTTAAAAAAGAACTGAAATCTCTGAATTGAATTTTAAAATGTATTTTGTTATTTCATGAACGAAAAGTAGTGTTATCCGACTGCATTTTGCCTAAGCTATCTCAATTATATATTTTTAATATTTTTCTCATATGTAGAGTAAAATACCCTTATAAGTTATTTATTGTATACAGAGAGAATATGAATAAGAGCTGTTACTCACCCCGTCAGTGATGTTAAAGCCGGCGTGTGCTAACAACACGTGTACGGTGTGAAGTCGGGGGGTAGAGGCGCTGTGTTGACTGCAAGCCACATGCAATGCTGTATAACCTGAACAAATTGAACAATTATATTAAAACATAACATCAATTAAAAGTAATATTAATAGCATGTAGGGGCTTGTGGCTAAATAACAATAGCTGCACGGGTCGATCGACCAGGTTAAGCTACGCTTGCCGCGGTTGGTCCGTGGATGGGTGACAATATTTACATACCAAGACCCCGCCGTGCCTCGGAAAGCCGTTGGTCCCGGCTGTCATTTGTGGATCTTTGACAGTCGTCACGGGTCGTCAGAAGCCCGAAAGTCTGACAACCAGTCTTACCAAGGGGTATCGTATTACCCAGTAACTGGGTTGTGGAGGTCAGATAGGCAGTCACTCCATGTAAAATACTGGTATTCTGCTGCATCCGGTTAGACTGGAAGCCAACCCCAACATAGTTGGGAAAAGGCTAGGCAGATGATGATTAATAGTATGTACTTGTATCATCATCATTTCAGCCGAACGACGTCCACTGCTGGACATAAGTCTCCCCCAAAAGGGGGGATTTGCCATAATCGCCACGCTTGGCAGGCGGGTTGGCGATCGCAGTATGGTGGTAAAATGCATAGAGAACGCTGCTGCCCATTTTCTAGTAAGTCCCTAAGTCCCTCCTTCTACGACACCCATGTACAATTGTACATGTATCCAGGATAAAAATTTAACCAGTGCGCAAATTGTAACCATGAATTCAGCATATCAGTCTAGACAATTTTCGTCGGTGAACAAAAAAGAATCAGAATCATAGAAAACTGCAATACCTACGCGGTCAAAATGTATGGAACAGCTGTTTTTTTTTTTGTATAACCGACGAAAAAATTCTGCGCTGGGGGTTCTGGAATGATACGCTGAATTCATGGTTACAGTTTGCGCACTGGTTAAAAATTTACCCTGTATAACAAAAAACAGAGAGAAAAGAATCGCAGGACTGTTAAGCGAAGAAGCTACCCAAGCAGCAAAAACTAGTACTATAAAAAACCATAGAACGTTTTGTAAAAACCTGTCCTTGGTCCTATAAAACCCCAAAGAACGTATCTTTTATTCGGAAGTGGCGCATTTATATCTCTGTTCAGTGACAAAATAATTTTATTGCAGTGTTCCAAATGACGAAACAGTCCATTAAAATCTATGTAACAGCGATTCAGGTCTCAAAATAGTGATGTACTGGCTACTGTAGGACCTTTTAGAGTACTTTTTCATACTATACAAGAGTTTATACAAGAGTTTAGTTTCCTTTACCTCACATTTTTCATTCACCATTCATTATTTTACATTCGTGATAGTGCAGAGTGCAAAAAATAATTAAAATAATTTTACAAAGGATACAAGCAATCTGAGGTGAGTAAGATTTTATTTTGTTATTATAATATTAGTCTATTACGGTGGAAATGATGTGCGACTGCAGCTTTACTGATAAACTAGGGATAGGTTTACCATGAATTTAAAGTGCCCCCCTCGAATTGTTGAGCTTTTACTAAAATATTTATCATATAAAGTGATTTCGATATTCTAAGAGCCATTATAGTACTTGCCGTGATAATGTTTTCACTGTCAGTCAACGTGGATTCAACCAAAAATTAGGGTTCTATGTGAGCATGACTGAATATTAACACAGTGTTTTTTTTACTATTTTTCTGAAACGGAATGACTGCTGAAAACTGCTGTCAACATTGTGTTTTTAGAAGTTTTTTTAAAATATTAACTTGCAATGTATGTATGTTTGTCCAGGTGGATTCTTACAACTCAATTTTGAAGCAGATATCTTAAACCGATTGAGCTGAAATTTTGCATGCATATGTATATCGCGTGACAATGCAATATTATGATAACATGGAGCTGATCTGATGCTGGAGCTGGAAGGTGGCCATAGGAACTCCGCAATGACACGACTCAACCCCAACGAATTTGGCTTCGTTTGATTCGTATTGATGAGTACTTTGATTCTATCTGGTAACCAGGGCCTGATGCTGGAGCTGGAAGGTGACCATTAGAACTCCGCACTAAATCGACACAACCCTATCGAGTTTGGGCTCGTTTGATTCGTATTGACGAGTTCTTTGATCCTATATGGTAACCAGGGTCTCATGCTGGAGCTGGAAGGTGGCCATAGGAACTCCGCAATGACACGACCCAACCCTGTCGAGTTTAGGTTCGTTTGAAAACATTCCCAATCATAACTAAAAAATAAAAAACAAATTAATGGTAAAAAATAATAAAAGTGGCGGTTTGACAGCTTATCTATAGAAAATATGTCAAACCGCTATTTTTATTCCTCAGATAAAAGTTATCTGACTATTGAAAAATCAGCCCTAAGAGTCCTGTTTTATACTAGCTTTAAATTGAATATTCCTGTGAAGAGAATATTCTAAAATTGTATGTTTTTGACATATTTTAGGTACCTGATATTGTATAAGCTGAGTTAATTATGTGGGTTGATTTTAACGTAAGATCAAGACTGATAGAAGAATGAGAAATGAAAGGTTTTTCTTTTTTAGTTCAAAATAAAGAATCATTTAATTAATAAAGATTTTTATTTATATACCATCTGCGTAAATAATCTTAAGAATTAGTAAAATGTCTTTATTATACAGTATGTAATAATAGCACAACATATGTTGATAAGCATAGCAAATGTTGATAAGCATCTGAATGTAATGTATATTTCAAGATTATGAATCCAATCTTTTTCGAATGTTGAATCATTGCTTGAAGATTCAGAAAAATCGCTGGAGTCAGGACTCTCTGTAGAAATCTTTGTAAGACACATTTTGTACGGAACCGTATCCCGTAATTGTGATAGAAACATTTATCTACATGTATGTGCCACTTTTGCGTCATTATAGTGATAGATACCCAATTATAATACTAACAAGCGCATTGCTAGGCACCAAAAAAGTTGTAATACAATAATTCTGCTCTATAATAGTGTCTGTGTGATATGCTTATCGGAAAAATTATAATATGCATCTAAAAACTATTATAGTACACTGACGTTCTATTAGCGTGATCTGAAATTAGCTTACATCACAAAAACACTCTATTGTAAAGTTTTTGTTACTAATACTGCACACGTACTATAACAGCGATCTGAATATCCACAATATCACAATATCGGCCTGTAGTTGCGTGTTCATCACTGCTATAACGAAACTACTATTACAGTTCGTTTAGAACTCTTATTACGCTAATCAGATAAATAGACGCACCTGTTAACAATTTTATAGAACAATATTATTATGTACTAGTTATATTAGAACTTGCTATAGTACTTGACTATAACGGTTGTATAATATGGCGTAGTAAACGTTTACATTCTTTGTTTATAGGTATTTTTAGCTCTCTAAGCATTTAGAGCAATAATGTACTGTCGAACGCTTTTATGCAACACTCTGGCACCGCTAAAACCTTAATAAATCGTTTATAGAGCTTTTTAGAGTTATGAGCTGAAATAATAGGACTGAATTGCTGGTTGGGTATCTCAAAGTCCCATTTGGAAAAATACAATTTAGAGGTATGAGGAACAGGTGTAAAGTTCACTCATACCTATAGTATGTTGATAAAGGAGGATCCTCCGACCAGACGGGTATTGTGTCTGGTCCGGGCAACTGCCCGACAGTTGATGTCGGGATTTTTGTAAATGTTTGAGTGGCGTGGTAAACTCTGATTGCGCGATGTAGAATTGCTTAGATAGTTCGCCTGTTGCATTGTAGATGGCGCCACTTTTCTTTTTGCGTTTTTCTATTTTTGTTGCGAAGCATTTTTATTTGTAGTGCCGCTACAAAACAATGCTCACCATCAGCGTTGGTGTGGTGCAGCCTGAACAGCGGGGGCTGGTCGTCGTGCGCGCGCACCAGCTCACTGAGCACGGCGGAGCAACGGTCGCCTGCGCGTGCGCACGCGGTCACTAGGTCGTCGCCGAGCGCGTCTACCTGTGCACGGAATTATATTTTTAATCTAAATACTAATATTAAAGCTGAGTTGGTTTATTTTTACATATTGTGGATGGGAGAACGTTGTAAGGCCTTACAGACTGTAGATTTGTAGACGATTTTCTATTCTGTATTCGTCTAAGTACCTGATACTTATTGACAGGCCTGCACTGTCCTCCCATACATTTTATCTCTGAAAACATTGTTAATACCAATCATTTTTAAAAGAGTAACCGTGGAGTTTCTTGCCGGCTCTTCTCCATAGGAAACAACATTTTGGAACCGTGCACCTAGCTTCTGACGTTTCATAAGTGCCCATGCAGGTTTATATGAAATAAAAATATTTTGATTTTTGATTTTTTTGACAAATACAGCTGAAGCGCATCCCGTACGTCGCTACACAATAATAAACATTAAACATACGCTTGGAAACACACATAATACAGCTAAAATGTTAATTAATAACATTAAATTATACTAGATTCTGCCCGCAACTTCATCTGCGTCAAATTTCTTGCACTCCGACCCACCCCGTTTTTTTTTTTTTTTTTTTCGCATCGAATCGTCTGGCCGCGCCAGTACTTCGCATTCGTGACTTTTTTTTTCTCTTAGCTCAGCTCCTAAGCGTCTTAGCGTGATGTTATATAGCCTATAGTATTCCTCGATAAATGGGCTATCCCACACTAAAATATTTTTTCAATTCGAACCAGTACTTCCTGAGATTAGGGCGTTCAACCAAACAAAAAAAAGTCTTGAGCTTTATAATACACATATGTATTATAAAAATAATATATTTAGTAAAAATAGGAGGAAAAAAAATCAGCTGTTCCTTACATTAATGTTCGTATAACTCATCAAAATGTAGGGAACAGCTGATATATTTTTCACGATTTCAGGTGTGGTCAAATAGTAAAAGTTGTTCATGAATAATGATGAGTACAATGACCTCTTACGAAGTACGAAGTACAATGACCTCTTACGCAGTACAATGACTTCTTAAGAGGTTTTTTGTGTTTTTCAAATAACCCTATATATATTTGATGTATGAGTGCTTACCTCGTGAAAGATTTGCTCCTTGCTAGTGACGAGGGCGGCGTCCGACTTGATGGCCGTGCGTACACACTGCACCAGGTAGCGAGTCAGCAGCGGGCGGTGAGGGCAACGCAAGGCGGCAACCTTCAGGAGACTGAGGCCGGCTGTGGACGAGACAAGACAAAGATTAGAATAATTTGAAAAAACAAAACTGTCTTTCGAACATGATTAGGATATCGTCAATACCAGTGTTTCTCGGCTTAAGCATTTCAGCTGAAAGACGCCCACTGCTGGACATAAGCCTCCCACAAATGGTGGCTTTTGCTATAATCGCCACGCTTGGGAAGCGGGTTGGAGATTGCAGTATGGTGGTAAAATGCATAGAGAACGCTGCTGCCCATTCTCTAGTAAGTCCCTTAGCCGCCTTCTACGACACCCACGGGAAGAAATGGGATGGTGCTATTCTTTTACGTCCGGCACCACACGGAAAACTTCACCACGGAAAAGAAATTGTTTGCTATGGATGATGTTTTATATATTAGTATGAGTCGATCGTGTATTACGTTATGTGCTAGATACCTATTATGTACCAGCCTTTTTTTGTTGTTTTCATGTTACCTAAGTGTTTAACAGTGGAAACTTGTAAATAGCCTACAGTTTCATATTATTTAATAACACTTTATGCTTTTTTTTTATGGTAGGAAATCATCAAATAACTTCTACCGTTCTGGGTGGAGCAGGAGGGCGTGTCAGACTTTTACTACTAAAACACAGCCGTGTTCCTTCAGTTGCCTGTGTGCCAAGGGCCACGGTATCACTTTCGACCAACCCGCACCCCTGGAACACTGTTTATGTTAGTTGTAAGTTTCCCGAATAGAATAAAATAAAATTGTTACTTTAGGGGGCGTCCATTAATTACGTGAGGCGTTTAGGGGGGGAGGGGGTCGAGTTGAATCTCACTCAATCTCACGTGGGGTAGAGGGGGGTCTAAGCAATTATCACGTAATAAAAAAAAAAACGCAAAGAAACAAAGTAATAATAGGTCTTTACCTATGAAATTACCGTTTTGTATGAAAAAATTTAAACGAATTTTTTTCATGAATTTTTTATTTGTATTAATCGAAGTAATCACCCATGCAATCAATGCATCTTTGCCATCGCAGTGGCAGTTTATTGATGCCCTTCTTAAAGAAATCAGCTGGACGGGAGGCAACAAATTCTTCAAAGGCATTTTGTACTGCCTCTCGGGTATTAAATTTTTTTCCCGCCAAGAAGTTATCCAAATTCTGGAAAAAGTAGTAGTCTGTAGGCGCAAGGTCTGGTGAGTAGGGCGGATGACGGAGAGCTTCCAACCCCAGTTCTTGCAACTTGGAGACCGTCTGCTGTGCAGTATGAGGTCGCGCGTTGTCGTGCAGGAGCAGCGGAGACGAGCGATTGACCAATGCTGGTTGGAGATGCGCCAGCTTCTCCATCATTGTGTTCAGTTCTTCACAGTACACATCTGCAGTAATGCTCACCCCGTTTGGTAAGAAGCTGTGATGAATCACACCGGCGCTAGACCACCAAACAGTGACCATCACTTTTCTAGGGGTAAGTTTTCGTTTAGGGCATTGTTTAGGTGCTGAACCAGGATCCAACCAACTTGCTGAGCGCTTACGGTTATCAAACAGAATCCATTTTTCATCGCAGGTAACAATGCGGTTCAAAATTCCTTCATTTGTGTGTCTGTTGAGCAGTGCAAGGCACGTCTCGACGCGTACTTCGCGCTGGCGATCATTGAGTTCGTGGGGCACCCATTTGTCAAGCTTTTTTACCTTGCCAATTTGACGCAAATGGACCAATATTGTTTTGACGCTAACGTCGAAAGCTGCTGCTAATTCAGCCGTAGATTGTGTATCATCAGCTTCCACAATCGCCTTTAATTCGTCATTGTCGACCAAAGTCTTCGGACGACCGCTAGGTTCATTTTTCAGGTCGAAATTTCCAGAACGGAAGCGAGCAAACCAATAACAGGTGGTGCGTTGGTTTGTAGTGTTAGCTCCGTAAACGTCGTTGATGTTGCGTGCCGCTTGTGCCGCGTTGCTGCCACGACGGTACTCATATTCCATAATTACTCGAATTTTTAACGTATCCATGATGACGAAAAATATTGAAATGCGATGAAAATGTAACACTAATCAATAAAGAAATGACTACTTTTAGAAAAAAAAATCCATGTTTTTAAAATAAAATTAATTTGAAATTAGAATTCTTAGCCAAACAAAAATTATTTTGATTTGAAATGGCCAGTACTGCAGAACGGCAATTTCATAGGTAAAGACCTAATATTACGAGAAAACCGGGTTAAATTATGTAAAACATGTTTTTCCGCCAATATGAATAAATCCTACAAAATAATATTTATCGCGGTTATGCGAACGCCACAAAGTAGCACAGTAGCTCCTCGATGGTTAAACCGCCACCGGCCAGCCAAGCCAGCCAAATGCAACGCATAAATCCAACGCAAATAGGCACAGATTAACGTTTTTACACTAATAGCACGTATTTGAAATATCTCACGTACGATTATGAGAAGGGGGTGGGGGTCGAGCCAAATCTCACGACATCTCACCAAAGCGGGGGTGGGGGTCGAAAATTCGCCAAAATTGCCTCACGTAATTAATGGTATTATTATTATTATTTATTTCCTATTTTTTTTAGTTCAGCTAACTACAAAAGCGTAATTTCTCAGCTTTTCTTTTTTTTTTGGAATTATTGAATTGTCATCGGTCCTCGATACATCTACAAAGTTTAAATGAAATCTGACCCTATGAACTGGGTCAAAATCAAGTCCAAAGGGACTACTTTGGACTTAATTTTGACCCAGTTCATAGGGTCACACGGTTCACCTGAAGAAGATAAAATAGATTCTTCACAGGCAAAGATAATAAAAGCGTGTTAAAATAGACATAAACATACCATCTCCGACGAACAGAGCAGGGTCCTGGGCCAGTACCCTCTCGCAGACGAGCCCAAACAGCCCGTACTGCACGTCCTCCTTGTCAGAGTCAGTCGCCAGATTGAACAGAATGTGATGGAGGACGCTGGAATGGAAATAAAATGAGGTTATAGTTGATTAAAATGGCTTCCTACTGCAAGGTCCGCACGGCGACATTCAAGCTATACATTTCCAGTATACGCTGACTTCTCATTATACAAAAGCGCTATACAAAGCGAGGTCATTTTATTTCGGATTATTCACTTATCCATATTTGTGTTACTAAGTACCTAAGAACTAAATTAGTAAAAATCATAATACAACAGAAAAGACACGTGGAGTGCAATCCATTGTCTAATAAAAGGACCGTCTTTCCGTTCTGCTCTTATTTTCAAAATGATGAAACTGGAAATGTATTCCATGGTTGCTTGGAAGAGATCGCAGAAAGCGATAAGGCCGCCCATTGTATGTTTTTAGTTTTAAATATTTATTTTTATAGACTTTTTTTGAAATTTCATATAGATCTAATGATGCGTTTCGGAGAAAGAAAGACATATTCAAAGGCGCGGTGATTTTGGCAAATCATGCAATCACCGGGTCCGACACCGGATCCGGTGATTGAAATTCATCATTCACTTCATTCAGCTGCTTCCGGTTAGACTGGAAGCCGACCACAACATAGCTGGGAAAAGGCTAGGCACATTGAATTTTCAATGCGTTATTTTGCTATCAAGCTGACGAGTTCTTCAAAAATGACGTTAATGGGTTTTATTGTATTGTTAAAATTAAAGCGATTGTCATATTGTATTAATCAGAAATTGTGTTAGGTAAAAGGTCTACCTGCATGCATCATGTAGGTACTTATTACATACCCACATACTTAAACAATTTTCCTTACACGAATAGGTACCTACCCACAATTATATAACTAATTTGAATTCACATGGTAAAATCAAAGTTATATTAGAGAGAGAAGAAAAATGTTTGGGCATCTTGTCTCTGTCACTCTCATATTGTCTATGTTCAAGGTTCATATAACACTTGTACGGTGTTGTAGGCGCATTATTTTGATTTGACAATTAAACATCTTTTAATTTAACTACAAAGGGGAAGGCGCCAGGTAAGCTCACGACATTTTAATACAGTTCATATAATCCCATCAACTGACTAAGTATTTCGAAATCATTAAATGTGTGGAAATGAACTTCATGATTTTAATGATTATAATTCCCTGAAAATTACAAACACCGTAAGAAAATTTGAATTTCGCGCGCTTCGCCGTAAAGGTAAAAATGCTCGCCATTTTTTTTTTTTTGTAAAGACATTTCATGACGTGTTCAGAAGTCGGACATTGTCGTTTTTTACTTCCTATTTTATCTTCAAGAATCAAAATGACGCAATGGCGTACCGTTATTCGTCCTTTAACAAAACTATTGTTTTTCTTTTTTCTTTATAGGTGAATCATTCTTATTTTGCTCCCATCAAATTAAATTACATGTTCACCAGACGATTGACGCATTTGTTCAAGCTAGGAGGAAAATATTATTTAAATTATATCATTTGTTATCAACATACCATGTTAAAGTAAAATTCTCGAAAGAATAATTATGGCGTGAAATGTATACGAGTGTTGCCGTATATCAAAATATTATGTAGCTGTGTTCCAAATAAGGTGACTTGTGGTTAGGGATGTTCCGATAGCATCAAAGTATCGATACCTACTCATATCAATGATCTCAAATTATTTATCGATACTACTCATTTAAATACTCCTAAAGAATCGATACTTACTTATATCGATAATTTTAGTTTTCTTTTTCTAAGGTAATGTTAAAAGAAAATAAATTCGTGAGGATAAAAATTTATAGTAAGGAAATTAAGAAATTTTTATTTATTATAATATCATTGTTTTTATGTTAACAAAGCAAGACTGACTGGTTGGACAGTTAACTGACAATACAATACCAACCAAACAATTATCAAAATGGTGGCTCACAGTCAGTGGCCAGTGGCTTTCTCGGTCTCGACTCGGGTGAAGTCGGACGGGTTCGGCTCGCCTGGCTGGCACGCTTCACCAAAAGAAAACCGAGCGTGATTGGGATAAAAGATTTCACTCTCTCGTTCTCTCTGATTCGTTCGGAAATTCTTTTTTTTTATTCGTTCGGATATTTTAAATAAGATCAGTCTGTCTCTATGATACCAAATACTTTTGTTTTGATACCGAGTAAGTATCGCAAGATTGATTCGATGCTATTAGTACTTGGTATTGAATGAAAAGTATCGAGTACCTACTCGTATTTACTAGTATCGGAATGTCCCTACTTGTGGTTTGATAGTCACCTAATTTCCCTTTTTTGTAGTACGGTTTGGTATCACGATAAGCTAAAATTTGTTTTGTTTGACATAAACTTATTTTAATTAGTTACCTAGTCGTAATATATCATGCAGGATTTATGCCTAATGATCTTTGCCTGCTTAAAGTAAAAGCTCCAAGGTAAGCATGCCCGCGAAATTCAAATCTTCTCACGTTTCAGTAAGCAGGACACATTCTATGTTGAATAAAATATGATTCCCGAACGTAAACAATATGGCTTTATCCAATTATAATCATTTAAATCATGAGTACAACCTTCATTTAATTCGATTGAACGACTTTGTCATGAAATAGTTATTCAATCGAATTAATTTTTTGAATTTAGCGGGCTAATCTGGATGGAGCTTCCATCTCAAATTCGAATATTTAAAATAGGTACATTTTTAGTCTAGCAACACAACTCTAATTTTGAATGGGGACAACCACAGAGCGCGGAGTCGTTGAGACGGCCTTGTAAACACTTTTCATACAAACTGACGATCGCACGTGATAATTCTCTTCAGCGTTTTGAGAGCTTGCTTTTTTGAATTCAGACACAAATATTACATTTTTGACGTTGACACGAACGTAAAAATATCGCGCCAGGATTTTATCGCGCTTTAAATTTTCAACTGTCGGTGTTCTTCTTCTTAGCGTATCGATGGTAAAAAAAAAAAACAAAAACAAAAATCTTTGGCCCAAAATTCGGCTGCGCGAACTCCGCTCGCTGACGCAGTCATAAGATCGTCAACTGCATAAGTAACAGGGCATGCGGCGCAGGATGAAAGGTGAACCATTGTCTGCGGGGAGGTGCCGCATACGCACTTGAGATCTGAGCCATCCGTGAACCCCCGTCTGTGGAGATTGTCTTTGCTCCGGCCAACTTGGGTTCAAGTCTATTTAGAGATTTCCAAGTCGGCCTGGGAAACGCGTGCCCAGGCGGAAGGCTCTCAGATGGTTCGATAAAGTTATCAGGGGGCTGTCGGTGTTGAAGATTTAGTGCGCGAAGAAATCCCACCAAGATTTTCTCATGTCTGTGTGAACTTCGATTAAGTCGCTGCCGGCGCGATGATTTCATGCTCTGTGGCTTAACTAGGGTTGCCACCTTTTTTTGTTGCAGATAAAGTAGGTACATTGGTAATTTATAGGTAAGAAAAAAAAGTACATCGTATCAAAATAAAGTACAATTTATCTTTCAAAATCACAAAGAAAGTATTTTCGTGTACTTTATTGTTCTCATAAAGTATAGAGTACAATTACCTGAAATAACGTACAATACTTTATTATAAAGTACGGGTGGCAACCCTAGGCTTAACTAAAAGTATTGCTATCTCTTACTTACATACAAGAATGAAAAGGATAGAAAATCAACTCACCCATAGGCCTCTTTCAGATCTATCTTAGAGAGTTCAATGCACATATTCTTCCTAACAGCTATCTTAACCTTCTGCAAATGCTCTTGAAATAATTCCTTGCAACTTTTCCTCGTCACCTGACAACAGTCCATCTTTGAGAAGTTATATACGATCTCCTTTTGCATATCCTTAAACTGTTTCATGGTCATAGAGGATATAGAGGCGGTCCGTTCCCGCGCTTTTTTATCTGTGGCTTCTTTCTCTTCTTCAAAATGGGGGATTTCTTGGTATTTTTCATAATCAGCGTTGTAAATCGGAGATCTACCGGGGGAGAGGGTGTATTCTGAATTTGAGGGGTAAAATGATGCGGGGGAGGCTAACATAGGAGACGGAACGGTTTCAGACCTTGGTGGGGTCGGGAAGGTATACTCCGCGCCGATGTATCCATCATTTGACGTATTACTATACTCTTTTTGCACGTAATTGTTGAAAATCTGTGTGAATTCCTCTTGTCCGAACTGGTCGACGGGATTTGAAATTCTTTCTGGTGACATTTGATAATTGTCTTGAAGTAACTGCATCAATTCGTGGTGGTGAACCGTTTTTTCTTCATAATTACTCTGATAAGAGTTACCGGAAAGAAGTTTCTTTTGTGAAAAATGTATATTTGTGTGTTCTTGATAGTCATAGTCAGGTGTGACCACGAGTTTTGGTATAGATTTCGTAGTGTCTTCGTTGATCAGCTCCATGACATCTTCCAAGTAGGTTTCACTGTCATTTTGTAGGTATTGTGAGTTTTTCTGTACGCTTTCGAGCGCTAATTTGATTTCGGAGAAATTGTCTGTGGTTTGGACCTGGTTGACCAGCACCTGTCCTCCGGATAGTGTGTGTTTGTTGATTGAGCTGATCTGAAAAACAAAAGACAATTGGGTTTTAGAAAATTCTCTTGTTTTATTCTTAGTCCTGTGGGATATTTTTGCGCACTCGATCTTCAACTCACTGCATAGCGCCGAGTGTTGAAAATCGAAAGTGTTTTTCTCGACGCGCTGGGATGCACTATGTTAATTTTCGATGCTTAGTTCAACATCGAGGTCAAAAGGGCTATAAATTACGTCACATACATTTTATGGATTTTTTCCCCGTCCTTGTCACATGTGGTCACACTTGTGGAACCCCCTTCCCCCTTGTGTGACGTCACATATTTTTCAATTTTGTATCTTGAAGTAAGTACTTAATTAAATTAAAACAGCATGTTTCCATTTTTTTTTTATTTAAACGAAAAATAATCTTTAATAAAATTGACATAAAGTCAAATAACTTAGACACTTAATGATGATTTAAACATGTGACGTCACAAAGCTTTTGATATCCCTGGCCCTTGTCTCACAATGTCACATTTCGTTGACCCCCACCCCTCAACGTGTGACGTAATTTATGGATGGCCCCTGAGGGCAAAATGATGAGATGATAATTTTGCGTTTTGATTCTTAAATTTTTCAAAATATTAAGTTTTATGATTTTTATGAACGACTCGCAACACAACCATTCTTACCTAGAGTTACAGAGGCCAGCACATCAAGCTACCCCAATCTGTCAAATTTCTTTGATAGTTTTTCAACTTTATCACAAAGGAATAAGGTTCATGTTCAATTGGGAAAATTTGACAGTTTGGGATAGCTTGACCTGCTGGCGTCTATACCTATCATGTTACCCAGTTACTAGGTTTTGGAAGCCAGCCGATAAATACCAGTATTTTATGAACAGGTATTTTGCTGCATCTGTTAAGAATGGAAGTCAAATCCAACATAGTAAAAGGCTACGCAGATGATGATTCTTCAAAATTAGAATAGGAATAAATGCAAGAAAAACCAATGAAGACCAATACCCAAAGTCTAAATTGGAAAAGCCATAAACTCAGATTTTTTATTTGCTAGACCAGAATGACAGCTGTCACTTCCACTTAGTTGTCAAAAAGTCCATCGCAGCTGTCATTTTAGTCAAAAAAATAATAATAATAAAAACCCTACTGCCTAAAAAACGAACTGACCGCGACTGCATGAGATTGCATTTAGTATTGAGTCTAATAGTCATCCTTTTAAAACAAGTTTCTTGTTTCCATCTTTTTTAATTAGGTACCTAAAGTGCACTTTTTAGGCAGTCGGGGTTTTTTTTTTTTTAATAAACTTTTTACTATATTTTTTTTAGTTTTCGTAGTTCTGCCATACAAACTTAATGTAATTAATGAATAATCATGTAGTTTATGTTGTAACGTTGACTATTTTGTTGCTTTTTTATTATTACAGCATTTTTTATTCCAAATTACATGTAAACATACAAGTTGGATTAATTTTTGCAAGCTATTTATGAAACCCTTTATTTTGATACCCCCATTCAATAGGTTTTGAGAATATTTTTTTTCGAAAACACAATGTAGCGCCAAAAATCGGGGTTTTTTTTTTTTTCAATTTTGTCTCTCTCACAAATAAGACAAATCTAACGACACCTCTCAAGCTGAAATCGATCAAGCCGTTTAGGCTACAGAGCGTGCCTAAGAATTATACATACATACATACATAAATGCTCTCGAAAAACATAACCCTCCTTCTGGCGCAGTCGGGTAAAAATTAAAGGTAGGTAACGTAGATAATTCTGCAGACATTTATTATTCTGCACCATATTTATCACTATTTTACATCAACTGACTGGGCATTTGACCTCGACAAACAAACTCCAAACCGGTTTTTTATGTTGCGTTACTTAAACAAACCACTATTCATATTAGGAATTACGCAACAGTGTTGAATACTTTTTTGTTTATGCCCCATTTGGTCCAGATAGTAACCGCAAAGTGCCACTGTGTTATGGTTAAACCACATCGCACAAATGTAAAATATAGCAGCAGGATTTTTTCGAGGGGCTTGTGGCTTAGTAGCAATAGCTGCACGGGTCGATCAATCAGGTTAAGCTACACTTTCCGCGGTTGGTCCGTGGATGGGTGACCATCTTTACCACGACCCCTCCATGCCTCGGAAAGCACGTTAAGCCGTTGGTCCCGGCTGTCATTTGTGGATCTTTGACATTCGTTACGGGTCGTCAAAAGCCTGACAACCAGTCTTACCAAGGGGTAACGTATTACCCATAAACTGGGTTGTGGAGGTCAGATAGGCAGTCGCTCCGTGTAAAATACTGGTATTCAGCTGAAACCGGTTAGACTGGAAGCCAACCTCAATATAGTTGGGAAAAGGCTAGGCAGATGATGAGGATATTCAACTTTGGTTGTAGGTAAAACCGAGCATTGTGAAATGAGAATATAAAGGAGTGCTTCGCAGCACTTTGAATAAACAAACTGTTTAATTTTGGACTCTCGGCCCTAAGCAGAGCGTTTAAGATCCAATGCGCGTTTATTACGTCCCTGGGAACGTAGGCTTAATTTACCATCCAATAATTATCTTTGAGGGGCAGTAGTGAGACCACGGTCGCTCACAATGGGCCTTATCTGAAGGCAAAAATTCACCCAAAGGGCAATGGAAAGGGCTATGCTCGGAGTTTCCCTACGCGATCGAATGAGGAATGAAGAGATCCGGGATTCCCGACGCCCAGGGCGCCTCCGTATCCTGCGGCGGCTAGGGTCGCGAGGACGCATAGACTGCCTCTCTCTCACGTGCGCTGCCTCTCTCTCACGTGCGCCGCCTCCCTCTTCGCGAGCATTACTGCTTCGCTGAAAGAAGTGACGGCTACCCATGCACTCTCGCTCCGTACCATGGCCTGGACCAGGGCCGGACGCGAGAGATCGCCGCCGCTGATCGCCTCCACGAGGACACGGCGGTGCTCCGCCCAAGCCGGGCAGACCGCCACCGTGTGCTCCACCGTGTCCTCAGGGCGATCTTCGCAGTGGAAACACCCAGGCGTTTCCTCCCGCCCTATCCGAAACAGGAACCTCCCAAAAGAACCGTGTCCGGTGAGGACCTGCGTCAGGCGGAAGGTGAAGCGGTGGGAAGGTTAAAGGCTGATTTTGCATGTTAAGCAATTGTCTTTGTGCGTATTAGGAACTGTTTGTAGTACTTCCCATTTGCCGCTTGCGTCAAGTATAAACAGTAAAGTATCTTTAGTTTCCTTAAGACATGTTTCCACATAAATTTTAAGCACAGGTAAAAGTGATATGACGTCTACAACTGGTAAGGGATGACGTCAAATCTTTAAGAGGCTGTGCAGCACAGCAGTCCTAATGTCTGCTAATATCAATGAACGGCGATTTCCAATATGGCTGCCTCCTGTTCTACCTACGTCATAGTTTTTGATTTATTACGAAAGGCGCGCAAGAAAGTTGCCAAGCAAGTAACTGTATCTAGAGTTGTCAACCGTACTATAATATAAAGTATAGTACTATATATTATAGTATCGATCGGCCAGGTTAAGCTACGCTTGCCGCGGTTGGTCCGTGGATGGGTGACCATCTTTACATATTAAGACCCCTCCGTGCCTCGGAAAGCACGTTAAGCCGTTGGTCCCGGCTGTCATTTGTGGATCTTTGACAGTCGTTACGGGTCGTCAGAAGCCCGAAAGTCTGACAACCAGTCTTACCAAGGGGTATCGTATTACCCAGTAACTGGGTTGTGGAGGTCAGATAGGCAGTCGCTCCATGTAAAATACTGGTATTCAGCTGCATCCGGTTAGACTGGAAGCCGACCCCGACATAGTTGGGAAAAAGGCTAGGCAGATGTACAATATTTCGGGTTTGTATACTGTTGTTGCTCAAATACCATTTTTTTCAACAACGAAATTTAAGAAACAAATCCTTCAATTAAAAAAATTATGAACGCACCTGAAGGTGAATCTTGTCAAGATTTTTTCCACACAAACTTCGCAAGTGTTTTACTCCATTGTTCGACAATGTACATCAAAAATTAAACATTTTATGGTTTCGTCTCATTATTAATATTGTCTGTACGGAAACAGAATACTAAAATGAAAAGTTAGGACCCAACAGAGATTCGTTTTTCTTGCTAATTTATCCTAACTTTGGGCGTGTTTAAGTAATAAAAGAAGTGTAAAATCTGCAAAACCAAGTCGGTACCGACAAAGCTTAAATATCGAAAAGTTCAATAAACTTTAGTGGTCCTTAATTTATTCAGTTTTTTTTTTTTTTCATAAAACCCGATCTTCCGAAGGACTTTTCTAAAAAATTTACGCGCCTGTTGTACTATAAAATGATCATGCAACGTTGTGCGTGTAGACTAGCGTCTAACTGCTCAACGCTGATACTATCTCTGTCGGACACGATGCCTGGAGAGAGAGAGTGCTTTTTAGCCAGGCCCATCAGCGAGTTCGAGCCCGCGACTAGAACTATTGAGTTAGGCCATAGCATCAATACTACCCTCTTATTGATCCCACTGAATGTTTTTTTCATGAATTTGTCATTCACTCAGACTGAAACAGATTGCAAATTGCAAAACATAAATAAACAAAATTTTAATTTCGCCGATATATTTATATTATTGCAGATAACAGCATCATGTGATTTGTTTGACTAATACATAACATGCATGTTATCGTACCTAAAACTCTTTCTAAGAAAACTCTGCATTTATATAGTTTTGGATAATCGTCCAAAAATATAAAAGAGTTACTACGTAACGTTTATAAAAATATTCGTTTTAAAATGAATCTTAACTTCAAATATTTAAAGTCACTAACCGATTATTTACGACACGCTTTAGAGAAGTTCAATTCTATTTTTATGGCCTTGAACTTGCAAACCAAAATGTTTGGGAAACAATGACGCACGAACACATAATTTCATTTAACGCCATCTAGTGCAGTGCAACCGCAAATTCTAAATTAGAATAAGCGCCATCTAGTATCGTTGAAGTAAACTGACTATCCGGCCTTGTAAGATAGTAGAAGTAGGACTCGTTTGTCTATGCGTGTAGTTTGTATGGTGAACCTGTTTTTCCGCATAAAATGTGTTGTGCAAAAATCCAGCTTCACTGCATGAATATTAACTATGCGTACGCATTGTTGAATCGATTGTGGCTGCTTAGAAACGAATTAACGAGCTGAGAATCGATTTCATTCAACCTTTGCTGTGTTCCATCTTTAAATTTTCTTTTGTTTTGCGAATTCGCGCGAAAAGCGATACCGCGTTTTCTTGGAATCACAAAGCACTTACGTCACTAGTCACATGTAAATAAAAATACAAGTTATAAATGACGGTTTTGTGGTCTAGCGGTAATCTTATTAATCATGTTTTCCACGCATTTTATTGGGTCAGTTTAATGACAGTTCTCCATTCATAATTATTGTTTGATTTTGACCCGAGGAAAGTCCAACCTCCTTTGGGAGAAAAGCCGGTGAAGAGGCTGAATCATCTCTCTGTCTTTGCTTAGGAGTTTTATAAAACTCTATGTTTTGTTCTGGAGTTTATATCAAATTCATTGGGACCGGTGACGGCACCGCTGTTAGTAAACAAAATTATCGAACCTCAGTCATGACATGACTAAGAGCCGGATTATACGCAAATGCATTTACTTATGCATTTGCGTATTTAGTCCCATTTCAATGGTACTTTAGATGTTTTAGAAAAAAATACGTGTGGCACTCGGGGACTGCCGCGGTAAAGCCAAGTATTGCATTGCATAGCATTTTTTACCAACTTATGCATTTTTTTATTTTTGCTTTTTGCAGTTTTTTTTTTTCTTTTATACTAATTCAAGTTACACTTTTTGAACGTGGTGGGTGATAAGGAAACAAATTTTATTATATCGTACAGTCGTACCCGGTGTTGGGTTTTATTTTCGTTACGGAATTTCTTGATTCGGTCGCCGCGCTCAAAGCCCGCGATAAAAGCCATGCAATAGCAAGCGTAAATGCATATTTACGCTTGATCTTGATCTCACTCATTGTTCCAATGTGGGACGTCCGATCGCTAACCTAAATCTATTCAGCTTATGAAGAAAATTTGTCTTATGAACTCCTCGTTGCCAGAGTACCTAATTCCCGAGTAAACGCTTCAAAACATAGGTATTGAACAACAACCCAGCAGGCCTAAACAAAATACATTTCTGTTAGCGTTCACGCCAAACGCTACGTCAAAATATAAAAAAACAAATACATTACTTGCGGAAAGGTTACGTCGTGTCCTTTCCGCAGGTAATGTCATTCCCATACATTGTGGCGTAGGGTTTGGCGTGAACGTTAACAGCAATGTATTTTGTCTCTAGGCCCAGGGTTTGAACCCTTGTGCCAAATTGATAGCTTCATAAACGGGGCGGGTGAAATTTTGCCCCACACAATAAGTCCAAACATTGCACCCTTTGAATTCTGCCCAATCACCTCAGTAGACGTAGAACGCTCCTTTTCAGCTTACAAAAAAAATACTAAGCGTTGGTAGACACAATTTATCAACTGCTGGCTTAAGACTCTTTCTATTTCTACGAAGAATAGACAGTGCTTTTTCAATACAAAGTGACATTTCGTTTCTCCATTTATGTCATCACACCGTAGTTATCCTTCTACGATCTGTCATTTTGTCTTTCATTTCTAACGATCTTTGTCCAGGTCCTTCTAAATGTAGATTATTTCAGTAGAATATTTCTTCACGAACTTTCAAAATCACACTGACAACAAACTGAACGCATAACTGTGATAATCAATAGAAAAACATAGCTATCTTCTCCTATTGTACATCATTTAGTAAATAGTCATGTCTATTCTTCCGTCGACAAATCGGTCCTCGCGCTAAGCCTGCAGAACATTTAGAACAGTACTACTTACCTACTTAGCCGTATATATTTTTAAAGGTAAATTGTAAATTTCATTGTTACCTAAGTAGGTATATTTTGTAATAGATAATTTCGCAAATACGATTCTTGTTATCGTTGAATAGCTAGCTATACAGAGCTTTTTAAAATAAAATAAATTTTTGTAAAAATATGACTATTTTTCCAGCATATTTTGGCCCTTTTTATGGATTTTCATGCATATTTTAGCTATTTTATTTGTATATTTGCATGCATATTTTGGGCCTTTTATGTTGCATATACCTAGTCCGATCTTTACTCATGATCTAGACAAATTGTCCATCATCAGAGATTGGCAGGATTTTTTTAACGCACACGATTTTCAACTCTCGGTGACGAGCCTAGAAATGAACAGTATTCGATTTGCAATTTTAGGCGCAGTACGTACGTGGTCTTACACACTTTCATTAACAAACCGACGGAGTTTTTGGCGGGATCGCGTTGGAACATGTCGCACGAATTTTAATTTTCATGAAATATCGTGAAATAGCGAATTAAATTGTATAATTTTGGCAATGAATTATTCAATTTAGTTACGTGTGAGTGCACAAGTGTAGTGAAGGTGAAAATAAGTGACTAACCTGGACTTTTCGTGTTCCCCCCAAAAACTCCTAATATGTTGTTGTAAAGTTACTACCGCTTTACAATAACTTTGACTTGACTGACTCACCCAGTTTCTGATTTGAGAAAAGTAGCAAATCTCAACTGATTATTGTCAAATACATAAGTATATGCTTAAGTTTTTTGCGTTACACAAGTTAAAATTGAATTACGTCAAACAATAATCAACTGATCATATACTTAAGAATTCCTGATCAAAGCTGACACGTTCCATTTTACATTCTAAAAACCGGTACTTTTCAAAAACTCAAATATTAAATTAATTTAATGTTATAAATTTAAAACAGACTTACAAAGTACTTTAATTTTAAATAACGATATTAATTTCAACAAATTTATGTTATTTACAAATTTATAGCAACTCTTTAATGCATATTTTACCAATTTCATATTTGACGTGTTTGACGGATCAACCGAAACGTGAATGTCAAATCTGTAAGTACCTAAATAAACACAAGTTTTATTGGAATTCTGTTAGTATTTTACGTAAACTACCTATAATAATTGTACCAATTAAAATGGATAGCGATGAGAAAAAGAGATCACCTAACTGTACTATATAGGAGTAAGAAAATATTCTTTCAATAATAACAAAGTAAGTACATAATAACCTAGGTACATTGTTTACCATAATATAATTTTACCACATTCGCTATTTAGATGTTTGTGATTATTATTGCTTCAGATACGGAAGTGTAATAGAGTGCAAAAGGACAGGGACATACTACATATATTCAGTTCACATCCAGAACAAAAACTATTATGAAATTTAGTTTGATATATTTTTCTTACATCAAATCTGCAATAACTTCGGAACCCGTGGTCCGATTTATATAATTCCAACTGGAAAAATGTTTTTGTATATAGATCTTTTGTTTATTATAAAAATAATCAAAATCTGTTCATAAATGAGAAATTTCATTTTCAACTTACGTAATTATACGACATTATTTTCAAATATTTTTGTGAATGCATAAATCAGTCTAACTAGATTCTAGTAGATACTAGTAATGAAATCAAGTTAAATTAAATAACAAGAAACATATCCATTAAGATAGAGCGAAATCTCTTAAAAATTCTAATCTATTTTCAAAGGATTTCTTTGACTTACGACTTTAAGTAAAAAATGCTATCGCACCACGCTACAGTCACCGTCTCTACCACGCGGCACACCGTCGCTTTCCCGGCTTGGGCGGAGCACCGCCGTGTCCTTGTGGAGGCGATCGGCGGCGGCGATCTCTCGCGTCCGGCCCTGGTTCAGGCCATGGTTCAAAGCGAGAGTGCATGGGTAGCCGTCACCTCCTTCTGCGATGCAGTAAGGAAGAGGGAGGCGGCACACGTGAGGGAAAGGCAATATATGCGCCCTCACGGCCTTAGCCTCCGCAGGAGATGCCCTGGGCGCCGGGAATCCCAGGCTGATTCTCGGCCACCGTAGGCGCGGGTTTGTGGACGGCGAGTAATGGGTAGCTCGCTGTCCGGTAAGAACCAGACCCGGTTCGACGGCGCGTTGTGTCCCACGCGCGCCTCAAAGAGATGTTAGCACCAACTGAAGGGGGCAAGGGCCGATGCCTGCCATGGACGCGGGTTGTTCGAAAGAGATACCGTGGCCCCTGTCACACAGGCAACTGGTGGGTTTTAGTCAGTAAAAGTCTGATATATATATATATATTCTCCTGCTCCACCCAGAGCGGGAGAAGAGAAGTTATTTGATGATTTCCCACCCTCAAAAAAGGAAACCACCGTCACCTTGCTCACATTCACGGTGTCCCCCAACATAGCTTGAAAGCTACCAGTCGCGTTATACCTAAGACCTATTAGTAGCTGCATGGGAGAAATGCAGTCCCGCCGTTGAATACGACAGGTCAGTTTAGGCTTCATTCTGTTAAAACAGCGTGATGAACAAGTAAGGCTAGTCCTGCTATTCTTCTGCATGGTTGTCTACGTTGAGGCATCTCCAAAGATGATAGGGAAGTATCGTCGTCACTTATTATGATCAAAATCCCTTACAAAATCTCTAATTGCTACAACTGATTACAATTTGAGTAGCTGAAATTGGTTTGTCAACTTTCAACTACTTAACTTGACGTTGATTATGCTTTGAGTATTGTCAAACACATTTTTTTTAGTTCAGAAACGCAACCGACGACCTTAAGTATGAGTTGAGCACGCTTTCTGTCAAATTTAAGTAAATGAGGTTAAAATACTCAAATTTTGATTAGAGTTTAAAAATACTTAATTCAGAAACGAAAAAATGATTGAGTTATACTTAAGTACAGATCACGACGTTCTCAAATTCAAATTCTCAATTCAGAAACTGGGTATATGACTTTTTTGTAACTTCGTGCCTGATATCGGGCCATTTACTTGATTGAAAAGTAAAATTACTTGATACTGGCTAAATGCACAAACCGTGCGAAGCCAAAACCAAAAAAAAAAACAAACCGACGGATTTTAGAGAAATCCGTTGTTTCATATCCGGAACATGTTGTGATAGAGTCCATATAAGACCGCGCGCAGCGTGACCACCGATACATTCCTGAACCCGGCGGCGCGAACTTTACTATTCGGTTATCGCTTCACTTAATTAATACTTCTCAAATGTTGTAACTTAATTGTTTTGATTAAAAAGACTTTCTTTGTTAACTTTTGTTTGTATGTATGTTTCAGTCAAACTGTTAAAGATCCACGAATAACAGCTGGTACCAATGGCTTAACGTGCTTTCCGAGGCACGAGGGGTCTTTGTATGTAAAGATGGTCACCCACGGACCAACCGCGGAAATAGTCATTGAGCTAGTATAAAACTAAGTAAAAAAAAACCAGTTAAACTCACCTTGCTGTAGCTATCCGGTTCTTGTGTAGAGTACGGAGACACTGACGAAGCGTAAGAGCCATGTTTATTCCTTATAGGAGCCCTAGATACTACAACTGTCACAATCTTCTTTTCCTTCTTCTTTTTACCATCATCTAGACCTAACTTCTCCAAATCTTCTGCTAACTCATCAGTTTGTTCATTATTTGCCGATTTTTCTTCATCTTTTTCATGGTTTTCTAGTTTATCATCGTTCTCCGTTTTATCAGGGTTCTCCACATCTTTGTTGTCGGAGAAACCGCTGTCGCCTGAGCCAGTGGAAGACTGAGAGTGTATTCTTTCATTTCTTGACTCTTCAATGACTTTGAAAGTGAAATTCTGCAATTCATCTTCTACTTCATCTTTTGTTTCTTGCTGTACGGGTTTTGTGTCTTCCAAATTCAATTTATTGAAATTCTCCAAGACGGCGGCGACTGTGTTCGTATTTTGAATTGGTTTTACTTCTTTTTTAGCTTCTGGCTTTCCTTCAACAGTTGTTTCTTTTTTCTCGATTTTAGGCTTTTCTTTCTTTTTGGCGAAGAATGATCTTATTAGTGTTTTTATTGATTTTTTATCTGTGGCCTCCATTGGTTTTGCGTTTGATACTCTGGCACTTCCCATAGTGTTTATTTTCGTTTTATTATGTTCCACGGCTTAACATCTGTAACAATGAAAGAAAACATGATTAATTATTTATAATAAAGCACCTTAAAAGTTACCAAGTGGCAATTGTCATTCGCCAAATTCAAAGATTTATTCAAACTCAAACTCAAAGCATTTATTTCAATTAGACCTTTCACAGGCACTTTTGAATTGTCAAACAAAAATCGAAGTTGAAGCTAGGTGCCCATTCCAAAAACGTAGATCTCTCTGGAGAAGAACGGGCAAGAAACTCCAAGGACACTCTTTTAAATCGTGGGTATTACAAAATTTTGGGAACATTATTCTTGGTGCTTCTATATGTGAGAACAATGTAAAAAATTAATAAAAAAAATTAAGATTCAAAATAAGCCATGGCAGATAAGAGATGACCAGTCTCAACAGACGGCGGCCGTTCACGAACTTGACGCATGGATCAGCACCATCCAGCTCAACCATTTTCTAGGGAACCGAATGATCCAACACACACGCCACCATCAGTGAGACATTTAAGTGAGCATGACATACTCTCAACTACCACGTTTTTTCAAGTCGACGTACATCAAAACAACATTATTATAAGGATGCATGGTACTCACATTTACAAAAATTTGACAAAATGCTTCTAAATTATACAAAACTATAGTTTCAATCCTATTTGAGAAATTCATAAAATTTGACTTCCAAAAAGAAAGAAAAATATATAATAAGTATCTATTGAAATTTTAATAAATAATACTTGGTTCAGTAAAATCAAAAACAAATTCGTAATGTCACAAAATTAATAAAAATAGGAACAGAAATGTTCGCAATGTCAGAAAAATAATAATAATAGGAACAGTGTTCGTAATGTCAGAAAACATAAAAAAAAAGGGGAAGCATCTCTTCCAAATATTAAAATGTTAATTAGTAAGCCTAGGTGGCTGTGGAGCAGGACCAGCATTAAGCCAGGCATTTTTATCTAAGATATAATCATCTAACTTATAATATGCTTGTCTACATAGTGTGCGTTTAATGCACGACTTAAATTTATTTTCACTTAGTTCAAGAATATCGACTGGTAGTTTATTATAACATTTTACACAGTACCCCATAAAAGAAGTATGTACTTTAGACAATCTGAAACGTGGTTGATCTAATTTGTTCCTATTTCTAGTGTTAAAATTATGCCTGTCACTTATCTTACTAAAAAGATGTAGATTTTTCCGAACATACATAATGTCTCATAAATATATTGAGAAGGTACCGTCATGATGTTAATTGTTTTGAACAGTTCCCTTAGAGATTCGCGTCTGCGGAGGTTGTAAATGGCTCTGACAGCCCTCTTTTGCAGAATAAAGATCGACTCAACATCCGCAGCCCGTCCCCATAGCAAAATACCGTAAGACATGATGCTATGAAAGTAACTAAAATAAACAAGTCGCGCGGTATACACGTCTGTTAATTGGCGGATCTTCCAAACAGCGTAAGCGGCAGAACTTAGCCGCCCTGCAAGTGATGTTAAGTGAGGACCCCACTGTAGCTTTGAGTCAAGCGTGATCCCCAGGAAAACCGTCTGTTCGACGAATTCTATTATCTCCTTATTCAATACAACGTGACATTCACTACTTCTGACATTCGGTAACGTGAATCTTATGCATTTAGTTTTCTTTCCATTTAATACCAAATTATTTACAGTAAACCAATTATGGACCTTAACTATAGCGCTATTTACCTCGTCAAGCTCCTGTGCGTGTCTCTTAACTTTAAAAATCAGTGATGTGTCATCAGCAAATAACACCATTTGTGGTTGGTTTTTTATTTTCATAAAACACACGGATAGTCCAAGGGCCAGAAAGCCTTAATGTAAGTTTCAATTTGGTCAATTCCTGTGGAAGAACGGACACGAACGTCCATAGTTACTCTTCTGAATAGAATTTCAATTTATAAAACGGCTGCTTTTCAAAAGAAACATACATACACTGCTTAAATTCATGAGAAATCGATGTTTAATAATCAATTTCTCTTAGAATGCACTGCAGTTAGACAGCTAAATAATTGATCCAGTTCTGTTAAACCTGTCTTGGGTCAGCCAAATTCTTCGTCACTTTGTTTGTATAAGACAAATTATGTTCCTGGCTATCATCCAAGTTAGGAATGTTACACACATGTTCGTCGCGGGATGATTTGGCACAGCCCAGCCGCAAAACCGAAAGTATGTTAAGAAAGAAAAGAAAGAAAATACATTTAAGTAGCACAGTCTTTAAGGCACACAATATACTTTATACAGCAGGAAAGAGTAAATTAAAAATAGCAGTGGCACTCCGGGAGTGCCGAAAGGAGTAAAAATTTGAACAATTACGTATGTATTTTTTGAATCGTCAGGAAATGTTTTGTGAATCGTCAGATTAAACAACGTTCAACGTTGTTCGTTCGTACGTTTGTGTTGTCAAGTGTCGCGAGGTTTTCACATTATTCAAAATTATAATTTTCGTCATTTATCTTCTAAACGGGTTATCCGATTTTCATAATTCTAATTGGAATATTAGTTCTGGAACTAAACCTATCTTTGTAGACTTAAATGATTGAAATACCTATACTATTTTTTTTTTACCCGACTTTTTAGGCAGTCGGGTTTTTTTAATTTTTTATAATATTAATTATTATTTATTTATTTAAATTACATACACCTTTACAGATTTCTTCAAGGTGATGTTATAATAATGCATGTTTATACAGGAAAAGTTTTTATCCAGTGCGCAAACTGTAACCATGAATTCAGCATACCATTCTAGACCCTAGCGCACTGCGAATAATATGCTGAATTCATGGTTACAATTTGCGCACTGGATAAAAACTTATTCTGTATAATAATGCCTCCTCCTGTATAACAAATACCTTCAAATTTTAATGAATGAAGGTCACTGTCGACCACTTGTGATTATAATGCTGTGAAGCCATATCTGTTACGGTCACGATTCATATTTTGTTCAACATACAACATGACACTGACGTGCAAATTGCAAAATAAAAAAATACGTTAGAAAATTTGAATTCTGCGAGCTACCCTGGAGAACACGTTTCATATCGCCATCTTCGTTGTTTAAATTAGTTTAAGGCTACCATTAAAGACTATAATTAACAAGCACGATAGTTTATTTATGTTTAAACACAAAAAAGTTCCGTTTCCCAATAGTTCTCAGAATTATTGATCTATACAACAAGGTTATGTAATTAGCATCTTAACGAGATTCTCGTGTCGACACGAGTTATGAGAAACGTACACATCAATCAACACAGCCTATCGTAGTCCACTGCAGCGGGCTTAGCATGACGCTTTGTATTTCTACGAAGAATAGACAGCGCTTTTTCAATACAAAGTAACATTTCGTTCCTACATTTTTGATATCGCACCGTAGATATCCTTCTACAATCTGTCATTTAGTCTTTCGTTTCTAACGATATTTGTCTAGGTCCTTATAAATGTAGACGACTATTTCACAAGAATATTTCTTTCCAAACTGTCAAAATCTCAACGACAACAAACTTTCTACTCGACGGCCAAAAAGTATTAACGATTGTCTACAAAATCATGATTCGTTTAGAACGCATAACTGTGATAATTAATAGAAAAACATAGCTATCTTATCCTATTGTACATCATTTAGTTAATAGTCATGTCTAGGGGCCATCCACAAACTACGTCACACGTTGAGGGGGCAGCGCGAGTGAGTCTCAGCGTGTCGATACAACAGTGTTCGATTTTGATCTCTCGGCGGTAAGCACTGCGTTGAATATCAAGTGCGCTAAAAAAAAACACCTAAATTTTATTACGTTACTAGCAGCGCTCCACGGTCTCACCCGCGTAGTTCCCGTTCCCGTGGGAGTACGG
Organism: Polymixis flavicincta; assembly: GCA_949987655.1. NCBI lineage: Eukaryota > Metazoa > Arthropoda > Insecta > Lepidoptera > Noctuidae > Polymixis > Polymixis flavicincta. Next base: position 8,389,996 of record OX465200.1, read on the forward strand.
GGATAAAATATAGCCTATATCACCCGGGGATAGTGTAACTTCCCAACAGCGAAATAATTTTTAAAATCGGTTCAGTAGTTTCGGAGCCTATTCAATGCAAACAAACAAACAAATAAGCAAATCTTTCCTCTTTATAATACATATTAGTAGATATACTATAGATAAGCTTCCTTAGTAAAAATTAAAAATAGTTCACTCTCAGAGTCAGTTAACGGTTCGTTAGTGGCCCTTAGTGACAATTAAAGTTAAGTACAGCAAGACCTTTACTTAACTTGTTAATTTTATGTTTCACCAAAAAGCGTCAAATCAGGATGACTGTTTTCCAATATTTTTTTTTTATTCTTCTAATTCTGTTTTAGCTTTTGCTAACAATGTTTTGTTTCTCTCTCCCTCCAATAATGCAGTTTTTTTTCGTACTCGCTAGGTTGTTGTTTATTTGAAATCTATAGAAACACATCAGTACCTGCACAAACTGTTATTACAAACTGTCAAAAATATTAAAGAACTAAAAGGGAATGCAAATATTTTTATCAATAGGCTCCGACAAAGATCTTCGTTCATACTAATAACGAAACATTACGGAAATAATTAAACAATTAATTCTATTACAACGCTCGGCAATAAACAAATACCAAAACTTCCCGAGTTGCCGTGAGGTCCCTAACATCCGGCTACTTTCTAAAATGCTTACTATACTAATGGCACCTATTTGTTTCCCAAGATCTTAAATAACACGTGCCTAGAACTATCTTCTAGGCACGCTAAAACCATGGGATTGGCCGTTTTGCACATTCAGATGAAATTTAAAATTCACAACACAAAACTTTCTCGCCCGGCGAATGAAACACAAACAAAATCATTAATTATTATTCCCTGTTTTGACATTGACAATTGGTTGCCATAGCAAAAAAGTCGCAATCGCTTTAACTTATTAGTGAAAATAATTGTTTTGCTTTGTATTTTAGTGAAAAAATACATTTAGAGAACTGATTATCATTTATATTAGTACGAATAATAGTTTTCAACGTGTTTATATAAACTTTTTTGTGGTTTATTATCAACTGTTTTAAATGTGGCTACACCAAGGCTTTTCGATATGATATCGATAAGACGATTTGGAGATGCTTCGCCCTACGGTTACTTAAACCTGTCGTTTGCTAACGAACCCTTAAATTGTGTCTCTGGGATATACCGTTGATTAATGTATTTAAGGCTACTTAGTTAAGTAATCGTTAGGACTAATTTAATGTACCTTTCTGAGTGTGGCTGTGAGTCTATCAGATAAAGCGAGATCTATGGTCTTCAAAGCAAGGTTGGTTAGCTATCCCATTTGAGAAAATACAAGCGTTAAGTTACGTATACCTCGAACGTGACATGTTGATAATTATTTTACTAGAAAGGAAATTATTATCTTAAAAAAATCATCCTGTTGTTCCCATTAGTCATGGGAAGTCGGCCATTTTTCCTCCATGGTAGAGTCATCAGGTTATATGGACACATTTTTCCTTAGAGCGTATCACCGTAGTGAATACGGTCCGAAGTTATCACGAATTAGTCTGTCTAACTAAATCGTTTTCTGCGCGGTCTATGCGACGAAAAGCGCTCGTGCCGACTATGTAAACAAACTTGTGTAAGATGGAAGCTCCCGGGTGACGAATTTCAAATTTTCTTACGTTTCTTTTGCAATTTGCGTGTCAATGTCCGTGTCAAAATGAAATATACTTAATTGAAATTTATAAAATAAAAACAGTTAAGTAGCTACAACCAAATTATTTTTGAGGATTCGCAAAAATGTGATTAACTTGTTATTACTTTTAGAACATATTATCGGATGGAATGATGTCACTGTTTTAAATAGATATCCACTTATGTTTCAAAGTGGACTGATCCATCCCATCTACCTAAGTACATATATAAAATCGTTTCTTTGACGATATTTCCTCAGTCGATCTAGTAGCTTTTATATTGTCTATCATATACACATGTTACATAAGTAATAATGATTATGATTAAAATAATAGCGTTATTTCCCCATAGCGGTGTAAAATACCACTTTTTTATATCTGTTATAAATAAGACATTATTATTTAATAACATCAATAATATTAAATCAAATGCTCTCAAAACGGTAAAGGAAAACGTGAGGAAACCGGCATGTCCTAGAACCATAAATTCGAAGCTATGTGACATCCACCAACCCGGAGTGGGCCCGCGTGGTGGATTACGGCCCATTCCCTCTCACCAAGAGGAGCCATGTGTCCCAGAAGTATATTATAGACTGATTGTGATATTAAATAAAATAATTTATTTCAATACAAATAGTAATAAGAATTGCATTTAATGGCGATTTTCACGTTTTTTACAATTTACAGGTCAGTGACAGGTTTACGTGAAAAACGTTAATTTCAGAATGGTAACATCGGAGTCTGAGTTTAATCTGGAAGCTCCAGGGTAACCTGCGAAAAATCCGAATGCAAATTGCAAAAAAAACGTAAGAAAATGTGTTCATTTCATTTTTCGCAAATTACGTCACACAAATTTTATGGTTTTTTGACCCCCCCCCCCATCCTTGTCACAGGTGGTCAACACTCGTGAAACCCCCTCAGCCCTCGTGTGGCGTCACATGTTTTTTAGTTTTATATTTAGAAGTAATTAAATTAAAATAGAGGAAACCGGCATGTCCTAGAACCAAAAATTCGAAGACATGTGACATCTACCAACCCGCACTGGGCCCGCGTGGTAGATTACGGCCCACTCCCTCACATGGAGAGGAGGCCTGTGTCCCAGCAGTGGGAACGTTTATAGGCTGAGTATGTATGTAAATTAAAACAGCAGCTTTTTCCAAATTTTGTTTACTGAAAAATAATCTTTAATAAAATTAACATGAAGTCAAATATTTCAGATAATGGTGATTTTAATTAACATGTGTTACGTCACCAAGCTTTTGACCCCTCCTGTCTTTTGTCAAACAAAGTCACATTTCGTTGACCCCCTGCCCTTTAACATGGGCCGTAATTTATGGATGACCCCTTTACATACATTTAAATTTTAATTATTTTCATCTTGCTCCCCAGGGAAGATAGGCGCGTTATTTATCAACTAGCTTTAGCCAGGGGCTTCGCCCGCGCGGGTCTTTCATCCAAAAAGAAAAAAAAAAAGGGTTCAATTTCTAAAAATCCTTCCTTATTCCTTGTCTAAATTATAAAGGAAACCTCTGTGCAAAATTTCAGCTTTCTGGGTCCAAGGATTTAAAGTAATAAAAAACTTTTAAACAAAAACAACTACAGCCAAAAAAAAAAACGTTAGTGAAAAACAACTTTAATTTCGGAAATTACCCCGCATCAATTCGTATACCACTACTTGCTATGTAATCAGCAGTGAAGGGCAGCATTACTACATCAACATCAAGATACACAAAGTACGAGTATCTTGATTTAATGTAAAAACTGCCGAAGCCAAGTTAATAAAATTTATATGGGACCACCCCTGAAACATACCTTAGCAATTAAAAAAAATAACTTTCGAAGTCCATCCACAATTATTGTCGAAGGTATCGCAGAACATACATGCAAAAAAAAAAATATACAGACGAATTGAGAACTTCCTTTTTGAAATCGATTAAGAATCATCTTCTTTTGCAATTCCAAAATGACCTTCCCGATGACAATGGTCCATATACCTAAGAAAACAACGCATCTCGGAACCCATAAAACATGTATATGGGACAGGAATACGAACCAAGGACAGATAAATTTACACAATTCGTGGAACTTTGCGTAAGACATAGTACCAATATCATTTATATTTAAAGTTTATAGCTTGCAAATGATGCTTGGATATCAGCCAAAAACGTAAGTCTAAGAAAGAGTCAAGTCTAGAGACATGCCGGTTTCCTCACGATGAGGCCATGTTGCCACGAACGTATTTAAATCACAGTGGGATATTTTTGCGCCCTGGATTTTCAAGTTATAAACCAAGCATGGAGAGTTCAATAGACTGCCGTACTTTACCTAGAACTCGTTTACCCTCATTTGGTGAGGGGCGTCCTCACCTGCCGTCTGACGCAGGTCCTCAATGGACACGGTTGTTTTGGGAGGTTCCTGTTTTGGATAAGGCAGGAGGAAACGCCCGATTGTGTCCTCTGCGAAGAATCGCCCTGAGGACACGGTGGAGCATACGGTGGAGGTCTATCCGGCTTGGGCGGCATCGGCACCACCGTGTCCTTATGGAGGCGATCGGCGGCGGCGATCTCTCGCATGCAGCCCTGGTCCAGGCCATGGTACGGAGCGAGAGTGCATGGGTAGCAATCGCGATACGCGTCCTCATGGCCCTAGCCTCCGCAGGAGACGGCCGGGGCGTCGGGAATCTCAAGCTGATTCCCGACCACCGTAGGCGCGGGCTTGCGGACGACGAGTAATGGGTAGCTCGCTGTCCGGTAAGGACCAAGCCCGAGTTGACGGCGCGTTGTGTTCCACGCGCGCCTCAAAGAGATGTCAGCACCGACGGAAGCGGCCCGGAAGGGGCCCGAAAAGCATTCTAAAATCGACTTTGTTTCTTTAGCAATAAAATTGAAATTAGAGAAACCAGCACTACAATTGATCTCTATGTGGTATATGATTGCAATAATATAAAACTATTAATAATGTAAGTATTACTTGTGCTATTAAAACGTCAGGAATAACAAAGTTAGACGATTATTATTCTTTATCCTGTTATTTAGTCCATGGGGCATAGAATCGACGAGGAAATAATAAAACTGTTATTAATTTTAATAATGACTGGCATGTAACCATGTGCGATGTGTGTTTTATTATTAATATCCACCACAAGAAAAATCATTATGATATTAGAGCTATAGAGGTTATACGGAAGGGGCGGTCCGCCCAATGAGGTTAAAAAATGAAAGCTCGTCATAGGTGGCAGCACTGGTCAACGTCTACAAATCGCCATTGTTTTGCTTATCTTTACTTTTGTGTCGATCACAAACCAAATTAAAACTACTTATTTAGGTACAGAGGCCAGCACATCAAGCTACCCCAATCTGTCAAATATCTTTGACAGTCTTAACAACGCCATGTTAAAGACGGCAGAAATCTTTCTACAATCTGTCACTTTGTGTATCGTTCCGTTGACAAAACCCGTTTCTATGGTGGTCATGCGACGCGTGCAGATGGGCTCCTTGCCACTTAGCCTGAGGGCGTCCTACCTTACGTTTGCCGATTCGCGGTCTCCACTCAAGAACACCTCTCTACGTCTACCCCAACGGTCATCGGTTCTACGGCTTACGTGGCCGGCCCATTGCCACTTCAGCTTGCTAATTCTGTGAGCTATGTCGACAACTTTGGTACTCTGCCGGATCACCTCATTCCGAATTATTTCCCTCAGAGATACTCCGAGCATTCCTTGTTCCAAAGCTCGCTGAGCGGACCTTGAATTTATGGACCAGCCGTACCGTTAGTGTCCACGTTTCGGCTCCGTAAGTCATAACGGGCATGATGCACTGATTGAAGACTTTAGTCTTTAGGCTCTGCGGAATACGACTCGACGAAACTTCCCAAACACTGCCCAGCCCAGCCGAACTCTTCTGTTAGCTTCCTTCTCATAGGTGTTCTTACCAAACTGCAGAGTTTGGCCGTAGTAAACGTATTCTTCTGGAAAAGAATGGTTGGCATAACCTGGACACAGTTCCAAACCAACGTCTCAATCTTCCAAGAGCTTCGTATCAAACAGCGTCTTTCTTCCATCGCGGCATCGTCCAATGTCGTATTCTCACTTTCTTTGGACATATCGCACGTCAAGAAAACATCTGTGGAGCGACTTTTAGTACAGGGAAAGGTTGAAGTTACAAGAGCACGCGGCAGGTCTCCAATGCGTTGGACCGGCCAAGTCAAAACTGCACTCAATCGTCCACTCCACGAATGTTCAAGAAAAGCTACAGAACGGGAGGAATGGCGACGGATCGTGAAGTATGCCACCACTTCTGATGTGATGACCACGACCACTCTGCCAAGAGTGTGACGACGAAGAAGAAGTAACGTACTCTCGAACATTTGACGCATGTGGTATTACATATTATTATATCTATTATCTTCACACTTCCTGTGTGTAAGTACTTATTTGTCATTGTTATTGATAAGAGCGTGTCATTGTGAGCATTATTCGATTCAATAATCATAAAATATGATATTCTTCGGCTCATCATGATCTTTTTGATGTTAGGTATCTAAATTTATTTTTGTTCTGTCGGACTAGGTACTCGTTCGGACGGACGAACGAGTACCGAATCGTACGGGTACTAGACTACCATACGCATGGATGTTAAAATATCGCCACGGATGATAAAAAGTCATCGTAAGGAGCGTTTTGGCGGTAAATTCAAAACAACGAATAATAAATTTGATTTTAATCGTTTTTAATGGAGAAAATGTATATAAATAAATTTATTTTTATTTTTCTGTTAAATATATCGTCACATTCTTAAAATTTAAATAGTTTTGATAAAATTGGAAAATACCATATTGTTCAAGTTATCGCTTCTGCCGGCACTCCCGGAGTGCCACTGTTTTTTTTAAAGCTGGTATTATTAAGAAAATCGTGTCAACCCTAGCATTACTTTATGCGCTTAAAATTAAGTCTTACTACTGAGACGGGAATCGATATTCTGAACAAACTATATTCAGGTTTCGATTTTCGCATAAACTAAAAACAATGTTGTACATGATGAGTGTTTTTATCATATCGTTATCAAGCTATTACGTCGGTAGAAAGGATTACTGGTTATAGTATAAGTACATGTCGATATCCGATAGCTACACGAGTGGCCTGCGAATGTGACATAACATTTTGTAACTTTTTAAAGTTTTTACTGCTGAAACATTTGAAGCTTCTGTGTCCTAGGTATGGCCCCAAAAATATATAATAGTATACCACCAGTTATTAGAAATAAAGAGTGTCTGGGATCCTTTAAAAGGTCCTTGTTTAAATTCCTTCTGGATAGATGTTACTACTCCATCATTGAGTTTACTACTGATAAACAGAGGTATGATGATTCCGACTTGCTAATTAAACTTAAATGATTTTTATTTATTTATTGATTAATTATGAATGTGTATAACTTTCTAAAATTGTAATTATCTATTTACCTATCTGACATATTTTAAATTGTTTTTTATTTTATTGTAATGTATTAATGGCATGCCTTCCTTCTAATTTTATAACTGTTTGTGTTAATTTTGTACGCCAAGTATTGGCAAAACATAGTGCACATATTTTAGAATAATAACTGTAACCATACCTATGTTTAACAAAATAAATGATTGATTGATTGAGCTTATCTATGACGTCGTAGTCCGTGCATACGTCCGTGCTGACAACTATTTTTTACCCGACTGCGCTAGAAGGAGGGTTATGTTTTTCGAGTGTATGTATGTATGTGGATTTCTTTGTCTCGCTCTGTAGCCTAAACGGCTTGATGGATGTTAGCATGAGAGGCGTCGTTATATTCGTCTCAATTGTGAGAGTGACATTGGGTTTATTAAAATTATAAAGATGGCCGATTTTAGGCGCCATATTGTTTTTTTTTTCTATAAACCTATCGGAGTATCATTAATTTGTATTCTGTAACTTGGTGGTTTGTGTTAAACACAATAAGCCCTTCATTTGAGGTGCCATGTTCTATATTTTTTTAGCAGAAGGATTTTCTGGAATTATCCCTTTCATTTGCATTCTATCTAACCTATTTGACCTTTACAACCCAGTTACTGGGTAACATGATATATTTTGAGTACACTTCTCTACTACTAGTAAAGTAATACTTGTTGTTATACATTCGTGAAAAATCGTTTTGTAAAATGTATTGCAAAAACAAGATGGCGACGTTAGTTCCGATTTTGCCCACAGACTAAAAGATTCTTGTACAGCTATAGTTGCTACGCTACATCCGCGGTTATGTTGGCAACACTGCCTACCTCAATTTAAAAAGTTACTAGTTCAGTTACCCGGAGACGGATGTATTGTTACTTAATTCATTTTATAGTGGTCAACTGACCAACCAATGGAGACGGTATTACATAAGAATGCTATGTAATAGCTATGTGCGAGATAAAAGATGATAATTATAAAGTTATCGAAGCTTGTGATTACAATGGGAATGGGAATTAAAGTAATTTTGATTGGAGGTTAAGCTAAGTTATTGAGGTCAAGTATTTGATGGTACTGTAGCATATACTGCCGACTAGAAAGGTAATTTTTACTTTTTAATAGAATCTAAGAGAGTTCACAATTCTCTCTCTTTTTTTTTTTTTTTTTTTTTTTTTTAAACGTTGCCCCACACTAGGGATTTCTCCTGTATTGTGGGTGCGTTTACAAACATTTAAAACTCACATACACAAACAGCCAGACCCGGAACAACTACTTGTAGGTCGTACAAATATTTGTTCCGTGCGGGAATCGAACCCGTGACATGCATCGCAGCAGTCAATCGCTTAACCACTGCGCCAACCGTGCCGACAAACAAACATTTTTACAATTCAAATAGTTCCCAATATATGAGAGTTTGTAGGCCGTTAACTAGAAAGGATTATTTAGGATAAACAGAAAGAAATATCACTTGATGTGTCGTACAATCAGTAACTGTAGACATAGCATGACGCTTTGTATTTCTATGAAGAATAGACAGTGCTTTTTCAATACAAAGTGACATTTCGTTGCTCCATTTTTGACATCGCACCGTAAATATCCTTCCACAATCTGTAATTTTGTCTTTCGTTTCTAACGATCTGTGGCTAGGTCCTTATAAATGTAGACTATTTCAGAAGAGTATTTCTTCCCAAACTTTCAAAATCACACTGACAACAAACTTTCTACTCGACGGCCACAAAGTATATGCGATTATCTACAAAATCATGATTCGTTTAGGACTCGTAACTGTGATAATGAATAGAAAAACATAGCTATCTTCTTCTACATCATTTAGTTAATAGTCATGTCTATTCTTCCGTCGACAAATCGGTGCTCGTGCTAAGCCTGCTGGTAAGGATTATTTAGGATAAACAGAAAGAATACCAATTCATGTGTCCTCAGTAACGTTTAGTATTAAAGTTTTTAAGAAATAACAATTCGTGCATTTTTTGCCATGTTCTCGGAAACTACTTTTAGGGTTTAAGAGGGGACGGGGCCTGCGACAAATCTGAAAAATAGGTATTTGAAAAAACTATTGCCGTCACGCTGTTAGTAAGTCTGCCCCCATAGTGTGTGATAGAGACAGCAGACTGCAGCTCAGACCGAAATTTTCACAAATTTTTTGACGAGAACTGACCCGATTCAATTATTTTTTACATTAAATTTTTAAGAAAGAGGTTAGGTTCCTATCAATTTTTTTTTTTGTTAAATACTTTTCTAATTTGTCTGGTAGTCCTCTAATCACGGCGGAGAAAAATAGAGCATTTTTTGTTATTTTTTAGAGGGTCATATCTTCTTAACTAATTGGGTAGTTGCTGGAAAAAAGAAAATTACAGGGACGTGTTTACAGCAGACCTTGATTTTATGAAAAAAAAAAAGAGTTAAAGAGGCATTATTCAAGAAGAAAAAAGGGGAATACATTTGTATGGAAAATCGCACGCCCTGTCCCCATCTTTACGCCTGTCTAATTTAGGCCCTGGTAATTTTGAATGTACTCGTCGTGTTGTCGTTATCAGCGATAATAGTTCTTACTGCAATCCGATACGGGTTAAAATCTGTTGTAATAAATTCGAATAATATATGAGCAAGCATTGCCGTAAAAATACAAATAAAATCGTATAAAATTAGATATTAACTAATTGATAATAAATAACCCATCACTGGATGCAGTTTGGCATTTGGAATTATATGGTATATTTTTAATTATGACAATAATTGTTATTGAAGGGATAAACTGGTTTTAAAGAAAATTAAGAGGAAACTTTGATGATTTTTTTGATGCATTCAAGTATGTTTAAGTATGTTTTGAGTTCCATCACTGTATGCAAAATAGACTTGAAAATATCATATATTTTTTTGCTTTCAAAATTATTTACGGTTAAAGAGATACACTGGTTTAAAAAACCACCTATTTGAGCGTTTTCAAGAAATCTCCGCCTTAAGGGTACACTAGTCGCGGGCTCGAACTCACTGGTGGGCCTGGCTAAAAAGCACGCTGTCTCACCAGGCTTCGAGTCCGACAGAGGTAGTATCAGTGATGAGCAGTTAGACGATAGTCTACACGCACAAAATTATTGAGTGAGCTGCAGGATCAGTTATAGTAACACAGGCGCGTAAAAAATTAAGAAAAGTCCTTCGGAAGATCGGGTTTTCTGAAAATACCACTGCATAAATCAATGACCAATTAAGTTTATTGAACTTTTCGATAATTGAGCTTTGGTACCGACTTAGTTTCGGAGATTTAACACTTCTTTTATTACATAGACATGTCCAAAGTTACGTTAAATTAGCAAAAAAAACGAATCTTTGTTGGCTCATAACTTCTTAATGGCTTTTTATTTTTTAGTATTCTGTTTCCGTACCGACAATATTAATAATGAGACAAAACCATACCATGTTTAAGCTTCGATGTAAATTGTCAAACAGTGGAGTAAAACCCTCCCGAAGTTTGTATGGAAAAAATGTGGACTTGTTTCACCTTAAAGGACGGCAGAGCTACCCACCGGACATAACACCCGTCTCGTTGGAGGGTGCTTTCTTTTCTACACAGTATGAGTGAACTTTATACACTGTTCCTCATACCTGTAAATTACTAATTAAAAGTTTTTTAGATGCTTTTAAGTTTAAGACCAGAATATGATACGAATATAATAATTATTCTTATTGATAGAGGCAGAAGAGTTAAAAAATTACGACAACTTTAAAAACGGGTTTTAGATTTTACGAACCGGAATTCGCAACGCAAAAATAAAACATACCAACAAAAATAAATGCAACAATAAAAATAAATCCTAAAGAAGATGCTTTCGGCAAAACATAAAATAATGACCTATCAATGAAATATTTTAAATGCTAACGACCGAAGCTTCGAAAGAGGCCGTCGAATTCAAGATGGCGTGTTTTGACGTAACAAACCTGACTAAAGAAAAGATTTAAGATGTATGAACGCATTCAGGGCACACGTTTTAAATTTTATAAGCAGCATTGTTGTTTACACACGTCTTAAAAGTGTCTTGATTCTCGAGTCGGAAAACACGTTACACCGTTGACTCTAGCTATCATTCGCAGATGTTACGGGTAGTCCCGAAACGCAGGCAACCAGAATTATGGGTATCGTGTAAAACCATGTTACCCAGTAACTGGGTTGTGGAGGTCAGATAGGAAGTAGCTCTGTGTAAAATACTGGTATTCAGCTGCATCCGGTTAGACTGGAAGCCTACCCCAACAAAGTTGGAAAAAGACATATCGGCAGATTGATTGTTTATTGGATGTTTTGTCCGAAAATAGAAAAGCTCGTGCTAACCAAAAATAGATTGCAAATTATGTATTTGAAGTTTTTTAGTATCAAGTCTTTAGAGCAAGTCATTAGATTAACAAGATGGACGGAATCACTTTCATTGATTCGAATTCATGTTGTGTGTTGTAGTTGTCTTCCCCAATGACTAAATCGTTCGCAATTTAGTCATTGGGGAAGACAACTTTACTGTCAAAATGGCGCTGTCGTAACTAATTCTCAAAATATGGCGTCGGGTCGTTTTATTTAATTTTTGTGATGTTTAGTAGTTTTTTGTGTTCCTAAATATTCCGAAATTGGAGTCCACCATTTCCCGAAAGACGCTAAAATTTGAAGATTGTCGTAGAGATTTTTTTTTAATAAAACAGAGTTCTAGGCTTTGTAGGAGACATTTTGCGGAAATTGATTAGAAGGAAACATTTAATATATTTTCGGTAATTTTAATATTTTAAACAGGTAAGTAGGTATTGATTATTAGAATCACCGAAAGTAACGAAAAAGCGAAATAAAACTAAACTCATGAATGGACACAAAATGATGACATTTTGCGGAAAATGATTATGAGGAAATATTATATACGCCCGCGTGGAAGTTGGAAATTATCCCGCGGGAACGTACTACCGTAATAAAAAGTATCCTATGTGTTAGTTTAGGTTATAATCTATATGTGTGCCAAACATCCAAATCCATTCAGTAGATTTTGCGTGAAAGAGTAACAAACATCCATACCTACATACAAACTTTTGCGTTTATAATAATATAAGTAAGGCTATTTTCGGTCATTTTAATATTTTAAATAGGTAGGTATTGATTTAATATTTGTATATTAAAATCACCGAAAGTAACGAAAAAGCGAAATAAAACCAAACTCATGAATGGACACAAAATGGAAAGAATGTCATTGAATGAAGGAAATGTCAAATTTAGTATCGTCCGCGCCGCAGGGAGCTACCGAGCTAGCTATGGTCACGCCATCTACAAATAGCTTTGCCCAGCCTTCCACAGTTTGAGTTTGAAATATTGGAGTTATCTTTCGTTTTTCATAGAAGCGAATCAAAGAACCTTTACCCCCTTATTACAAAACAAGGTTTTTCTTTAGGTATGGTTTAAACCATCGAGCCTGTTTTTGAAATAAGAACTTAGAACTGAAATAGAATTACAGCTCCTTTTACAAAACTGACAATTTAGCACTGGACTAACTTGTCAGTTTTGTAAAAGGAGTTGTATTTCGATTTCTGTTATAGGTTCTTATTTAAAGAACAGGCTCGAAGGTTTAAACCATACCTAAAGAAAAACCTTGTTCTGTAATAGGGGGAACGAGTTTAACTTTGGCTCATCAAAAAATCTGTTTTCTATCAAAAAATATACGACAAATTAAGTAGGTACAAGGCTAAGGCACTGCGTTCTTAAATCCTAATACAGAATGCCCAGCATACAATCTCTTTAAAAACAAAATGTGCATGATTTTACACAAATATAGACATGTTCTTGACATAAAAGGTCTGAATTCTCAAGAAGTTTCTAATCTGTAGATCTGCGTTATGCAAACATGATTTGACAAAAGAACTAGTGCACGTGTTCAGATAAAAAAATACAGATATTATTGTTTAAAAGATGGCGCGTAGAAGAATATAAAAATAAATATATACTTAAAAATAAAAAAACCCGACTGCATAAAAAGTGAACTTTAATTAAAAAAGATGGAAACAAAAACTTGTTTTATGGACTGAATACTATAAGCAATCTCATGCAGTCGGAGGCATCTTCTTAAATTTAACAATAAAGAGCGTTTAGGATATTTACCTAATATGTATACGATACGCTAAGTCAATATCCTACTTGATATCATTGGAGTTTCCTAGCTAAATTCTGAGATCACGGCACCACTTAGGTACATCTAAATGGATTGTAAGTAATTTACAATTTACAGTACGGTTTTTTTTTTAGGATGGGAAATCATCAAGTAACTTCTCCCGCTCTGGGCAGAACTGGAGGACGTGTCTGACTTTTACTGACTAAAACCCACCCGTGTTCCTTCAGTTGCCTGTGTGCCAGGGACCACGGTATCTCTTTCGAACAACCCGCACCCCTGGCAGATTTATAGTACGGTTTACATACTAAAATATAGTGACTGATATTTTTTCGTGCTTTCTTCTCCTAGATCCTGTTATTCAAAATTCAGAAATAAACAGACAAGACTTTTTAGTATTTTTTAATTGTAGAGTGGATTTAGTAAGTACACTTTAAATTAAAACTAAATTAGTTATAATTAAATACATAGTAACTGCATGGAATGGTGAGCTTTCTTCTCTTTTCGAAGTTAAAAGCGCTAAAAATGATTTTCCCTTTAAATTCAGTAAAACCAATATTATGTTATTGCCATACAAACAAGAGTTTTACTCAGTATGGTCGCGTGGGATGTTAATAACAAACTGGACATGCTATGTGCGCCGTGCATTCTGACGCACGATACCTATTTATAGCCATACTCACTACTCACTCAACCAGTCTTTTAGGTATTTGAGCTACATACTGAGCTCAATTGAGACTTATTTAATTAAAATCGTACCGTGCTATGCCACCTACCTGAGGTAAACAACTAAAGCCTAAGTTGTACTACTTCACTTGGAACTAAGGAGCTTTAGTTATTACTATTTCCATGCTTGGAATGTCACTCAAGTGATCGCGCTTTCTTCAAAAATGGAACTCATTTGTTTTTAAAGTAAATCAACGCGAATTCACAACGAGAGACCGTTCGAATTTTGATGTGAATGCCAAATGTTAGTTCCATTCCTTTGATCTCAACGTTTGTACCAAACGTGGTCACTGCCTACCTCTTCTTTGAATGCAAAGATGTTTTTGTTCTATTATTATCTGCCGAAATACAGGAAGAAAATGGCACAAAGAAGCCCCACAAATATTTAAATTGTGGTCCCATAAAAAGGTACGCATATAAATGTATTTACTTTTTAAATCCGTATCCAAGGCTGTAATGAAAGTTGAAGCTCGACATACAGCTATCCTTTTTACACGTCATAGTATGAAAAGAGATGGGAGTAGTAGTTTGTTTGTATGCAACCGTAATTGGGAATGCCATATAAGTAAGTAGTCGATAAGAATTCAAGTTGTCTGGGCCATACAATCTAGATTTTATTATCCACATACAAAAACAGCCTTTAACGAGTCTCAAACCAAAGCGTTCATTTATAAAGGAAAACACTTTTTTAAAAATAAAAAATTACTTACTTCCACCAAAAAACACTCTAAATAAAGTGAAATGTAACTAACTTCAATTCAATTTTCAATACGTAGGTATTATGTAAAGCTAACTCAAAAATTATCCGTTTTATTAATTAATTAATTAATCTATATTCCCGACATCATAGTCTTCACCAACCGAATGAGAATCACGTTAAAAAAATACCCGCCGAATACATTGACCTCCTTCATAATTTGAAGTCGCTAAAAATAGGGCGAAATCGTCATCTCCCGCAAGTGACACAACCAATTGTCTTGCTTTCTCTATAAGAGAAGATACCATAGCCAACACTAAAACTATTAAAATCTCATTCCACAGTTAATAAAACACTCCATTCAATTTCCTTCCTCATTTGAAAACATGATTTCATTCATGGAGCATGCAAGAAAAAAAAAAACAACTGAAGTCTATGTTGTTTATTATCGACAATTTGTAACACGGCGTGAACACGCGAAGCAAGCGTGCTATCAAGAAATAAGGCTGGTTGCATATTCGCGGCTGCGCCACTAGGCTAGGGACAAATCGTCATCTGCCTAGCTTTTTCCACAACTAAGGTCTTGACAATGCTGCAGACGTGCGTCGTTTTAGGATATCGAATTTCACCTCTATATATGGGGCGTTTGGGTACATTTTTATAAATGCTAGAATGAATTGGAAGCCTATTTCAGTAGCGGTGGCCCTTTACTGGTCCGATTTACGAGTTGTAGATCGTAGGTTCGAATACTGAATACCACTGCGTACCCAATGCGGGTTTTTTTTTTTTTTTGTGTGGGAAATCATCAAATAACTTCTCCCGCTCTGGGTGGAGCAGGAGGGCGCGTCAGACTTTTACTGACTAAAACCCACCCGTGTTCCTTCAGTAGCCCTTAAGCCAGGGGCTGTGGTGTCTCTTTCGAACAAACCCGCACCCCTGGCAGGCATTAACCCTTGCGGGCCCATCACTTTTTGTGCTGACGTCTCTTTGAGGCGCGCGTGGAACACAACGCGCCGTCGACTTGGGCTTGGTCCTTACCGGACAGCGAGCTACCCATTACTCGCCGTCCGCAAGCCCATGCCTACGGTGGCCGGAAATCGGCCTGGGATTCCCGACGCCCAGGGCATCTCCGTATCATGCGGCGGCTGGGGTCGCGAGGGCGCATATGCTGCCTCTCCCTCACGTGCGCCGCCTCCCTCTTCGCGAGCATCACTGCTTCGCTGAAGGAGGTGACGGCTCCCCATGCCCTCTCGCTCCGTACCATGGCCTGGACCAGGGCCGGACGCGAGAGATCGCCGCCGCCGATCGCCTCCACGAGGACACGGCGGTGCTCCGCCCAAGCAGGGCAGACCGCCACCGTGTGCTCCACCGTGTCCTCAGGGCGATCTTCGCAGTGGAAACACCCGGGCGTTTCCTCCCGCCCTATCCGAAACAGGAACCTCCCGAAACAACCGTGTCCGGTGAGGACCTGCGTCAGGCGGAAGGTGAGGACGCCATGCCGCCTCTCGAACCACTCCTCAAAGAGGGGACTTACCGCCGCAATCGTGGCGTGCCCAGCCCAGTGCGGGTTGATGGACGTCAGTCACATGCCTTCGAATTTCGTGTTTTAAGGCCCTGGTAATTTTAAATGTACTCGTCGTATTGTGGTGTAACTATTATCGCTCATGCGATAATAGTTCTTACTGCAATCGGATACTGGTTAAAATCTGTTGTAATCAATTCGAATTATGAATGAGCAAGTATTGTCGTAAAAGTGCAAATAAAATCGTATACATTTAGATATTAACTATTTAATAAATATTAATCCATCACTGGATGCAGTTTGGCATTTGGCATTTTATGGTTTATTTTAAATTATAATAATAATAGTTATTGGCGAGAATCTCGTGAAAGCTGAGCAAGATAAGAAAATCAAGTATCTTGACTTAGCTCACGAGGTTGTCGACATGTGGGACGTGGACTCAGCAATCATTGTACCTATAATCATTACAGTAAATGGCCTAGTAGCGAAGAGCCTCGACCAACATCTCAGGAGGCTCTCATTGCACGGCTGGATGGGCTTGATTCAGAAAGCAGTACTCCTAGACACGGCACGCATAGTCAGGAGGTTCCTTTCTCTAGAGCCCTGACCACCGGCATCATGGACCCTGCTCTTGATGCCGATGGGCCACTAATTTTTATATTTTTAAATGTTTTATTAATGATTTTTGTAAAAATATTTAAAAATATACTTAATAAGTTAAAAAAGAAAATAAATGATAAAAATAGTAGTTATTGAAGGGATAAACTGGTTTTAAAGATAATTAAGAGGTTACTTTGATGATTTTTTGGATGCATTAAAGTATTTTAATTATTTTGAATTCCATCACTGTATGCATAAAAGACTTGAAAATATCATACATTTTTTTGCTTTCAATATTATTTACGGTTAAAGAGATACACTGGTTTTAAAAGCCACCTTTTTGAGCGTTTTCAAGGACATGCCGGTTTCTGAAAAGAGAAACTGGAAAACTCAAAATCAATAAAATAAAACACTCAACATTGATCGATATGATAGCCAATGTGCCGCCAGCCTTATTACCGGTAAAGGAAAAACTGGGTTGCATTCGTGTCGTATACTTAATTCAAGATTACGTGTAGGTACATGTCTAGAAGGCAGGGCAGGTTTCAAAGCCATCGTCTTTTCCCTTTTGACGTACTTTGTTATACTGTTTCCTAAAGATGTGTTTATTCCCATGTAGAAGAAACTGTGGCCGTAATTACTTGGCCATTTGCACACCCAATTCTGAAAGCTGCCCAGAGAGCTATGGAGCGTTTCATGCTTGCAGGCTGGCGAAAGCTGGTTTTTATTCAAACTACTCGCTTTTGCCAGCGGCTTCACCCGCGTCGCGTCCGAAAATTATCATATGGGAACGTACACAGGGCTACACATCAAGCTATTCATATCCATTATAAGTTGATCTCGCATTGTATAGGATTTCCGTAAAGTGCGAGATCAGCGTAAACTGGAAATGTATAGCTTGATGTGTAGCCGTGTTTACTATCAGGATCAAAATTATCCTATACAAGATACATTTTTAACCAGTGCGCAAACTTGAAACGAAATTTTTCGTCGGTTATACCGTGTAGGTACCTATTGCACTTTTTAATGAAAAAGCAGATTTTTTTTTTGTAAAACGGACGAAAAATTTCTGAGGTGTCTAGAATTATATGCTGAAATCATGGTTAAAGTTTGTGCACTGGTAAAAAAAAAACCCTGTATGTTAATCCGTTCAGCTGTTTTTGTGTTTTTGTTTTTTCGTGCATTCAAACTTCTAAATATACAAACTTTCCCCATTTATAATGTAAGTAGGATAACAATGACAATTAATGCGTCATATTTCAAGTCGGGAGATTGCATGGAGACTGTTAGTCGAGTCATTGGGAAAGCCAGGAATGTAATGAAACGATTAGTGTGTTAGATCTTAAATTTGTGTTTATTTTATGATGTGATCTTCCTGTGCGAGTCACAATAAATACTTTTTCTTTCTTTCTTTCTAAATGAACGATATAAGTGACGTGTTAAAGGTCATTTAAGACCAATTGCGTTATAGGGAATGCAATCTCGTACTCGCGAGATCTCGGTCTTTTTTAGCGAGATTGACCTCGGACGAAAAAAGGGCGATATCTCGCGAGTTTAACAAGATTGCACTCGAGCACAAAAACGTCTTATTCGAAGAAGTTTTGTTTGTTATAAAAGAAATGTTTTATTATTAAAAGATTTTTGTTTGATATTAGAAGAGAAGACTGGTTTTTTCTTTTGGGTGGGAAATCATCAAATAACTTCTCCCGCTCTGGGTGGAGCAGGAGGGCGTGTCAGACTTTTACTGACTAAAACCCACCCGTGTTCCCTCAGTAGCCCGTAGGCCAGGGGCTGTGGTATCTCTTTCGTACAAACCCGCATCCCTGGCAGGTATCGGCCCTTGCGGGCCCCATCATTTTTTGTGCTGACATCTCTTTGAGGCGCGCGTGGAACACAACGCGCCGTCGACTTGGGCTTGGTCCTTTCCGGACAGCGAGCTACCCATTACTCGCCGTCCGCAAGCTCATGCCTACGGTGGCCGGAAATCGGCCTGGGATTCCCGACGCCCAGGGCGTCTCCGTATCCTGCGGCGGCTAGGGTCGCGAGGGCGCATATGCTGCCTCTCCCTCACGTGCGCCGCATCCCTCTTCGCGAGCATCACTGCTTCACTGAAGGAGGTGACGGCTATCCATGCACTCTCGCTCCGTACCATGGCCTGGACCAGGGCCGGACGCGAAAGATCGCCGCCGCCGATCGTCTCCACGAGGACACGGCGGTGCTCCGCCCAAGCCGGGCAGACCGCCACCGTGTGCTCCACCGTGTCCTCAGGGGGATCTACGCAGTGGAAACACCCGGGCGTTTCCTCCCGCCCTATCCGAAACAGAAACCTCACGAAACAACCGTGTCCGGTGAGGACGCCATGCCGCCTCTCAAGCCACTCCTCAAAGAGGGGACTTACCGCCGCAATCGTGGCGTGCCCAAAGAGAAGACTGGTTGTTCCTTTCATTTGTTATTTGATATATACATATACGTACGTCAAAGTTTACTACTTAGAAGTTTAAAAAAAATTATAGACAAATACGTCAAATTCATAACAGTCTATTCAAAAAATTCGTGAAAATAAGACTTATAATACTGAGATTTTTTTTTTCCTCATTTATTCAAATATTGTGATTATTTGCAAAAAAAAAAACACAAAATTGCCAATCTCGCGAGATCTCGCAATTCACAATCTCGCGGGATCTCGCTTGAGCCCCAATCTCGCGAGATTTGCATTCCCTATTGCGTATAATGAGGTCTAATAGAACATGGGGTCCATTTTGCTGCAACTACATTATGATAATCTTTGATTTACAGAAGCAAAAGAGAGATTAAGATAATTCAACTGCTCTCAATTCTGTAGTTTACTTACTTTTATTAACTAACTACCGACATTATCCATCTTATTACATAACCCGATCTAACCATGAAGGCCATGGTAATTTTGAATGTACTCGTCGTATTGTCGTTATGAGCGATAATAGTTCTTACTGCAATCCGATACGGGCTAAAATCTGTTGTAATAAATTAGGATCATAAATGAGCAAGTATTGTCGTAAAAATGCAAATAAAATCGTATAAAATTTGATATTAACTATTTGATCATAAATAATCGATCACTGGATGCAGTTTGGCATTTGGAATTTTATGGTATATTTTTAAATATTATAATAATTGTTATTAAAGGGATAAACTGGTTTTAAAGATAATTAAGAGGTGACTTTGAAGATTTTTTTGATGCATTAAAGCATTTTTAATTATGTTTTGTGTACCAATCACTGTATGCAGAAAAGTCTTGATAATATAATATATTAAAAATAAAAAAAAACTTATAGTAACCTACCCCATACCAATTCGGAATTTCATCACCTTAGGGTCAAAACAATGCATATTATTTATGCGATAGCAGCAATCGCGGTTGATTTGCTGTCATTTTTTGAAGAGTTCCGTTGTCTGTCTCCGAAACGAATCATCAGATCTATATGAAAATTTAAATGGGACCATTTCGGACAAATCCGTCTTTTTATTTATGACGGATTTATGCCCGAACATACATAAAAAAATAAACGTGTCGAATTGATAACCTCCTCCTTTTGGAAGTCGGTTAAAAAGTGATATAATCGACTGCCTCTTGTGGTCGCAAGCGCTACCCATGAGTTCAATTCCCAGGTAACATACAAAAGTGTTGTAGGGTTTTTCTATGTGAAGTTTTTCAGTAGCTGCCCGGAGTCTGTATTTGGTGCCAGGTTGATGGTAATAGGTTCGCCCCCTATTACATGGAGCTTGAACATAATTGGCGAAATGTGGTTGGGCTACAGGTACACCACTGCACAAGCTTTCGGTGAATCAAGGCGTGATATTATGTATGTATTAGTGATGTACCTACCGTCGGGAAAGCCGACTATTCGGCCATATTTGTAGTCGGCGATTAGTCGGCTAAAGCCCCCGACTAGTCGGCCCATTTTTACTCCTATTAAAATAAAGATCGAAAGATCGTTACGGTTATTATTTTTTAAATAGAATCAGTTTTACAGTTTACTTTCAGTGCAATCTAGAATAGGATAGGAAATTGGGATAGGAAGAAACGCCGACTCGTACGTAAACAATGATAGAATGAATGCAAAAAACATGTCCCGACTCCCGACAATACCGCCTGGTCCTCGGCTCCGCGCACCTACGAGCCGAAAGCGTGGTCACGAACATTACCGATGTCACCCGAACTCAACCGAAAGCAATGGTCGGCTTGTTGTCATAGTTGGCCCATCTCTAATTATGTAAGTATGTGATAAAATTCAATAATTTAGCGGCACCGTGTCGATATTGTAGGTCAAAGCAATTAAGAATCGTTTATCATATTTACAAATTAAACGTTGAATATTACTAGATTTGATTTTATTTATCAGTTTGTTTACTGGGAGTATCTACTTTACTGTGTTGTAAAAATTTCCCGGCGGGAATTTATCGCGCGATGGAATTTGAACTCTCGGTATTCGATCGAGGATTGAGAATCCAAAAGGGTGCAGCACGAGCTGCACGAGTGAGTCTCAGCGGGTTGTAAAACACAGTGTTGAGCGATTTTCAAGTCTCGGCGTTAAAAAGTGTGTTGTAAATCCTTTGCGCGACAAAATCTCACTGGGGGAACAAAAACGAATCGTTTCGCTTACTTAGGGTAGCATTAAATTTGTTATCGCCAAAGTGGGAAAATAAATAGATCCATAAGCTAATGTTACTTGAGATAGCTACTTCTTCTATATGGGATGGTCTACTATTGATCTGATGGGGCCCCCAAAGGCCGATGCCTGCCAGGGGTGCGGGTTGTTCCAAAGAGATACCGCCGCCCCCGGCACACAGGCAACTGAAGGAACACGGGTGGGTTTTAGTCAGTAAAAGTCTGACACCCATAGCGGGAGAAGTTATTTGAGGATTTGAAAAATCGTCTACCATGCAAAACTATGATGTATTTGCTTCGTTGTTGGTGAAGATACAAGAGTCCAAATTTTAACCAATTACGGTCCGTAAGTTATAGGAATTACCAATAATGTTAGTTTGTCTGAAAGTATACCAACAAGCCTTGTATTATCCATCAAAACCGTTACAATTCGAGAATAAACTAAATTCGGCAAAACCAACCTACAAAACAGAAAAAAAAACGAATGGTAATTTTATACAAATCGCATTTAAATTTATCTTAACACCTAGCGACACGGCCCAGCTTCACCAAGGTTTTAAATTACGATTTGACCAAAACATCGAGATTTATTTATTAAATGCAAGTTTTGATATTTACAGATAGGACCTTCCGGAATAAATTCTCCAAATAATGGTGATAACCGCTTCAAAATCCGTAGCGTACCTTAGAATAATAACGGCATTCATACAGCCATACACGAAAACCGACTTTGTGTTATAATATGTGAATAGAAGAAGAGGCAGCATTAGTATCAGACGGTCAAAGAACTCCATTCAATAAAAATAAGAAAAAAAAAAGAACAAGATGGCGGCGACAAAATTGACAGCCGAAAAAAACGTCACGACTAAAGACTATTTCTCGGTTTCACAACCAACGGTTCTACAGACAAATGTGATTAAATGCTGAAAGCATAGAGCATACACTCCACAAGCACTTTAGTAATGTCAGTTAAAATCCCTACTAATATTATAAATGCGAAAGTAACTCTGTCTGTCTGTCTGTCTGTCTGTTACGCTTTCACGCCTTAACCGCTGAACCGATCGTCATGAAATTTGGCCGAGATATAGCCTGGGATATGGGTAAGGACATAGGCTACTTTTTTACGCGATAACCGACATCCACGCGGGCGGAGCCGCGGGCAAAAGCTAGTACATAATAAACTACCTGATGAAATTAAAAATGAACAAAAATTTAATATCTTTATAAATAAATTAAAACAATTTCTAATCTGTAAATGTTATTATAATGTACATGAATATTTAAATGATAAATTTAATAAATAAACAATAATGCCAGCAAAAAAAAAAAAAAACGCAATAATAATTTATTTATAATTACCAATGATAATAATAATATAATTTAAATAAATATTAATGTATAAATCCAATATATGAGTAGTAAAAATTATATGTACACAATTAGTTATCAGCCTACCTACCTACACAAAACGAAAGAGTAGATTAATATTAGGTCTTTACCTATGAAATTGCCGTTCTGCAGTACTGGCCATTTCAAATCAAAATAATTTTTGTTTGGCTAAGAATTCTAATTTCAAATTAATTTTATTTTAAAAACATGGATTTTTTTTTCTAAAAGTAGTCATTTCTTTATTGATTAGTGTTACATTTTCATCGCATTTCAATCTTTTTCGTCATCATGGATACGTTAAAAATTCGAGTAATTATGGAATATGAGTACCGTCGTGGCAGCAACGCGGCACAAGCGGCACGCAACATCAACGACGTTTACGGAGCTAACACTACAAACCAACGCACCACCTGTTATTGGTTTGCTCGCTTCCGTTCTGGAAATTTCGACCTGAAAAATGAACCTCGCGGTCGTCCGAAGACTTTGGTCGACAATGACGAATTAAAGGCGATTGTGGAAGCTGATGATACACAATCTACGGCTGAATTAGCAGCAGCTTTCGACGTTAGCGTCAAAACAATATTGGTCCATTTGCGTCAAATTGGCAAGGTAAAAAAGCTTGACAAATGGGTGCCCCACGAACTCAATGATCGCCAGCGCGATGTACGCGTCGAGACGTGCCTTGCACTGCTCAACAGACACACAAATGAAGGAATTTTGAACCGCATTGTTACCTGCGATGAAAAATTGATTCTGTTTGATAACCGTAAGCGCTCAGCAAGTTGGTTGGATCCTGGTTCAGCACCTAAACAATGCCCTAAACGAAAACTTACCCCTAGAAAAGTGATGGTCACTGTTTGGTGGTCTAGCGCCGGTGTGATTCATCACAGCTTCTTACCAAACGGGGTGAGCATTACTGCAGATGTGTACTGTGAAGAACTGAACACAATGATGGAGAAGCTGGCGCATCTCCAACCAGCATTGGTCAATCGCTCGTCTCCGCTGCTCCTGCACGACAACGCGCGACCTCATACTGCACAGCAGACGGTCTCCAAGTTGCAAGAACTGGGGTTGGAAGCTCTCCGTCATCCGCCCTACTCACCAGACCTTGCGCCTACAGACTACTACTTTTTCCAGAATTTGGATAACTTCTTGGCGGGAAAAAAATTTAATACCCGAGAGGCAGTACAAAATGCCTTTGAAGAATTTGTTGCCTCCCGTCCAGCTGATTTCTTTAAGAAGGGCATCAATAAACTGCCACTGCGATGGCAAAGATGCATTGATTGCATGGGTGATTACTTCGATTAATACAAATAAAAAAAATCATGAAAAAAATTCGTTTAATTTTTTTCATACAAAACGGCAATTTCATAGGTAAAGACCTATTATTAAAATTGTTAGCAAATATCTATAATAGCCCTCTTCCTAATTTTTATGTTGTTATGCCCGACAGGGCCCACAATGCTCCAAAACGAATGTATGTCTTTATGTACCTACCACCTAAGTTCACATTGTGGAATGCAATAAACGTATTGAGTATTGAGCTAAATGTTCTTAAATATATTTTCAGCTAGGTTTCATGGACCGGCCTATTGATATAGTCCGTTCTATGGAACCTAGGTTTCAATTTTACAGATCAGGTTAGGAATGCAACACTCCTTCCCTTGGGGTTAAGGAAGAAAATAGCGAGCTGATTAGAAAATTGAACAGGATAAACCATTAAGTTATGGTAAACCAAAATCTATGTTACGTTTGTTATGCGGGTAATTAAAAACATTACCTTCAAGCCCCTATGGTATGACCGTGTGATGACACGTGTCCACCTCTAGAGTAAAAAATACAGTTCTAAAAAAAATTTGTTCAAAGTGAAAATAAAGAACTAGCTGACCCGAAATCAATCATCAGAATCAATCAAATCAATCATCAGAATCAATCAAATCAATCAAAATATTTTTATTTCATATAAACCTGCATGGGCACTTATGAAACGTCACAAGCTAGGTGCACGGTTCCAAAGTGTTGTTTCCTATGGAGAAGAGCCGGCAAGAAACTCCATGGTTACTCTTTAAAAAATAATTGGCAATAAATATTATGTTAACCTATCAGCAAAACATCTTGAGTAATTGTTCATGATGTCGTACCAAGTTATGACAACCTAATATTTCGAAGGAATAAAGCGTTTTCTACCTGTTATAGTTGATTGATTGACTAACAAAATGTTGACGCGTAAAAGTGTATACTTACATAAATTTTAACATTTCATTTCATAACAACGCGAGCTTGCCTATACAATACCGACCTAGACCAAAAAGTGACCAATCACAAGGTATCCCGCTAACCAGATTATGTTGTTATCTTCTATGCTCCACCAATTAGATAAAAGATAAAATACCAAGGACATAGAGATAAAATAATGATAAATTATATCTTGCAAAATAGATCAATGGTTGTTTCGTTGTGTGCAAAATGATAAGCCGAATCTAAAGATTAAATAATGAATTGGTGGTTTATAGATAGAAGAAAAAACTACGGGTTGTATTGTAGATGTTAGCTATGCAGTCGCTCCATGTAAATTACTGGTACTCTGCCGCAGCCGGTTGGATTACAAGTCGATCTCAACATAGTTGTCGTAATTTTCTTAAGAAATACGGTGTTCACCTACTTTTGTATCTATATTATATTTTATTGATTTTTTATGTCCGTAGGTGTGTCCGTGGTATTACAGCGGGGCCATAACAGAATAGGCGCGCGATTATAGCGCTGCGGTATTTTTGTTTTTCTTTTTTCAAATATCGAAGCATTTGGCTGAGATACGAGCATTTTTGTCCTCGCACAGGTATTCCTTTTTCGATTTTTGAAAAATTGTTTTCATGATTTTGATAGTTTTTTTTTTAATTATTATTATTGTTTGTATGTGAACAGGGGAATCACCCGATCACCACATATCATAATATTGTTGCGGGGTATTTCCCGTCGGGGTGTACGAAAGTATACGCCAATCGGTTTTAAATTTTTTTTCAAACACCGACCATGTGGGCCTCAATCGAGCCCGATCCATCTAGTACGTGCACCTACCAAGAGAACAAAAGGCTCACATTCCAGAGCAACGATAAGCCGACCCTTTTTTTTTGTGTGCATCGTTTTCCGAGAATTAGCAAGTTGTCTAACTACGTAGACAGTTATAGAAATAATTACGTAACCAATTTACGCATTGGATATCAGCTGCATTCAAGCGTGTTTTGATTTGCCGCGGGCTCGAACTCACTGGGACCTGGCCAATAAGCACGCTGGGCATCGTGTCCAACAGAGAAAGTATTAGTGAAGAACAGTTAGACTACTCTCTTTATTTTGTGGTTAGACGTCAGTCTACACGCACAACGTTAATGAGTGAGATGTAGGACCACGTCTAATAAAACTGGCGCGTAAAAAATTAAGAAAAGTCCTTCGCAAGATCGGGATTTGTGAAAAGACCACTGCATAAATCAATGACCAATCAAGTTTATTGAACTTTTCGATTTTTGACCTTTGTCGGTACCGGTACCGACTTTATTTTGGAGATTTTACACTTCTGTTATTATTAAACACGCCCAAAGTTGGGTTAAATTAGCAAGAAAAACGAATCTTTGTTGGCTCATTATAACTTTTAAATGGCTTTTTATTTTAGTAAGTACCTATTCTGTTTCCGTACAGACAATATTAATAATGCGACAAAACCATACCGTGTTTAGTTTTTTTTTTCATTTTGAAGTATGTAGATACCTATTTGATTGTTTAGAGTATTATTTGTTAGAATTTAGTTATGATTATAAAAGAACTTTTAAAATTAATAAAAAATTTAAACTTTAAAAAATTATAAAAGTCCTTTTAGTGATTCTACCTTTTAATGCATTTCTTATTATATTATTGAACCAGTCGCCAATACATTTGCTTTCAAACAACACGTATTTCATTGATCAGAAACCCGAACAAGCAAAAGTGAACCTTATTATAAACACCAAACGGTGACTACACAATTTTGCTTAATATTCTACACATAGAATGAGACAGGTAACAGAACTTGGCAAAGGGATTAACGATTGTTTTCAACAATATCCCACTAATATTATAAATGTGAAACTTTGTATGTTTAGATTTTTGTTACTCAATCACACAAAAACGGCTGAACAGAATTGTATGAAATTTTGCAAACAGATAGATTATAACATGGATTAACACATAGGATACTTTTTTATCCCGATAGTACGTTTGCGGGATAATTTCCGACTTCCACGCGGGCGAAACCGCGGGCGGAAGTTACACATAAGTAGACTATGTCTGTGTGTGTTATTTGTCCATGTATTAGGAGGAAACTAATCGCAAAACTCCGCACCTAGCGCGCTTATAAATTACGTATTATACAAGTTTTACAAGTCTCGCTCAGAATATAATATCAACTACATAACCTTATTTGTTAAATGCCAAGAATTCTACTACCCTATTAATTCCTACTATTTAACTAATCCTACTAATTCCTACAATCCTACTAAGATTAAAATGTGAAAGTATGTGAAGATGTTTGAACGTTTGTTACTCAATCACGCAAAAACGGCTGAACGGATTTGGATGAAATTTGGCACACAGAAGGATTATAACCTAGATTAACACATAGGATACTTTTTATCCCGGTAGTATCTCCGTTCCCGCGGGATAATTTCCGACATCCACGCGGGCGAAGCCGAGAGCGGATGCTGTATTAACATAACATCACGCTTATTCCCATATTGTTAGGCAGAGGTCAGCGGGGTAGTTGTGTAACACACTAACGTTAGGAATGGCTTCCTTTGTGACACTTCAACAACATTCATTGCGTATTTTACGTTGTTCAGCATACACATTTTTAGAACATATGAAGCAATGAATCAGCAATATCATTTAAAGTTCCGTAGCAATCAATTCAATAAAGTTAAAAGAATAGGTCTTGGCAATTACATGCAATAAATAAATAATATTAAAACCATTTATTTTCAAATTACAAAGACCCATAGATAAATACCTTAACCTATACATATTATAATAACAAATTATGTTATGTTAGTAAATAAAACTTAAAACTATGTTAGTATCACTTTTTTGCACTAAGTCTTTGTGCGTTCCGGTGGCACTAGTCCGCGAAAGCGGCGGAATACCACATCCTGTGGCCAAAAGCTTTCTTCCATCACCAGATTCAGGTAGCATGTTGGTATGCGCACCACAAACGCCTTAAAGTTGACGTTGCGATGCGACTCCAGCAGCTGCACTCTCGGTGCGTAATTCAGCCTTTGGCGCACGTACTTCACGATGTCTTCCGCGTCGGTGCGCGGTGGTGTAGTGGAGTCGGGAAATATACACCAGGGGCTTCGCAGCACGCAGTTTTTCGTTGGGCTCCGTAGTAGCCTTGCCGCAGCGGTTCTTACAGCTACTTTGTCGGCGCTTCCTCCTTTGCACCGTCACGAAACCGTCATCATCAGCCCGGTTCGTTTTCTTTGTAGCCACGGGCTTTGCGGGGGGAGCAGTGGGGATGTTCACAGTGACCAATGGGTCAGATAGTCGCGTCAGTCGGGCAGCGCTGCGGGGAGGAGCTGCGGGGACGGGAGCGGGGCCACGAGGCACAAAACGTGAAAATTCAAAACGTGCGTACGTGAAATTCCATGCCAATTGCCTGCCTAATATATTTTTTGGAGTTTTCCATTGTGGGAACTTCATGAGAGTCGCATATAGAAAATACATATACCTTTAATTAAAATCAAAAGTAATCAGCACTTTTTGAACGTCAAAATTACATAAGACAGTCCCCCGCCCGCCACGCCCGGCCTTCTATCAACGCCAAGGACCTTCAGCATTTGGGCGCACTAAATTTGTGGGCGAGTGCGGGGTGATGTAGCCGTGCAGTCTTTAATCGGTCGCATTTTTAATTTATTATAAGAAAAATAATGCATATTTGTAAAAAGTAACAAAATAAAATCATTTTCCTGTTTTGTATTGCAAAGCAGTGGACATTTTTTTAACTCTTTTGTTAAAAAATGAAGGAGTAAAATGGTTTCATCTCAACGATTTGGAGGTGATTTGGTGTTTTATTTTTTCTTATTATTTGATACCCATGGAAAAGTTATGCCTAAACCAAATGACATAATTATATTATGTAGATTACTAACTATTTTTTTTCAAATTTAATTTCTTTGTAAATGCCGACGAAAAGTTGTTTCATCTGCATGCTATTTTCAACCATTTCTTGAGAGGGCAGCCAAGATGTGACGTAACAAACTGCTCAGCAGCACAGCTGTCTACCTATATTATTTAAAAAAAAAACAACCGACTTCCGCAAAAACACTACAAAGTCGGTGACTTTCGATGCATATTTTAATTTTATGTCTCTGCCTTCCGAAATTAACGTTATTTTTCACTTTGTAGTGTTTTTGCGGAAGGCGGGTTGTTTTTTTTGTATTATTCACTTTTTAGTTATAGTCACACCAATTCGAAATTTCATCATCCTTGAGGTCAAAAAAATGCATATTTATGCGATAGCAGCAATCGCGGTTGATTTGCTGTCATTTTTTTAAGAGTTCCGTTGTCTATCTGCGAATCGCATCATCAGATCTATATGAAATTTAATATTTATTTTATCTATATTTTCGGAATAAACCTCTTTCGGAGAAAAAAAAAGAATTTTGCAAATCCGTCTATTTATGACGGAGTTGTGCCAGAAGACAAAGAGTCGGTTAAAAACTGTTGATTCGCCAAATTCGGGCGAGTATTTATGCTATCTTATCAAAATAGGGAGGAAAAGTCACCTTCATATCCGGACCATAGTGCATGATAATTATTATCTGTGACAGTAGTGACGTTTCGGGCTGTCCGAACTATTCAAGATTATCATTGTGGTTCGACCTGTGGGGTCATATTAACTTATCTCTTTTTAATTATCTACGTGCAGAAGTTCTAACCTCTGACAGTTGTTCTTTGTAATAGGGTATTTTCCGATTTGATAAAAACTATTTTAATTTGAAGATTGGGACGATATACATATTTAATAGAAAAATGAAATTTAAATTTATTATTACACATTTGTATTTAACACCATTGTATACTATGTTTTACGCAAATAAAAGTGAAATCAATATATTTTTATTTTTCTGTTATATAACTCGTTCCAATCTTCAAATTAGAATAGTTTTTGAAAAATTGGAAAATACCCTATTATAAAAAAAAGCCAAATACATCCGGTTACACTGGAAGTCGACAAATATTGTTGCTAGGTTAAGAAAAGAGCCAATCGCGAGTCTTTGTATAACGAACCTTATTTTGACATGTATTTTTTATTTATTTATGACCTGGATTCGAATATAGTGTAGGCATTTTTTATTCGGGTACCTATATATATGTAGAGGTTTCCCTAGGATGCGGGTGAAGCTGCGGCCAACGGCTAGTTTATATTTGACTAGCAGTGCTCGGCGGTTTCACTCGCGTAGTTCCCGATCCCGTGGGAATACGGGGACAAAATATAGCCCATTTCACCCGGGGATAGTGTAGCTTCCCAACAGTGAAAGAATTTTTCAAATCGGTTCAGTAGTTTCGGAGCCTATTCAATGCAAACAAACAATCAAATCTAATAGTATAGATTAAAACGTTTTTAAGGTCAATAAAGGACGATGGGCAAGAGACTTTGGACTTTGTCCTCAATTATTTTTTTTTAGTTCCAACAGACTTCATTTTTGTCAAATTTTTTTTCGTTACAGGCTAGTTCAGGCAAAATACTAACAAACCGTTGGTTTCAAAGTCTTAAATATATTAGGTTTCCTGAAAAAAGTCGTCTTTCAGTTTCGTTTGTCTAACGATGTAGTTACCTACGGGTTGTAAGCGCACAATCTCTACCAATACCTACCGGGTATACAAGCGTAAATTGGAATTTGGAACCGTGCACCTAGCTTGTGACGTTTCATTAGTGCCCATGCAGGTTTATATGAAATAAAAATATTTTGATTATGTTTGATATGTTCTTTCATCTATATAAATAAAGAGAGAAGTTCTGACTGACTGACACATCAACGCCCAGCCCAAACCCTTGGACCTAGAAAGCTGAAATTTTGCACAGAGGTTCCCTTTATAATATAGACAATGTCGCTATAGTAAGGAATGTTCAGGCCCCCATTCTGTATGGGGTTACAAGTTTTTGGTTTACATATAAATTTCGAGTTTTAGTATTTTTTATGTTAACATATTACGTCACAAATCTTCTGACCTCCCCTGTCCCTTGTCACACAATGTCACATTTAGTTGACCCCCCCCCCCCTTAACGTGTGACGTAATTTGTGGATGGCCCCTAATGTAAGCACTTTATGTAACTTGTAACGATACAGATAACTTAGATTATTGCTGGTAATTGTGCAGTTATATCTCCATCCAAGCACATAGTTACATAATTAGTCCAAACGTATTACAATCTTGTCAAGTGTGGAAAATAACAAAGAAAAACTGTATTGTTGAAAAGGAACGGCTTACACCAAAGGAATTTAGTTAGAAACTGTTCTAATGATAAAAATGCGAAAGTAAGTTTATTTGTTATCTTTTCACGCCTAAACCACTGAACCGATCATTCTGAAAATTTTGCATATACGTTGTCAGGTGTACAGAAACGGACATAGGCTACCTTACATCCCAAAAAAAATACTGTTCCCCAGGAAAACAACAATAATGTTTTTATGATAATAGATGGCGCCACATGTCTTTTGAATCATAATTGAATTTACGACACCTCGCAGCGTAACACGACGCCGTCACTTCGTGTGCAATTGTTTTTAAATTTTGTTTTTATAAAATATATTATTTAGTTTAGAGTTATTGTTTTTATACATATGTATTGTGTTTTATGGGTCTTCGTTGCCTGAAATAATGGACAAATAAATAATAATAATTATTATTATTAAAAGCAGAGTACAACCAGAATTGATTAGAAAATTCAAAATTAAAGCTATCAAATACTTACTATTATTTAGTATGTACAGTCGCCAGCAGGTCAAGCTATCCCAAACTGTCAAATTTTCCCAATTGAACATAAACCCTATACCCAGCAGTGGGTGATTCCGGGCTGAGATGATGATGAACATAAACCTTATTCCCTTGTAATAAAGTTGAAAAACTATCAAAGAAATTTGACAGTTTGGGGTAGCTTGATGTGCTGGCCTCTGTACAATAGTATTAACAACAAGTCATTATATTGATTGACACAAACAATTATTGATTATATTGTTTATAAAACAATACACATAGTGTTCCTTGTTCTTGATAAAAACTAATTATAATTAGAATTACACAACAATATGTCGGTGTTTGCTGATATCGGTGGCCGTGCTAAATACGCATTTATATAAGTAATTATAATTATAAGCCTATTACCTACTTATTAAATTAAGTACCTATATATAATATAGGTAGCTACGCTTGCCGTGGTTGGTCTGTGGATGGGTGACCATTTTTACATACCAAGACCCCTGCGTTCCTCGTAATTTTGAAGATACTCGTCGTATTGTCGTTATGAGCGATAATAGTTCTTACTGCAATCCGATACGGGTTAAAATCTGTTGTAATAAATTCGAATAATAAATGAGCAAGTATTGTCGTAAAAATGCAAATAAAATCGTATAAAATTAGATATTAACTACCTATTTGGTAATAAATAATCTGGATGCAGTTTGGCATTTGGAATTTTATGGTATATTTTTAATTATAATAATATTTGTTATTGAAGGGATAAACTGGTTTTAAAGATAATTTAAGAGGTGACTTTGATGCATTAAAGTATGTTTAATTATGTTTTGAGTTCCATCAATGTATGCAAAAAAGACTTGAAAATATCATATATTTTTTGCTTCCAAAATTATTTACGGTTAAAGAGATACACTGGTTTAAAAAAAAAAACACCTTTTTGAGCGTTTTCAAGAAATCTCCGCCGCAAGAGGGCTATTCAATTACAAATCGAAGTAGGCATGGAAAAAATTTAACGGCGCGTGTGTGTCTAGTGAAGTACGCTACGCACACATGCTATCCGCTATGCGTCGGACGCCCAGGAACAAACCGGGCGCGGACTAAAGCTAAATCCCGTAGTACCCGTTCCCGTGGGAATACGGGGATAAAATATAGCCTATGTCACCCGGGAATAGTGTAGCTTCCCAACAGTGAAATAATTTTTCAAATCGTTTCTGTAGTTTGGGAGCCTATTCAATGCGAATAAACAATCGAATCTTTCCTCTTTATAATATTAGTATAGACTAGCTTTTGCCCACGGCTTCGCCCGCGTGGATATCAGTTCTCGCGTAAAAAGTAGCCTATGCCCTTCCATCCATCTCCATGTCCCAGGCTATATCTCTGCCAAATTTCATGACGATCGGTTCACCGGTTTAGGTTAGGTTAGTCGCATTTACAATATTAGTAGAGATTTACAGCGTTGCATTCAACGATTGTTTAAAAACGTTTATTAGTTTTACTTTTAAATACTACCGTCTTTTTTTCAAGCAAGCTGACTTAGTAGGTAAACTTAGTTATTAAATACATTTTAATCTGCAAATGGCAAAAAAAAAAATAAGAAAAAAAAAAAATAGGAAATGGCAGTTTTGCAAAACAAATCCTTGGACATTGCTGAGAGGATGTACGCTACCAAAACCTACAAGCGGTGGTTGAAAATAGCAGCTTAATATGTTTGTGCCTATTTATGTGCAAGAAAGGCGTGAGTTTGAGTATGTGTGTGTGTATGTATGTTTTTTCTTCCTTATTCTTTTTTAAATCTTTTATTATGTACTGTTTTTTTTATGGATCAGGATGTGGTCTGCAATAAAGATTTTTATTATTATTATTTACTCCAGTACGAAAAAATATTCTCTGTTTGCGAATTCCTTCTTACGTACCAGATATAAATAAATAAGCAATGATAACGATTCATTGTCTGTCCTGAATTTAAATAGGCAATGTAGTTGGGATTTCTCGCACGCTGTGGCATTCGGCCAAGAATGTGTTGTAAGGAAAGAAACGATTTACTAAATACCTACATCAATAACTTTGTTAATGTCGTTGCAACTTGATTACTCTTACTTAGGTGAATTGAGCTGTCATTGCATCTACCGATGATAAATATAACAATAAAAATATTCATAGAAAATCAGAATAAAACATAAACAAACATTAAAAATTAACGCAAAAAAAATCTTTATTTTTTCCTTCGTTTTCATAACTAATTATAAAATCTCATTTTTAGTTATGAGAATTTAGCCACTTTTTTAGGGCAATTATTGCAAGGCAGTTTTGAGCACTTCTCTATCTCTTGCCAATTATGAACATGTAATGACATCATCAGAAAAGTGTTCTGAAAATATGTCACAGGCTGCTCGTCTTGGTAACAGTGTATCCTCTTAATTTTGTTGTACAGACGCCAGCAGGTCAACCTACCCCAAACTGTCAAATTTTCTCAATTGAACATGAACCTTATTCCTTTGTGATAAAGTTCAGAATCTATCAAATAAATTTGACAGTTTGGAGTAGCTTGATGTGCTGGCGTCTGTACCAACGATTTGCCGCGGTCTAATTGAAGGTCAATTTCTCCATCTGTTGTGGACTCGTCTGATTCAGACTGCCATGATCCTAATAATTCGTTTGAATTAGTGGTTACTGGCTCTCGCTGAACATTTTTAGATGTACAGGGCCCAGGCGAGTGTTGCATATCGTATGATTCATTTTATCAACAAAGTACTAACAAAACAACGTCAAAAAAGTTACATTAACACTGACCTACGTATGTCATACGTCAGTCCCTTTGAATTCCCTATTGTGACTTAGTTATGCCACGAGTCCGCACTCTCCCGTCGCGCACGCGTCTCTGGCAGCTAGGAAACTACCTAAAACCGCGTGATGTGTAAGATTCGCGCAAAATGAAGTTATGAACGAATAACTGTTTCGGCGACGAATGTCATTCGTACATCAGTGGTTAAGGGTTAAGTCCGCTTCTGTACATTTCTGAGCTGGCGCACCGGACATAATGCTCTTATGGACTGTTTTAATACTTAAACTTATGAAGTAAATGTTCGTATGACAACTGTTACCGCCTTAATGTGTTCTCCGAGGTACGAAGGGGTCTCGGTGTATAATAAACGGTCAGCGACACACATCCTCCGCAGCACTTGACTGCTGTTCTGCGCACTAAGACAAACAAGCCACTCCGTTTCTAAAAATAAGTACCTACACGTTACATACAAAGTGTTTTCGTTTAACACAGAACAAGAGCCTCACTTTCGCATTTATGTAGGTAGGTATTGCATCTGGTTTAAGGCATCTTCAAACAGGCGCGACGTGACACTCATAGAACAATTTCGTCAAGTGTCGCGTCGCGCTTACGCGTCACGCCTGTTTGAAGAAGCCTTTATACTGGAAGAAATTTAAATTGATCTGCGTCATCACAAAGTGCAACCTAAAATTGATAATCTGCAACAAAAAAAAAAAACTCCTACGTCATTGACGGATGTCTCTTTGAGATGTTTCAGCGCTTTTTAATGGCCGTTTGACAGCTTGAATGACAGGTAGATTTTTTACAACAAACTTTTCTAAACCAGGCAGCATACGTAATTATAATTTATGTATTAACAGATTACACAAGAATGCATTTTAGAGCATAGAAAACGAAATAATGTAATAAATAATCATTATCTTTAGATTATTGCAGTGCGCGGCAAATTCCACAGACGATAAAATTTTACAGCTGACGTTGACACTTGACAGTTGCTAGACGGAGATATTAATAAAAACTTTTTTCAAAAAAATAACAATCGACTTCCAAAAAAACACTACAAAGTGCAAAATAACTTTAATTTCGGAAGGCGGTGACTTTGGATGTGTATTTTAATTATTTGTCACCGCCTTCCGAAATTAAAGTTATTTTGCACTTTGTAGTGTTTTTTTGGAAGTCGGTTGTTATTTTTTTGAAAAAAGTTTTTATTTTTCACTTTTTAGTTACCTACCCTACACCAATTCGAAATTTCATCATCCTTGGCGTCAAAACAATGCATATTTATTCGATAGCAACATTCGCGGTTGATTTGCTGTAATTTTTTGAAGAGTTCCGTTCTCTGTCTCCGAAACGCATCATCAGACCTATATGAAATTTCAATGGGACCATTTCGGAGTAAACCCCTATCGAATAAAAAAAGAATTTTGCAAATCCGTCCATATACGACGGAGTTATGCCCGAACATACATAAAAAAAAAAAATATAAACACGTCGAATTGATAACCTCCTTCTTTTTAAGTCGGTTAAAAAATTAAGGTTCGGCAATTTGCATCTTGGCCGATAAGAATCCGCAGTGTCATAGTTAAAACTCAGTTTTTTTTAAATTAAGAATGGTTATGATATAAATAAGATTGCACAGAATAATGCTATTAGACTGTTTTCCATACTTATCAAAATCAGATACGAGCTATCAATTTCCAAAACTAAGTAAGTAATCTAAGAAATTAAATTTGTCACCAGCGTTCTTAATCATTTAGACTAAGATTCAGTGACAAGATTTTCCGGTTTATTAGTCGAGTGCACCACCGAGGGCGAATTGTTACTTTGAAATAATATATTACTTTTATCTACGACCCTAGAAATACATAATTAATTATTGGTCAATTGGCACGTTTTAAATTTTATATGCAAGAAAAAGTACACGCAATAAAGTGTATAAAAATTCAAAACGTGCCAATTACCTAAGACGTAA
Source organism: Polymixis flavicincta (assembly GCA_949987655.1). NCBI lineage: Eukaryota > Metazoa > Arthropoda > Insecta > Lepidoptera > Noctuidae > Polymixis > Polymixis flavicincta. The sequence continues at coordinate 8,426,615 of OX465200.1, forward strand.
TTCTGGAGCTGGCGATTCGCCCACAAATAAAATGACTTCGTGCAAGTCGCCTAATGAAACAGTCACGATTCACCCGTTTCGGGCGAGTATATTCAAGCGAATAGACTAATAAGCTATTTTTCCATGTCACGTTGAGGACAAATGGATGGTTTTCCAACTGCGCTAAAATCACAGGAGTTACATAGGGACACTGTTCATAACTTATCTGTAGTGAGCATTGGGTTTCCCAAATGAACACAATTATTTTGGAACACGTTTACCATATTATATGTATAGGTATATGCAAAACAGGTAGAATTTTATTACGGTAGAGTGACTGACCCGTACAGTCGTTCATTTAATGTTAAGTCTAATTTACCTTAATAATTTAAGAACACGCCAGTTTGTAACGTTACAGGAAAAGTAAGTTTCTTGTCAACTCTTTTCTTCTCAGCAAGGAATAACATGGCAACACCGTAATAGAACTGTCAAATGTCAGTAGCTGTCAGTGTCATTAAAACGCGGGAACGTAAGTGACGTTAGGGAAATAGCGGGAAATTCAGTTTTCCCGCTATTTCCGATGCAAATATTGTCACCGAGATCAATTGTATATTCTAACTTACCTACTTATTATTCCTCCATTTACTGGTTACAAGGATGTATTTAGATGAGTGACAAAAATAAGTTTCAAAGATTGTGTATGAACCTTTGACTTTCCTTAACACAAGGGGACAATTTGCATTCTTTAGAAAAATATATTTTTCGTCTCTGTCACACGACAGAATGAACGAATGAATGAGAAATGAGTACGATCATCTTTTTAATTATTTATCTATGCCAGTATGACTTCATGTAAAGGCTGTTTTTAGTTTCTGAGCTAAAAATAAACCAGATTTATGTATGAATGACACATAATTTACTTTATATTTCTATAACAATATTTCCCAAGTGATTAAATTAGATATCGTTTCTACAAGTCTGCTAAACATGGGAGAGGCCTATTCACAGGGTCTTAGATTTCAAGCTTTTTATTCCTAATTTTAAAGCCAAATCATTATAGTCTGTTGTGAAGTTAGACATTTAACCCTAATTGTCAAATGTCGTGTCAGAAAACCCTGTAATGTCTCACTGCTGGGACACAGGTCACACAGGCCTCCTCTCTGTGAGAGGGAGTGGGACGTAATCCGCCACGCGGGCCCAGTGCAGTTTGGTAAATGTCACATGTCTTCGAATTTTTGGTTTTAGAACATGTCGTTTTTCTTACGATATTTTGTTCACCGTTTTGAGACCAGTATTGATGAAATAAATTACACTAATAAATATACATATTAGACAATAGTAATAAGACGATACGCTTAAATTGGTAGTACCTACCCAGCACTTACTACCAATTTGAGCAAGTCGTTTGTTCACGTTCTATTAATATCATATTTAATATTACCAGTTTGAAATAATGCCCGGGTTACACGAGGCTACTGTCTGGAACTAAGGAGCAAACAAGCAAGCACTGTACCTAGGGTTGCCATCTCTAAAATTTGGCAACCAGGACAAGACGCGTGAAAACCCCGGATTTTAAATTAAAGCCCAGAATCCAGACATATCAACAGGTTTTTTATACATGTCAGTGTTAAAAAAGAAACCGTAGAAAATGCCACCTTTTTATTTATTTTCAGACCTTAAAATCTTGTCTTTTATTTAATTCTGTTTAAAAACTACAAGTAACACTTTAAATTATAATATGTACAGGTATATAAAATTAAAATTAAATTTAGTCATCTTTTATCATCATTTTAAATGTAGGTACCTAAGAAAACAATCTTATTACGTTCGACGGTTGATCGCGGCGTGCGGGCACAGTGCGTGTGTCGCGGGCGCCTAAAGACTAATTTTTTTAAGCCCGGACTACATAGAAGCCCCGCCTGGATGTTCCCCGGATGCCCTTTAAACTAGGACAAATCCGGGGAAACCCGGACGGATGGCAACCCTAACTGTACCTAGGTTCTGACGTTTCATAAGTGCCCATGCAGGTTTAAGTACGGGAAATAAAATAATTTGATTTGATTTTTTGAAGTAATCCTGCGAGGTAATTGCATTTCAAAGTTCAACATCATTTACGTTGTTGAGCAGACAGTTCTGTATACACGACTACACGAGGCTAGAGCTTAGTTGCTAGCTTTTTAGAGTCCATTTTTGAAGTGAAAACTTCTTCAGGCGCTTTGGGCAGTTTTGGAGATGGGAAAAACAATTGAACTCGCGACACTGTTACCGTTACCGACATCTCATCGACATACATATAAGTATGTACATATATTGTGTATGTACGTACATAGACACACATGCATGTACAATAGCGCATTAAATGAAAAATTTAAAGTTTATGAAGTTTAATTACAATTAGTTCGTGTAAGTTTCACTTCTGTCGGCGCTCCCGTAGTGCCACTGTTTTTTTTTAAACCCAGATATTAAATTGACAGGTGCAATACACCCTAGCCGCCGCAGGATACGGAGACGCCCTGGGCGTCGGGAATCCCAGGCCGATTTCCGGTCACCGTAGGCATGGGCTTGCGGACGACGAGTAATGGGTAGCTCGCTGTCCGGTAAGGACCAAGCCCAAGTCGACGGCGCGTTGTGTTCCACGCGCGCCTCAAAGAGATGTCAGCACAAAAAATGATGGGGCCCGCAAGGGCCGATGCCTGCCAGGGATGCGGGTTTGTTCGAAAGAGATACCACAGCCCCAAGCATACGGGCTACTGAAGAAAGCTACTGAACTTAGTCAGTAAAAATCTGACACGCCCTCCTGCTCCACCCAGAGCGGGAGAAGTTATTTGATGATTTCCCAAACAAAAAAAAAACAGGTGCAATATCAGATTAGTATCATAATATACTGTAATTCCGTAAGGGTTAGGCACAGGTGTACCTAAAGTAGAGATCTACATATTTAACGGCACGCCCCTCCACAAAAATTTATATACAAGCATTTAAAATGTTTTTCCCGGGTGTCCCAGGGTCCCGTGTGTGGTGCCGGGCGTAAAAGAATAGCACCATCCCATTTCTTCCCGAGGGTGTCGTAGAAGGCGACTAAGGGACCTACTAGAGAATGGGCAGCAGCGTTCTCTATGCATTTTATCACCTCACTGCGATCGCCAACCTGCCTGCAAAGCGTGGCGATTATGGCAAAACCCCCCTTTTGGGGGAGGCTTATGTCCAGCAGTGGACGTCTTTCGGCTGAAATGATGATGATGATGATATAAAATGTTTTTGCAACAACCAGTGGTCATGTTGTTTTAAATTAGTTAATCTCTACAGCCACATTTTGGCATTTAGGTTAAGTCCCCATGTAATCGGTAGCGAGCCTATTAGATTAGTATCGGATAAAAAAAAAACAGTGGCACTCCGGGAGTGCCGACAGAAGTGTAATTGAACAATAATTACGTGTATATTTTTTGAATCGTCAGATTAAAAAACGTTCAACGTTGTTTGTTCGTACGATCGTGTTGTCAGTGCCCAACTGCCCAGTGGTATCGGTAAGTGTCGCGAGGATTTCACATTATTAATAATTCCAACTGGAATATTAATTCTGGGCCTAGAGACAAAAAACATTTTTGTTAGCGTTTACGCCAAACGCTACGCCAAAATTTATGGGAATGACATTACCTGTGGAAAGGTTATGTCGTGTTCTTTCCGCAGGTTCATTCCCATACATTTCTTTCTGCTGGCCCTAAACCTATCCTTTGAGACTTAAATTATTGAAATACCTCTACCTAAAAACAGAAGTGTCGGTAACAGTGTCGCGAGTTCAATTGTTTTTTCCCATCTCAAAAAATACCCAACGCGCCTAAATAAGTTTTCACTTCATAAACTTTGCTGTCTTAGCTTCGAAAAGTAGTGTCGTGTACCACGGGCTTAAGCTTAGGCGCCGCCGCCATATTTGACAGTTGCAAATGAATTCGATTGTTCTGTTTAATAAGGATTTGCCTTGCACTTAACTGTCATCAGGCGACCGTTATAAAGGTAATGGAGCTAAAACAAAAAAAGTAATGGAATATTAATTTCATTGTCCTCAAAAGCAAAAAAAAGCTAAAGCTCATATCAAAAGCTATTTTTTTTTAATCCGACAGGTTCGTTCTGAGAGAAATTTTCAGCTTTAATATTAATTATCTGTACTAACTAAATTGAGCGTAAGAATGACACTTTCACGCAGTAGCGACACCATTACATTCTATTACACCGGTAAACATACAATATATGTACGTCATAGCGGCGGCAGTGCTGCTGGACAAGGGAAATGTTCAAAAAAATTCAAATCCAGTACATTTAATTTTAGTTCCCAATTTCGCCACACGCACAGATAAGTGTGTCGATCTCAGATGTGCGTACTCAGCGCTGATTGGCTGACAAGGCCAGACGCTCTACTGTTTTGCCAGGTAGCTGTTTGAAACGCCGAAGCGTGGGTTATCAATTAACACATGGTATTTATTACTACAGTCTTTGTTATTCTTAGTACCGCCCGCAGTGCAGAAGTGATTGTGTCTGCCGAATTCTGTTTTTAAATTCATTTATTGATCTGTGTACAGTTTTTTTGTAAGTTTCCAGTATTGTACGGGCACGCAAGTTTCAATAGAAGTTTAAATGCGGAACACATTTTATTCTAGAATATCTATGGACCGCTATATGATTTGAAATTGGAAAGTTATCGCCACCTATAAACAGCTGCACTGCCATACCATAGACAAACTTGATGTGCAGATGTTCCATTCCATGCCTGTACGAGTATTAATTACACCAGCGTCCATAAACTATTAAACCGGGATAGGTAGGTAGGTACCTACATAATTCAAGTTTGGCAACAGAAATAAGACCGGTTGTAGTAATTCCCCCGATAAAAATTACTAGGTATGCTAATTTTCAGTTTTCAAAGGAAGTCACTGCATTCATTAGCATAAAATACCTATCTTCTTCTTAGCGTGTCGATAGCAATCTAAATACAGTCAGCCCATAATTTGGCTACGAGCTTGGCACTTTGGCAGCGTTCATCAAGCTCGTGTAGCGTGCAGACAGCAGAGCACGCTGGACAAGATATTAAGAGCCCCATTGTTTGTGAGACAGCACCACATTAATTACACTCGACTAGGGAATGCAAATCTCGCGAGATTGGGGGCTCAAGCGAGATCCCGCGAGTTTATGAATAACAATACTGCGAGATCTCGCCAATTTCGCGAGATTGAGTTTTTTTTTTGCAAATATTCACAATATTTGAATAAATTAGGAAAAAATTATAAAAATTATAAGTATTGTAAGATTAACATTTATTTTCACGAATTGTTTCAATAGACTTTTATGCATCAAACATTGTTTGACGTATCTGTCTATAATTTTTTAATAAACTTACAAGCAGAAAAAGTTAAAAAAAAAAACTCTCTTTTACCGCGACGTCCGCGACCGCTACCTCAGGCCGCCACCGAACGAAACCGACAGATCGCAACTCCGTCTCCGTCCGTGTCAGTCCGCGCTTCGAATAAGACGTTTTTATGCTCGAGTCGTACGTGTCACCGGGCTTAAAAGAATAGCACCATCCCATTTCTTCCCGTGGGTGTCATAAAAGGCGACTAAGGGATTTACCAGAGAATGGGCAGCAGCGTTCTCTATGTATTTTACCACCATACTGCGATCGCCAACCCGCCTGCCAAGCGTGGCGATTATGGCAAAACCCCCCATAGTGGACATCTTTTGGCTGAAATGATGATGATGATGATGCTCGAGTGCAATCTCGTTAAAACTCGCGAGATCTCGCCCTTTTTTCGTCCGAGATCAATCTCGCTAAAAAGGGCCGAGATCTCGCTAGAACGAGATTGCATTCCCTACACTCGACGGCCCTGATTCACTATGACCACTTAACAATTATTAACTTCGAAACCATGTCATTTCGACAAATTGTATTGGAACATACAGAATATGACATTTCGATTCCTTACCGTTACATTGGTTTCTACAAAACACGATATTGACGTAGTTTGAACGTAATAAGATTCCGCGAGGAATTATTATAACCATAGATACAGAATTGGGGCCCAGGGCGGAGTCATCTGTGAATCTCCACCTTAGCAGGTTCTCTTTATTTTGGCCTACCTGAGTCCGGAGTCTTTTAATTACCTGGTACTTATTGACAGGCCTGCACTGTCCTCCCATACCTAATATCACTGTAATTTGGAAATATTGTAAAAGTTAATATTTTTAAAAGAGTAACCGTGGAGTTTCATGCCGGCTCTTCTCCATAGGAAGCGACAATTTGGAACCGTGCACCTAGCTTCTGACGTTTCATAAGTGCCCATGCAGGTTTTTATAAAATAAATATTTTGATTTGATTTATAATACCTATTACTTATTTATACAACAAATTTGTATAAAAGTAAGTACCTATCATATTTTATTATAATATTTCTAAATCACTACGCGAAAAAACTCACAGCGAAGGACAAAATTAAATGTGACATTAACAAAAATACATGGCATTTTATTTTTCATACTGGCTGTCGTCAATCGCTTTGGCGCTATTCTTTACTAAACAATCTTCTTTCCTTCACCCACGTGTTTGATTGTTATACCTCCATCTCGCTCGTACACGTTACAATAGATACTAGTATTGCATGTAAATTATCAATTTTTTTGCTACTTTGTTAAAATGAATGTCTATTTCCCTTGGCCACGGCATCACACGTGAACGGCTGGACCAATTTTGCTAATTCTTTTTTGTTGTGTTTGTTATTGTCAGAAGAAGGTTCTTATGAACGAAAAAATGAAAGGTGCGGGTAACATCTGCCGGTCAAAAGTTTGAGACCACTTGTATCTAATAAAAATTGTTGGCGCCAGCAAAATATTCAAAAGTACAAATCGCTCCTTTAAAATTAAAGAGAAATAATGCGAAATTAGCCGGAAGCAAAATACGTGTCTATAATTCTGAATTATAGAGACCTATTTTGGTTCCAGATAATTTCGCATTATGTCTCTTTAATTTTAAAGGAGCGAAATGATAAGGAGCTAATTAAAGAATTTCTAAGTCATTTTTAGGGTTCCGTACCTCGAAAGGAAATAACGGAACCCTTATAGGATTACTTTGTTGTCCGTCCGTCCGTATGTCTGTCAATATCCTTTTTCTCAGGAACGCGTGGAGGTATCAAGCTGGAATTTATATCAAATACTCAGGTCTACTGTCCCTTGGAGCTGTGAAAAAATCAAACTTCTAAGTTAACGCAATCAAAAGATGCAGCCGTTTATGCCGCAAATTTCCGCAAATTTTCGACACTCGCAAAGGAATCAAAACCTACAGGGTGTTTCCCGTGAACTCAGAATCTTGAAATTTGGTACAAAGCAACGTCTTATAGCACAGATAAGGGAAAAATTGCGAAAACCGTAAATTTTTTGTTACATCATACAGTAAAAATATTTTTAATAATTTTAACGGAACCCCCGGCGCGCGAGTCAGACTCGCAATTGGCCGTTTTTTTTTAATATTTTCAACTTAACATACCATAAAGGTCTATTGTTCCAAACCATCAATGAGTGCCGCGCAAGGACCAGGCGGTAAAGTCATTGTATTATTTTAATGAGGTGCTCATTACTAATTATTTTGGTTTTGTTTCGCGTCAACCGAAATTTAGTAAGTAAGTATTAAGTAAGTATTTATTTGCATAAAACATGGTATACATGGTGTTACAATAATTTACAATAATTCTTATAACTTCCTAATTTATTGCCTGAGTTTTCATGGCGTCAATCTTTCTCTTTCTTGGTTAGTCTCGTCGTTGTTCTAGAGAAGACATCTCAAAATGGGAAAAGTGCGCGAAAATAGCAGTGAAACTGCTATAGTTATTTTACACAACGGAGACGGTACCGTCCGTACGGAAGTTGCGGTACCGTCTTCATAGCTTAGACTGTGACTTTTAAGACTTGTGTGTATACCACAATAACCCGATACAAGGAGACTGGAATGCCAAGAGCTACACTTCTAGCGAGGATAATAATTTCATCGTCGTTACCAGCAAGCGGAATAGACGCCTAACAGCACCAGAGGGGCAATTCGGGTAATTTTAAGAACGTTCACAGTCTGATCTCAGTGTCAATCTGTCAAAAATACCTCGAGTTTCCATAATATATATTTTTGACACATTTTTGAAATTCGATTGTCGCCGAGATGACACATTGCGAACGTTTTTGATTAAGAGAATTGGCCTTCTGAAATCCGCGCAGAATTAAACAAATACTGATTTAAACCTATGTCATTGACTACAATAAAAAGATAATTGTCAGATGCCAAGTTATTTGGTCGCGTCGCTGTTTGGAAACCCCTACTAAGGCCACAAAACAATGAAACGGATGCATACCCATAGAGACTGGCTGGACGTAAGAAGATCGCTGCTAGTGAAAAATAAATAAAATGCAAGAGGGTTTTTTGACGAAAAATCTGTTTTGAATATGAACGGCATCTTAATTAATCAATATTTATTTCAGGTATATTACCCACAATTTTGTTATATGTTATTACTATATGAATTACATAATACACAAACAAATCAGGAACGAAAAAATATAGGTACAGTATTCCGTATTCCCCAAGTTGCATTGTAGGTATTCAATACAATTTAAGGAACACTATTTCTATTATACCTATCTTTCTTTTGGACACACCTGGCAATAATACAATGCACTGAGCACAGGTGCCCCACCAGATGGCCCTCAGTTTTGTTAGCAACAATGCTCAGGATATTGTTGTCTCTCTCTCGCATCCGACGCAGTTATGAAGCGGATCTTTTATGCATGATCAATAATGATCATGATCGCAAAAAAAAGTCATCTATACGCGCTGCTGCGAACATTCCTGACGCGCTACAGAAACGCGGCAGCGACGGCAGTATCATCAAAGCATTGTTGTATTGCACACTAAAGCATTGAAGGTTTTTGGCGTGTATCTAGACCAAAGACTACAGGTACAAAAAGCCTGGCAATATGTAAACAGTGTTAAGCATTATTGTCACACTTTGCAAATCTGCGGGCGTAATGTAAATGGTTGCTATTTTTTGTTTTTGTTTGTTTTCTACTTGATGTATGTGTAATAAATTAAACCTCTTGATTTGTATTTTGAGTTTCATTTCATTTTCCTTCTTTGATTTCGGTGGTCTCAAACTTTTGGCCGGCAGTGTATACTAAAATGCCAATTCAATACAGAATACATGACAATGTCTGTGGGGTCAGCTAGCGTCATTTTAAAAAAAACCGGTCAAGTGCGAGTTGGACTCGCGCACCGAGGGTTCCGTACAAACCTGTGGGTATATAAGTAAAAGTTCAAAATTGTCAAAAATATTTTTTTTTTATATGACGACACTAAAAATTTTCGGTTTTCGTAATTTTTCCTATATCTGTACTATAAGACGTGACTTCGTACAAAATTTCAAGATTCTAAGTTCACGGGAAGTACCCTGTAGGTTTTGATTCCCGTGCGAGTTTCGAAAATTTGCGGAATTTTGCGGCCTAAATGGCTGTATCTTTTGATTGCGTTGACTTAGAAGGTTGATTTTTCTACAGCTTCCAGGGACAGTAGAACTAAGTATCATATAGAAATTTCAGTTTGATACCTCCACGCGTTCCTGAGAAAAACGGTCTTGACAGACGGACGGACGGACAACAAAGTGATCTTATAAGGGTTCCGTTTTTTCCTTTGGAGGTACGGAACCCTAAAAAATGACTTTTATTATTCAAAATAAGAGTTTCTCAGAATCTCGGTATTTTCATAAAACACCGAATACCAATTTTTTTTCTTTGGTAGACATGTAGGTCGACGTTAACACGGACGTAACAAAATCGTGGCACGTTTTTATCGCTCTCCGGATGTCGCAACTCGAGCAATGAGCATCCAACAGATTGTAGCGCGGATGAGTCTCAGTGCGTTGAAAAAACACGATTTTAATACGTCCTTTTTTTTGTGCATGGCGTCTCGCAGTTGACCTTGACAGGCCGTGACTGCTCAACCGGGCTTTCCTGTGAAGGTTTTTAGGATTCTAAAAGCCTCCAGCCAGGGCGTAGGTAAACCTACTTAACCTAAAGCGACTGCACGCTGAGGGCACCCCCTGTGGGTTACGAACCGCGGCTCAGGGCGTCACTGGCGGGGGGGGGGGGGGGGGGGGGGGCAGCTAGTGGGGATAGGCTGGATCAAGGTATTTTCTTGATTATTATTCGGGGAATTTAAAGCTACTGGCTCAGCTGCGGCACGGGCTGGCGCATCATCAACGAGCAAGGGACGGTCGGGGGTTATTACGTCCGTAGCAATGTGGGCTTATGTAGATCCTTATCCAAGCCCACGTTGCTACGGACGTAATAAAATCGTGTTTTTCCTTCTACAAACAGACGCGATGCAACCCTTGGGACCCATTCAAGTATTACGTAAGCACTACAGGGTGGTCTTTGCTTTGCTTATTTTTATTGACATGGGGAATGGGGAGTCTGGATGGTGATAAGTGTGATAACGTCAGCAGTAATTTTTATTTTACCGTTTTTGGATTTTGTACAACATTTTATTGATTTTGGTTTGAACATATGGCAACCCAACTTGTCTATGAATGGCTCGATGAAAACGATGTCGATATTCCAAAATCAAACGAAAGTGAGTAGACACACAACATTGAGCAGCAAACATCCAATGTCATCGAAGAACTTAAGAGTCATGGATTCGTGTGTCATGACTGAAGACTGTTTATACTAAAAATGTTAAAAGAAGTTTTTTAAATAAAGATTATAATAATTGAATACCACGCTGACATTTTTGATTTGTATTTTTCCTATTTTCTTTTTTAATTTTGTAATACCAATGTTTATTTTAGAAACGTAAAACCTTTGCATGTCCATGTGAAAGTAAAATATGAAGACCATTATTATAAAAAAAACATCTATGTACTTACTATAGGTACCCTTAATTGCAAAGAAATTTGATTTGACTGAGACGTCAGGTCCGGGCACCTGTCAAAAGTGTCAAAGCGCGTACGGACTGTGGTGAACGAATGAATGAAACGAATGACGTCAAATATTTTAAGTTCATTGTCGAACTAGAAGACCTCTTGTCAAAGTGGTGCCAACTGGTGGCAATTATTATTGTTCTACGAGTAGCGTCGCAACTGTTTGCAGGAGCCGATGACCAATAGTTACTCATGTTACCAAGGGCAGTAGGTACAATTCGTTATCTACAAATGGTAGGTGAAAAGGTTATGCTGATATAATTTGTAAACATTTCCACTATACCTAATTACTTTGTAGCTGTTTACCTTTATAAATGTGCTAGTTACTAATAAATAATATTAACTAAGTATAGTGTAAACTCCACGTAATGACACTGAAGGGACTGCGCATTTTATGGCGTTATTGACAGTTGTCGTTAAATGGAGATAAGGAAAATATGTAATAGAAAAATAAAAAGCTTATTTCAGACTAGTGATAGTAATTACATAAAAAGTTTGTGAGCAACTAAGAATATGATAACGTATAGATAGTCCATGACTCCTACTAACAATAGTATACACGTGCAAGCAATCCCAATTTGTAAACAAAAGAAAGGATTTTATTACGGGCTAGGATAATAAAGTGAGAAAAGAACGTACACAACTATTTAATTTAAACCAACCAAAGGCTAGTGATTTCGACGCTTTAGGGAGTTTGTCGTTAAATCGAGTGAGGTTATATGGAGTTTACACTGTATTTGAATAGAATTCTTTCTAGTTATTATTCTGAGCTTTTGGATTGACTCGAGTTAGATGACGTAAAGGCGCTCCCTCGTCGGGTGCATTCTCCTTAATTCTCCTATAATGTAAGAATCCACGCTTCCACAGTTATAACAATTTGCGGGCTACCACCCTTGAATATTTGTTTTGTCGTTTTTAGGGATGTCCTCAATCTTATACAATTTATTATAATGCGTTGTGTTGTGCAGCCAACAAGCAGTGGCGACATTTTTGCCATCTGACAATGTCAGATAGAATAATTACAGTCAAACTTATCGTCACTGCCTCTGTAGGAACAACACATTATTCTTCTGAGGCTTAACATTTGCAAAACGGTTTTCTACGAAAATTTCTAAACATAGGCAAAGGTAAACATTGTATTGAGCCATGTCAAAGAGCATAAACATATTTCATTTATTTATGCAATGACACCTGCGTGTACAGCCTATGTGTGTTTACAGACGTTTGAGTAGGTAGGTATGCATATGTAAGCAGCAAATTTTTAGGGTTCAAGAGGGTACCAACGAGACCGCTTCCCAGTTTAGCTGGGAAGAGGAAGTGGCGCAACAAACACCCCAGCAGAACTGCTATCTGTTCAGTTAGAAAAACTTGATTCTATACAATAGAAAGTAAATAACATTACGAAACACGTATAGTATAGTCGCCCGACTTCCTAATCATTAAAACAATTGACGCGTGCTGTGTCCAGCAGGCTTAGCACGAGCACCGATTTGTCGACGGAAGAATAGTCATGACTATTAGTAAATTAGGAGAAGATAGCCATGTTTTTCTGTAAAATTATCACAGTTAAGCGTTCTAAACGAATCATGATTTTGTAGATAATCATATTTGTGGCCGTCGAGTAGAAAGTTTGTTGTCAGTGTGATTTTGATAGTTTGGGAAGAAGAATTCTTCTGAAATAGTCTACATTTATAAGGACCTAGACAAAGATCGTTAGAAACGAAAGACAAAATGACAGATTGTAGAAGGATATCTACGGTGCGATGTCAAAAATGGATAAACGAAATGTCACTTTGTATTGAAAAAGCACTGTCTATTCTTCGTAGAAATAGAAAACTTCATGCTAAGCTAAGCCTGCCTTCAGCGTGATATTCGCCTCAGCTTGATCAGTTCATAAAAACTCGAGCGGACCTTTCTTTGTGAGCAGCAGGCTTAGCACGAGCACAAATTTGTCGTCGGAAGAATAGACATGACTATTAAATAAATTATGTACAATAGGATAAGATAGCTATGTTTTTCTATTCATTATCACAGTTATGCGTTCTAAACGAATCATGATTTTGTAGATAATCGTAGATACTTTGTGGCCGTCGAGTAGAAAGTTTGGTTGTCAGTGTGATTTTGACAGTTTGGGAAGAAATATTCTTCTGAAATAGTCTACACTTATAAGGATCTAGACAAATATAGTTAGAAACGAAAGACTAAATGACATATTGTAGAAGGATATCTACGGTGCTATAACAAAAATGTAGGAACGAAATGTCACTTTGTATTGAAAGAGCACTGTCTATTCTTCGTAGAAATACAAAGCGTCATGCTAAGCCCGCAGATCGTAAACATGTCGGGTGTCGGATAACGGCGCGGCGCGGGGCTTAAGGGACGTCTGACGTCATAAGTTATCTGTACCTACTTTTAGTAAGTGACGTAGGCAAATTATGCATTTTTTTTTTGTAAGATCCGGCCTCAAATCAAAACTGAGCTGCCACTGAGAATGAGGTTTCTAATACATAGGAAACCCAATACCATTTTTCCTGAACTGGAGACCATACCTAGAACTTCACAATCAGCAGTAAGGCTTGCAATTATAAGAACAATAATCCAGCCAAAATACCCCCTCTACATTCTATGTTAAGTTTTTATTCCACGCGGGTTGGCAACAACGCATCTATAGTAGTTTTTCGTGATTATTTAATTAAATACAAAAAAAAGTAAACATTTTTTTCAGCCAAGCACTAGATCATTGGTTTTTATCATTAATTATTTTTAACATTTACGCTATAATAAAACCAATAAATCGTACTAGGTACGGCAAATAGAAAATAATTGAAGCTATGTCGATTTTTATTACATACCAAAATAACTGTAAAAAAAATAGCATACAAACTTGAAAATATCATCGATCTAGTGCATGGCTGAAAAATGTTTGCTTTTGTTTGTTTTAATTAAATAATTACGAAAAACTACTAATGCGTTGTTGTCAGCCCGCGCGCAGGTTGGCCATTTTGCATAGTCCTTGGCGTCCGTTGGTGGTTATTTCAACTAGCCCACATCCCTCTAGAAGTTAATTACGTCTCCTGGTCTCTTTAGAACATCCGTGTAGGATCTAGGTGCCTTGGGGATATCACATGCGCAACAGTTTCCTTCAGGCTTGAATGGAAGCTGAAGAAACCGACTAAAGGACTGTCTGTTACGTCTATTGTTTAAGTGTTTGTTTAGCGAGCAGTGTACTGTGATAGTCCCATCACTAGGCGCAGGCCATTTCTGTCCAGGCGAAATAAAAGTCTGCCATCTAAGGATGGCATAGCTCCCTTGGACTGCCTGCAGCCTGGTGTCGAGGTTCACCAACTCTTCACTTGTATGTGGAAGAATTTCTGTAGCCACCTGTGTAGCTACTTATAAGATAATAATAGGCTAGTTGCAGCCCCCGCAAGACACTAGGCTGAGTAGAGTAGGCTTCAGTACTCGCTAGTTTTGACAGTTGAAAATATTATTTTTATTTGGTAGGTACCTACTTCCACCATGGTCCACCATCCATCTTCACAGTGACATAGAGTGTCCTGTCGTATTTTCTGTGCGATTTTTTCGAACCGGGGCAGAAACTTGATAGTGGTGCCCCTCTCTCCAGCGTTTGTGATAAATTAATTAGGTATGGAGCCTTTTTCTTACAATTCGACGGTGAGTCAACCAGGCTTCCGTATGCTAGGCGCTTGGTGGAGCAAGTTTTTTATTTTTAATCATACCTACTATACATATATAATTTTGGCGCCCCCTGAAACTGCTACCCGTGGCGCCGGTTTGCCCCCCTTAAATCCGGGGCTGGCTAGTTGACAGTTTTTGATAAATAAATAAGTAATGTTCCGTGTTCCAATAAGTAATTTACCGTAAAATATAAAAATTTCAGCCAAATTTTAATTTTGAATGTCAGAACAGGGCTTTCTGTCATGGCAGCTCTAGTGCCTTCAATATTTCCTAGAATAGACTTTAAATGAATTTGTATTTACTTATTATATAGTATTAGTATTATTATACTTTTTATTTTCTTTTATACATATTAAGTATATTTTTAAATATTTTTACAAAAATCATAAAAAAACATATTAATTATAATATTTTTTAAATTATTTTACCTACCAATTTAAAAAACGAATCCTACTCAATGATCCTACTAATATTATAAATGTGAAAGTTTGTATGTTTGTTACTCAATCACGCAACAACGGCTGAAAGGATTGAGATGATTTTTGGCATACAGATCGTTTTTAACCTGGAATAATACATAGGATACTTTTTATCCCAATAGTATGATCCCGTGGGACAATATTCAACATCCACGTGGGGAAACCGCTGGCAAAATCTGGTAAAATATAAAATTGTGGTTCACGCTCGGATAAATATGTGCTAAAAATCCCAAAATATGTAGGTACCTACATATAATATGGATCTAAAAACGGAAATATGGAAAAATATGGATTAAAAACACAACTGGTAGGTACTAAACATAAAACACTTTATTGTAATATATTTGTTTAAAAAAATATTTAAAAAAATCGACGAAATTAAATTGCTTAGCTAAAATTTAGTCTGCCTCTTTATTCGAGTTGTTGCAGTATACAATACGTTTCTTCAAATTTTCAAAATTGGAGCACGACTGACAAGTTTACCTACATTCATGTTTGCTGCGCAACGACAATGTTCCCGCGGCGCTATGAAAGCATAAAAGTATTTTAAAATAAAAGTACTAAAGATCGGAAATATGGAATAATGTGATGAAATTCTAAAAATATGGTCTTAACCCTAAAATATGGAAAAATTTTTTTTTTTTTTTTTTTTTTTTTTTTTCCTGTTTTATCTGCAATCAGTCGCAAGACTATAAGCAGATGAGCTGAAAGAAAATGGCGTTCAGGCGTAGAGACCAGTGTCTCGACTGCCTTTCTAGAGCACATCCTTCCTTTTCAGCGTTTTCGCATTTAGGGAAGGTTTTAAAAGATCATTTGCCAGCGCATTAGGATGAACCGAGAGCCGATCTATATACTTCTTTTTGTATTCGTCAATTTCTGACTGGACTGTAGGAACGGCAAGATATTTGTGGATGTCGTCATTTCTGGAGAACCACGGGGCACTTGCGATGGTACGAAGAATGTTGTTTTGGACACGCTGGATGTACATGATGTTGCTTTTACTGGCAGAGCCCCACAGTGGGATTCCGTAGGTCCAGATGGGCTTCAACACGGCATTGTAGATCAGAAGCTTGTTATCGACTGATAGAACGGAGTTTCTGCCCATAAGCCAGTACAGGTTTCGGAACTTATGATTTATTTCATCGCGTTTCTTCTTTATGTGGTAGGTCCAGGTGAGCCGTCTGTCTAGGTTGAAGCCCAGGTATTTTACTTTTTCCGTATCTGGCAGGAAATCAGTGCCAAGTTTGACAGGAGGGCAATTTCCCTTTCTTAAAGCGAATGTGATGTGGTTCGATTTCTGAGCACTAGCCCGGATTCGCCACTTTTTCATCCATGCATGGGTCTCGTCTAGTAGATGTTGGAGCTTATTACTAGCTTCTGCTGGGACTTCATCACTTGCGAGGTAGGCTACATCATCAGCGTATGTTGCGACGATCACGTCTTCAGATACCGGTAAGTCTGAGGTAAATATATTATATAGTACAGGACCCAGAACGGAACCCTGTGGAACGCCGGCTTTAATTTTTCGTAGCGTCGATCTAGCATCTCTTTGTTTCACTTGAAAAAGCCTGTCTTCGAGGTAAGACTTGATGATGAGGTAAAAAGAATGTGGAAGTTTATCTTTCACTTTGCACAGTAGCCCTTTGTGCCAGACTCTGTCGAATGCTTGCTGCACATCTAGAAATGCTGCCGAGCAGTATAATTTCAGTTCAAAGCAGCGTCTAATCTCGTGATGCACCCGGTGCATTTGCTCAATTGTGGAGTGCTGTTTCCGAAATCCGAACTGGTGCTTGGGTATAATGTCGCAGTGGTCCATGACTTCTTTCAAGCGGACTAGAAAGATTTTTTCCCATAATTTTGAGAGAACTGCTGTTAAGCTTATTGGCCGGTATGATGAAGCTTCATGTGGAGACTTTCCAGGTTTGTGGATCATGAGTATTTCTGATACTTTCCAGATTTTGGGAAAATATGATGTTCTTAGAGTAGCATTGAAGAGTGAGGCGAGAAATGTTATGCATTTTCTGGGGAGATTTTTTAGAATAGTGGGAGTAATTAAATCAAATCCGGGGGCCTTGTTGGGATTTAGTCGTCTAATTTCGCTCGAGATTTCCTTTGGTGATGTGGGTTGGTTGGAAAAATATGGATTCTAAAAACCTCTATGGATTCTAAAAACCTCATTTTCGAGCTCAAACCATCAAAATTTATGTAGAAAACCAAATAATTAACACAAATGATTAAAACAAAAAAATTGTGTTTACATATTTATCAGAGCCCTAGTTATTATGCTATTGGCTATTAACACCACAACTATTATGAATAGGTATCATAAAATAGTTTTACAATGAAGCCAGTGTAAACAGCTGAAGAGAGCATTAAAAATAAACATGAATGCCTGTATATGAGTCAATCTGTTGCTATGATTAGGTACCTACCTAAAGTTTGTAGCATAAAACTCGTCCTACTACATTTATCCAATGTTGGCTACATTGATGTGCATTCATATTAATTCTAAACTCAACTGGTGACATTCCGAGTCTGATCAGGTGCATGGCCCAAATATAAGTATGTATTAATCATACAGTGGGTATATACTCTAAGGTACGATGGGTCTGTCTTATGCATTGCAAATGTAAGTAGGGTTACCACAACCTAAAATCGAAAACTGGGTGGCTAGTGGTTAAAAATCCTGATTATTTGCAAAAAGTCCAGTCTTTAAAACTCAAAAAATAAAACTATGAAGAATAAAATAACTTTATTAAATGGAAGACAAAATAACAGGCTATTAACTTTACGCTGTACCTTTTTGTTACCGGCAACAGGTTTAAAAAAACTTTGTCTCTCTACATATTTTATTGTGAAATTCTTCATTAGTGGTAACTTGAAAGTTATATATAGGTCTTACAGAGTCTACCGTCAATAGATTTCTTTCTCCAATAGGATTTTCCACAATAAACATCTCTAATTAAACCGGGCAGTCTGGTGTAAACTCTTAAAAACGGGTCCAGACCAGATTTTACAGATGGTGACTCTAATTGTAAGGCCATAATTATTTAAATAAAGAATTATAAAAAAAATATGATGCCCTGCAATTGTTTTAGTGGTTCTAACTAGAAGTGCTTATAACAGTTGACAATCAGTGATAATCAAGTCAATTGCCAACTTGATGTAATGTTGTCAGTTTAGCCTATGGACATCTGCAATACCGGAGTTAACATAGGCATCACTGGTGCGTCTTCATCTTAGAGACAACACTAGAATGTCATAATTATGTCTTTATTATACTGAAGTCTTAAAAAATAAGTTACTAAGAATCTGAATTTAACATTTGGCTACTTTAATAATTTATAAATACTTTATTGTACACTGCAAAAGTTCATCACAAAAAATAAATCAAAAACTAAAAATTATACATTTGTGCGTTCTGTTCGCTTCTTTACTTTTTACTCGTTTAGCTTAAATGACCAACCCAGACATGACAAATTTGAAGTTTTTTGGTTCTACTTTTCTTTATGTTGGCGGCTGTTCTGATTATGAATGATGTAAGCTGACAAGAATCAAGAACATGTTGGAACATTGTATGAAGGAATTCCAAGAAGTAGGTAATCAAGGAGTATGTTTAGTGAAATGATTCACTTTGGCTGTTACATGATGAAAGTTGTAGAGCATAAATATATTTGTTTATAAAACACACTATTTTTCTTCGTAATTCTGTTAAAAATAGCATTATTATTTAATTCACAGAACGTTTGTAAACGCACGCCCATTCGGGCCATTCCTTTCACCTCCAAAACACATATTATTTTTTTTAATCCGTTTTTTTTTCATACATGTTAGAGCATCAATTCGTACAGCCAAGAGTACGTTCTCTTTAGCACTTTAAATTGCAAATAAAAAAGAGAAGGCCTATTTGGGGCACTCACCTCAAACAGCAAGCCAGCGAATTGCAGTAAAAAATCCAATTATTTTATCCACAGTTTATTATTTTATCACAACACACAAATCCAAGGAGGCACAAAACTAGTTTCGAGTTCACTAGACTGCACGTAAGCCACCGATTGTAGAAACAGGCGCGATTTTCCTAGAATTATTTTGTTGTTTTTATTTCACGCTGTTCTCGCGAGTACGTCACGTCATGACATACGGTGCGCACGAGTCGAAGTGATGATGAACAAACTTCAAACTATCTGCCTACCTGCTCGGAGTTGCCAGTCTGCTAAATATAATTCTGCCATCAAAATGTTATGAGTTTTGGCAAATGATTTATTGCAGAACAGAATGAATTTTTATTAGAATTTTTCTTATTTTATTCATACAACTATGATGTTTTGAACTTGAAACGAGTATAAACAAATTCTTGACAGATTAAATTTGAAAGTACGAATAATGAAGCAGTAAACTATTTTGCGAAACATAAAACGGGAAAGAAATACCTATTAAATTATGAATCTTTCTGTGTTTTGCCAAATGATTCTAAGAAAGGATTGGAACAACCCTTGTCGCAATTCTTGGACGTGGATAATTCATTATCGCCTGTAGGTACAAAGGCCAGCACACAATCTGTCAAATTTCTTTTTTAGTTTTTCAACTTTATTGCAAAAGCATAAGGTTCATGTTCAATTGAGAAAATTTGACAGTTAGAGATAGCTTGATGTGCTGGCGTCTACGTACAGTCGCCAGCAGGTCAAGCTATCCCAAACTGTCAAATTTTCCCAATTGAACGTAAACCTTATTCCTTTGTAGTAAAGTTGAAAAACTATCAAAGAAAATTGACAGGTTCGGGTAGCTTGATGTGCTGGCGTCTACGTACGTCAATTAACTTTTAACATATAACAGATTAATGATTTTGTTTGGCTTTCTTCCCATTTTGTCATCTTGAGTTAATAAATAAGTTGTAGACAATGTTCGCCTTGTTAAATGAGTAGGTAATTTAAGAAAAGTATTAGTTACAAACTTCTACTCCACAGTGGCCAAAAATAACAGATTTATAAATATTTAAAAAGGGTCACCACAAAATTATAAAATAATTGTATAACAGCAAAATTCACTATAGATAGAATCTGCTACCTTGTGTCCATGAAAAACAACCATATCCCTAAAATTATAAGAGAAATAGGTACAGACGCCAGCACATCGAGCTACCCCAAACTGTGAATTTTTCCCAATCGAACACGAACCTGATGTTTATGTCGTAAAGTTGAAAATCTATCAAAGATATTTGACAGATTGGGGTAGCTTGATGTGCTGGCGTCTGTACTATAAGTTTAGCGGGGTTATTGCGTATTACACTATCATCAATACATTTTTTGACGATTTAACAATGTTCATTGTAATATTTACGTTCTTGAGTAGACAATTTTTTCGAATGTAGAAAGCAATGGATTAGCAAATCTGTCTAATTTCTTTGAAAGATTATCATCGTTATTCCATACCAGTTTGGGGTAGCTTGATGTGCTGGCGTCTGTACCTACCATAGCTCACGAATAAATATCTTCGTCTTTGTCAAATTAAGGTGTACACGTCAAAATGATTACTATTTGCCTTTACAAAATTAGAAAGTTAATAAAAAATAAAAAATTGTAACCCGAAATCTCCCAAATAATCTGGCAACACACTTGAGATTTACCAACCATTTTATTGAAATAGTCGTGCGTCATTGAGTGTGTGAGACGGCAGTAACTCTGATAACTGTTGTGGGAAAGAGATAAAACATAGACACTATTACGTGAGAGCACGACCCTCATTTCTGCAGAAGTACTTTACATTTCAAGCCTTTTTTTCTCTGTTCAGACAGTTAATTAAACTTTTTTTTTATTCGTAGGTACTGTAATGTAGACCATTCTCTTTTCAAGTAGATCTACTTACGATATTCTACATAATCAAATCTATATTTAAAAATGAGAAAATATTCGTTAGAGTTCGCACAGCCCAAACCGATAAAGAAAAATGAAATTGAATTTTGAACAGCACTTAGTTGTAGTATGTACAGTTGCCAGCAGGTCAAGCTATCCCAAACTGTCAAATTTTCCCAATTGAACATAAACCTTATTCCTTTGTGGCTTAGTTGAAAAACTATCAAAGAAATTTGACAGATTTGGGTAGCTTGATGTGCTGGCCTCTGTACTTGTAGTGGTGTAGGATTTTTCATAAATACAGGGGTCGAAAGAGGTTAAATGTTTATATGAAAAATCTCTTTTGACAGATTTGGGTAGCTTGATGTGCTGGCCTCTGTACTTGTAGTGGTGTAGGATTTTTCATAAATACAGGGGTCGAAAGAGGTTAAATGTTTATATGAAAAATCTCTTTTTCTTGGGTTTATGTTGAAACTTTACGAAAACGTACCCAAGTACAGTCGCTAGCAGGTCAAGCTATCCCAAACTGTCAAATTTTCCCAATTGAACATAAACCTTATTCCTTTGGAATTAAGTTGAAAAACTATCAAAGAAATTTGACAGATTGGGGTAGCTTGATGTGCTGGCCTCTGTTCCTAATTAATAAAGTTTGACTATAGTCGTTTTTCAGAGTGACCCAACGAGTTTTATAGGGTCTTCCTTAAAGTTTTTTAAGAATCTGAACACATCGTCTGATGAATTTGAAACTCAGTAAGTAATTATGTATAAATAACACATACATAATATTTAACATCTCACCTGTGTCCCCAAAGGATTCGGCAGAGGTGTACTTAGGGTTGCCAGGTCTTGAAACCGAAAAGCCGGACAGACCAGTCTGTTTAGCCGGAAATTTGGGTAAAAAGTCTTAGTATAACACTGCAATTAAAAAAAGTAAAACAAGGCTTTTTTATCATTTACCATATAGGTAACTTTCTTAAATTCTAATGAAACAACATGAATCAGTCTTGTTTATCAAGGACAGTGCTACTCCGCTCGATTGCGCTAACGATTACAGGTTAGGCAGGCGAAGCGAAAACCAACACGTGGCAACAATTAAAAAGCCTAACAAAAGCCGGACAGGCCGGACACCATATAATTTGGCCGGACACGCAACCAAAAAGCCTGACTGTGTCCGGCTTTATCCGGACGCCTGGCAACGCTAGGTGTACTTACACGCAGGCCATAAAATCAAAGACGCAGGTTTAGCTTGACGCCACAGAGTACTTTTTATTATATTACATGAAGCTTTCTATTTCTAATTTTCTACTCTACCTTAGAATAGAAATCGCTTGTCTACATTTCTCAGTACAAAACTGTCAGTTGTCTACACGGAAACGTCATTTTACGACACTTGTAAGTAAGTAACAGGGGCAAGCCTATTGCCATAGCCAAGTACAGATATTTCAAGCTGCTAACGATTCCTGTCTGAGGAAGACCTGGGTATGTTTCGCAGGTGGGAGCTTATACTTGGACTTTAAATCGTATTCAATAATAATAGTTATCAAAATCAAAAATCATTTTTTCAAGTTCGGCTGAGAATCAGCCATTTTCGAATGTAAAAATTACATAAGACAGTCCCCCAAAACGCCCACCCTGCACCACTTCCTAGTGCTTTAGCTGGGAAGAAGAAGTGGCGCAACAAACTCCTCTTCAGCAGGCTTAGCATAACGCTTTTTATTTCTACTCTACCGTAGAATAGAAATCGTTTGTCTACATTTCTCGGTACAAAACTATCTGTATGTCTATACGGAAACATTTTTGTCTACTCTTCCGTCAACAAAACGCTTGTCCACGGTTCTCGTGCTAAGCGCTGTAGTACAGAGGCCAGCACATCAAGTTACCCCAATCTGTCAAATTTCTTTGATCGTTTTTCAACTTTATTGCAAAGGAATAAGGTTTATGTTCAATTGGGAAAATTTGACAGTTTGGGATAGCTTGACCTGCTGGCGACTGTACACCGACATTTCGACACTTAAGTAAGTAACAGGGGGCAAGCCTATTATTGCCATAGCGAGGCACAAATCAGACTTCGAGCTGGTACTGAAAAAATTCTGTCTTGGGAAGTCCTGCAGGCGAGAACCGTAGACAAGCGTTTTTTCGACGGAAGAGTAGACAAAAATGACGTTTCTGTGTAGACAGTTGACAATTTTGTACCGAGAAAATGTAGACAAGCGATTGCTATTCTACGGTAGAGTAGAAATAGGTGATGTAATTACGATTGGTTTCCTTTTTATAACTTTTAAATAATTAGCTAACGAGAATTATTTCAAATGTCCGCTTTCAACTAAATACTAATAAATAGTGCACCGCGCATCTATAGAGGTACTATTATTTTAAACAGGAAAAGTTTTTATCCAGTGCGCAAATTGTAACCATGAATTCAGCATATCATTCTAGACAGCGCAAAATTTTTTTCGCCGGGTACACAAAAAAAAATCAGCTGTTCCATACATTTTGACCGCGTAGGTATTGCACTTTTCTATGAAACAGCTGTTTTTTTTTGTACAACCGGCGAAAAATTTCTGCGCTAGGGGTTCTAGAATGATAAGCTGAATTCATGGTTACAATTTACGCACTGGATAAAAACTTACCCTGTATAACACGCAAGCAAGATGCAGAGGGGTTTGTGGCTAACTAATAATAACAGTCGCACGCACGGGTCGATCGATCATTATTAGCCATAGACCCCTCCGTCCCTCGGAGCATGTTTAAGCCGTTGGTCCCTGACTGTCATTCGTGGATTTTTGACAGTCGTTACGGGTCGTCAGAAGCCCGAAAGTCTGACAACCAGTCTTACCAAGGGGTATCGTGTTACTT
Source organism: Polymixis flavicincta (assembly GCA_949987655.1). Classification (NCBI taxonomy): domain Eukaryota; kingdom Metazoa; phylum Arthropoda; class Insecta; order Lepidoptera; family Noctuidae; genus Polymixis; species Polymixis flavicincta. Next base: position 8,450,477 of record OX465200.1, read on the forward strand.
AGTAACTGGGTTGTGGTTGTTAGGTATTTCGTAGGTTGTAATCATCCTTTTTTGGATACGCGATTGTACTCCTTATTTGTATGAGAGGACGGATCAATTATTATACTATTTAGAGGTGAGGCATAAATATTGGATTAGGTATGTTGTTTAGGTATTTTTCGATATTAGTCCGTACCTAATCCAAAGCGTCGAGGATTAGGTATGGCACAAAATATTCGTACACAGTTTATACAGAAGATATTCCGTACCTTAAAATGTCAAGTTTAATTAGCACTTCCGCCAGCGCCATCTATGTAGAATACCACTGGACCAGTTAGTGCTTTGCATAAAAATCTAAATTGTATAATCCACCGTTCCACATTATATCAGAAACGGAACGCCATCAAACGTTGGCGGCCCCGTCCAGGCCACGGAAGGGAAGAGCGCTGCTCAGAAGCACCGGCACTCCTCCTCCACCGCAGCCCGTAACCCTCAGCCGCGATGCCTCCCATTCGACATCGCGGCCCACCTCAGTTGCGGTGCACCTCACCGCAACCTACTTTTTGGCCGCTACGTCAATGGCTTGAAGGCAATAGCCCTGACGAGCGGCCCCACCTTTGGGTTCCTCTTGGCTTCACCTTGGCCGGAATCCACGGTTACTGAGCCCTCCCGCAACGACAATGCGGGGACCCACTCGGGGGGGACAAAAATAAGCTTTGACGACAAAAATGTTTTAACGACTTATCTGACGACTTTTGGAGTACAAGTCAAAATAATTTTAGGGTTTTGTAATAAATACATTTTTAACCAACTTCTAAAAAAGAACGAGGTTATATGTTCCACTGTAGGTACGTTTTTTTTTTTGTATGTTCCCCGATTTCTCATTAATTTGTGGACCGATTCTCAAAATTCTTTTTTTATTTGAAAGAGTATACTCCTAAGGTGGTCCCATTGGCACCAAATCAGGATCTGATGATCGCAGGGAAATCGAGGGCAACCCTCAAATTTTATAGGTATTAGCAATGATAGACGGATTAAGCTAAGCGTCCACTGCGTCGGAATCGGAGCGTACGGAGTGTACGAGGCTTCGGTATTTACAAAATGCCGATAGGGTGCGTCCACTGCATTCAGATTTGGCATCGGCAATATCGGTATTTTCAAAGCAATCGAGTTCGCCTGTGCACGAGTATTGAATTATGGAGGACAGTGAAGAGGATATTGTTATCATTAGTTGTTTATTATCAGCAGAGGAAAAGAAAAATAAAAGAAAACGAAAGATGTGGATCCATAAAATAAACTTAAAAAGGCCTATTTTCGGAGAATTTCACACATTATATTTTGATTTATTAGAAGACGAAAAAAGATTTTTTGGATATATTCATATGTCTCGAACCAAATTCTTTGAACTCCACGATGTCCTTGAACCGCACCTAACTAAGCAAGACACAAATTTCAGAAAGGCGATTGGAACAAAGGAAAGGCTTTTATTATGTTTAAGGTAAGTATTTTTAATCAATAATAATAAGAAAAAGTAATATAACAGAAACTTGTAAAGTAAAGGTATAGGTAATAATATACAAAGTGTAATTGAAGATGACCGCGGCTATGGCCAAAGAATATTGGTACGAGTACCTATCATAAATAATTATACTTAAGTATGATTGTTATAAATTAGTCTGTAAGTTTTTTTAAAATAAATTAACGAATTTGATTGTCTTTTTTTTGTCATTTACCGATTTTGGGTACAAATATACCGTTTTTAGCTGGCAATTCTACCGATCTCGCTCTATGACGTTCGAGACCACTGTGTTTTAGATTGTAAAGTTCTTCATATCTTTCAACTAAAGTAATTAAAACTTCTTCGTTCATCGTGAATGTAAATGTAAGTAGGTGCTTTTGCACAGTTTAGCGTCGCAAACACGTCAGAACTCGAAGCGATCGGGATTCGAATGGCGCGCGTTCACTGCGGATGACGTCATCGGTAGAAATACCGATCTCTGGCGCAGTTATGCCGATCCAGTGCACGCAGTTCCATCAAAATCAATACAAAGCAACGAATCCTTTCGCTCCGTACGATCCGATTCCGACGCAGTGGACGCTTAGCTTTAGCAGAATTCTTTTTTTTTTTTTGAAAGCGGTTTATTCCGAAATGGTTCTGTATAAATTTCATATAGATCTGATAATAAGTTTCGGATACAGACAACGGACTCTTCAAAAAATGACAGCAAATCAACCGCGATTGCTGCTATCGCATAAATATGCATTGTTTTGACCCCAAGGATGATGAAATTTCGATTTGGTGTGGGGTAGGTACTAAAACTAAAAAGTGAAAAATAAAAACTTTTTTCAAAAAAAAAAAAAAACAACAGACTTCCAAAAAACACTACAAAGTAAAAATAACTTTAATTTTGGAAGTCGGTTGTTTTTTTGTTTTTTTGTTAACTCAACACAGAATTATATAGTGCCAAGAGATACCAATACATATGTAAAACGCATACGCGTTGACGCGCCAAATTCATACCTAACTTAATTAAAGTTGGACTCGTACACAAGCTGTAGCTTCAGCAATTTAAAAAAAAACTTTTTTTTTAATTTTAACCCCAAAAAAGTTTATTTAAACAAGTTGAAAACTAATATTCGTAGTAATATAAATGAAAATCAGTTCTCTAACTGTTATTTTTGAGAAAAATACAAAGCGAACATTGACATACCTACTATTTAAGTCAATGAAAGCGAAACATTTATTTTCATTTAAAATAAGTTAAAGCGATTGCTACCTTTTTGATAAGGCATCACTACCAATTGTCAATGTCTAATCAGGGAATATTAATTATGTAATGTTTTTGTTTCATTCGCCGGGCGAGAAAGTTTTGTGTTGTGAATTTTAAATTTTATCTGAATGTACAAAACAGCCGGTTTAAGCTTTAGATTAAAGATAGTTTTATGCACGTGTTATTTAAAATCTTGGGAAACAAATAGGTGCCATATGTATAGTAAGCATTTTAGAAAGTAGCCAGATGTTATACCTCACGGTGACTCGGTAATTTTTGGTATTTGTTTATTGCCGAGCATTGTAATAGAATTAATTGTTTCATTATTTCCTTAATGTTTTGTTAATAGTGTGAACGAAGAGCTTTGTCGGCGCCTATCGATAAGAATATTTGTATTCCGTTTTAGTTCTTTAATACTTTTAATCCGCACCAGATGTGAATCTATAGATTTCAAATAAATATTAACCTAGCGAGTTCGACAAAAAAAAAAAAACAGCACTGGAGGAAGAGAGAAACAAAACATTGTTAGCCTACGCTAAAATAGAATTAGAAGAATTTTAAAAAATCTATTGGAAAACAGTCATCCTGATTTGACGCTTTTTGGTGAAACGTAAAATAAAAGTGTAATTATTGATTAATTTATGCATTTTTATTTATTATTTTTAAATATGTATTAATTAAAATATTGATTAATATTTAAGAAAAAAACCTTTCAACCAAGGCTTGTCGCACTGTAAAACCATTGCTGTTGGAGTTTTCATTCATTTGTGCCACATCAACAATCCATAATATTTACCTAGATTTAAATCTTTAAGGTGCATTGAATTCTTGAATAGAGTATTTAGTAAAGGGATCAGAATAATATCGTAAACTAAATACCGCCTCGGTCCTACTTCTCTACATCTTCTGGCATAGTCTACAAACTCAATAAAGTCTGCTAAATCAGACATTATTGCTTTTAAATAAATAAGTACAAACTTAAATGTCAAAATCATTAATTAACAAGTTAAGAAAAGGTATTGCACACTATATTAAACTTTAATTGTCATTAAGAGGCCTACGTACAATGAACTGTCCATACATACGTAATACCTAAATCATTTGCAACTTGAGCATATTTCCATCATATTTTGATGATATTCGGATTCAGACAGTATTTATCTAGGCTCGTAGGGGTTTTTTTTTCCAAAATACTTACCTGAAATGAAGTTTAAGCGAATTGCATTTCGCACATTTTTACAGCGTAAATGACATGTTTTCTCACTGTTTTTTTGGTATTATAACCAACAATTTCCGTAATATTGTTGTCTCAGAAGCATAGCTCATATTATCAAGTTGTAAAATGTCGAAAAAAATATTAAAATACAATAAGTTTTCATTCATCATTTTTGGTATTACGGAACACATCCAAATTCATCTTAAATGGTCAGTAGCTAGTAGCGCTATCGCGTCAAGCCATTGTCAATGTGTGTGTGATCGTACTGCTCACTGTAGGTATGTATCCTCGACAGGTACTAACACTAGCGCAACGATAGCAATTTTCAGACGAAATATTGTCTCCGCCCGAATCCTAGTTGCGAGCTTCGGTCGTAGGATCCTTAAGGGCCAATAACGAACCCATAACTCACTCTGAGAATAAACTATTTTTAATTTTCACTAACCTAACCTAAAACTTTACAGCGTTATAGGAGCGTTTTGGCGGTAAATTAAAAACAACGTAAAATAAATTTGATTTTAACCGTTTTAAATTTAGAAAATGGATATAAATAAATCAATTTATTTTGATTTCTTTGTTAAATATACCTATCGTCCCAATCATCAAATTATTTTTTTTTTTTTTTATCAATTCGGAAATACCACATTGCGGAAGTTGCTTAAGGCGCAGACAGCCGACTTTTAAGGACTCTTTATTGAAGATCACGCCTAAATGGCTTGTCTTATGTATTTGGAAAAAATATTTGTGAAACTAGACAATTTTCTTCGTCATTTGATATGTGAATATTTTAAATAATATTTTTATAACATAATGTAATTAATTGTTAAAGCAATGTCTATCGCGGACATAAAAACGATAATCACGCAAAAACTATCGGGTGTATTTCCATGAAACTTTCGCCATCTAAAAGACAATTTAATCACCCAAAATTTAGTATACGGTTTTTCTTTGATATGTGTTTGATAAATCAACGTGGGTTGTTTTTCGAAAAACTTGATGCGCGTTCAGGCGGGGTCTCTTGCGAGCGACGGGCGGCAGTGCATCGCTGTAGGTAGCTGTCAGCTATCGTCGCCTTAACTCACTTTAACTCTTTCATGTTGACAGTTCAAAAATATTAATTGCTTTATTTACCCACTAGCTTTTGCCCGCAGCTTCACCCGCGTGGTTGTCGGAAAATCGTCGGCCTTAGGGCCCTCGCCCACGGCGACTTTTTGTAGCGATGCTGTCGCGCGTTTCGTAAACACGCGGCTGCATCGCTACAAACGCGTGTTAGTCGCATTTGCAACGCGCTATAGAAGCGATGCCAACGCGTTACTAACGCGGTACTGTATCGATGCAAACGCACGACCGTGTCAGACGACATTGGGGAAAGTTGCCTCAACGAAGTACATCTTACAACTGTAGCGATCGCAGGTATTTTTGTGCCGCTACTGAATCGCGTTTGCATCGCGACTGAATCTGGGCCCGTGGGCGAGGGCACACAGCTAGCGACCGCTTCGCGACTGTATCGATGCGAACGCGCGTCAGCATAGCTACTGCATCGCTACAAAAAGTCGCCATGAGCGAGGGCCCTTACTCGCGGACCGAACCGAGGTGGCGTTCGGTTATTTCTGGATTCCCATTTATACTTTCATTCCCTATTCTACGCCCTCAGCCAGAGGCTGATTTCCCAAAACACTGAAACACGTGCTTTTTAATTTTTAATCAGAATATGAATACCAATTTTCATGGTATAAAGTTTTAAACCACAAAAATTACGATTTTCCATACAAACTTTCATCCCCTATTTAACTCCCTTAGGGGTTGAATTTCGAAAAATCCTTCCTTATTCCTTGTCTACATTATAAAGGGAACCTCTGTGCAAAATTTCAGCTTTCTAGATCCATGGGTTTGGGCTGGCCGTTGATGAGTCAGTCAGTCAGTCAGGACTTTTCTTTTTATTTATATGTATAGATAGATACACACATTTTTGGAACAAATTATTTTGAAGCAATAGATTAGCAATATAATCATCAAAATTATTCAAATTCTAATTGATAGTGTGTTATGCAATAAGGGTGTTGTATCATGGTAATCAACTTGTACTGCATTGCTATTCTGTAACCATCTCACTGCGTGAAGTGAGCGTGGAGTGAGATGTAGTGTCATCTCAAATAATGCTTGGTCCGTCCCTAGCAACAGTGCCATGACACTGACAGTTCCCTCCACGCTCACTTCACGCGTTGAGATTGTTACAGAATCGACATGGAGGACTGGACAAACGAGGCTTGCCAACTTACGCTGCTTTTCACCCGCGTAATTCCCGTTCCCGTGTGGAATACGGGGATAAAAATATATAGCCTATGTCACCCGGGGATAGTGTAGCTTCCCAACAGTGAAATAATTTTTCAAATCGGTTCTGTAGTTTCGGAGCCTATTCAATGCAAACAAACAATGAAATCTTTCCTCTTTGTAATATTAGTAGATTATTATATACTAGCAGCGCTCCGCGGTTTCACCCGCGTAGTTCACGTACCCGTGGGAATACGGGGATAAAATATAGCCTATGTCACCCGGGGATAGTGTAGCTTCCCAAACAAACAATCAAATCTACCCTCTATAAAATATTAGTATAGATTAATTTCTTGTCACCGCCTTCCTAAATTAAAGGTATTCTTCACTTGGTAGTGTTTTTCCGGAAGTCAATTCGTCGTCGGAAAAGTTAATTTTTCACTTTTTAGCTATAGTAGCTACCACAAACCAATTATAAATGTCGTCATCCTTGGGGTCAAAACAATGCATATTTATGCGATACCAGTTATCGCGGTTGATTTGCTGTAATTTTTTGAAGAGTTCCGTTGTCTGTCTCCGAAATTCATCGTCAGATCTAAATGAAATTTAAATGGGACCATTTCGGAATAAACCCCTTTCGAACACAAAAGCATTTTGCAAATCGGTCAATAAGTATATGACGGAGTTATGCCCAAACCTCCACCTAACTCCTAACCGTTAAAGAGTTGTACTTTCCTTCATTAGCTCAGCGTCATCAAACTTTTCCTTTATAACCTCCTCCTTTTTTTGAAGTCGGTTTAAAAGTCATTAACCGCGATTGAATGAATTCAGAATAGCGTTATGTTTATGATTTGAATGGTAACAATTATGTAAAGCCATATTTTTACATCACTAAATATATTTTAATCAACATACATAACCTTAACTAATCTGTGAATTGCAAATAAACGAAAGAATATTTGCACTTCGGGGGCTGCCTATGCGGCCCTGAGCCTAGAGACAAAATACATTTCTGTTATCATTCACGACAAACGCAACGCCAAAGTGTATGAGAATGACATTACCTGCGGAAAGGACACGACGTAAACTTTCCGCAAGTAATACATTTTGGCGTACCTACCTAGCGTTTGGCGTGAACGCTTACAGAAATGTATTTTGTCTCTAGGCTCTGGTAATTTTGAATGCGTCGTATTGTCGTTATGAGCGATAATGGTTCTTACTGCAATCCGATACGGGTTTAATTCTGTTGTATTAAATTCGAATAATAAATGAGCAAGCATTGTCGTAACAATGCAAATAAAATCGTATAAAATTATAAATTAACTATTTGATCATAAATAATCGATCATTGGATGCAGTTTGGCATTTTATGGTATATTTTTAATTATTTTAATAATTGTTATTGAAGGGATAAACTGGTTTTAAAGATAATTAGGAGGTGACTTTGATGATTTTTTTGATGTAATAAAGTGTGTTTAATTATGTTTTGAGTTCTATCACGGTATGCAAAAAAGACTTGAAAATATCATATATTTTTTTAGCTTTCAAAATGATTCATGATCACACTGGTGTGAAAAACCACCTTTTTGAGCGTTTTCAAGATACCCCTTAAATCCAAATATTTATTTATATTGTACACCAGAAAATACATGACAAATATAAAACACTAGCTTTTGCCAGCGGCTCCGCCCGTATGGATGTCGGTTATCGCGTAAAAAAGTAGCCTATGTCCTTCTCCATATCCCAGGCTATATGTCTGTCAAATTTCATGACGATCGGTTTAGGTGTGAAAGCGTGACAGACAGACAGACAGTTACTTTCGAATTATATATATATATATATACATACAATATATATACAAGATGTAACTTAAATAACGCACAACCTCTTAAGGGGTCATTGTACTCATCATTATGAACATTTTTTACTATGGGACCAAACCTGAAATCGCGAAAAAAAAATTAGCTGTTCCCTACATTTTTGTTCGCATAACTCGTCAAAATGTATGGAAAAGCTGATTAATTTTTCGCGATATCCGATTTGGTCCCATAGTCAAAGTTGTTCATTATGATGAGTACAATGACCCCTTAAGAGGTTGTGCGTTATTTATGTTACACCTTGTATATATATATATATACATATATATATATATGTATATATATACATATATACATATATATATAATTCGAAAGTAACTGTCTGTCTGTCTGTCACATATATAAGGGATATAACGGTCTCTGCCAGGGGTGCGGATTGTTCGAAAGAGATACGCCCCCCCTGGCACACAGGCTACTGAGGGAACACGGGTGGGTTTTAGTCAGTCGGGAGAAGTTATTTGATGATTACCCACCAAAAAAAAAAAAAAACACACGGTCTTATTCATAAAAAGTTATCGAACATCTAAACAGTTGCTAAAGACTGGCTTCGTATTGAAAACCAAACTTTAAACAACTGTTTAGATGTTCGATAGCTTTTATGAATAAGATCGTAAAAACATAAGTACAATGGGCGGCCTTATCACTCTCTGCGATCTCTTCCAAGGCAATCTTGTAATGGACAGCCTAGTGATTGCGTGGACATAAAAATAATGATAAAATAAAATTCAACAATAAGATCATTGATCTACTAACTATATCTCAACGCCTGCCATATCTACTGTATTATCTACATGATAATCCGATGTCTCAGTGAGTAAGCGAGTTCTACGTAATATTGCAAAAAAACAACGAAAATAGGAAACAAGTTTGATAAGATAAATTAATAAGGTAATTCCTTTGTTGTTCTAATTATAAGGTAAATACGTCAGAAAACAAAAGTCTAGGTATAATATCGTCCGATAGAAAATGGAAAAACCATGTGTGACCTTTGATTTAATCAATATCTTCTATCTATAATAAACATTATGAAATAAAGTCGGTTTTCGTGTCCACCTGTGCGACCGCGTTATTCTTCTAAACCACAGATTTTGATGCGGTATGTCAAGCAATGGCGTGATAGTACTTTCTAGCCGCGTCACAGTCCCATTTGAATCAGGGTTCAAAATAAATGTACCTATATTAGATTGTACGACTAAACGCCGACAAACACTACACCGACATACTGTACACCGACAAGATCAAAGTTTCTTGCCCTTGAACACCAAAATCTCTCTTGCGCAAACTCTCATTCAGCCCATCATAGATTACGCCGATGCCTGTTATTTGGATGCCACCGAAGAGCTTATAAATAAGCTTGAGCGTTTACAGAACATCTGTATTCGTTTTGTCTTTAATCTTAAGAAGTATGATCATGTTTCCAACTTTCGCAAGATACTCAAATGGCTCCCTATTCGCCTTCGCAGGAACTCTCGGATATTGTGTTTGCTGTTCAACCTTCTTCACAATCCTAAAACCCCTTCCTATCTGCGGGACCATTTTTCCTACGCCCGTCCTTCAGATGCGCCTTGCAGGTCGCATCTTCGAAACCTTCTTAAGTCCCCTCCCCACTCCACTGACTTCTACTCCTACTCCTTCACAGTGCACGCGGTGAGGTTGTGGAATGCACTTCCACCCGACATTAGTGACTGCCAAACTGTTGCAGTTTTTAAAAGAAGAGTGAAAGAACATTATCTGTCCACATCGTCATAGTTGTGTATGTATTATTTTATTTACAGCATTATAGTGATATTTATTTTAGGTGTATGTATATATGTAAGTATGTATGGTCCAAGTATGTATGTTAGTTAGTATATTATTATTTTGTTTAATTAATTTAGTGAATTATTGGTTTTGGTTATAATTGTAGTTTATTTTCCCTTTTACTCTTACACACGTTGCCTACATCTCTTTATGTTTTCTCCTATCGCAGGTATGCTGGAAGAGATTTCTTTAGAAATAAGCATCACCTCTGTACCTATTTTTCTGTTCTAATCTTCTTGTCTGTTTATTTAGTGTGTACATAAATGGTTAAATAAATAAATAAAATAAGAATTTACTTCGACGGGACTCTTCGCCGACAGGACTCATCCTTGCGCTATTAGGTACTAAATATTCAAGTAACTCTCACTAACATGGAAATGGTGGCTCGGCTTGCGCGCGGTTGGTCGCAATTCTACCTAATCCTAACCTATTACATATCTGATGAGCCCTGTCGTCGAAGTGTCCTGTCGGGGAAAAGTAAAGTCTTGTCGGTGTTCAGTCTGTCGGCGTACTGTCCGTCGGCGTACTGTCCGTCGGCGTACTGTCTGTCGGCGTTTAGTTGTACACTGCATAATATGTTTGTGGACGTTTTTCGGCTGAAATGATGATGATGATGATATTATAAAGAAACTAGCTTTTGCCAGCGGCTTCGCCCGTATGGAGGTCAATAATTATCCCACGGGAACTTATCACTGGGATAAGAAATATCCCATGTTTTAATCCATTTTATCATAATATTAGGTCTTTACCTATGAAATTGCCGTTCTGCAGTACTGGCCATTTCAAATCAAAATAATTTTTGTTTGGCTAAGAATTCTAATTTCAAATTAATTTTATTTTAAAAACATGGATTTTTTTTTTCTAAAAGTAGTCATTTCTTTATTGATTAGTGTTACATTTTCATCGCATTTCAATCTTTTTCGTCATCATGGATACGTTAAAAATTCGAGTAATTATGGAATATGAGTACCGTCGTGGCAGCAACGCGGCACAAGCGGCACGCAACATCAACGACGTTTACGGAGCTAACACTACAAACCAACGCACCACCTGTTATTGGTTTGCTCGCTTCCGTTCTGGAAATTTCGACCTGAAAAATGAACCTCGCGGTCGTCCGAAGACTTTGGTCGACAATGACGAATTAAAGGCGATTGTGGAAGCTGATGATACACAATCTACGGCTGAATTAGCAGCAGCTTTCGACGTTAGCGTCAAAACAATATTGGTCCATTTGCGTCAAATTGGCAAGGTAAAAAAGCTTGACAAATGGGTGCCCCACGAACTCAATGATCGCCAGCGCGAAGTACGCGTCGAGACGTGCCTTGCACTGCTCAACAGACACACTAATGAAGGAATTTTGAACCGCATTGTTACCTGCGATGAAAAATGGATTCTGTTTGATAACCGTAAGCGCTCAGCAAGTTGGTTGGATCCTGGTTCAGCACCTAAACAATGCCCTAAACGAAAACTTACCCCTAGAAAAGTGATGGTCACTGTTTGGTGGTCTAGCGCCGGTGTGATTCATCACAGCTTCTTACCAAACGGGGTGAGCATTACTGCAGATGTGTACTGTGAAGAACTGAACACAATGATGGAGAAGCTGGCGCATCTCCAACCAGCATTGGTCAATCGCTCGTCTCCGCTGCTCCTGCACGACAACGCGCGACCTCATACTGCACAGCAGACGGTCTCCAAGTTGCAAGAACTGGGGTTGGAAGCTCTCCGTCATCCGCCCTACTCACCAGACCTTGCGCCTACAGACTACTACTTTTTCCAGAATTTGGATAACTTCTTGGCGGGAAAAAAATTTAATACCCGAGAGGCAGTACAAAATGCCTTTGAAGAATTTGTTGCCTCCCGTCCAGCTGATTTCTTTAAGAAGGGCATCAATAAACTGCCACTGCGATGGCAAAGATGCATTGATTGCATGGGTGATTACTTCGATTAATACAAATAAAAAATTCATGAAAAAAATTCGTTTAAATTTTTTCATACAAAACGGCAATTTCATAGGTAAAGACCTATTATTTCCTTTATTTTAACATATACACATATAAATTACATTTTCAATATTAGTATTAAAATATAAAAAGATTTAAAAATATAAAAAATAGTAACCCACCGGTATCGGGAACAAGGTCAGGGCTCCAGAGAGAGGAACCTCCTAACAATGCGAGCCGTGTCCAGGAGTACCTACCGCTTTCTGAACCAAGCCCTTGACCCAGCTGCCCAACGAGAGCCTCCTCAGATGTTGGTCGAGGCTCTTGGCTATAATGCCATTCGCTGTAACAACTATCGGTACAATGATCGCTGAGTTCACATCCCACATGTCGACAACCTCGCGAGCCAAGTCAAGATACTTGATTTGTTTATCTTTCTCGGCTTTCACGAAGTTTCCGTCATGCGGGACCGTTAAATCAACGATCATAATATTATTATTAAAATTTGAGTTTGGTTGGGGTAGCTTGATGTGCTGGCGTCTGTACATACAACCTGACACTAAATTGCAAAAACAAAACATGAAGCCTGCATTCCCTCTAGGGTAATATATAAGTGTAGGTATATATTGTACAAGCTTGCAAAAAATAACAGAATATTGAAACGAGTTCCAATCATGATAACCTTCAACTACTCTATTGTGAGGATTCGCACGCTATTTTTCCTTATTTTTACAACTGGTATTATTTTGTTGGAAATGGTATAAATGTTCCACCCATGGCCTAGACACAAAACACATTTCTGTTAGCGTTCACGCCAAACGCTACGCCAAAATGTATGGGAATGACATTACCTGTGGAAAAGTTACGTCGTGTTCTTTCCGCAAGTAATGTCATTCCCATGTTTTGTCTAGGCCTGCAGATCAGATTGAACCCAGCGCCCCTCGATGACCCGGATTGAATAATCTCCCACGACCTTTGTTCGACGAAGTGCCAGCCCGCGCCGTAGCTGAGCCCGTGGCTTTTAATTCCCCATATAATAATAGTAATCAAAAACAAAAGTCATTTTTTCAAATCAGCACTTTTCGAACGTCAAAATTACATAAGACAGTCCCCGGGCACGCCCGCCCTTCAACACTTCCTAGTGCTTTAGCTGGGAAGAAGAAGTGGCGCAATAAACTCCCCAGCAGCACAGCTGTCTGTTTAGTTAGACTTGATTATATACATAGGTAGGCACCTTCACAATACCAACAAATAAAATGAAAACAACCGACTTCCGGAAAACCATTACAAAGTGAAAAATAACATTGTGTTTTTGCGGAAGTTGTCGGGTTTTTTTGTTTTTGAAAAATAACAATTTTGTAATGTATTTTTGTGGTGTACAATAAAGAATTTATAAATAAATAATTATTCGCGACCGTAACATACAGAAAAGTTTTTATCCAGTGCGCAAACTTTAACCATGAATTCAGCATTTCATTCTAGACCCCCCAGCGCAGTAATTTTTCGTCGGTTTTACAAAAAAATCTGCTGTTTCATAGAAAAGTGCAATACCTACGCGGTGAAAATGTATGGAACAGCAGATTTTTTTTTTTGTATCACCGACGAAAAATTTCTGCGCTGGAGGGTCTACAATGATATACTGAATTGATGGTTACAGTTTGCGCACTGGATAAAAACTTATCCTGTATTATATTATTGTTTTACATTATTATAATCAATAGAATCCTCTTACTTCTTTTAATTCGATTGAATGTTTTTTCATTAAATAGTCATTTAATCATTCTTTTTGAATTTGACAGCCCAATTTTTCTTCGTCCTCATTGGGCTATCAACTGCAAAAATAAAACCTAGGGGGCAACCCCGGATCTAGTGGGGGGCAAACCGGGGTACCCGCCCTGGGCGGCAGTTGCAGGAGGCGCGTACGTCTCGCTACTCGTTTCGGGGGCTGACGTAAGCGTTAAATGCCTACCGCGCTCGGCTCATCCCGCCTTAATATCATTGTGTTTCTTTTTTGTAAAAAGTTTTTATTTTTCACTTTTTAGTTAGAATACCTACCCCAGACCAATTCGAAATTTCATCATCCTTGGAGTCAAAGCAATGCATTTTTATGCGATAGCAGCAATCGCGGTTAATTTGCTGTCATTTTTTGAAGAGGTCCGTTGTCTGTCTCCGAAATTCATCATCAGATCAATTTTAAATTTAAATGGGACCATTTGGGAATAAACTTCTTTCGAACAAAAAAAGAATTTTGCAAATCGGTCTATATGACGGAGTTATGCCCGAACCTCCACTTAACTCTTAATCGATAAAGAGTTGTACCTTCCTTCATCAGCTTAGTGTCATGAGCTGATGATGACCATACGCAAATGTCTCAATAGCTTTAGAAAACATATGAAAAATATTGTTAAAACCTATAAAATTTGAGGGTTGCCCTCGATTTCCCTGGGATTCCATCATCAGATATAGAGTATACTCTTTCAAATAAAAAAAGAATTTTGAGAATCGGTCCACAAATGGGGGAGAAATCGGGGAAAATACATAAAAAAAAATACATACAGTGGAAGGAACATAAATAACCTCCCTTTTAAGAAGTCGGTTAAAAAATAGTTACTTTGTCCATTCTTTTTAAAATATTTTTTTACTAACAATCTATGGACTGTAACGTCTGAAATAAATTTTTTTTTTTTTTTTTTAATCCCAAGAAAAAATATTTCTTTGGTAAAGTAGATGTCCATTCCATAAGCAGGCGGTGATGACCATTGACCACAATTCGTAAAAAAAATACCTCATACAATCAAAACACCAGTAAAAGTTTCCCAAAACGAAACTAGATGGCGTTGGCGTCGAATTATAACTCGCTATGGTTTCGTTACCGTGGCGTGTATAAGTAGAAGCGAGACAATTTTTCTATCTACTGGCAAAAAGCCGGAGTCTGGATTAATAGGCTAATAATATTATTTTTGATGGCGAAACCGTTGCTCAATGTGACGAACATCGCTTAGAAATAGACATGGGTCGTACTTGCAAAATCGAGTACCAGGGCTTCCAAGTACGTCCACCTTAAGAAACCAGGGCCTAAAACCAGGGCTCGAGATACTTTCAAGTATTTTCTATCTGCATCGAAAATTGACCCATGACGTCTTACAAATAAGAAGCACAATCTCGTATTACAAAAGCCCTGTTAGAAGTAAAAATACCTGCATAGGAAATTGACCCGTGATGCCCTATAAATAAGGAGCAAAATTGCGTTTACAAATAAATACTTACAAACCATTACCTCCAAGCCCTGTTAGAAGAAAAAATACTTGCATAGGAAATTGATCTGTAACGTCCTATAAATAAAGAGCATAATCGAGTTTACAAATAAATACTTCCAAGCCCTGTTTGAAGAAAAAATACTTGCATAGGAAATTAATCTGTAACGACCTATAAATAAGGAGCACAATCGCGTTTACAAATAAATACTTACAAACCTAATGGTTTGTAAGTATTTATTGGAGGTAATCCTCCAAGCCCTGTTAGAAGAAAAAATACTTGCATAGGAAATTGATCTGTAACATCCTATAAATAAAGAGCACAATCGCGTTTACAAATAAATACTTCCAAGCCCTGTTTGAAGAAAAAATACTTGCATAGGAAATTGATCTGTAACCTGCTATAAATAAGGAGCACAATCGCGTTTACAAATAAATACTTACAAACCTAATGGTTTGTAAGTATTTATTGGAGGTAATCCTCCAAGCCCTGTTGGAAGAAAAAATACTTGCATAGGAAATTGATCTGTAACATCCTATAAATAAAGAGCACAATCGCATTTACAAATAAATACTTCCAAGCCCTGTTTGAAGAAAAAATACTTGCATAGGAAATTGATCTGTAACCTCCTATAAACAAGGAGCACAATCGCGTTTATAAATAAATACTTACAAACCATTAAAGTAAAAAATACTTGCATGCGAAATTGTTACGTAGATTCTTACTGATAAGGAGCATGATCGCATTTGCGAAAACTAACGTAGTCGAGCGAGTAGCCGTATAAAATACCTTGAAGTCTTGCAAGTATTTCGGGTCGGTACTTGGTGTGTGTACTTAGAAGGAAATACCTGGTGTAAAAACCTGGTTGCGTAAATACGTACCTTCCCTACTTAGAAATGTAGTAAATCACTCTATTGTTAACTAAAGGTACTAGTTTCCCCCCCGAGTGGGTTCCCGCTTTGTCGTTGCGGGGGGCTCAGTAACCGTGGATTCCAGCCAAGAGGAACCCAAAGGGGCCGCTCGTCAGGGCTTTTGCCTTCAAGCCATTGACGTAGCGGCCAAAAAGTAGGTTGCGGTGAGGTGCACCGCAACTGAGGTGGGCCGCGACGTCGAATGGGAGGCATCGCGGCTGAGGGTTACGGGCTGCGGTAGAGGAGGAGTGCCGGTGCTTCTGAGCAGCGCTCTTCCCTTCCGTGGCCTGGACGGGGCCGCCACCGTTTTATGGCGGACGCGGTGGGGCCGCAGGGGAAGAGGAGTGTCGGTATAGCGTCAGCCAATCAAAATCAAAATCAAAATATTTTTATTTCATATAAACCTGCATGGGCACTTATGAAACGTCAGAAGCTAGGTGCACGGTTCCAAAATGTTGTTTCCTATGGAGAAGAGCCGGCAAGAAACTCCACGGTTACTCTTTTAAAAATGATTGGCTTTAACAATGTTTTCAGGTAAAAAAAAAAAAATGTATGGGAGGACAGTGCAGGCCTGTAAATAAGTACCAGGTACTTAGACGAATCCAGAATAGAAAATCGTCTACAAATCTACAGTCTGTAAGGCCTACAACGTTCTCCCATTCACAATATGTAAAATAATCTACATAAATAAAATGAACCTAATTAAACATAGTGACATGATAAACATGACAATCACTAAAAAATAGTTGATATTAAAATTGATGTATAATGTCAAATAATGACGAGAATATGTCAGCATTGTAAAAATAAAAAGAACATTGAGAGCAGTTAATAGACTTTCACATAGATATGCTGTTAATGAGGTACCAGGGAAGCCACATGTGCAGAAGGAATTAATGCCAAACTTCCCTGTCTTCAACGTAGTCTTTTATCTTATAATATGCTTTTTTGATAAGGATACGTTTGATGTGCGTTTTAAACTTTCCATCGCTAAGTTCTGTAACTGACTTTGGCAACTTGTTATAGAAGCGGATACTGTTTATTAGAAATGACTTGCTAGTTTTAGTCAATCTAAATTTTGGAATCACAATTTCATCTTTACTACGTGTATTCAGATTATGGAAATCACATCGTTTTTTGAAAAGGCCTAAGTTTTTGCGAACGTACAAGATATTTTCTAGGATATAAAGAGACGGCAGAGTTAGAATATCAATTTCGCTGAATTTGTTTCTAAGAGACTCGCGAGGCCCCATTTTATAGATTGCGCGGATTGCCCTCTTTTGTAAAATGAAAATTGAATCTACGTCAGCTGCCGATCCCCACAACAGAACGCCATAAGACATAATACTGTGAAAATAAGCAAAGTAAACTAACCTAGCTGTGGCTACATCCGTCAACTGCCTTATCTTTCTTACTGAGTAAGCAGCTGAGCCGCTCTCCCTATCCCCTGCGGCCGAAAAGTGGTAGACGGGACGGCGCGTTGTGTTCCACACGCGCGCCGTCAAAGATGTCAGCAACCACTGGTGGGGTCCGCAAGGGCCGGTGCGGGTTTGTTCGAAAGAGATACCACAACCCCTGGCATACGGGCTACTGAGGGAACACGGGTGGGTTTTAGTCAGTAAAAGTCTGACACGCCCTCCTGCTCTACTCAGCAGGAGAAGTCATTTGATGATTTCCCACCCAAAAAAAAAAAAAGCTTATTTTTTGTCGTTAATCGCCGCGCGTCGTCACTTCTAGCGACAAAGTCGCTAATTGGCAACACTGATTCCAAGGCTTTACCGATATGATATCGATAAGACGATTTGGAGATGCTTCGCCCTATGGATACTTAAACCTGTAATTTGCTAACGAACCCTTAAATTGTGTCTCTGGGATATACCGTTGATTAATGGATTTAACGCTATTTAGGGTGAATTTCACCAAACTTTTATACCTAGTTAGAGTGAATTTCACCAAACTTTTATACCTAGAATAAGTATTATCCTGAGAATAAATTTTGAATTTTTGACAGATTTTCCATAGTAGAATTGTCAGACGTAAATTTTATTCTACGGATAAAATATATCTGACTTTGGTCAAATCAGCCCTTAGTTAAGTAATCGTTAGGATTAATTTAATGAACCTTTCTGAGTGTGGCTGTTAGTTTGGCGCAGTTTTAGAAGTATTTGTGCACAAAGGCACCGCACACCAGTAAAAATTAACCTTGTTAATTAAAAAAACTCGACATTCACTTGTTTACCTACTTACTAACTAGTTTACACAAAGTTGACGTCACGTGTGGTCACGTCATAAAAAGTCATAGTAAGGAGCGTTTTGACGGTAAATTCAAAACAATGAAAAATAAATCGTTTTTATTTGAGAAAATGGATATAAATCAATTTACTTTTATTTTTAACCGACGAAAAAACGGAGGAGGTTACCTCAATTAGACGCGTATTTTTTTTTTAATGTATGACCACGCATATCTTTTCACAGAGTAGTTAGGTTTTGATAATTCTTTTTTTATTGGAAAGGGTATAGGTACCCCGAAGTTGGTCCCATATAAATTTGGAAAAAAATTCTAACCCTAAGGGTAGGAAAACAGGGATGATTGATTGTTCACTCAATGATTGTAATGTAAAACCACGCATAACTGCTTACAGAGTAGTCCGATTTTGATCATTCTTATTTTATTGGATAGGGTATACCTCGAAAATGGGCCCATATAAATTTGAAAAAAAAAAAACTACCTTTAACAGTAATCGAAAATTAATCATGTAGTAATAATTAGTCTCAAAAAATAATAAAATAAAAACTTTTTAACAAAATAAAAATAAAATAAAAATACATATCCAAAGTCACCGACTTCCGAACTTAGATATTAAGGTTAAACAAAAAGGTTTATTATTTTTTGCTTTTCAGTTTCTTTTGGCGGTGAATTTTTTTTGTTAAAAAAAATTCTGTTACATATTTCGTCCCAATCTTTTACTCCGCTGTCATGATCATGTGATGATGTTGTACAGTACTGTTTAGTATGCCACACTTAAATTGTAATAAATCAATGTTTATAGGGAATCTAGTAACAGTTGATTAGTCACACATCCTTCCTTTGTCTGCAGACAAGGTGACATCCAATCGAAGGTCTGATTTATATCTTTGAATTTAAATATTAATCGTTTCGAGGAGGATTAACTTTGAGGGCAATGTCACTTGTCCTTGGACTTTATTGACATCGGTGATGGAAAAATATCGTGAAGAATGTTGGATTTGTAATTAATATGAAGGCTCGAGCACACAGGCGGGATGTGTCTGTACCTATATAGTCTAGTCGTGAGTTCGAACTCACTGCTGGGCCAGGCTAAAAATCACGCTGTCTCACCTTCGTGTCAGCAGTCGAACAGTTAGATCCTAGTCTACACGTACATACAACGTTATTGAGTGAGATGCAGGGTCATTTATAGTAAAACAGGCGCGTAAATATTAAGAAAAGTCCTTCGGAAGATCGGGTTTTATGAAAAAAACACTGCATTTATAAATCAATGACTAATAAAGTTTATTGAACTTTTCGATAATTGAACTTGTCGATACCGATTTGGTTTTGGAGATTTTACACTTCTTTTATTACTTAAACACACCCAAAATTTGGTTAAATTAGGAATAATAATAACGAATCCTTGTTTGCTCCTAACTTTTTAATGGATTTTTATTTTAGTAGGTATTCTGTTTCCGTACAGACAATATTGGGTAATAATGAGACAAAACCATACCATGTTTAATTTTTGATGTATATTCTCGAAGAGTGGAGTACCTAATACATGGATTCCTGAAGTTTGTATGGAAAAAATGTCAACAAGGTCTGAAATCGCTAACGCGTCTTGAGCGTGGTGATCAATGCTGCAGAAGGCACGCCTTCTCTGTTTCACAAGAGGCCAATTTGAATTTCACGCGCGACCCAGGTGATTTCACCTTCTTCTTCTTCTTGAAAATGGTGAAGGTTTATGTCCAAATGACACTAATTCTCAGCCTAACAGCCTATAAAGTTTCTGAAGTTTCCGCTGCAAGGACACTAGCTCTGTGAGAAGGAGTGGGCCATAATTAGGGTTGCCACCTTTTATTCATGCAGTTATAGTACATTGGTTATTGTAGGTAAGAAAAAAAAAGTACGTAGTAGGTATCAAAATAAAGTACAATTTATTTTTCTTTATTATAATGTTTAAAAACGTATTTTTTATAGCTTTTTTGCAATTTGTATCAAATTAGTATCTCTACTAAACAATTGCACAGCAAATTCACTAACTTGTTGATCCGTTTCACTATCAAAATTACGTGTTGTAGGTGTATGTGGAGTATTCTTGTCCATGATTTACTATAGCAAGAATCTATAAAACTTTAAATCGTATTCATATTGCACTCAAACCGCTTCGCACAAAACAAACAAGAAATTGTGACAATGGCACTGACATTGTTGGCATTTGATTTGAGGTTAGGTTGCGTACATGAATTGTTAAAAACGAGTGCTTAAGTGATGTGGCGCTGGCGAGTGGCGACATCGATTCTGCACCAATCGATAAATTTCGTTTAACATAAAAATATTTACGACTAAACTTTTCAAAAAGAAATCAAATCATGTGAAATAAAGTATTTTTGTGTACCTTTAGACTTATTGTTCTCATAAAGTATAGAGTACAATTACCTGAAATAACGTACAATACTTTATTATAAAGTACGGGTGGCAACCCTATCCATAATGCACCTTCAGAGCTCTGTATAGATGCCACATGTCTATGAATTTTTGGTTCTTGGACATGTTGGTTTCCTCACGATGTTTTCCTTCATCGTATTGAGCGAACTTATGATGAAAATAAAAATACAAATTAAAGTAGGTACCTGCTTGGGTTCGAACTCACCTACAACTCGACTTTGTAAGTCGGAGCCGAAAACACTGGAATCCTCAGCTTTATTTGCATCAATAATTTTTACGGTATGTACATAAAAAAGTTTTTCAAAATATGCACACACTGGCATACAAGAAAATATCATACTCGTAGCGGGATTCCCGCGCAAACAGGCTTGGGCGCCATATTGGATTGGATGTAATTTTAATGGCGTCTGGTAGCCATATTCGAACACAGTCGAGGTCATCAGGTTAAAAATACATGAAACAAGTTAGATAATGCATATTTATATATTGTAAAACGAAGTTTATTATTGTTTTTGTCAAGTTTTTATGACAGTTATCGGTTACCATAACATTACGCGTTTCGTTCCACAAAGGCGGACCCACATAAAATGTAAATTAGTGCTATCTCGCTAGTAATATTTTATGTCCCATATAATTTATATAAATAAAATCAAAAACCTTTGTTGAAGATAACAAGATCCAATTTGTTAGTAATACAATAACTTATAACTAGTGTTAGTAATAAAACCTTAATAATCTACTCGCCGAGGGTTGCCAGATAGGAAGAGGCTTATCAAATCCGGGACAATTCTAGGACAACGGTGTATGTCGGGTCGGTACCTATATTGTTTTATTTTATTTTCAAAGCATTTATTTTTGTGTTTGAAAAGGAAAATGCCATTTATTTTCAAATACACACTTTTATTAGATATTAGGTATCAATGTACTTAGTAGGTAATTAACGCCAGTTACAATTTTAAGATGCAGCTTAGGCTTAAAACTTTGATAGTAAATCAACAAGTTAAATATGAATTTTTGCATTTAGCTTAAATTTAGCTAAATTTTAAACTTTGGTAGAAAATGAAAAGTACATTATACTTAAATTAAATCGTAGTAAACTGAAAAAAATAACAATATCTTTCTCTTTTAATCTTTTATCGGCTGTACGAGTGAAAGAGCCAGACAGCGGACGGGTGGTAAGAGAGCGGGCGAGGGCGGGCGAAGTAAGCACTCCACTCCCGCGCGCCGCCCGCACTCACAGGGAGGCCAGCCGTGTTATTCGTTGTTACCTAGTTTATTTTGTTACAAAACTAGTAGGTAGGTTTTCGGAATCCGGGACAATAAGGTCTAATTATTGGACACGGGACAAGACGCAAAATTCCGGGACAGTCCCGGATTTCCCGGCCATCTGGCAAGCTTAACTCGCCCCCTGCCTGACCCATGAATCGAGGTATCAATACTCATGTGCCACCCAAATTGCCACTTCAGTTTGCTTATTCTGCATTATATGTCGGTAACTCCGGTTCTTTAATAGCTCTTGTCGTGTGGAAAATATAGTGCCGTCTAATAAAATCAAAAGACATGTACAGAGGCCGGCCACATCAAGCTACTCCAATCTGTCAAATTTCTTTGATGGATTTTCAACTTTAGATTAAACAAATAAGGTTTTTTTTTGTGTGGGAAATCATCAAATAACTTCTCCCGCTCTGGGTGGTACAGGAGAGCGTGTCAGACCTTTACTGATTAAAACCCACCCGTGTTCTTTCAGCAGCCCGTATGCCAGGGGCTGTGATATCTCTTTCGAACAAACCCGCACCCCAGGCAGGCATCAGCCCTTGCGGGCCCCGTCATTTTGTGCTGACATCTCTTTGAGGCGCGCGTGGAACACAACGCGCCGTCGACTTGGGCTTGGTCCTTACCGGACAGCGAGCTACCCGTTACTCGCCGTCCGCAAGCTCATGCCTACGGTTGACGGAAATCGGCCTGGGATTCCCGACGCCCAGGGCGTCTCCGTATCGTGCAGCGCCTAGGGTCGCGAGGGCGCATAGACTGCCTCTCCCTCACGTGCGCCGCCTCCCTCTTCGCGAGCATCACTGTTTCACTGAAGGAGGTGACGGCTACCCATGCACTTTCGCTCCGTACCATGGCCTGGACCAGGGCCGGACGCGAGAGATCGCCGCTGCCGATCGCCTCCACGAGGACACGGCGGTGCTCCACCCAAGCCGGGCAGACATTAAAATTAGGCTAAGAATTAGCGCTTTTCGACCGTCAAAATAACATAACACACTTCCTCGGCAAGCCCCCCCTTCATCACTTCCTTCCTAGTGTTTAAGCTGGATAAAAACAGTGGCCCAACAAACTGTCCAGTAACATTATAGAATTCAAAAGTAAGAGTTCAAATCTAGAGAATAACTTAAATAGAACTAGTGTTATTTGGTAAGTCGTTTCGAGGCATGAGGAACGGGGTGTAAAGTTCGCTCATCCTCTATAGAAAAGGGAGGATCCTCCGACCAGACGAGTGTTGTGGCTGGTGGGCAACTGCCCCACAGTTGACGTCGGGATGTTGTATACATGTAACTCTCGTGGTAAACTCTGACTGCGCGATGTAGGATTTCTTTGACGTCCAGATTTGCATAGTACGATGGCAGTTAAAGTAACGCTTTTCAAAGCTAACTGTCAGTCCTTCTACACGTGCAGCCTGTGGGTCAGCTTCACTCAGCGGGCATACAGCGACCTACGTGTTCAATATAATAATGCACTAAGAGTGCTGCTGCGGCTGCCGTGGTGTTGTAGTGCGTCAGGGATGTTTGCAGATAACAACATTGATGGTTTTGCCGCCGTCATTAGAAAGAGATGTGCATCCCTGATGTCACGTGTTCGCGGCAGCACCAACAGTGTTCTCAGTGTATTCGCAGATCGGTGGGATTCCCTGATGTTGCGAAGGTGGATGCAGCTCCACGCTGATTTTTAATTATTTAATAGTAATCTGTATTTGTACTAACACTAGAGGATAAGCAAAATTGTTACTAATGGACTTTGTCTGAAATAAAATATTCTATTCTATTCTATAGTTCACATGTGGCATTGTAGATGACGCCACCTCACTTTTTGTGATAAAAGATATTTGTTGCGAAGTATTTTTCTGTAGTGCCGCCACAGTCCCATGTTATAGGGGACGAGCCTATTACCATCAACCGGGCACCAAACCAGGTTATGGGCTGCTTCTGAGAAAATCAAGGTGGAAAAACCCGATACATTTTGCTCGACCTGGGAATTCAACTTGGAACCTCATGCTCAACAGTAGCGCCTGCGATCAGAATCACTGACTGCCTGGTCGCAGTCGCTGTCTTACGTCATTTTGACATTCGAAAAGCGCTAATTCTTATCCTAATTTTAATGTATGCTATGAACTTTGATTATTTTGATTAGACAATATTATATTTAGTGACAAACGAGGCAGTCAGTGATTCTAATCCTAAATCGTTACAAAACGAAGCGACCAGTAGAGACTGTCTAACAACGCCTTTGGGATTGAAAATCGTTGCCGTCATTAGGGGCCAT
Organism: Polymixis flavicincta; assembly: GCA_949987655.1. NCBI lineage: Eukaryota > Metazoa > Arthropoda > Insecta > Lepidoptera > Noctuidae > Polymixis > Polymixis flavicincta. Next base: position 8,474,718 of record OX465200.1, read on the forward strand.
CCATAAATTACGTCACACGTTAAGGGGATCGGCAAAATGTGACATTGTGTGGCAAGGGCCAGGAGGTCAAAAGTTTTGTCACGTCATATGTTAAAAACCAGGGCACATTGCTCGCAGAACAGATGGCCGAAGGGGCCGGAACGCTCTGGAGTGGCGACTGCGTACCGGAATTCGTACAGTTAGAAAGCCTCTAATGACCTTGTGAAGGCCGCAGGAGTCCGCTGAATGCGGGAAGCACAGAACCGGTCGAAGTGGCGGAGTGGAGAAATGTATGTGACGTCACACAACAGGGGGAGGGGGTTTACAAGTGTCCACCAACCCTAGCGTAGCGTTTGGCGTGAACGCTAACAGAAATGTGTTTTGTCCTAGGCCCTGCACTGTTTGCACCCTACAGTATCAGGGCCCTGCATATTAAAGACTATCGTTTTAATGTCGGGAAAAACCCCATGGTACGTTCGGAACGAGATCCTCCATCTCGATCTGAAAATGCCCACGATATCTCAATTTCTGAAACGCAACTCGAAGCGTTTCTTCGATAAAGCCGAGATACATCGCAATCCCTTGATTGTGAAGTTATGTCCCCAGTAGAATCAGTAGAATCCGCCGGCCGAGATATGTCCTTTCCGACCCAGATGACCCCATTACTGTTCTCCAAGAAAAGAATAGGGCCAGCCTGTCCCCCCCCCCGCCAGTGCCGCCCTGAGCCGAGGTTTGTACCCCACAGGGGGTGCCCTCAGCGTGCAGTCACTTTAGGTTCAGTAGGTTTTATGTGTGGCTGGAGGCGTTTAGTCTAATTAAAAATGCCTTCACAGGAAAGTCCGGTTAAGAAGTTACGGCCTCTCAAGGTCGGCTTCGAGATGCCATACACAAAAAAAAAGTCGGAAGAATCTTGGTCAACGCAGACAGACAGTGTAGCAAAATGAAAGAAAGAAAGCGTTTATTTAGAAATAAAACATCTTTTAGTCAAGGGGTTTTTTTTTTGCTTCTTTGTAACAAGAATTTGACAGCTAGCTGTCAGTGCTGTCACTCATGCTCATCCATAGTCATAGTCATAGTCATTTATTCACAAAACAAGTACCAAACTTGTATCTGAACTTATACACAAAATTACATATTCACAAACAATATAAAAATATACAAATAAACAATAATACATTGACAAAATTAAATCAAATAAAAAAAAAAGAGGCTAGATCAATAAATTAGAATTAACAACATTAAACAAAATTTTACAACCCATGTTTAATCTCGACATAATTACAATTAATTAAAATTACAATTCTTTTACAGTTAAAGAAACTTATTCAATAGGTAATTTTTTGACATGTTTGGCGTTTTCATTGACCGTCCCCCGACTTGACAATGCCTTGATCAAAATATTACCTTCATCTTAAAAGGCCTATAAATATTATTATTTTTACTTTTTAGAGTTTTTAGGGTCGGGAGTTTTTTAAATTTAATTTTTATTTCCTGCTTTTTAAACTTAATGTCTCGCACGCTTAAATCTGCGCATCGTTGCGTATTTTTCCCACAGTGAAGTTTGTTACTAATTTATCCTCATTCCTCGTCCTGATCACTATTTATCTATAATCTATTCATTGAGACCTTTTCACGATACACACACGTTTGACACGATACTTTTGCTGTTTGTTGGTGAGCAACTTGGGCATCCTGGAAATTCCAGGTGTTGCTCCAGCATTTCAAGGTTACTTTGTTCGTCTAATATCACTGAAGTAATAGAACACCAAATTTCGAGTTGATCAGACCCGTGGAAGATGCTCAAATCCCTTCATCAACCAGAAAAGAGCTGATAATCTTCAAACGGCTGAACCGATTTTGATGAAACATGTCTAAGAACACTCCCGACTAATACACCTTTCAAACAAATAAAACAAAATCAAAATCGGTTCATCCGTTCGGGAGCTACGTTGCCTCAGACAGACACACACACACACACACACAGACACGTCATACTTATAACACCCCGTCGTTTTTGCGTCGGGGGTTAAAAATTGTTAAACACAGTCCACGATAACAGTGTGTAAAATTATTCAACAGGCTGCCTTTAGACATCAAACGTGCCTTATACAGTCGTGCTTTCAAAATAAAACTGAAAAATTACCTATTGAATAAGTGTCTTAAACTGTACAAGAATTGTAATTTTAATTAATTGTAATTATGTCGAGATTAATCATGGGTAGTAAAATTTTGTTAATTCTAATTTATTGATCTAGCCATTTTTTTATTTATTTGATTTAATTTTGTTAATGTATGTTAATTTGTATTTCTATTTTATTTTTTATTGTTTGTGAATATGTAAGTTTGGTACTAGTTTTGTGAATAAATGACTATGACTATGACCATGGATGAGCATGAGTGACAGCACTGACAGCTAGCTGTCAAATTCTTGTTACAATGGCAGCAGTGACATTTGAAGTGAGTACTGAGCAAGTGGCAGTTTTTATCCCCATCACGAATTCAGAAGCAAAAAAAAAAAACCCTTGACTAAAAGATGTTTTATTTCTAAATAAACGCTTTCTTTCTTTCATTTTGCTACACTGTCTGTCGGCGTTGACATCCCAAAGGCGTTGTTAGACAGTCTCTACTGGTCGCTTCGTTTTGTAACGATTTAGGATTAGAATCACTGACTGCCTCGTTTTACATGATTATCATCACGCTTTTCTATTATCGAGCTAAATAGTCCATCACAACATTTACAGATTGAAAATTTGAGATGGCACAAATGCGCAATAAGGCAGATATGTTTCGGGAGGTTCCTGTTTCGGATAAGGCGGGAGGAAACGCCCGGGTGTTTCATTACCCTGAGGACACGGTGGAGCATACGGTGAAGGTCTGCCTGGCTTGGGCGGAGTACCGCCGTGTCCTTATGGAGGCGATCGGCGCGGCGGTGGCGATCGGCGCGGCGGTGGCGATCTCTCGCGTCCGGCCCTAGTCCAGGTCATGGTACGGAGCGAGAGTGCATGGGTAGCCATCACTTCCATTCTGCGAAGCAGTAAAGCTCGCGAAGAGGGAGGCGGCGCACGTGAGGGAGAGGCAGAGGCAGCGCCCTCACAGCCCTAGTCACCGCTGGAGACGCCCTGGGCGTCGGGAATCCCAGGCTAATTCCCGGCCTGTGTCATCATAATATGTATTAACTTTAAATACATGTCATAAATTAAAGTCGCTTTTCTTCATAGTATATAAATACTAGTAGTAATAGTTTAATGAATTCACTTTTAAGTATTTTAACACCGCATCTGTGTAAATAATAAAATGGAATAACAATTAATAATAAATGCGCGCGCTTGCATTTACTAATAAACAATTTCTCTTTTGTTTTATTGTTTCAAAAGATTTATTTTTGTTTAATTTATTAGTTTTTTGTCACTTTGAAAAGGGAATGGCGGAGATTGAAGTTATAGGTACCTATACGTACCATGATTACCCTATAATATTCCCACTGCTGGGACACAAGCCTCGTAAGATAATGGGCTGTAATCCACCACGCCGGCCCAGTGCGGGTTGGTAGATGTCACATGTCTTCGAATTTTTGGTTCTAGGACATGCCGGTTTCCTCACGATGTTTTCCTTCACCGTTTTGAGAGCAGTGGTAACGAAATAATTTACACAAAGTAAAGCGCCTGTGGGTTCTAACCAACGACCAACAACTCGTAAGTTGCGTCCGTTGCCTTCGGGCTAGGGAAGACTTCAGTATTTATAGCAGTTTAAAACTATAATGAAATCCCTTTAGCACCATTTTTGGTACTATTAAGTAGCAATAACTATGGTCACAGAACCGGTCGAGGTGGCGGAGCTTGTGGGAGGCATATGTCTAGCAGTGGACGTCTTTTGGCTGAAATGATGATGCTGATGATGAGTAGGGTCCAAGGGAAAAACGCCAGGAAGAGACGCAATAGACTAGAAGGACACACAATGACGTTATTGGTGAGGTTCTTCATAAAAGTGAAGTGCTTGGTAGTGGCCCTAGAGTGATATATATTTAACCATCTCGATCGAATGTTTCGGGAGGTTCCTGTTTCGCATAAGGCGGGAGGAAACACCCGGGTGTTTCTACTGCGAAGATAGCCTTGAGGAAACAGCGGAGCTACGGTGGAGGTTTGACGGGCTTGGGTGGAGCACCGCCGTGTCCTCGTGGAGGCGATCGGTGGCGGCGATCTCTTGCATTCGGCCCTGGTCCAGGCCACATCCAGGCGCTATGGAGCGAGAGTGCATGGGTAGCCGTCACCTCCTTCTGCGAAGCAGTAATACTCGCGCAGAGGGAGACAGCGCACGTAAGGGCGAGGCAGTATATGCGCCCTCAAAGCCCTAGTCGCCGCAGGAGATGCCTTGGGCGTCGGAAATCCAGGCTGATTCCCGACCACCATAGGCGCGGGCCTGCAAATGGCAAGTAATGGGTAGCTCGCTGTCCGGTAAGGACCAAGCCCGGGTCGACAGCGCGTTGTGTTCCACGCGCGCCTCAATGAGAGATCAGCATCAACTGGTGGGGTCCGCAAGGGCCGAGGAAGGGGATAGAGTGTTGTGGCGCAGCCCTGGAGAAGCCTATGTCCAGCAGTGGACTGCGATAGGCTAAGTTGAAGTAAAAAGTATCATTTACCGATAAGTTTTCTAGCGCCCTCCCGAGAGGGTTTAAGTATTGCCGTAGTCAAGTAAAAACGAAATCGAATCATCTGACTGGACCGAATGCATATCCATCAAGACGTTGCTTCAATGCGAAACGCTGAAGAACCACCTACTATATCGTAGTAGAAGTGTGCGTTATTTAACGTAATCGGTTTCAGAAGCTGCGTGCCTGCGTGTAACTAGTTTCGTGGACAAAAATGTAACGATTATTTTACGTAGGTACAGAGGCCAGTACATCAAGCTACCCCAATCTGTCAAATTTCTTTGATGGTTTTTCAACTTTATCACAAAGGAATAAGGTTTATGTTCAATTGGGAAAATTTTACAGTTTGGGATAGCTTGACCTGCTGGCGACTGTACGTTCACTGTTAACATGACACACAACGAATGGCGTAGGTACGCGTAAGCTTTTCGTTCAACAGATCATTATTAAAATGATTATAGGTAGGTACGTTACGTAACACGACTCGAACAACGAGAGTAAAGGGTTCCTTCGGAATTATAAACTGTTATATAGGTATTCATAATTATAGGTAACATCTATAAGAGATGGGATGGTGCTATTCTTTTACGTCCGGCACCACACGGAACAGAGTACTAGCAAATTGATTTTCATGAGTCGAGGAAAGATGTATATAAACTTTGGACACGCGAGGTCCCTCAGACCGCTCAATTTTTTAGCATTATACTTATTTTATCCTGACCTCCTCTCGCCAACTCTGGGTCGGTGCATTGTTGATATAGGCGAGCTCTGCGCCCGAGTAGGAACTGACTGCACCAATTTGAACCTAACAGTTACCTACGCCCCTATATAGACATGGTTCGTAAAGTCTTTCGGGCGTAATCGGTTATACTTACGTAGTTTCGTGGACATGAGTAACTAGTTTCAAAACCGATTATTTTTGTAACTAGTAACTTTTGTATACAGTAGGGCGTTGGTTGGTTTTGAGTTTGTATTATGTTATGATTACGAAAATGTTACAGGTTATACGTATTATAATACTAGTTTTACCTGTGTGCTATAGCACACAGGTAAAACTAGTATTATAATACGTACGTACGTATTAAAATAAGTATAATGCTAAAAAATTGAGCGGTCTGAGGGACCTCGCGTGTCCAAAGTTTATATACATCTTTCCTCGACTCATGAAAATCAATTTGCTAGTACTCTGTTCCGTGTGGTGCCGGACGTAAAAGAATAGCACCATCCCATCTCTTACCGTGGGTGTCGTAGAAGGCGACTAAGGGACTTACTAGAGAATGGGCATCAGCGTTCTCTATGCATTTTACCACCATACTGCGATCGCCAACCCGCCTGCCAAGCGTGGCGATTATGGCAAAACCCCCCTTTTGGGGGAGGTCTATGTCCAGCAGTGGATGTCTTTCGGCTGAAATGAGTACTCTAAAAGAAAAAGTAACCAAACCATTTCGAGGTGGGCTGCGAAATTTACTGAGTTTGCTTGCGCGTGAGAGTATCACGTAAGGAACTTTGTTCCTGACGGGGGTCCCCCGACCACACGCGTTTTTTTTTTCGTAGTTAAATCTTTTGAAAAAGAATGAATGCCCAAAACGGCATTCTACACTAGATTTGGGAGACACTTCTTAAGCGTCTACCCCATGTGCCTTTCCAATGAGGACCCGCCGTTGCCCCGCAGGTTACGTCTAAACTTCTATAACGTATCTTCTATAATAATAGATCAAGTCTATAACAAAGAAACACAACTTAGTACTACTCAAAGACAATACAATTTTTAAAATCAATACACATTATGTATTTAGTTTTCTATACCCTTTTATAAGGTTTACAATTGATCATATCTTTTGCATTTATCACTGCAATTATTTGTCCAGATGTATTCAATTTCTAAGCGCCTATAGAATTGGTTGCATATAAATACTGTGGGAAAGTAGGGTGGTCATCATTCGATCCAGTCTTCGGCATTCAGTCTTGGCTGTGATGGGAGCTTCCAAGATTCTCTTCTGGGTCTTCGCCCTCTACGTAAGTCTATATATTCTTTTTTCTATTTCACAAAAAATTTTAAGTCTTTTTTTTCTCGATTATTTGGCAGGCTTGTAACCAAGAAATAACAGCTACTCGGGTTGATGGATCAGGTTAAGCTACACTTGCCTCGGTTGGTCCGTGGATGGGTGACCAACTCTACATACCAGGACCCCTCCATGCCTCGTTAAGCCGTAGGTTCCGATTGTAATTCGTGGATCTTTGACCGTCGTAACGTGTCACTAGATCCCCGAAAGTCTAACAACCAGTCTTACCAAGGTGTACCGTATTACCCAGTAACTGGGTTGTGGATGTTATGAAATTCTCCATGTAAAATACTGGTATTCAGCTGTATCTAGTTAGAATGGGTTACCAAGGATTTTTTAAATCTCGTTTTACAAGAGCGTCCTTGGAGTTTCTTGTGCGTTTTTCTCCATAGAGATCTACGTTTTGGAATGGGCAACTAACTTCAATTTTCAGACTAATTCATCGACTTTTTGACAATTCAAAAGTGCCTGTACCTAAATAGTTTAATTGTAATTCAAGATTTGAGTTTGAGTCTTGACACCAGAAGCCAACGACACCAAAAATGTCTAGTTCATGTAATAGAAATACAAATAAAATTTATTCGCATATAACATGGTATATCAAGTTGTTTAAAGGTACACTATAGAGCATCATGTTTCGCTTATATCATAGCATGCAAATATTGTTGGTTACATTTAAAGATATCTCCCGTCAGTAAATTCTTTAATGCTATAAAAGTTATTCGTTTTTAACCATTCATACAGTTTTTTTTTTGAACAATCTAAGATCTAAAGTTTTTAAGTCCCTTGGAATTTTATTTGATGATTTAGAAGGCGTAGGATACTTTAAAGTTTCTGTTTTTAATAGCATTATGTTTCTTTTTTTTTCAGATCCTCAATGTGAATGCGGGCTGTAAGTTATTTGAATTAAATTTATATCTTCTTTTAAAATTGAAGAGACTGTTTGTAATTCGTAACTTCAAAATATCGGGATTTTAATAAATGCATAAGAAAGTATGCATATAAGAACGGTGCTTTAAAAAAATATTGTAGGTTAGTTTGTTTGTTTAGAGTAAGCTCCGAAAAAGCTGGACCGATTTTGACAGTAGGACTTCCACCGGCAGATAGCTGAACAAGATTATGTCTGGACTTTAAAAGAGACTGTGACCTCTGAGTTTGTTTCGGCCTTTCTTCTCAGAGTATTCAGATAGGAAACGAAGACCTCATCGAGTTTTATAAATATGATTGTTTTTAGAAACATTGTTTGTACAAACCTACTTAAAGAGACAAAATCATTTATCACTTTTCTTCTTCAGATCTGCCACGACCAGTCCCAGACATTGAAACAAAGACGGAGGAGAGTGACTACAATAGGGATAGTGACGCAAATTCAGAAATAGTAAAGGATTCTTATGGAACCAGAGGATACTCTTCCCGAAGAGATCGAGAAGAATACGACCAGCTCAACACTGAGTTCAAATCCAATGCGAAAGGCACAGAAAAAAGCTCCCATGCCCAAGGCTTCTCAAACGCCGCAGACGAATTTAGAAGCTTCAAAGTCAGTGCAGATGGGAACAAGAGAAGCAGTTATGCAAGGGACGATAGAGCCAGTGATAGCTATGACGCAAAGAAGTATAACTACGAGGGTGCTGATGGCAGCGTGACCCAGGCTGAAGAAACGAACGAAACTGAGGACGTCTCTTCGAACACTTACGAAAGTTCCACTGATATTAAACCGACTCCACCGCCTTGTGATACTCCAAATAAACGTGAGTCTCTTTTGTTTTTGTATGTATCCGAAGGGTTCCCCTCTCGCAGAGAGGCCTTTGTCACAGCAGTGGGAATATAATTGGTTGATGTGATATCCAAATGCTATGCAATCCCGATTCGATCGATCAGGTAAAGCTACGCTTGCCTATGGTACGTAGACGGGTAACAATCTGTTACAGATTAAAACCCCTCCGTGCTTGAAAACGTTGACCATCTTTATATGCAGGATACGTTATTAACCAGTGCGCAAACTATAACCATGAATTCAGCATATCATTCTTGACAGAGAATATTTTACGTCGGTTATACAAAAAAACATCAGCTGTTTCACGCGGTAAAAATGTATGGAATAGCAGATTTCTTTTTGTAAAACCGACACAAAATTTCTACGCTAGAAGGTCTAGAATGATATTCATGGTTACAGTTTGCGCACCGATTAAAAAATTATCCTGTATAACAAGACTCCTTCGTGCCTCGGAAAGCACGGTAACCCGTTGGTTGTCATTCGTGGATATGTGACAGTCATAACGGGTCGTCAGAAGCCCGAAAGTCTGATTGAGCTGGATGGTGCTGGTCCACGCGTCATGTTCGTGAACGGGTGCTGTCGGTTGAGACTGTTGTCTTATATTTTGAATTATAACATCATGAAATTTTTCTAATAACATCGTTCTCACATTCAGAAGCAACAAGAATTATGTATTTAGTATTATCTTGTTTTTTTTTTAGTGTTCTAAGTTTTGGAATGGGCAACTAACTTCAATATTCTGACTCAACGAATCTTTAACAATTCAAAAGTGCATTTAAATGGTTCAGTTGAAATAAATATTTTGAATTCGAGTTTGCCAAGAAAGTCTGTAGGAGTAGAAAATAATTGTAACTACATATTTTAAAACGAATTTTTTATTTATTTCAGATGCTCGTATTGTCGTGGATTGTGAATTACCAAGTAAGTCAGCGTTTATGTTGTTTAAAAAGAGGCTTCGCTGTAGTTGCGAACAGATAGTTCAATCTTCGATGACGCGCTCCTCTATGCCAATTTCCTTTGTTTTTGAGCGCTCTTCAGATTCTGATTGATAATGTGTTAAGGCCACAAAGAGGCGCATTACGACTTTCGTAGAACATTTTCTACGAAAACTTCACGAAAATCGTTCTACAAGTGTCGCGCCAGTCTGAAGGAGCCTATTTGCAATTAGAGAGACTTAATGTCTCACCTCATGTGGTCTGTCCACCTCCACTTTGTTTGTCTATTCTTATTTGTTTTTTTTTTTCTTAATTTAGGTAAATTTATTTTAATCCCACTGATATTAAAAATGTGCATGTTTGGACGTTTAGATGTTTGTTACGCAATCACGCAAAAACGTCTGAACTGATTTGGATAAAAATTGGCACACAGATCGTTTTTATAACCTAGATTAACACATAGGATAGTTTTTATCCTCGTAGTACGTTACCGTGGGATAATTTTGCGACCACTAAGCGAGCGAAGCTGCTGGCAAAAGCTGGAAATACTTCATTGTTTGTTTTATTTCGTGAGAGTAAACTATATTTATATTATTTTGTAGATTCTGATGAGTCACAATGGCAAGTCGTAAGAACCGAGTCCATCGAAGGTGGCCGCCCATGCATAACTATGAAAATAGTGCCAAAAGGTGAGTACCACGCACGTTCAGGACACTATAAGTCAGGAGCGTACCAATGAAAAATGGCGCCTAGAGCACGCATCACATTTGCCTTCAATAACGAAGACATAAATTTCAACGTGCTAAAAATCGCTTGCAATGGTGCAATTTCGCCAAATGATGTTTTTGCAACCATAGTCTAAAACTACTGTAGCGGCATCTACACTGCCACATGCGAACTACTTATCACACTGACGCAAAATCCTGCATCGTGCAATCAGAGTTTACAACATATTTAAGTCACCGTAGAATTGTAAATACCGTTAGCTTATAATCTATCTCACGAGATTGTGAACTGTCGAAAGTTTGTGAACCGTAAAATACTGCTTACAATAATTTAACATATTATTTTTCGGTAGATTATAATCTATCGAAGTGAAACCGTCAAATTGTGAACTGGTATCAAGACGGATAGTAGGCGCTATTACTAAATAGTGCAAGGTACTATCCGTCTTATAACTTGGAAGTAGCGGTTGGTCGCAATTCTAACCTTTTTTTAATTTTTATTAGGGGGAAATCCTCATGGATGTCCTCCGCCCCGGGGAGGGCGGAGGGGTCTGTCAGACTCTTACTGACTAAAACCACCCCTGTGTTCCGTCTCTCACTTGCGCCGGGGATTACGGGAACTAGTAAGACTGCCGCGATCCCCGGCTAGTGCCGGCCCGCCTCTGAAGGCCACCTCGCGTTTCAAGGTGTTAAACTCCCCCCCTACATCAAACAAAGGCGCGCGTGGAACACGACGCGCCGCCATCTCGTGTCGTAAGGAATAGGGGGCGACGGATTTTCCCAGATCCGTCGCCCCTGGACCCATTTAGGGGGGCTGGAAGAGGGCATTGTCTGCCCTTCGCCGACGCCCGGTGCGTCTGCTGCAGATCGGGTTTCGCAATTCTAACCTAACCTAACCTATTCGGTCGGTAAGCAGAATGGTGCAATTCACAATTTATCGACAGTTTATTTTCTCTCGAGATAGATTACAAACTAACGGTGTTCACAATCATACGGTGACATATATACAATATCCCGTAATCAATCGTTGCGTCAGTGACCCCGATCCACTCTGTCCTTTTTAACCGCTTCCAGCGACGCCTTATTCCACATAGGCCCGTGTTCCACAGGGGGTGTCCTTAGCGTGTAGTCGATGATTTAAGTTTTTAAGACCTGGTTGGTGGCTTTAATTTGTTGAGGCAGGCACAGGCAAGTCTGATTACGCAGCCGACAACCTCTTAGATGTCATTGTCAGTTGTCCACCAGACACAACACTCACCAGCGGGCTTAGCATGGCGCTTTGTATTTCTTCGAAGAATAGACAGTGCTTTTTCAATACAAAGTGACATTTCGTTCCTACATTTTTGTAATCGCACCGTAGATATCCTTCTACAATCTGTCATTTAGTCTTTCGTTTCTAACGATTTTTGTCTAGGTCCTTATAAATGTAGACTATTTCAGAAGAATATTTCTTCCCAAATTGTCAAAATCACACTGACAACAAATTTTTTTACTCGACGGCCACAAAGTTTTTACGATTATCTACAAAATCATGATTCGTTTAGAACGCATAACTGTGATAATGAATAGAAAAACATAGCCATCTTCTCCTATTGTACATCATTTAGTTAATAGTAATGTCTATTCTTCCGTCGACAAATCGGTGCTCGTGCTAAGCCTGCTGATCAGTAGATCCTCCCTTTACTATAGATAATGAGAACTTTACACACTGTACCTCATGCTTCTAACATACAGTTTTTTTTTAGATTATCCTACTTCTTCAATTGTAACTTCATCTTCTTCATCAAGAAGTAGTTCCCATCATAGCTCGAAATCTGCTTCAAAATCTACTTCAGTTGGTAAGTATTTGTTTTTCCACTGTGTGTGTCATGTCTCTCGTATGCCATTGTTGTTGCTTGTGGCAAGCTATGACGTATGGACGTTTATAGAAATATGACGTCACAGTATATTAAGCCAATCAAAACCGTTTACAATCTTGCCGTTCCAGCCTAAAAACAAATAAATATTTAAATTTTTATTCAAAGTTCCAAGTGAAATTTGACTACCTCGCCACATCGTTTTATTTTTCACTCGATCTGCTAATCTCTTCTGACGAAAAAGCAAATTTAAGCTAACTGTTAAATTTTATCACAGCACGTGCAACGGGACCACCAGTCATCATTGGCCCACCAGTAGTACTTCCCGATACCAGACCTAAGCCAGGTAATTTCTTTAATACGTTAGGACATCATTGTAACAGAGTACGAGATTACTGCAAAGAAACGAAGGTTGCCAATCAAGACTTTAGGCTACAACTAGACTAAGTAAAAAGACAGCTGTGCTGTAGAGCACTTTGTTCAGCGAATTCTTCTTCCCTGCAAATGCCCTAGGAATTGGTGACAATCTAAAGTACATTTTGGAACAAATTTTTATCACACTAGGCTGAGAACAAGCAGCAATACTTGGTCTCAGCCTCGTTTGAAAAAATGAATATTGATTTTGAACCGAAAAATGCAGAAGTTATCAAGCGTTACTTTGTAACAGCTGTTATGCAAAAATATTTAGTTTCAGGTAACCAAGTGTACCTTTTTGCATCGCACCACATATTTTTAAACGTCAGGCGATGATACTAACAAAAGATTTTTTGATTATTAAAGGGGGAAGCTCAACTTCGGTGGTTTCTGCAAGTACTACGGATGCCAGTAACGCAGGACCGAACGGTTCAAGCTCGTCAACAGGTGGCAGCGCCAGTGGTGCTAGTAGCAACGATGGAGATCTTACAGTCCTTTCCACAAGTACTACGGGTGCCAGTAACGCAGGACCGGACGGTTCAAGCTCGTCAACAGGTGGCAGCGCCAGTGGTGCTACTAGCAACGATGGAGATCTTACAGTCCTTTCCACAAGTACTACGGGTGCCAGTAACGCAGGACCGGACGATTCAAGCTCGTCAACAGGTGGCAGCGCCAGTGGTGCTAGTAGCAACGATGGAGATCTTACAGTCCTTGCCACAAGTACTACGGATGCCAGTAACGCAGGACCGGACGGTTCAAGCTCGTCAACAGGTGGCAGTGCCAGTGGTGCTAGTAGCAACGATGGAGATCTTACAGTCCTTTCCACAAGTACTACGGGTGCCAGTAACGCAGGACCGGACGGTTCAAGCTCGTCAACAGGTGGCAGCGCCAGTGGTGCTAGTAGCAACGATGGAGATCTTACAGTCCTTTCCACAAGTACTACGGGTGCCAGTAACGCAGGACCGGACGATTCAAGCTCGTCAACAGGTGGCAGCGCCAGTGGTGCTAGTAGCAACGATGGAGATCTTACAGTCCTTTCCACAAGTACTACGGGTGCCAGTAACGCAGGACCGGACGGTTCAAGCTCGTCAACAGGTGGCAGCGCCAGTGGTGCTAGTAGCAACGATGGAGATCTTACAGTCCTTTCCACAAGTACTACGGGTGCCAGTAACGCAGGTTCGGACGGTTCAAGCTCGTCAACAGGTGGCAGCGCCAGTGGTGCTAGTAGCAACGATGGAGATCTTACAGTCCTTTCCACAAGTACTACGGGTGCCAGTAACGCAGGACCGGACGGTTCAAGCTCGTCAACAGGTGGCAGCGCCAGTGGTGCTACTAGCAACGATGGAGATCTTACAGTCCTTTCCACAAGTACTACGGGTGCCAGTAACGCAGGACCGGACGGTTCAAGCTCGTCAACAGGTGGCAGCGCCAGTGGTGCTAGTAGCAACGATGGAGATCTTACAGTCCTTTCCACAAGTACTACGGGCGCCAGTAACGCAGGACCGGACGGTTCAAGCTCGTCAACAGGTGGCAGCGCCAGTGGTGCTAGTAACAACGATGGAGATCTTACAGTCCTTTCCACAAGTACTACGGGTGCCAGTAACGCAGGACCGGACGGTTCAAGCTCGTCAACAGGTGGCAGCGCCAGTGGTGCTACTAGCAACGATGGAGATCTTACAGTCCTTTCCACAAGTACTACGGGTGCCAGTAACGCAGGACCGGACGATTCAAGCTCGTCAACAGGTGGCAGCGCCAGTGGTGCTAGTAGCAACGATGGAGATCTTACAGTCCTTTCCACAAGTACTACGGGTGCCAGTAACGCAGGACCATGCGGTGCAAGCTCGTCAACAGGTGGCAGCGCCAGTGGTGCTAGTAGCAACGATGGAGATCTTACAGTCCTTTCCACAAGTACTACGGGTGCCAGTAACGCAGGACCGGACGGTTCAAGCTCGTCAACAGGTGGCAGCGCCAGTGGTGCTAGTAGCAACGATGGAGATCTTACAGTCCTTTCCACAAGTACTACGGGTGCCAGTAACGCAGGACCGGACGGTTCAAGCTCGTCAACAGGTGGCAGCGCCAGTGGTGCTAGTAGCAACGATGGAGATCTTACAGTCCTTTCCACAAGTACTACGGGTGCCAGTAACGCAGGTTCGGACGGTTCAAGCTCGTCAACAGGTGGCAGCGCCAGTGGTGCTAGTAGCAACGATGGAGATCTTACAGTCCTTTCCACAAGTACTACGGGTGCCAGTAACGCAGGACCGGACGGTTCAAGCTCGTCAACAGGTGGCAGCGCCAGTGGTGCTAGTAGCAACGATGGAGATCTTACAGTCCTTTCCACAAGTACTACGGGTGCCAGTAACGCAGGACCGGACGATTCAAGCTCGTCAACAGGTGGCAGCGCCAGTGGTGCTAGTAGCAACGATGGAGATCTTACAGTCCTTTCCACAAGTACTACGGGTGCCAGTAACGCAGGACCATGCGGTGCAAGCTCGTCAACAGGTGGCAGCGCCAGTGGTGCTAGTAGCAACGATGGAGATCTTACAGTCCTTTCCACAAGTACTACGGGTGCCAGTAACGCAGGACCGGACGGTTCAAGCTCGTCAACAGGTGGCAGCGCCAGTGGTGCTAGTAGCAACGATGGAGATCTTACAGTCCTTTCCACAAGTACTACGGGTGCCAGTAACGCAGGACCGGACGGTTCAAGCTCGTCAACAGGTTGCAGCGCCAGTGGTGCTACTAGCAACGATGGAGATCTTACAGTCCTTTCCACAAGTACTACGGGTGCCAGTAACGCAGGACCATGCGGTGCAAGCTCGTCAACAGGTGGCAGCGCCAGTGGTGCTACTAGCAACGATGGAGATCTTACAGTCCTTTCCACAAGTACTACGGGTGCCAGTAACGCAGGACCGGACGGTTCAAGCTCGTCAACAGGTGGCAGCGCCAGTGGTGCTAGTAGCAACGATGGAGATCTTACAGTCCTTTCCACAAGTACTACGGGTGCCAGTAACGCAGGACCGGACGGTTCAAGCTCGTCAACAGGTGGCAGCGCCAGTGGTGCTAGTAGCAACGATGGAGATCTTACAGTCCTTTCCACAAGTACTACGGGTGCCAGTAACGCAGGACCGGACGGTTCAAGCTCGTCAACAGGTGGCAGCGCCAGTGGTGCTAGTAGCAACGATGGAGATCTTACAGTCCTTTCCACAAGTACTACGGGTGCCAGTAACGCAGGACCGGACGGTTCAAGCTCGTCAACAGGTGGCAGTGCCAGTGGTGCTAGTAGCAACGATGGAGATCTTACAGTCCTTTCCACAAGTACTACGGGCGCCAGTAACGCAGGACCGGACGGTTCAAGCTCGTCAACAGGTGGCAGCGCCAGTGGTGCTAGTAACAACGATAGAGATCTTACAGTCCTTTCCACAAGTACTACGGGTGCCAGTAACGCAGGACCGGACGGTTCAAGCTCGTCAACAGGTGGCAGCGCCAGTGGTGCTAGTAGCAACGATGGAGATCTTACAGTCCTTTCCACAAGTACTACGGGTGCCAGTAACGCAGGACCGGATGGTTCAAGCTCGTCAACAGGTGGCAGCGCCAGTGGTGCTAGTAGCAACGATGGAGATCTTACAGTCCTTTCCACAAGTACTACGGGTGCCAGTAACGCAGGACCGGACGGTTCAAGCTCGTCAACAGGTGGCAGTGCCAGTGGTGCTAGTAGCAACGATGGAGATCTTACAGTCCTTTCCACAAGTACTACGGGTGCCAGTAACGCAGGACCGGACGGTTCAAGCTCGTCAACAGGTGGCAGCGCCAGTGGTGCTAGTAGCAACGATGGAGATCTTACAGTCCTTTCCACAAGTACTACGGGTGCCAGTAACGCAGGACCGGACGGTTCAAGCTCGTCAACAGGTGGCAGCGCCAGTGGTGCTAGTAGCAACGATGCAGATCTTACAGTCCTTTCCACAAGTACTACGGGTGCCAGTAACGCAGGACCGGACGGTTCAAGCTCGCCAACAGGTGGCAGCGCCAGTGGTGCTAGTAGCAACGATGGAGATCTTACAGTCCTTTCCACAAGTACTACGGGTGCCAGTAACGCAGGACCGGACAATTCAAGCTCGTCAACAGGTGGCAGCGCCAGTGGTGCTAGTAGCAACGATGGAGATCTTACAGTCCTTTCCACAAGTACTACGGGTGCCAGTAACGCAGGACCGGACGGTTCAAGCTCGTCAACAGGTGGCAGTGCCAGTGGTGCTAGTAGCAACGATGGAGATCTTACAGTCCTTTCCACAAGTACTACGGGCGCCAGTAACGCAGGACCGGACGGTTCAAGCTCGTCAACAGGTGGCAGCGCCAGTGGTGCTAGTAGCAACGATGGAGATCTTACAGTCCTTTCCACAAGTACTACGGGTGCCAGTAACGCAGGACCGGACGGTTCAAGCTCGTCAACAGGTGGCAGCGCCAGTGGTGCTAGTAGCAACGATGGAGATCTTACAGTCCTTTCCACAAGTACTACGGGTGCCAGTAACGCAGGAACTGACGGTTCAAGCTCGTCAACAGGTGGCAGTGCCAGTGGTGCTAGTAGCAACGTTGGAGATCTTACAGTCCTTTCCACAAGTACTACGGGTGCCAGTAACGCAGGACCGGACGGTTCAAGCTCGTCAACAGGTGGCAGCGCCAGTGGTGCTAGTAGCAACGATGGAGATCTTACAGTCCTTTCCACAAGTACTACGGGTGCCAGTAACGCAGGACCGGACGGTTCAAGCTCGTCAACAGGTGGCAGCGCCAGTGGTGCTAGTAGCAACGATGGAGATCTTACAGTCCTTTCCACAAGTACTACGGGTGCCAGTAACGCAGGACCGGACGGTTCAAGCTCGTCAACAGGTGGCAGTGCCAGTGGTGCTAGTAGCAACGATGGAGATCTTACAGTCCTTTCCACAAGTACTACGGGTGCCAGTAACGCAGGACCGGACGGTTCAAGCTCGTCAACAGGTGGCAGCGCCAGTGGTGCTACTAGCAACGATGGAGATCTTACAGTCCTTTCCACAAGTACTACGGGTGCCAGTAACGCAGGACCGGACGGTTCAAGCTCGTCAACAGGTGGCAGCGCCAGTGGTGCTAGTAGCAACGATGGAGATCTTACAGTCCTTTCCACAAGTACTACGGGTGCCAGTAACGCAGGACCATGCGGTGCAAGCTCGTCAACAGGTGGCAGCGCCAGTGGTGCTAGTAGCAACGATGGAGATCTTACAGTCCTTTCCACAAGTACTACGGGTGCCAGTAACGCAGGACCGGACGGTTCAAGCTCGTCAACAGGTGGCAGCGCCAGTGGTGCTAGTAGCAACGATGCAGATCTTACAGTCCTTTCCACAAGTACTACGGGTGCCAGTAACGCAGGACCGGACGGTTCAAGCTCGTCAACAGGTGGCAGCGCCAGTGGTGCTAGTAGCAACGATGGAGATCTTACAGTCCTTTCCACAAGTACTACGGGTGCCAGTAACGCAGGACCGGACGGTTCAAGCTCGTCAACAGGTGGCAGTGCCAGTGGTGCTAGTAGCAACGATGGAGATCTTACAGTTCTTTCCACAAGTACTACGGGTGCCAGTAACGCAGGAACTGACGATTCAAGCTCGTCAACAGGTGGCAGCGCCAGTGGTGCTAGTAGCAACGATGGAGATCTTACAGTCCTTTCCACAAGTACTACGGGTGCCAGTAACGCAGGACCAGACGGTTCAAGCTCGTCAACAGGTGGCAGCGCCAGTGGTGCTAGTAGCAACGATGGAGATCTTACAGTCCTTTCCACAAGTACTACGGGTGCCAGTAACGCAGGACCGGACGGTTCAAGCTCGTCAACAGGTGGCAGCGCCAGTGGTGCTACTAGCAACGATGGAGATCTTACAGTCCTTTCCACAAGTACTACGGGTGCCAGTAACGCAGGACCGGACGGTTCAAGCTCGTCAACAGGTGGCAGCGCCAGTGGTGCTAGTAGCAACGATGGAGATCTTTCAGTCCTTTCCACAAGTACTACGGGTGCCAGTAACGCAGGACCGGACGGTTCAAGCTCGTCAACAGGTGGCAGTGCCAGTGGTGCTAGTAGCAACGATGGAGATCTTACAGTTCTTTCCACAAGTACTACGGGTGCCAGTAACGCAGGAACTGACGATTCAAGCTCGTCAACAGGTGGCAGCGCCAGTGGTGCTAGTAGCAACGATGGAGATCTTACAGTCCTTTCCACAAGTACTACGGGTGCCAGTAACGCAGGACCAGACGGTTCAAGCTCGTCAACAGGTGGCAGCGCCAGTGGTGCTAGTAGCAACGATGGAGATCTTACAGTCCTTTCCACAAGTACTACGGGAGCCAGTAACGCAGGACCGGACGGTTCAAGCTCGTCAACAGGTGGCAGCGCCAGTGGTGCTAGTAGCAACGATGGAGATCTTACAGTCCTTTCCACAAGTACTACGGGTGCCAGTAACGCAGGACCGGACGGTGCAAGCTCGTCAACAGGTGGAAGTGCCAGTGGTGCCAGTGGTGCCAGTGGTGATTTACCAGGCGAATGGGACGGACCAGTTATTGATTGGTCTGATGATATTGATGACCTGGATAATCTTCCGGCCAGCCGCGACTGGAACCTCGGTGGCATACGACCAATTATAATACCCCGAAGGCGCTGCTATGGTTCTATTTGCATTTGCTATAGGCGCGTAAGAGATATTCCGTTAAGCGTACGCAGATGCTTGGGTATTCGTTAGTACCGTACGCATACAGACTCCCGCACGTCCTTGACTATAGTTGTTACATTTCACGGCCACAGATACATCATTGTATTTTTTACGTCATAACATCTAAATAGAATGCGTGCTTGTGATCGCGAGGACTGTAGGTACAGACGCCAGCACATCAAGCTACCCCAAACTGTCAAATTTTCCCAATTGAACATGAACCATAGGCTAATGGAACAAAGTTGAGAACCTATCAAAGAAATTTGACAGATTATGGTAGCTTGATGTGCTGGCGTCTGTACATCACATTGACAGCGCCTGTATTGTAGCGTTTGTCAGTTCAGTGACGTGTCATTCCACTCATAATATAGCTGCACAAGGATCGTTTGGCGTGTGGCCAAAATTATAACTAAAGCGGCCATCTTGTTTTTCAGTACACCTTACTTGTAGTAATTGCACGTAAATAGTTACTAACAGTGCAAACTTGTCAACGTTATTCGACGACCAAAAGATTCTTGTAATAGTGCACACTGAATTGCTGTAATTTTATGTATGTATCTATTTTATATTGAGCAAATGAAAAATCCCTGACTAAGGATCAAAAAAAATATATAAATATTGTTAAAATTTCAATAAATGTTATTTATAATAATAATAGTTTCGATGTTTTATTATGACTTTCTACTCGTAGTTTTTTTTTGTATTTGTCAAGTCTCATGCAGTCGGAGGCAATAAAGGTCATTATTGTTTCATTTATATCTGCATGAGATTGCTTATAGTATTCAGTCTAATAGTGGTCCTTTTAAAACAGTTTCTTGTTTCCATCTTTTTAAATTAAAGTTCACTTTTTAGGCAATCAGGTTTTTTGATTTTGTAAATTATCATTTTTTCACTTTTTATAATAGTAGGCCTACCTACCCCACACCAATTCGAAATGTTATCATCCTTGAGGTCAAAACAATGCACATTTATGCGGTAGCAGTAATCGCGGTTGATTTGCTGTCATTTTTTGAAGAGTTCCGTTGTCCGTCTCCGAAATTCATCATCTGATCTATATTAAATTTAAATGGGACCATTTGGGAATAAACTTCTTTCGAACAACAAAAGAATTTTGCAAATCGGTCTAGTTACATGACGAAGTTATGCCCGAACCTCCACCTAACTCTTAACCGTTAAAGAGTTGTGCCTTCCTTCATCAGCTCAGCGTCATGAGATGATGATGATGATCATACGCAAATGTCTCAATAGCTTTAGAAAATAGAGGAAAAACATTGTTAATACCGATAACATTTGAGGGTTGCCCTCGATTTGGGATTGGGATTTCCTCATCAGATCCTGACTTGGTGCCAATGGGACCACCTCAGGAGTATACTCTTTCAAATAAAAAAAGGATTTTGAGAATCGGTCCACAAATGGGGGAGAAATCGAGGAACATACATTAAAAAAAAAAAACTTTCGGTGGAACATGTAACCTCCTCCTCTTTTTTAAGTCGGTTAAAAACACAAAAAGCATTTTGGCTTCATTATCATTATCTGGGTCGGCTTCCAGTGTAACTGGGTAAACCTGCATACCAGTATTTTACATGGAGCTATTGCCTATCTGACCTCCACAACCCAGTAACTGGGTAATACGATACTCCTTGGTAAGACTGGTTGTCAGACTTTCGGGCTTCTGACGACCCGTAACGACTGTCAAAGTTCCACAAATGACAGCCGGGACCAAAAGTTTAGCGTGATTTCCGAGGCACGAAGGGGTCTTGGTATGTAAAGATGGTCACCCATCCACGGACCAACCGCGGCAAGCGTAGCTTAACCTGATGGATCGACCCGTGCGGCTAATATTACTTAGCCAATGGTGCCGATTCAGTTGTACACCGAACTAAACTAACTAAACTATAACTAAAATTCCTTACTTTTGACTATGAGAATCTAAACGCTATTCTGCAAAAAAATGTCTCTAAATTTAAAAAAAACTATTTTGAATCAACTAAAATCGAATTTGACAATCGCGACTCGCACGTGGTGTGTTTTGGCTTCGCAACGTGGTACTTGTTTGCCCTGCCTCGTGTTTTTTTTTTAGAGCCAGCAGCACGCCGGGGCAGCCTCGGCGTGATTTATATCGACGGGGAAGTGCTAACAACTCCTAACTTACATTTTTTACGAAAACGACTTATAAATGCAGTTCGATAGAGAATGAATTGCGCGTCTACTGATATATGAATTAAGTTGAAATTCGCAATATTGACGTAGCAAGGCACCGAAGAAACATCTCCTATGTTAAGGTCCATCACAACCTGATTAATTTTGGCAGGAAATATATTCTAACTTACAAATGGAAACATCTCGTAACTTCATTTCGAATAAATTTAGAGCTAATATCTCCTACCTTTATGCGCTAGTACAGTGTTCCCCGCTCTAGAGCGAGACAAAAACGGTGCGTATCTCGAGTATATCTTCGAATATGGTTGAAAACTTCAACGAGAAATGATAATATTCAATGACTTGACTGTTACTTTTTTGAAGTACCTATGGAAATTACTCCTATTTTCAAATTTTCAGCCACACCAGCTTGGTGATACCTCCTATCTTACATTATCTTGCCAAATACTTATTCCAAACAAATTTTGATTATTACCTTACAAGCGGGTCCATTTAAGTATAAAATTGTCATTTACACATTTTTTCTTAAACTTGTCGGAAAAATAAAAAACGGTTTTTTCGCCTCCTGTAAAATTTGGTTTTTGTAAGTTAGGAGTTGTTAGCACTTCCCCGTCGATATGGAATTTTCACTTTTTTCATGGAAAATATCAAAAATTATTACCCACATGTTGAGTTTTAGAGGTGTTTGAGATTTTATAAAGGGGGTCGAAATTTTCATTATTTTTGTGTTATGACACACCGTTTTCGAGATATAAGCAAAAGAAAAGAAAAAAATGCAGTAGGTACTATTTTTGCACCAGAAGTCGAGGTGTCGGTGTGAATTTTAAATCTTGACAACTAGGTAATTTTATTCCACACCTATTTAATCGCGATTAAAAATAGTCAGATTTAGTTAGACAACCAAAATTTTAGGTTGAAAAAAATAATGAAATTGACAACAACAGAATAGCAAAATTACCATTTTCACTAAACTAATAATTCAGTGCAATCTTAGTGCTGTCAAACTGAAATATAGTTAAGTTGTGTCACTTTAGTCAATTTCAGAATAGGAAATCGTCGTTTGACAGGAATAAACTAAATTTTTGTGATTTTAGTCTAGTTTAAAGAATTTTGTAACAACAGAATCGGCAACAATAAGTCCCTCTAGCTGCTTATATGTGCCAATGCAAACTGTCTAAGCGTTTGGGAAATGTGCTGTGTAAGTATGTCTTTAAAATATATCAAAAAGTTTAAGAACAAAAATTGGCGATAATATGCTATGGCTTTTCGACTGCCCTACCAAAGGGACCAAACACTGAATCACAGAGTGCACCACCGCCATCTATTATACTAATCATGAAGTCTATGTAGTGGACCTCGCGTGCTTTGGCGTTTCATGATTGTGGCGACAGATGACGCTACAGACTTTGCTTGCGAGTTGGAAAATATTTTGTCATTATGGTATTTTAGGTCTTTTTTCTATTTATTTTATCAATTCGAATATAAAAGTAAAGTTTTTGAAAAATGCGTAGTCATCCACTATTCACACAGAGAAACATCTCTTGTAAGCTATTTTCATCTTAAATCAGTTTGAGATTTATGTTTTCGTATGAAAAAAAAAAAAAACAAAAGTCTTTTATTCAAATTAGGCTGAGAATCAGCACTTTTCGAACGTCAAAATACATAAGACAGTCCCCCAAAAACGCCCACCCTTCAACACTTCCTAGTGCTGTAGCTGGGAAGAAGAAGTGGCGCAACAAACTCCCCAGCAGCACAGCTGTCTGTTTAGTCGGATGGACTTGATTCTATACATACATATGCAAGGTAATAAACAATAACGCATAATACCAAAAATAAACATCTCCTGGTATAAAGGGCTCAAAGCTTATATATGCAATGCTGGATTATTGTTAGATCATGTCAATAACGAATGACATACTAGATAGATAGTAAAAATAAAACACTTGGTCAATAAAATTGAGAAGAGAAAAAAAAAAGTGTTTAACTAAATAATAATATGAACCCATATAACCTGTCACTAGGTACGCTAATTCTGGAGAAAGAACATAAACATTGTCTTGTGTTAATCACAGCGACCAACTATTCTTGTCATTTAAATAGTCGTTAATGGAATAGTAAGCCTTTAAACAAAGGATGGATTTTACTTGAGCTTTAAACGCATCAAAAGGCAAATCTAGCAAAGAAGTGGGAAGCTTGTTATAAAAGGTTATACCAAGCCCAACAAATGAGTTATGAACCTTTTGAAGCCGGTGAAAGGGAGCACGTAGTTTGTCCTTATTTCTAGTGTGTGAATATCACTGTTTTTAGTGTACAAGTGTATATGTTGCCTAATAAATACGATGTTAGCTAATATGAATTGTGATGCCACTGTGAGAATACTAATATCTTTAAAAAAGTCCCTCAAGGAAAATCTGCCACCTAGCTGGTAAATTGCACGAACAGCACGTTTTTGAAGGACAAAAATATTTTGAATATCAGCGGCTTTGCCCCACAGCAGAATACCGTAGGACACAACGCTGTGAAAATAAATAAAGTATACTAATCGAGCTGCATCGACGTCAGTGTATTGTCTTACTTTTCTGACGGCGTAGGCAGCTGAACTGAGCCTCCCTGCTAGGTTTGATATGTGTGATCCCCACTGAAGTTTGGCATCTTTGGCCCAGAAAAACTGCCGAGTCTTTGGTTTCAAGCACCTCTTTATCTAAGACGATATTTGGGACCTAGATTTCTAACATTCGGTAAGGCGAACTTTACACATTTCGTTTTTTTGGCATTGAGACCAAGGTTATTTGCCGTAAACCAATCCGTAACCATTGAGAGTGCACTGTTTACGTCGTCAAAGTCTTGTCTATTCCTATCTACTTTAAAAATAAGAGAAGTATCATCTGCAAACAGTACAACATCACAAATACCCTTTAAATAGAACGGTAAGTCATTAATATATACTAAAACCAAGAATGGGCCGAGTATTGAGCCTTAAGGCACACCTAACTGAACTGGCAGCCCGGAAGATTTTTACCATTAATTTCTACACATGGAACCCTATTTTGTAAATAAGAATTTATTACGTTTAGAGCATCGTTATGGACACCGTAATAACGAAGTTTACGCAAAAGCGTCTCATGGTGCACGCAATCAAAGGCTTTGGAAAGATCACTAAAAACTCCAATAGCATTTTGCGAGTTCTCCCATGCGTCAAATATGTGTTTCAGCAGAGCAACACCCGCGTCTGTAGTCGAACGACCTTTTTTAAAGCCATATTGCTCATTATGAAGGAGGCTATTTAAATTAAAATGTTTTAGCAACTGCTTGAGTATTAACTTTTCAAATATTTTGCTAAATGTAGGTAAGATAGAAATAGGCCTGAAATTACGAATGTCATTTTTATTACCTGATTTAAATAATGGTATGTATTAACTACTCTTCATAAGGTCAGGAAAAGTTCCTGAATCAACACATTTATTAAAAGTGACAGCTAGATAGGGGGCTACAATATCTATAATATTACTTAAAAGTTTAATGGAAATGCCCCAGAAATCACCAGTGTTTTTAGACTTCAGTGTGTTAAAAACATTAACTACATCACGAGGCGTTACATGTTCGAAACTGAATAGGTCACTACATTTAGGCACACTACTATGCAAAAGGTGTTCTGCTTTTGACGGGGACGAATTTAAGGAGCGAGTCGTAGTTGATTGTCTTGTTTAACCGACTTACCCGTTTCGTTATTTATTATTTTCCAAGTGGTTTTAACTTTATTGTTAGAATTTTTTATTGTGTCGCTTAAAAATTTCGATTTTGCAAAAGCACTAATCTTTTTAAATAATTTTGAATAGTTCTTGACATACTCTAGGAAAGGAGTATCAAACCTGTATTTTTTCAATCCATATAATTCGTATAGTCTCGCGCTACTTTTGTAAATACCCGGAGTAGCCCATTGATTAAAACCAGCGGAGGTGCCATTAATGTTAATGGTTTAATGTTATGGTCTTGAAAGCAGATTGGTACTCTTTTTGCACAACATCAAAAAGGGCTTCATAAATTTCATTCGGATTCTCGTGTTGTGCTATGGATGGCGTAATTCTATGAGCTATATTATTTTTAAACCTTTTGCAACGACTAGCTGTATAAGGCCTTCATTCAAGTGTACGCGGTCGCTTTTTATGTAATGGCATGGGGAAGTTAGCTAATAAACCACAGTGGTCGGACGTTAAGTCAGTTACTACTAATTTATTTTGGCATCACAATCAGTAAACATATCATCAAGACATGTTGACGAAGATGCCGTGATCCTAGTAGGTTCAAAAAACAAGTTAATTAAATTAAAAGACCTAAACAGATTGAGAAGTCTAATACTTAATGGAGTAGCATCTAAAATATTAATATTAAAATCTCCACATAAAATTATACTTTTATTACTTGATTTTAACTTATTGAGTAAATCCTCCATTACCGATTCGAAAGTAATGAAATCCTCAGAGGGGTGTCGATAAACGCAAATTATAACATATCGCTCGAGTTCAACTCAAGACAACTCAATAGTGCGCTCAATAGAAAGGTTAGCTAAATCTAAACGTTTTTTACATTTTAACTTGTTTGAAACAAGAACTAAAGATCCACCGCGAATAGCAGTTTTTCTTACAAATGCACTTTGAACAGTAAAATTATCATCATTTTTTTTTTTTTTTTTTGGGTGGGAAATCATCAAATAATTTCTCCCGCTCTGGGTGGAGCAGGAGGGCGTGTCAGACTTTTACTGACTAAAACCCACCCGTGTTCCTTCAGTAGCCCTTAAGCCAGGGGCTGTGGTGTCTCTTTCGAACAAACCCGCACCCCTGGCAGGCATCGACCCTTGCGGGTCCCATCACTTTTTGTGCTGACATCTCTTTGAGGCGCGCGTGGAACACAACGCGCCGTCGACTTGGGCTTGGTCCTTACCGGACAGCGAGCTACCCATTACTCGCCGTCCGCAAGCCCATGCCTACGGTGGCCGGAAATCGGCCTGGGATTCCCGACGCCCAGGGCGTCTCCGTATCCTGCGGCGGCTGGGGTCGCGAGGGCGCATATGCTGCCTCTCCCTCACGTGCGCCGCCTCCCTCTTCGCGAGCATCACTGCTTCGCTGAAGGATGTGACGGCTCCCCATGCCCTCTCGCTCCGTACCATGGCCTGGACCAGGGCCGGACGCGAGAGATCGCCGCCGCCGATCGCCTCCACGAGGACACGGCGGTGCTCCGCCCAAGCAGGGCAGACCGCCACCGTGTGCTCCACCGTGTCCTCAGGGCGATCTTCGCAGTGGAAACACCCGGGCGTTTCCTCCCGCCCTATCCGAAACAGGAACCTCCCGAAACAACCGTGTCCGGTGAGGACCTGCGTCAGGCGGAAGGTGAGGACGCCATGCCGCCTCTCAAACCACTCCTCAAAGAGGGGACTTACCGCCGCAATCGTGGCGTGCCCAGCACTGGGTTGCGACAATCGCTCTCTCCATGTCACCATGAGATCCCACCGGAGCTCTGTCCGCTGTGCCGCGATTTCCCGCGGCAGCGGACAAATTATCATCATTGATAAACACTACTTCATGTTCCTTCAACCAGTGTTCAGTCAAACATAACACCTGAACATCATAGTTCTCCATAAATAAGCCTCTTTGCCGGACAGACCCTGCATATTTTGAACGTTAAGCGAAGGCTCGGCACGACTGTACGATATAATAAAATTTGTTTTCTTATCGGGTACCACGCTCAAAAAGTGTAACTTGAATTAATATCAAAGAAAAAAAAAATACTAAAAAATAAATAAATAATTATAATTGTATAGGTTGATAAAAAATTCTATGCAATAGCTTTACCGCGGCAGTCCCCGAGTGCCACACGTATTTTTTAATTAAAAGTACAGAGGCCAGCACATCAAGCTACCCCAATCTGTCAAATTTCTTTGATCGTTTTTCAACTTTATCACACAGGAATAAGGTTCATGTTCAATTGGGAAAATTTGACAGTTTGGGATAGCTTGACCTGCTGGCCTGTCTGTACGTAATACTTACGGAAACAAACCAATAAGAATCCGGTTTGAATATGAGTCGAGATACAAATCCCATTTCAGATGCGGGCGCGATTGCGTGCAAGTGAAGATGTCTGACGCTACGGAAAGGGGGCCAATGGTACCCTAATCGAGCGTCGGACAGCGTTAGATTATTTTTCGCTAACTGCTCGTGAGCAATCGACAGCATTTTTTCAACTGAAAACAAGAAAGAAAATTATTTGAGTTTGTTGGCAAATTGAACTAAAATGTGAATAAACATTTTATTTTTCGTCGTTATGTCAAAAAATGTTTTGGTGGACCGCATCTTCAAAGAAGATTGATGGGGTTGACATTTTTTTACAGAAAGGTTACATTAGGTAGGTACCTACTTTAAGCACACACGCAGTTTCAACATCCGGAGACGCGTACTTTTAGAGATTTCTTTGATTGAAAATCAATTATTTTTGCAATATTTATGTCAATCTCTACCACAGGTTAGATAGAATTCGTTGTCATAAGTTCGGCAAAATTTTATTATAAATAAATTTACGTAAATAATTGAAGACATGAGTGGATGAAGGTGATATGTCGCATTTTCAGATTTTCGAGAATAAGTCTTATCCTGAGAATAAATTTTGAATTTTTGACAGATCTTCCATAGTAGAACTGTCAGACGTAAATTTTACTCTACGGATAAAAGATACCTGACTTTGGTAAAATCAGCCCTTAATCGGTTTTCAAACCCGATTAAGTGTATTTAGCCAAAAAAGTCGTCAGCGGCGTAAGCCGTTTAATATTTTCTATTATAAGAGACAAATTAAATAATTCGTAGAACAGCGAAAATTCGAAAATGCGACATATCACCTTCATCCACTCATGTCTTCAATTATATTTTGTACTCATTTCAATAGTTTTGATGCACACATTATATGAGTTGAGAACCAATATCCTTGACTGAACAAAACTTCAGAGTTAACTATAGCACTGTTATAATATGAGTAGATAATAATATGTTTCAAAAAAAAAAAACAAAAAAAAAACTTTTATTGAAGATAACTAAGATCCAATTTGTTAGTAGTACAATAACTTATAACTAGTGTTAGTAATAAAACCTTAAATACTCGATCCCTGCCTGACCCATGAATCGAGGTATCAATACTCATGTGAGCATTGATACATCGATTCATGTACAGACAGTCAAGTCTACTGGCAATCATACTTCAAACGCTGTTACGACTAGCCCGAACTCTGCTCAGCATCCACGCGTACCGCTTGCGCAGAGTAGCGTAGAAGCAATCGATACGCGCCTCTGCAAACATACGTGATGCACTACAGTGGCGGGGCAGCCGCAACATCGTTCTAAGCGCATTATTGTGTTGTACCCGTAACGCACTGTACGCTCTTTGAGTATAGACTGCCCATAGGCTGCAGGTGTAAAAGGATGTACAGAAGGCTCTGAAGAGAGTGATTTTTACCTCATTTGTACATCGTGCAAACCTGCGAGCAATCATGTTTGCTCTAACGGACAGTGCCCTACGTTCACGTTCAATATCCTTGTCGTCCTTAAGGTCCTCGGTAATGAGATGACCCAGGTATCTGAACTGATGCACCCTAGCCAACTCATTTCCATTCAGTCTTATAGGGGGCACGCTAGAGGGACACTTTGTACCAGCCCTAAAGACAACATACTCGCTTTTCTTCACATTATACATTAAGTCGTGACCATCTGCATAAGTTTCACAAATTTTTGGCAGTTTTGTAATACCACTGTAGGGACAATGTATGTATATATATATATAGTATGAATGTTATGCGTCAGCGGTTTGTAGTATGAAAGAGAAGTATGGATGGGCGATCGCCAGTTACTGCGCACTGGCCGAGCGGTGTACTCGTTTCGTGTTTGGGATTCCGGGAATAAATAAGTATTCTACAGTAACCAAATCGGTGCTTTTATTCTCACAACAAGTGGCGTGGTAACTCCCGTGGACAGACCCAGTAGGCCTAAGTAAGGTGCCTACACCACAAACCGAGGCGCTTAGCAACACCATAACACAAACACACCTCAGGTGCCTGTAAATAAGAAAAATGGACTTGGTTCTCTTGGGAGCATCACCTGTATACGAATTCAGCTGCCATTTATGTCTTCGGGTTTTAAAAGCTTATCACTTACTTACCTTTAAAGTCTCGACGAAATATCGGTATTCTAATTTCGGAGTGCATTTTCCCACAATTTTGTCTTTTAATAATAATTCTTGGCGAATAGATGGGTCCCCGTTTTTTTGCAGTCAACAGATGCGCAACGGGATAAATACATGTTAGATATTTAAATCAAAATTAAAAATTTTAAAAACCCCCGAGCCTAAAAACTCTAAAAGTAAAAATTATAATATTTATAGGCCTTTTAAGATGAAGGTAATATTTTGATCAAGGCATTGTAAAGGCGGGGGACGGCTAATGAAAATGACATGTTTGGCGTTTTCATTGACCGACCCCCGACATCCATAGCTCATTATCAGCTCTTTTCTGGTTGATGAACGGATTTGAGCATCTCCCACGGATCTGATCAACTCGAAATTTGGTATTCTATTACTTCAATGATATTAGACGAACAAAGTAACCTTGAACCAACTCGACGGACGGTAATGGAAAACTGACCCACATAATTAGGTAACTACTTTTCGTTTATTTTGTGATCGACACAAAAGTAAACAAACAAAACAATGCCTGTTTCATTTTGTCGACCGACGGGTTGACCTGTGCTGCTACATAAGACCTATTACGAGATACCAGGCCGATTTCCGGCCACCGTAGGCATGAGCTTGCGGACGGCGAGTAATGGGTAGCTCGCTGTCCGGTAAGGACCAAGCCCAAGTCGACGCCGCGACGGCGCGTTGTGTTCCACGCGCGCCGTCAGCACAAAAATGATGGGGCCCGCAAGGGCCGATGCCTGCCAGGGGTGCGGGTTTGTTCGAAAGAGACACCACAGCCCCTGGCATACGGGCTACTGAAGGAACAAGGGTGCGTTTTAGTCAGTAAAAGTCTGACACGCCCTCCTGCTCCACCCAGAGCGGGAGAAGTTATTTGATGATTTCCCACCCAAAAAAAAAAGACCTGTTACGAGATAAGTTTTTAATTTTATTTAACCCCTTTTGCATTGCATACGAAAACATAAATCTCAAACTGATTTAGGATCAAAATAGCCTGTGTGAATAGCGAATGACTACGCATTTTTCAAAAACTTTAAAATCGAATACTATCTACGAATACTATTTAATCGAATACTTTTATAATCAAATTGGTAAAACAAATAGAAAAAAGTCCTAAAATGTTTGACAAAATATTTTCCAACTCGCAAGCAAAGTCTGTAGCGTCATCTGTCGCCACAATCATGAAACGCCAAAGCACGCGAGGTCCACTACATAGACTTCATGATTAGTATAATAGATGGCGGTGGTGCACTCTGTGATTCAGTGTTTGGTCCCTTCGATAGGGCAGTCGAAAGCCATAGCATATCATCGCCAATTTTTGTTCTTAAACTTTTTGATAAATTTTAAAGACATACTTACACAGCATATTTCACAAACGCTTAGACAGTTAGTTATGCATTGGCACTTAAAAGCAGCTAGAGGGACTTATTGGTGCCGATTCTGTTGTTACAAAATTATCTAAACTAGACTAAAAATCACAAAAATTTAGTTTATTCCTGTCAAACGACGATTTCCTATTCTGAAATTGACTAAAGTGACACAACTTAACTATATTTCAGTTTGACAGCACTAAGATTGCACTGAATTATTAGTTTAGTGAAAATGGTAATTTTGCTATTCTGTTGTTGTCAATTTCATTATTTTTTCAACCTAAAATTTTGGTTGTCTAACTAAATCTGACTATTTTTAATCGCGATTAAATAGGTGTGGAATAAAATTAGTTGTCAAGATCTAAAATTCACGCAGACACCTCGACTTCTGGTGCAAAAATAGTACCTACTGCATTTTTTTTCTTTTCTTTTCTTATATCTCGAAAACGGTGTGTCATAACGCAAAAATAATGAAAATTTCGACCCCCTTTTTAACACCCCAAACACCTCTAAAACTCAACATGTGGGTAATAAAGTTTCATATTTTCCATGAAAAAAGTGAAAATTCCATATAAATCACGCCGAGGCTGCCCCGGCGCGCTGCTGGCTCTAAAAAAAAAACACGAGGTAGGGCAAACAAGTACCACGTTGCGAAGCCAAAACACACCACGTGTGAGTCGCGATTGTCAAATTCGATTTTAGTTGTGTCAAAATAGTTTTTTAAATTTTGAGACATTTTTTTGCAGAATAGCGTTTAGATTCTCATAGTCAAAAGTAAGGAATTTTAGTTATAGTTTAGTTAGTTTAGTTCGGTGTACAACAGAATCGGCACCATTGGCTAAGTAATATTAGCAGCACGGGTCGATCCATCAGATTAAGCTACGCTTGCCGCGGTTGGTCCGTGGATGGGTGACCATCTTTACATACCAAGACCCCTTCGTGCCTCGGAAATCACGATAAACTTTTGTCCCGGCTGTCATTTGTGGAACTTTGACAGTCGTTGCGGGTCGTCAGAAGCCCTAAAGTCTGACAACCAGTCTTACCAAGGAGTATCGTATTACCCAGTTACTGGGTTGTGGAGGTCAGATAGGCAATAGCTCCATGTTAAATACTGGTATGCAGGTTTACCCAGTTACACTGGAAGCCGACCCAGATAATGATGATGAAGCCAAAATGCTTTTTGTGTTTTTAACCGACTTAAAAAAGAGGAGGAGGTTACATGTTCCACCGAAAGTTTTTTTTTTATGTATGTTCCTCGATTTCTCCCCCATTTGTGGACCGATTCTCAAAATTCTTTTTTTATTTTAAAGAGTATACTCCTGAGGTGGTCCCATTGGCACCAAGTCAGGATCTGATGAGGGAAATCCCAGGGAAATCGAGGGCAACCCTCAAATGTTATCGGTATTAACAATGCTTTTCCTCAATTTTCTAAAGCTATTGAGACATTTGCGTATGATCATCATCATCATCTCATGATGCTGAGCTGATGAAGGAAGGTACAACTCTTTAACGGTTAAGAGTTAGGTGGAGATTCGGGCATAACTCCGTCATGTAACTAGACCGATTTGCAAAATTCTTTTGTTGTTCGAAAGAAGTTTATTCCCAAATGGTCCCATTTAAATTTAATATAGATCAGATGATGAATTTCGGAGACGGACAACGGAACTCTTCAAAAAATGACAGCAAATCAACCGCGATTACTGCTACCGCATAAATGTGCTTTGTTTTGACCTCAAGGATGATATAACATTTCGAATTGGTGTGGGGTAGGTACTATTATAAAAAGTGAAAAAATAATAATTTACAAAATCAAAAAACCCGACTGCCTAAAAAGTGAACTTTAATTTAAAAAGATGGAAACAAGAAACTGTTTTTAAAAGGACCACTATTAGACTGAATAATATAAGCAATCTCATGCAAATATAAATTAAACAATAATAGTACATTATGGTACAAGTGTATAACGTCCGTCCTCGGCTCGACATCATACGACGTTTTTCAACACACTTGTGAAGAAAATAATACAAAAAAACCATTTTGTCCTTGGAGTTTTTAGGTAGTAAACTTTCCATAACGTTAAGGGCTTCACATCTTATATCGGGCGGTGTTACAACATAAATAATTTTCTTCATAACTAGTACTTGTAGTAATTTTAATGAATAAATAACTACAATTTCAACAGTGAAAACGAGTTGAGATATTTTTTTGCCACTGGCGGGAAAAAGTAATCAGTTTTCCAATGCGCGCGCATCTAACAATGGCGATCGGCCGTATACTAAGGCCGCATTCCGAATTAGAAAAATAACGATGTGAGCGCTCACATCGATATTTTGCGTTCCGAGTTATATATCACGATTCTGACAGCTAAGAGCCGTCATTTTTGTCATCAATACGGAACGCTCGAGATCGCGATAAAAGTGTTCACTCAACGTTAAAACATATATTCACCATACCTATTAAACTTGGATACACCACACATTTTTTCTTAGTAAAAAAAAAATCTAAATTAACTAAAGATTCGATGTGACTTAAAACAAAACAGCACAACTGTCATTTTTGACAAGATGGCGCATGTCATGACGTCGTGTGAGCGCAGTCAAGTTGATATTATTGTAACTCGGAACGTGGCCTAAAAGAATGACGTTTCTTTTTTTTTTTTTGCTTTTCGTGGATAGGGCTTTAGCCACGTACAAAATGGGGAATTCAATTTTATTTTATTTCAGAAAAAAAAACAAAATTTATATTTGAGTGAAAGTAAAAAAAAGCTATAACTCACTAGTGAATAATAGTAATGAAAAAGTCACCGTTTGATAATAGGTGTCATTATGTGCCTAATTACGGTGAAATTAGAGCCATTTTATGAGCAAGTGTGTTGAAAAGACCTTTATTGCCTCCGACTGCATGAGACTTGACAAATACTTAAAAAAAAATACGGGTAGAAAGTCATAATAAAACATCGAAACTATTATTATTAAAAATAAAATTTATTGATATTTCAACAATATTTATAATTTTTTTTTGATCCTAAGTCAGGAATTTTTCATTTGCTCAATATAAAATAGATACATACATAAAATTACAGCAATTCAGTGTGCACTACTACAAGAATCTTTTGGTCGTCGAATAACGTTGACAAGTTTGCACTGTTAGTAACTATTTACGTGCAATTACTACAAGTAAGGTGTACTGAAAAACAAGATGGCCGCTTTAGTTCTAATTTTGGCCACACGCCAAACGATCCTTGTGCAGCTATATTATGAGTGGAATGACACGTCACTGAACTGACAAACGCTACAATACAGGCGCTGTCAATGTGATGTACAGACGCCAGCACATCAAGCTACCATAATCTGTCAAATTTCTTTGATAGGTTCTCAACTTTAATCCATTAGCTTATGGTTCATGTTCAATTGGGAAAATTTGACAGTTTGGGGTAGCTTGATGTGCTGGCGTCTGTACCTACAGTCCTCGCGATCACGAGCACGCATTCTATTTTAGATGTTATGACGTAAAAAATAAAATGATATATCTGTGGCCGTGAAATGTAACAACTACAGTCAAGGACGTGCGGGAGTCTGCATGCGTACGGTACTAACGAATACCCAAGCACCTGCGTACGCTTAGCGGAATATCTCTTACGCGCCTATAGCAAATGCAAATGGAACCACGGCAGCGCCTTCGGGGTATTATAATAGGTCGTATGCCACCGAGGTTCCAGTCGCGGCTGGCCGGAAGATTATCCAGGTCATCAATATCATCAGACCAATCAATAACTGGTCCGTCCCATTCGCCTGGTAAATCACCACTGGCACCACTGGCACTTCCACCTGTTGACGAGCTTGCACCGTCCGGTCCTGCGTTACTGGCACCCGTAGTACTTGTGGAAAGGACTGTAAGATCTCCATCGTAGCTACTAGCACCACTGGCACTGCCACCTGTTGACGAGCTTGAACCGTCCGGTCCTGCGTTACTGGCACCCGTAGTACTTGTGGAAAGGACTGTAAGATCTCCATCGTTGCTACTAGCACCACTGGCGCTGCCGCCTGTTGACGAGCTTGAACCGTCCGGTCCTGCGTTACTGGCACCCGTAGTACTTGTGGAAAGGACTGTAAGATCTCCATCGTTGCTACTAGCACCACTGGCGCTGCCACCTGTTGACGAGCTTGAACCGTCCGGTCCTGCGTTACTGGCACCCGTAGTACTTGTGGAAAGGACTGTAAGATCTCCATCGTTGCTACTAGCACCACTGGCGCTGCCACCTGTTGACGAGCTTGAACCGTCCGGTCCTGCGTTACTGGCACCCGTAGTACTTGTGGAAAGGACTGTAAGATCTCCATCGTTGCTACTAGCACCACTGGCGCTGCCACCTGTTGACGAGCTTGAACCGTCCGGTCCTGCGTTACTGGCACCCGTAGTACTTGTGGAAAGGACTGTAAGATCTCCATCGTTGCTACTTGCACCACTGGCGCTGCCACCTGTTGACGAGCTTGCACCGCATGGTCCTGCGTTACTGGCACCCGTAGTACTTGTGGAAAGGACTGTAAGATCTCCATCGTTGCTACTAGCACCACTGGCGCTGCCACCTGTTGACGAGCTTGAACCGTCCGGTCCTGCGTTACTGGCACCCGTAGTACTTGTGGAAAGGACTGTAAGATCTCCATCGTTGCTACTTGCACCACTGGCGCTGCCACCTGTTGACGAGCTTGCACCGCATGGTCCTGCGTTACTGGCACCCGTAGTACTTGTGGAAAGGACTGTAAGATCTCCATCGTTGCTACTAGCACCACTGGCGCTGCCACCTGTTGACGAGCTTGAACCGTCCGGTCCTGCGTTACTGGCACCCGTAGTACTTGTGGAAAGGACTGTAAGATCTCCATCGTTGCTACTAGCACCACTGGCGCTGCCACCTGTTGACGAGCTTGAACCGTCCGGTCCTGCGTTACTGGCACCCGTAGTACTTGTGGAAAGGACTGTAAGATCTCCATCGTTGCTACTAGCACCACTGGCGCTGCCACCTGTTGACGAGCTTGAACCGTCCGGTCCTGCGTTACTGGCACCCGTAGTACTTGTGGAAAGGACTGTAAGATCTCCATCGTTGCTACTAGCACCACTGGCGCTGCCACCTGTTGACGAGCTTGAACCGTCCGGTCCTGCGTTACTGGCACCCGTAGTACTTGTTGAAAGGACTGTAAGATCTCCATCGTTGCTACTAGCACCACTGGCGCTGCCACCTGTTGACGAGCTTGAACCGTCCGGTCCTGCGTTACTGGCACCCGTAGTACTTGTGGAAAGGACTGTAAGATCTCCATCGTTGCTACTTGCACCACTGGCGCTGCCACCTGTTGACGAGCTTGCACCGCATGGTCCTGCGTTACTGGCACCCGTAGTACTTGTGGAAAGGACTGTAAGATCTCCATCGTTGCTACTAGCACCACTGGCGCTGCCACCTGTTGACGAGCTTGAACCGTCCGGTCCTGCGTTACTGGCACCCGTAGTACTTGTGGAAAGGACTGTAAGATCTCCATCGTTGCTACTTGCACCACTGGCGCTGCCACCTGTTGACGAGCTTGCACCGCATGGTCCTGCGTTACTGGCACCCGTAGTACTTGTGGAAAGGACTGTAAGATCTCCATCGTTGCTACTAGCACCACTGGCGCTGCCACCTGTTGACGAGCTTGAACCGTCCGGTCCTGCGTTACTGGCACCCGTAGTACTTGTGGAAAGGACTGTAAGATCTCCATCGTTGCTACTAGCACCACTGGCGCTGCCACCTGTTGACGAGCTTGAACCGTCCGGTCCTGCGTTACTGGCACCCGTAGTACTTGTGGAAAGGACTGTAAGATCTCCATCGTTGCTACTAGCACCACTGGCGCTGCCACCTGTTGACGAGCTTGAACCGTCCGGTCCTGCGTTACTGGCACCCGTAGTACTTGTGGAAAGGACTGTAAGATCTCCATCGTTGCTACTAGCACCACTGGCGCTGCCACCTGTTGACGAGCTTGAACCGTCCGGTCCTGCGTTACTGGCACCCGTAGTACTTGTGGAAAGGACTGTAAGATCTCCATCGTTGCTACTAGCACCACTGGCGCTGCCACCTGTTGACGAGCTTGCACCGCATGGTCCTGCGTTACTGGCACCCGTAGTACTTGTGGAAAGGACTGTAAGATCTCCATCGTTGCTACTAGCACCACTGGCGCTGCCACCTGTTGACGAGCTTGAACCGTCCGGTCCTGCGTTACTGGCACCCGTAGTACTTGTGGAAAGGACTGTAAGATCTCCATCGTTGCTACTAGCACCACTGGCGCTGCCACCTGTTGACGAGCTTGAACCGTCCGGTCCTGCGTTACTGGCACCCGTAGTACTTGTGGAAAGGACTGTAAGATCTCCATCGTTGCTACTAGCACCACTGGCGCTGCCACCTGTTGACGAGCTTGAACCGTCCGGTCCTGCGTTACTGGCACCCGTAGTACTTGTGGAAAGGACTGTAAGATCTCCATCGTTGCTACTGGCACCACTGGCGCTGCCACCTGTTGACGAGCTTGAACCGTCCGGTCCTGCGTTACTGGCACCCGTAGTACTTGTGGAAAGGACTGTAAGATCTCCATCGTTGCTACTAGCACCACTGGCGCTGCCACCTGTTGACGAGCTTGAACCGTCCGGTCCTGCGTTACTGGCACCCGTAGTACTTGTGGAAAGGACTGTAAGATCTCCATCGTTGCTACTTGCACCACTGGCGCTGCCACCTGTTGACGAGCTTGCACCGCATGGTCCTGCGTTACTGGCACCCGTAGTACTTGTGGAAAGGACTGTAAGATCTCCATCGTTGCTACTAGCACCACTGGCGCTGCCACCTGTTGACGAGCTTGAACCGTCCGGTCCTGCGTTACTGGCACCCGTAGTACTTGTGGAAAGGACTGTAAGATCTCCATCGTTGCTACTAGCACCACTGGCGCTGCCACCTGTTGACGAGCTTGAACCGTCCGGTCCTGCGTTACTGGCACCCGTAGTACTTGTTGAAAGGACTGTAAGATCTCCATCGTTGCTACTAGCACCACTGGCGCTGCCACCTGTTGACGAGCTTGAACCGTCCGGTCCTGCGTTACTGGCACCCGTAGTACTTGTGGAAAGGACTGTAAGATCTCCATCGTTGCTACTAGCACCACTGGCGCTGCCACCTGTTGACGAGCTTGAACCGTCCGGTCCTGCGTTACTGGCACCCGTAGTACTTGTGGAAAGGACTGTAAGATCTCCATCGTTGCTACTAGCACCACTGGCGCTGCCACCTGTTGACGAGCTTGAACCGTTCGGTCCTGCGTTACTGGCACCCGTAGTACTTGTGGAAAGGACTGTAAGATCTCCATCGTTGCTACTAGCACCACTGGCGCTGCCACCTGTTGACGAGCTTGAACCGTCCGGTCCTGCGTTACTGGCACCCGTAGTACTTGTGGAAAGGACTGTAAGATCTCCATCGTTGCTACTAGCACCACTGGCGCTGCCACCTGTTGACGAGCTTGAACCGTCCGGTCCTGCGTTACTGGCACCCGTAGTACTTGTGGAAAGGACTGTAAGATCTCCATCGTTGCTACTAGCACCACTGGCGCTGCCACCTGTTGACGAGCTTGAACCGTCCGGTCCTGCGTTACTGGCACCCGTAGTACTTGTGGAAAGGACTGTAAGATCTCCATCGTTGCTACTAGCACCACTGGCGCTGCCACCTGTTGACGAGCTTGAACCGTCCGGTCCTGCGTTACTGGCACCCGTAGTACTTGTGGAAAGGACTGTAAGATCTCCATCGTTGCTACTTGCACCACTGGCGCTGCCACCTGTTGACGAGCTTGCACCGCATGGTCCTGCGTTACTGGCACCCGTAGTACTTGTGGAAAGGACTGTAAGATCTCCATCGTTGCTACTGGCACCACTGGCGCTGCCACCTGTTGACGAGCTTGAACCGTCCGGTCCTGCGTTACTGGCACCCGTAGTACTTGTGGAAAGGACTGTAAGATCTCCATCGTTGCTACTAGCACCACTGGCGCTGCCACCTGTTGACGAGCTTGAACCGTCCGGTCCTGCGTTACTGGCACCCGTAGTACTTGTGGAAAGGACTGTAAGATCTCCATCGTTGCTACTTGCACCACTGGCGCTGCCACCTGTTGACGAGCTTGAACCGTCCGGTCCTGCGTTACTGGCACCCGTAGTACTTGTGGAAAGGACTGTAAGATCTCCATCGTTGCTACTAGCACCACTGGCGCTGCCACCTGTTGACGAGCTTGAACCGTCCGGTCCTGCGTTACTGGCACCCGTAGTACTTGTGGAAAGGACTGTAAGATCTCCATCGTTCCTACTTGCACCACTGGCGCTGCCACCTGTTGACGAGCTTGCACCGCATGGTCCTGCGTTACTGGCACCCGTAGTACTTGTGGAAAGGACTGTAAGATCTCCATCGTTGCTACTAGCACCACTGGCGCTGCCACCTGTTGACGAGCTTGAACCGTCCGGTCCTGCGTTACTGGCACCCGTAGTACTTGTGGAAAGGACTGTAAGATCTCCATCGTTGCTACTAGCACCACTGGCGCTGCCACCTGTTGACGAGCTTGCACCGCATGGTCCTGCGTTACTGGCACCCGTAGTACTTGTGGAAAGGACTGTAAGATCTCCATCGTTGCTACTAGCACCACTGGCGCTGCCACCTGTTGACGAGCTTGAACCGTCCGGTCCTGCGTTACTGGCACCCGTAGTACTTGTGGAAAGGACTGTAAGATCTCCATCGTTGCTACTAGCACCACTGGCGCTGCCACCTGTTGACGAGCTTGAACCGTCCGGTCCTGCGTTACTGGCACCCGTAGTACTTGTGGAAAGGACTGTAAGATCTCCATCGTTGCTACTAGCACCACTGGCGCTGCCACCTGTTGACGAGCTTGAACCGTC
Organism: Polymixis flavicincta; assembly: GCA_949987655.1. Lineage (NCBI taxonomy): Eukaryota > Metazoa > Arthropoda > Insecta > Lepidoptera > Noctuidae > Polymixis > Polymixis flavicincta. The sequence continues at coordinate 8,514,500 of OX465200.1, forward strand.
CGGTCCTGCGTTACTGGCACCCGTAGTACTTGTTGAAAGGACTGTAAGATCTCCATCGTTGCTACTAGCACCACTGGCGCTGCCACCTGTTGACGAGCTTGAACCGTCCGGTCCTGCGTTACTGGCACCCGTAGTACTGGTGGAAAGGACTGTTAGATCTCCATCGTTGCTACTAGCACCACTGGCGCTGCCACCTGTTGACGAGCTTGAACCGTCCGGTCCTGCGTTACTGGCACCCGTAGTACTTGTGGAAAGGACTGTAAGATCTCCATCGTTGCTACTAGCACCACTGGCGCTGCCACCTGTTGACGAGCTTGCACCGCATGGTCCTGCGTTACTGGCACCCGTAGTACTTGTGGAAAGGACTGTAAGATCTCCATCGTTGCTACTAGCACCACTGGCGCTGCCACCTGTTGACGAGCTTGAACCGTCCGGTCCTGCGTTACTGGCACCCGTAGTACTTGTGGAAAGGACTGTAAGATCTCCATCGTTGCTACTAGCACCACTGGCGCTGCCACCTGTTGACGAGCTTGAACCGTCCGGTCCTGCGTTACTGGCACCCGTAGTACTTGTGGAAAGGACTGTAAGATCTCCATCGTTGCTACTAGCACCACTGGCGCTGCCACCTGTTGACGAGCTTGAACCGTCCGGTCCTGCGTTACTGGCACCCGTAGTACTTGTTGAAAGGACTGTAAGATCTCCATCGTTGCTACTAGCACCACTGGCGCTGCCACCTGTTGACGAGCTTGAACCGTCCGGTCCTGCGTTACTGGCACCCGTAGTACTGGTGGAAAGGACTGTTAGATCTCCATCGTTGCTACTAGCACCACTGGCGCTGCCACCTGTTGACGAGCTTGAACCGTCCGGTCCTGCGTTACTGGCACCCGTAGTACTTGTGGAAAGGACTGTAAGATCTCCATCGTTGCTACTAGCACCACTGGCGCTGCCACCTGTTGACGAGCTTGAACCGTCCGGTCCTGCGTTACTGGCACCCGTAGTACTTGTGGAAAGGACTGTAAGATCTCCATCGTTGCTACTAGCACCACTGGCGCTGCCACCTGTTGACGAGCTTGAACCGTCCGGTCCTGCGTTACTGGCACCCGTAGTACTTGTGGAAAGGACTGTAAGATCTCCATCGTTGCTACTTGCACCACTGGCGCTGCCACCTGTTGACGAGCTTGCACCGCATGGTCCTGCGTTACTGGCACCCGTAGTACTTGTGGAAAGGACTGTAAGATCTCCATCGTTGCTACTGGCACCACTGGCGCTGCCACCTGTTGACGAGCTTGAACCGTCCGGTCCTGCGTTACTGGCACCCGTAGTACTTGTGGAAAGGACTGTAAGATCTCCATCGTTGCTACTAGCACCACTGGCGCTGCCACCTGTTGACGAGCTTGAACCGTCCGGTCCTGCGTTACTGGCACCCGTAGTACTTGTGGAAAGGACTGTAAGATCTCCATCGTTGCTACTTGCACCACTGGCGCTGCCACCTGTTGACGAGCTTGAACCGTCCGGTCCTGCGTTACTGGCACCCGTAGTACTTGTGGAAAGGACTGTAAGATCTCCATCGTTGCTACTAGCACCACTGGCGCTGCCACCTGTTGACGAGCTTGAACCGTCCGGTCCTGCGTTACTGGCACCCGTAGTACTTGTGGAAAGGACTGTAAGATCTCCATCGTTCCTACTTGCACCACTGGCGCTGCCACCTGTTGACGAGCTTGCACCGCATGGTCCTGCGTTACTGGCACCCGTAGTACTTGTGGAAAGGACTGTAAGATCTCCATCGTTGCTACTAGCACCACTGGCGCTGCCACCTGTTGACGAGCTTGAACCGTCCGGTCCTGCGTTACTGGCACCCGTAGTACTTGTGGAAAGGACTGTAAGATCTCCATCGTTGCTACTAGCACCACTGGCGCTGCCACCTGTTGACGAGCTTGAACCGTCCGGTCCTGCGTTACTGGTACCCGTAGTACTTGTGGAAAGGACTGTAAGATCTCCATCGTTGCTACTAGCACCACTGGCGCTGCCACCTGTTGACGAGCTTGAACCGTCCGGTCCTGCGTTACTGGCACCCGTAGTACTTGTGGAAAGGACTGTAAGATCTCCATCGTTGCTACTAGCACCACTGGCGCTGCCACCTGTTGACGAGCTTGCACCACATGGTCCTGCGTTACTGGCACCCGTAGTACTTGTGGAAAGGACTGTAAGATCTCCATCGTTGCTACTAGCACCACTGGCGCTGCCACCTGTTGACGAGCTTGAACCGTCCGGTCCTGCGTTACTGGCACCCGTAGTACTTGTGGAAAGGACTGTAAGATCTCCATCGTTGCTACTAGCACCACTGGCGCTGCCACCTGTTGACGAGCTTGAACCGTCCGGTCCTGCGTTACTGGCACCCGTAGTACTTGTGGAAAGGACTGTAAGATCTCCATCTTTGCTACTTGCACCACTGGCGCTGCCACCTGTTGACGAGCTTGAACCGTCTGGTCCTGCGTTACTGGCACCCGTAGTACTTGTGGAAAGGACTGTAAGATCTGCATCGTTGCTACTAGCACCACTGGCGCTGCCACCTGTTGACGAGCTTGAACCGTCCGGTCCTGCGTTACTGGCACCCGTAGTACTTGTAGAAAGGACTGTAAGATCTCCATCGTTGCTACTAGCACCACTGGCACTGCCACCTGTTGACGAGCTTGAACCGTCCGGTCCTGCGTTACTGGCACCCGTAGTACTTGTGGAAAGGACCGTTAGATCTCCATCGTTGCTACTAGCACCACTGGCGCTGCCACCTGTTGACGAGCTTGAACCGTCCGGTCCTGCGTTACTGGCACCCGTAGTACTTGTGGAAAGGACTGTAAGATCTCCATCGTTGCTACTAGCACCACTGGCGCTGCCACCTGTTGACGAGCTTGAACCGTCCGGTCCTGCGTTACTGGCACCCGTAGTACTTGTGGAAAGGACTGTAAGATCTCCATCGTTGCTACTAGCACCACTGGCGCTGCCACCTGTTGACGAGCTTGAACCGCCCGGTCCTGCGTTACTGGCACCCGTAGTACTTGCAGAAACCACCGAAGTTGAGCTTCCCCCTTTAATAATCAAAAAATCTTTTGTTAGTATCATCGCCTGACGTTTAAAATATGTGGTGCGATGCAAAAAGGTGCACTTGGTTACCTGAAACTAAATATTTTTGCATAACAGCTGTTACAAAATAACGCTTGATAACTTCTGCATTAATCGGTTCAAAACCAATATTCATTTTTTCAAACGAGGCTGAGACCAATTATTGCTGCTTGTTCTCAGACTAGTGTGATAAAAATTTGTTCCAAAATGTACTTTAGATTGTCACCAATTCCTAGGGCATTTGCAGGGAAGAAGAATTCGCTGAACAAAGTGCTCTACAGCACAGCTGTCTTTTCACTTAGCCTAGTTGTAGCCTAAAGTCTTGATTGGCAACCTTCGTTTCTTTGCAGTAGTCTCGTACTCTGTTACATTGATGTCCTAACCTATTAAAGAAATTACCTGGCTTAGGTCTGGTATCGGGAAGTACTACTGGTGGGCCAATGATGACTGGTGGTCCCGTTGCACGTCCTGTGATAAAATTTAACAGTTAGCTTAAATTTGCTTTTTCGTCAGAAGAGATTAGCAGATCGAGTGAAAAATAAAACGATGTGGCGAGGTAGTCAAATTTCACTTGGAACTTTGAATAAAAATTTAAATATTTATTTGTTTTTAGGCTGGAACGGCAAGATTGTAGACGGTTTCGATTGGCTATACTGTGACGTCATATTTCTATAAACGTCCATCCGTCATAGCTTGCCACAAGCAACAACAATGGCATACGAGAGACATAACACACACAGTGGAAAAACAAATACTTACCAACTGAAGTAGATTTTGAAGCAGATTTCGAGCTATGATGGGAACTACTTCTTGATGAAGAAGATGAAGTTACAGTTGAAGTAGTAGGATAATCTAAAACAAAAACGGTATGTTAGAGGCATGAGGTACAGGGTGTAAAGTTCTCATTATCTATAGTAAAGGGAGGATCTACTGATCAGGTGGGTGTTGTGTCTAAGAGGTTGTCGGCTGCGTAATCAGACTTGCCTGTGCCTGCCTCAACAAATTAAGGCCACCAACCAGCACCCTAATTGCGTAACTCACGATTGATCATAATTGGTTTCGTCTTCACAGTTAAACAATATCCATTGCGTTATTTATGTGTTCGAACAGACACATTTTTCGAACATATGAAGCAATGGTTTAACAATCCGTTTCAAAACGATACAGATTATGATCAATCGTGAGTTACGCAATTAGGGTGCAGGTCTTAAAAACTTAAATCATCGACTACACGCTAAGGACACCCCCTGTGGAACACGGGCCTATGTGGAATAAGGCGACGCTGGAAGCGGTTAAAAAGAACAGAGTGGATCGGGGTCACTGACGCAACGATTGATTACGGGACATTGTATATATGGCACCGTACGATTGTGAACACCGTTAGTTTGTAATCCATCTCGAGAAAAAATAAACTGTCGATAAATTGTGAATTGCACCATTTTGCTTACCGACCGAATAGGTTAGGTTTGGTTAGAATTGCGAAACCCGATCTGCAGCAGACGCACCGGGCGTCGGTGGAGGGCAGACTATGCCCTCTTCCAGCCCCCCTAAATGGGTCCAGGGGCGACGGATCTGGGAAAATCCGTTGCCGTATTCCTTACGACACGAGATGGCGGCGCGTCGTGTTCCACGCGCGCCTTTGTTTGATGTAGGGGGGGACATCCATGAGGATTTCCCCCTAATAAAAATTAAAAAAAGGTTAGAATTGCGACCAACCGCTACTTCCAAGTTATAAGACGGATAGTACCCTGCACTATTTTGTAATAGCGCCTACTACCCGTCTTGATACCAGTTCACAATTTGACGGTTTCACTTTGATAGATTATAATCTACCGAAAAATAATAATTATGTTAAATTATTGTAAGCAATATTTTACGGTACACAAACTTTCGACAGTTCACAATCTCGCGAGGTAGATTATAATCTAACGGTATTTACAATTCTACGGTGACTTAAATATGTTGTAAATTCTGCTTGCGCGATGCAGGATTTATTTTTGCGTCATTTTGATAAGTAGTTCGCATGTGGCGGTGTAGATGCCGCTACAGTAGTTTTAGACTATGGTTGCAAAAACATCATTTGGCGAAATTGCACCATTGCAAGCGATTTTTAGCACGTTGAAATTTATGTCTTCGTTATTGAAGGCTATAATTGGTCATTAAAAGTTATGCTACCTAGCTTTGCTCAGTGTAGATCGAGAAGATAATTTACGAAGGGGCGCAAATGTGATGCGTGCTCTAGGCGCCATTTTTCATTGGTACCCTCCTGACTTATAGTGTCCTGAACGTGCGTGGTACTCACCTTTTGGCACTATTTTCATAGTTATGCATGGGCGGCCACCTTCGATGGACTCGCTCCTTATGACTTGCCATTGTGACTCATCAGAACCTACAAAATAATATAAATATAGTTTACTCTCACGAAAAATAAAACAAATAATGAAGTATTTCCAGCTTTTGCCAGCAGCTTCGCTCGCTTAGTGGTCGCAAAATTATCCCACGGTAACGTACTACGAGGATAAAAAGTATCCTATGTGTTAATCTAGGTTATAAAAACGATCTGTGTGCCAATTTTTATCCAAATCAGTTCAGCCGTTTTTGCGTGATTGCGTAACAAACATCTAAACGTCCAAACATGCACATTTTTAATATCAGTGGGATTAAAATAAATTTAAATTAAGAAAAAAAAAAAAAAAACAAATAAGAATAGACAAACAAAGTGGAGGTGGACAGACCACATGAGGTGAGACATTAAGTCTAAGATCTGCTCTCTAATTGCAAATAGGCTCCTTCAGACTGGCGCGACACTTGTAGAACGATTTTCGTGAAGTTTTCGTAGAAATTGTTCTACGAAAGTCGTAATGCTCCTCTTTGTGGCCTTAACACATTATCAATCAGAATCTGAAGAGCGGTCAAAAAAAAAGAAAATTGGCAGAGAGGAGCGTGTCATCGTGGATTGAACTATCTGTACACAACTACAGCGAAGCCTCTTTTTAAACAACATATAAACGATGACTTACTTGGTAATTCACAATCCCAGACCATATGAGCATCTGAAATAAATAAAAAAATCAAATAGTTACAATTATTTTCTACTCCTACAGACTTTTTTGGCAAAATCAAACTCAAAATATTTATTTCAACTGAACCATTTAAATGCACTTTTGAATTGTTAAAGATTCGTTGAGTCAGAATATTGAATCAAGTTGCCCATTCCAAAACTTAGAACACTAACAAAAAAAAACAAGATAATACAAAATACATAATTCTTGTTGCTTCTGAATGTGAGAACGATGTTATTAGAAAAATTTAATGATGAAATAATTCAAAATATAAGACAACAGTCTCAACCGACAGCACCCGTTCACGAACATGACGCGTGGACCAGCACCATCAAGCTCAATCAGACTTTCGGGCTTCTGACGACCCGTTATGACTGTCACATATCCACGAATGACAATCAACGGGTTACCGTGCTTTCCGAGGCACGAAGGAGTCTTGGTATACAGGATAATTTTTTAATCGGTGCGCAAACTGTAACCATGAATATCATTCTAGACCTTCTAGCGTAGAAATTTTGCGTCGGTTTTACAAAAAGAAATCTGCTGTTCCATACATTTTTACCGCGTGAAACAGCTGATGTTTTTTTGTATTACCGACGTAAAATATTCTCTGTCAAGAATGATATGCTGAATTCATGATTATAGATTGCGTACTGGTTAATAACATATCCTGCATATAAAGATGGTCAACGTTTTCAAGCACGGAGGGGTTTTAATCTGTAACAGATTGTTACCCGTCTACGTACCATAGGCAAGCGTAGCTTTACCTGATCGATCGAATCGGGATAGCATAGCATTTGGATAGCACATCAGCCAATTATATTCCCACTGCTGTGACAAAGGCCTCTCTGTGAGAGGGGAACCCTTCGGATACATACAAAAACAAAAGAGACTCACGTTTCTTTGGAGTATCAGAAGGCGGTGGAGTCGGTTTAATATCAGTGGAACTTTCGTAAGTGTTCGAAGAGACGTCCTCAGTTTCGTTCGTTTCTTCAGCCTGGGTCACGCTGCCATCTGCACCCTCGTAGTTATACTTCTTTGAGTCATAGCTATCACTAGCTCTATCATCCCTTGCATAACTGCTTCTCTTGTTCCCATCTGCACTGACTTTGAAGCTTCTAAATTCGTCTGCGGCGTTTGAGAAGCCTTGGGCATGGGAGCTTTTTTCTGTGCCTTTCGCATTGGATTTGAACTCAGTGTTGAGCTGGTCGTATTCTTCTCGATCTCTTCGGGAAGAGTATCCTCGGGTTCCATAAGAATCCTTTACTATTTCTGAATTTGCGTCACTATCCCTATTGTAGTCACTCTCCTCCGTTTTTATATCAATGTCTGGGACTGGTCGTGGCAGATCTGAAAAAGAAAAGTAATAAATGATTTTGTCTCTTTATGTAGGTTTGTACAAACACACATCAATCATATTTGTAAAACTAGATGAGGTTGGCGTTTCCTATCTGACTACTCTGAGAAGATAGTCCGAAACAAACTCAGAGGTCACAGTGTCTCTTTTAAAGTCCAGATATAATCTTGTTTAGCTATCTGCCGGTGGAAGTCCTACTGTCAAAATCGGTCCAGCTTTTTCGGAGCTTACTCTGAACAAACAAACTAACATACAATTTTTTTTTAAAGCAGCGTTCTAATATGCATACTTTCTTACGCATTTATTAAAATCCTGATATTTTGAAGTTACAAACAGTCTCTTAAATTTTATTTGTGTTTGTATGTATGTGTGTGTATTTAAAGAAAATATAAATTTAATTCAAATAACTTACAGCCCGCATTCACATTGAGGATCTGGAAAAAAAAGAAACATAATGCTATTAAAAACAGAAACTTTAAAGTATCCTACGCCTTCTAAATCATCAAATAAAATTCCAAGGGACTTGAAAACTTTAGATCTTAGATTGTTCAAAATAAAAAAAACTGTATGAATGGTTAAAAACGAATAACTTTTACAGCATTAAAGAATTTACTGACGGGAGATTTAACTTTAAATGTAACCAACAATATTTGCATGCTATGATATAGAGGTAAGCGAAACATGTATGCTCTATAATGTAGGTACCTTAAAACAACTTGATATACCATGTTATATGCGAATAAATATTATTTCTATTTCATGAACTAGACATTTTTGGTGTCGTTGGCTTCTAGTGTCAAGACTCAAACTCAAATCTTGAATTACAATTAAACTACATATTTAGGTACAGGCACTATTGAATTATCAAAAAGTCGATGAATTAGTCTGAAAATTGAAGTTAGTTGCCCATTCCAAAACGTAGATCTCTATGGAGAAGAACGGGCAAGAAACTCCAAGGACGCTCTTGTAAAACGAGATATTAAAAAATCCTTGGTAACCCATTCTAACTAGATGCAGCTGAATACCAGTATTTTACATGGATAATTTCATAACGACCACAACCCAGTTACTGGGTAATACGGTACACCTTGGTAAGACTGGTTGTTAGACTTTCGGGGATCTAATGACACGTTACGACGGTCAAAGATCCACGAATTACAATCGGAACCTACGGCTTAACGAGGCATGGAGGGGTCCTGGTATGTAGAGTTGGTCACCCATCCACGGACCAACCGAGGCAAGTGTAGCTTAACCTGATCCATCAACCCGAGTAGCTGTTATTTCTTGGTTACAAGCCTGCCAAATAATCGAGAAAAAAAAGACTTTAAAATTTTTGGTGAAATAGAAAAAATAATATATAGACTTACGTAGAGGGCGAAGACCCAGAAGAGAATCTTGGAAGCTCCCATCACAGCCAAGACTGAATGTCGAAGACTGGATCGAATGATGACCACCCTACTTTCCCACAGTATTTATATACAACCAATTCTATAGGTGCTTAGAAATTGAATACATCTGGACAAATAACTGCAGTGATAAATGCAAAAGATATGATTAATTGTAAACCTTATAAAAGGGTATAGAAAACTAAATACATAATGTGTATTGATTTAAAAAATTGTATTGTCTTTGAGTAGTACTAAGTTGTGTTTCTTTGTTAAAAACTTGATCTATTGTAGAAGTTACCTTATAGAAGTTTTAGACGTAACCAGCGGGGCAACGGCGGATCCTCCTGGGAAAGGCACATGGGATATAGAGATTTAAGAAGTATCACCCAAATCTAGTGTAGAACTATGCCGTTTTGGGCATTCATTCTTTTTCAAAAGATGTAACTACGTAAAAAAAACCCTGTGTATTCGGGACTCCCGTCAGGAATAAAGTTCCTTGCGTGATGCTGTCACGCGCAAGTTAACTCAATAAATTTCGCAGCCCACCTCGAAATGGTTTGGTTACTTTTTCTTTTAGAGTACTCATTTCAGCCGAAAGACATCCACTGCTGGACATAGACCTCCCCCAAAAGAGGGGTTTTGCCATAATCGCCACGCTTGTCAGGCGGGTTGGCGATCGCAGTATGGTGGTGAAATGCATAGAGAACGCTGATGCCCATTCTCTAGTAAGTCCCTTAGTCGCCTTCTACGACACCCACGGTAAGAGATGGGATGGTGCTATTCTTTTACGCCCGGCACCACACGGAATAGAGTAGGTACTAGCAAATTGATTTTCATGAGTCGAGGAAAGATGTATATAAACTTTGGACACGCGAGGTCCCTCAGACCGCTCAATTTTTTTAGCATTATACTTATTTTATCCTGACCTCCTCTCGCCAACTCTGGGCCGGTGCATTGTTGGTATAGCCGAGCTCTGCGCCCGAGTAGGAACTGACTGCACCAATTTGAACCTAACAGTTACCTACGCCCCTATATAGACAAGGGTCGTAACGTCTTTCGGGCGTAATCGGTTATACGTAGTTTAGTGGACATGAGTAACTAGTTTCAAAACCGATTATTTTTGTAACTAGTAACTTTTGTATACAGTAGGGCGTTGGTTGGTTTTGAGTTTGTATTATGTTATGATTACGAAAATGTTACAGGTTATACGTATTATAATACTAGTTTACCTGTGTATTATGTTACCTATAATTATGAATATGTAACAGTTTAAAATTCCGAAGGGACCCTTTACTCTCGTTGTTCGAGTCGTATTACGTAACGTACCTATAATCATTTGAATAATAATCTGTTGAACGAAAAGCTTACGCGTAGGTACCTACGCCATTCGTTGTGTGCATAGAAATCTAAAAAGCAGCTTTCTTAAATCTATGGTTGTGTGTCATGTTAACTGTGAACGTACAGTCGCCAGAAGGTCAAGCTATCCCAAACTGTCAATTTTTCCCAATTGAACATAAACCTTATTCCTTTGGTATAAAGTTGAAAAACCATCAAAGAAATTTGACAGATTGGGGTAGCTTGATTTGCTGGCCTCTGTACCTACGTAAAATAATCGTTACATTTTTGTCCACAAAACTAGTTACACGCAGGCACGCAGCTTCTGAAACCGATTACGTTAAATAACGCACACTTCTACTACGATATAGTAGGTGGTTCTTCAGCGTTTCGCATTGAAGCAACGTCTTGATGGATATGCATTCGGTCCAGTCAGATGATTCGATTTTGTTTTTTCTTGACTACGGCAATACTTAAACCCTCTCGGGAGGGCGCTAGAAAACTTATCGGTAAATGATACTTTTTACTTCAACTTAGCCTATCGCAGTCCACTGCTGGACATAGGCTTCTCCCGGGCTGCGCCACAACACTCTATCCTCCGCCTTCCTCGGCCCTTGCGGACCCCAACAGTTGATGCTGATCTCTCATTGAGGCGCACGTGGAACACAACGCGCTGTCGACCCGGGCTTTGTCTTTACCGGACAGCGAGCTACCCATTACTTGCCATTTGCAGGCCCGCGCCTATGGTGGTCGGGAATCAGCCTGGATTTCCGACGCCCAAGGCATCTCCTGCGGCGACTATGGCTTTGAGGGCGCATAAACTGCCTCGCCCTTACGTGCGCCGCCTCCCTCTTCGCGAACATTACTGCTTCGCAGAAGGAGGTGACGGCTACCCATGCACTCTCGGTCCAAACCAGGGCCGGACACCCGAGATCGCCGCCGCCGATCGCCTCCACGAGGACACGGCGGTGCTCCGCCCAAGCCGGGCAGACCTCCACCGTAGCTCCGCTGTTTCCTCAGGGCTATCTTCGCAGTGGAAACACTCGGGTGTTTCCTCCCGCCTTATGCGAAACAGGAACCTCCCGAAACATCGATCGAGATGGTTAAATGTACATATCACTCTAGGGCCACTGGTCAATAGTTATTCACGCACGTCAATTGCGAGTACCAAGCACCTGAGTTTTATGAAGAACATCACCAATAACGTCATTGTGTGTCCTTCTAGTCTATTGCGTCTCTTCCCGGCGTTTTTCCCTTGGACCCTACTCATCATCAGCATCACCATTTCAGCCGAAAGACGTCCACTGCTAGACATATGCCTCCCACAAGCTCCGCCACCACGACCGGTTCTGTGACCGTAGTTATTGCTACTTAATAGTACCAAAAATGGTGCTAAAGGGATTCCATTATAGTTTTAAACTGATATAAATACTGAAGTCTTCCCTAGCCCGAAGGCAACGGACGCAACTTACGAGTTGTTGGTCGTTGGTTAGAACCAACAGGAGCTTTACTTTGTGTAAATTATTTCATCACCACTGCTCTCAAAACGGTGAAGGAAAACATCGTGAGGAAAACGGCATGTCTTAGAACCAAAAATTCGAAGACATGTGACATCTACCAACCCGCACTGGGCCCGCGTGGTGGATTACTGCCCATTCTCTTACTTAAAGAGAGGCTAGTGTCCCAGCAGTGGGAATATTATAGGGTAATCATGGTACGTAACTTAGGTATAACTTCAATTTCCGCCATTCCCTTTTAAAAGTGAAAAAAAAAACTAATAAATTAAACAAAAATAAATCTTTTGAAACAATAAAACAAAAGAGAAATTGTTTATTAGTAAATGCAAGCGCGTGCATTTATCATTAATTGTTATTCCATTTTATTATTTACACAGATGCGGTGTTAAAATACTTAAAAGTGAATTCATTAAACTATTACTACTAGTATTTATATACTATGAAGAAAAGTGACTTTAATTTATGACATGTATTTAAAGTTAACACAGGCCGGGAATCAGCCTGGGATTCCCGACGCCCAGGGCGTCTCCAGCGGTGACTAGGGCTGTGAGGGCGCATATACTGCCGCTCCCTCACGTGTGCCGTCTCCCTCTTCGCGAGCATTACTGCTTTCATAGAATGGAGGTGATGGCGACCAATGCACTCTCGCTCCGTACCATGACCTGGACTAGGGCCGGACACGAGAGATCGCCGCCGCCGATCGCCTCCATAAGGACACGGCGGTACTCCGCCCAAGCCGGGCAGACCTTCACTGTAGGCTCCACCGTGTCCTCAGGCCAATATACACAGTGGAAACACGTTATCCGAAACAGGAACCTCCCAAAACATATCTGCCTTATTGCGCCGTCTCAAATTTTCAACCTGTAAATGTTCTGATGGACTGTTTAGCACAATAATAGAAAAGCGTGATGATTTATTTTTATTTTGTTATTGAGAGGAACAGCGAACAGTTACATTATATGGACTTACAACTAGTTTAACAAAAAAGCAATTTGGTTATAAAGTAACCCACAACGCTGCCCACAAGTAGGCATAAGGTTTAAGAAAAAAGAGCTAATCGCTAGGAACATTAATAGCAGCACGTGTAGCAAATACTTAAATAAAAGTTAAATGATAAAAAAGACTAATAAGAAAGAAATTAAATAAGAAATATATAAAAATAAAGAAGAATAATTTGTTCAAAGTTAAAGCAAAAACATAACTAAATTATATGATAATCATGTAAAAGGTTATATCTGTAACTATCTGCAAAATATTCTGACCTTTTGGCTCGTCTTTTTACAATTTGCGGTAAACTAGAGGTACTAAAGAGAAGAATACAAATAGCCTGATCCACGGGCGTAGCCAGGGGGGTTCAACCCCCCCCCCCCCGGAAAGTTCAGATATTAACATTCATAGAATTAAAATAAAAACAGGCGTGCGGCATATCTCACTGATTACTAACTTACCTACATAAAAATATACAGTGTTTTGGATTTTTGGAACATATTTTTTTTATTTAGCTTATAGTTTATATTGTCCCACTGCTCGAAAAAGGACTCCCCTAATTCCTTTAAGGAGATTTTTTCTGTAGGTATGTATTTTTCACATCTTTAATATTAAATTTTTCTTTTAAAAGGGTTATTTTATGTACTTTTAGTTGTTTTATTTTCTTGAACCCTCCCCGAAACTAAAACCTGGCTACGCCCGTAGTTTTAAGGCGGAGATTTCTTGAAAACGCTCAAAATGGTGGTTTTAAACCAGTGTATCTCTTTAACCGTAAATAATTTTGAAAGCAAAAAATATATGATATTTTGAAGTATTTTTTTCCATACAGTGATGGTACTCAAAATATAATTAAACATATTAAATTGCATCAAAAAAATCATCAAACTCACCTCTTAATTATCTTTAAAACCAGTTTATCCATTCAATAACAATTATTATTATAATTAAAAATATACCATATAATTCCAAATGCCAAATTGCATCCAGTGATGGATTATTTATTATCAAATTGTTAATATCTAATTTTATACGATTTTATTTGCATTTTTACGACAATGCTTGCTCATTTATTATTCGAATTTATTACAACAGATTTTAACCCGTATCGGATTGCAGTAAGAACTATTATCGCTCATAGCGATAATACAACGAGTACATTCAAAATGACCAGGGCCGGACTAAACCACACAAAGTCACTTTAGAGTAAGGGGCGTTTGAAGTTTGACATTTTAATGTGCTCTTTAATTATACCCTACGGCCTGCGCAGAGTTATAGGGAATATGTGTGCAAAGTTTTAACCAAATCTATCTGGTAGTTTTGGCGTGATGTCGGAACATACATTCAGACAAACAGACAGACACCCATACACAAATTATAAAAAAAAATTTCGGCATTAGCATCGTTCCCTCTGATCGTTCCCAGATCTCGCAAAAATTACGGAAAAAAAAACAATGTATAGTTTTGACTTCGCTACGATTTTATTGTATGTACTCTCGTATACCACTCCAGAACTTTTCGGCCCCATCGGCCACCTGTACTGCAAGCAATGTGCCCTCCCCACTGCCACTTAAGTTTAGCAATTCTTCGGGCTATGACGGTTACCTTGGTTCTCCTGCGGATCTCTTCATTCCTGATTCGATCACGCAGGGAAACTCCAAGCATAGCTCTCTCCATTGCCCTGGTACTTCCGTAGATTAAGCTCGTTAAATAAAACAAGAAACTCTTCAACATTATATGTATTGGTAATATCATGTTGAAAGTATAAAGATTATAATTATTGAGGGGGCTATTCAAATAGCCTCCCTCATTAATATGTGTGGGTTAACACTTGGGTCATACAACGCCCTACGTGTTCAATACAACAACGCGTTTAGGGTGCTGCTGGGGCTACCACGATTCTGCAATGCTTCGACTATGTTCGCAGAAGCGCACACTGATGGGTTCCATGCTAATAAGGAAGCAGTGTGCGTCGCTGTTAAGTCGTGTTAGGTCCAGTAGCAACAGTTTGATAAGCGTGTTCGCCAACAGGTGGGACTCACCACTGCTGCGCCACTGGATATGTTTGCATACTGCACTGTGAGCAGTGGTCAGTACCTCCCGGTCCTAATGTGTGTAACTGTGTCCCTAACTGTTTTTATTACATGTGATGTTTTATTTTTGATGTCAATTCGTTTTTAAATGTGTGTGTATGTAATTATGGATTTTTATCTGAAATAAATGGTTTATATATTAATATTGCTATCAAATTGCAGAATATTTCAAATTCGACTGAAAGTTCCAAAGATCAGCGCGTTCAAACAAACAAATAAACTTGCTATTATATTAACATAGGTATTGACATTATGTACTATTTACACAGCCGTATAGATGTTAACTTTGAATAAAAGTGCATTTATAACCGTTTCTTATTGTTTACGGTAATTAATCATAAAATCATAAATGGGTGTCTTTGTAAATTACAACAACAGGTGCGGCTGCATAAAATACAGGATAAGTTTTTAACCAGTGCGCTAACTGTAAGTAACCATGAATTCAGCATATCTTTCTAGACATCCGAGCGCAGAAATTTTTCGTCTGTTATACAATTTCAGCTGTTCCATACATTTTGACCGCATAGGTTCTAGAATGATATGCTGAATTAATGGTAACAGTTGGAGCACTGGTTAAAAACTATATCCTGTATTTCAGTTTTTTCTCTGGTACTAGTTAGTCACTGATGGTGGCGCGTGAGTTGGATCTTTCGGTTCCCTACAAAATTTGTTTGAGCTGAATGGTGTTGCTTCATAGGTACGTCGTCGTACCTAGGTACTAACTTAATAATGTTTAAAAAAGTTTTCCAAAAAAAATACAATCGGTTTCCGGAAAAAGACTACAAAGTGAAAAATAACTTTAATTTCGGAAGGCGGTGACAAGAAATTAATAAAATACGTATCCTAAGTCACCGACTTCCGAAATTAGAACACAGTTGTTTTTTTTTTGGAAACCGTTTTTATTTTTCACTTTTTAAATATAGTACGGTCTACCCCACACCAATTCGAAATTTCATCATCTTTGGGGTCAAAACAATGCATATTTATGCTATAGCAGCAATCGCGGTTGATTTGCTGTTATTTTTGGAAGAGTTCCGTTGTCTGTCTCCGAAATGCATAATCAGATCTATATGAAAGTCAAAGAGTTGTACCTTCCTTCATCAGCTCAGCGTCATGAGATGATGATGACCATACTCAAATGTCTCAATAGCTTTAGAAAATATATGAAAAACATTGTTAATATCTACAAAATTTGAGGGTTGCCCTCGATTTCCCTGGGATTCCATCATCAGATCCTGATATGGTGCCAATGGGACCACCTCAGGAGTTAACTCTTTTAAATAAAAAAGAGAATTTTAAGAATCAGTCCACAAATCGGGGAGAAATCGTTGAACATACATAAAACAAAAAATACATACACTCAAACATAGAACCTCTTACTTTTATGGTCAGAGTAAGCCGGTCCTTTCACAGATACTCAGTTGGAATCAGAGAATTTTGTTCGGAAGATATGCTTTTCTCTGGGCGTTATTTCAGTAAATACATAACAACACATATAAATTAATTGTACTTTGAAATAAATGGATACGTGGCAGGTGGGATTTCTTTAAAGTAAGCCGATGGGATGCAAAGCCCCAGCTTTATGAGCTTTGCTCACTTTTGCTGACAGAGGGGGGTTAATAATTGCAAAAAAACCACTTTGGTAAAATCAAAATCAAAATATTTTATTTCAAATAAACCTGCATGGGCACTTATGAAACGTCAGAAGCTAGGTGCACGGTTCCAAATTGTCGCTTCCTATGGAGAAGAGCCGGCAAGAAACTCCACGGTTACTCTTTTAGAAATTAATTGCCTTTAGTAATGTTTTCAAATTACAGTGAGAATAGGTATGGGAGGACAGTGCAGGCCTGTCATTATGTACCAGGTACTTAGAGGAATGAAAATACAGAATAGAAAATCGTCTACAATACTTAAAAACACCATAATTTAATTACATTTAATGAAAGTATTTTAAGGAACCGCTAATTAATTTATTCATTTGTTATTTCGCTACGAATTTGTTCGTCTTAATCTATCACTAATTGAAATTAATGATTACGATTGAATCGAACACGAAATAAAGAAAAATTGCTGTGTTTTTTTCCTTTTAACATAACATCATACCTCTGTTCACCGAAGGGTTGTCTAGAGGCTTACCTTACACCCATATTTTGCCAGTTTTGTTTCAGTCTCATTTTATAGGGGCCCGGCCATGTTGCAAGACTGCATGACAACAGATGAGCCAAAAAGATCACTTGTTGGATGGAACCGGTTGGAAAACGAAAACGAGCAAGACCACATCCTTGCTAGGGAATGCAATCTCGTTCTCGCGAGATCTGGGCCTTTTTTAGCGAGATTGATCTCGGACGAAAAAAGGGCTAGATCTCGCATGTTTAACGAGATTGGCGAAAAGAATCGTGAAAATAAATGTTTATCTTATAACACTTATAATTTTTTTTTTTTCCTAATTTATTCAAATATTGTGATTATTTGCAAAAGAACACACAAAAATGCCAATCTCGCGAGATCTCGAAATTGGCGAGATCTCTAGGGTGGAGCGGGAGCATGTCAGACTTTTACTGACTAAAACTTCCACATTTGTAATAATAGTAGGAAGTAATATAGTTGGATTAGTAGGTCCCGTATGTGTTGCCGGGCGTAAAAGAATAGCACCATCCCATTTCTTCCCGTGGGTGTCGTAAAAGGCGACTAAGGGACTTACCAGAGAATGGGCAGCAGCGTTCTCTATGCATTTAACCACTATACTGCGATCGCCAACCCGCTTGCCAAGCGTGGCGATTATGGCAAAACCCCCCATCCTGGGGGAGGCCTATGTCCAGCAGTGGATGTCTTTTGGCTGAAATGATGAGTAGGATCACGCCTTGTTCTAAAAGGGTCTGCAGTAGAAGTATAGCTGGTCATCGGTCCACCAGCGGGTTTAGCATGACGCTTTGTAGTTCTACGAAGAATAGACAGCGCTTTTTCAATACAAAGTGACATTTCGTTCTACAATCTGTCATTTAGTCTTTCGTTTCTAACGATATTTGTCTAGGTCCTTATAAACATAGACTATTTCAGAAGAACATTTCGTCACAAACTGTCAAAATCACACTGACTACAAACTTTCTACTCGACGGCCACAAAGTAAATACGATTATGTACAAAATCAGGATTCGTTTAGAACGCATAACTGTGATAATTATTAGAAAAACATAGCTCCTAGAAAAACATCTTCTCCTATTAGATAGATCATTTATTTAATAGTCATATCTATTCTTCCGTCGACAAATCGGTGCTCGTGCTAAGCCTAAGGTTAGCTGTTCAGAACCATTGGATACGCTTCCGTAGCGAATTGAACATCAATCAATGTTATTTATTTAATTATTTGGATCTCCAACAGAGGCTACACAATTACATGCAAGTTTACATTAAGCAGAGACAAATACAGTGTGCGCTTCCAATTATAGGAGAACACATCATTTACTTATAATCTAGGTACATTAAGTTTGACAATTTAAAAAAAGACAAAAATATTAAAAAAAAAAAGAAAACAATATACGAAAATCATACTTAAAGGAAACAACGTTAATGACATAAGAAATCAATAATAAAAAAACCGGTCAAGTGCGAGTTGGACTCGCGCACCGAGGGTTCCGTACAAACCTGTGGGTATATATTAGGTCTTTACCTATGAAATTGCCGTTCTGCAGTACTGGCCATTTCAAATCAAAATAATTTTTGTTTGGCTAAGAATTCTAATTTCAAATTAATTTTATTTTAAAAACATGGATTTTTTTTTCTAAAAGTAGTCATTTCTTTATTGATTAGTGTTACATTTTCATCGCATTTCAATCTTTTTCGTCATCATGGATACGTTAAAAATTCGAGTAATTATGGAATATGAGTACCGTCGTGGCAGCAACGCGGCACAAGCGGCACGCAACATCAACGACGTTTACGGAGCTAACACTACAAACCAACGCACCACCTGTTATTGGTTTGCTCGCTTCCGTTCTGGAAATTTCGACCTGAAAAATGAACCTCGCGGTCGTCCGAAGACTTTGGTCGACAATGACGAATTAAAGGCGATTGTGGAAGCTGATGATACACAATCTACGGCTGAATTAGCAGCAGCTTTCGACGTTAGCGTCAAAACAATATTGGTCCATTTGCGTCAAATTGGCAAGGTAAAAAAGCTTGACAAATGGGTGCCCCACGAACTCAATGATCGCCAGCGCGAAGTACGCGTCGAGACGTGCCTTGCACTGCTCAACAGACACACAAATGAAGGAATTTTGAACCGCATTGTTACCTGCGATGAAAAATGGATTCTGTTTGATAACCGTAAGCGCTCAGCAAGTTGGTTGGATCCTGGTTCAGCACCTAAACAATGCCCTAAACGAAAACTTACCCCTAGAAAAGTGATGGTCACTGTTTGGTGGTCTAGCGCCGGTGTGATTCATCACAGCTTCTTACCAAACGGGGTGAGCATTACTGCAGATGTGTACTGTGAAGAACTGAACACAATGATGGAGAAGCTGGCGCATCTCCAACCAGCATTGGTCAATCGCTCGTCTCCGCTGCTCCTGCACGACAACGCGCGACCTCATACTGCACAGCAGACGGTCTCCAAGTTGCAAGAACTGGGGTTGGAAGCTCTCCGTCATCCGCCCTACTCACCAGACCTTGCGCCTACAGACTACTACTTTTTCCAGAATTTGGATAACTTCTTGGCGGGAAAAAAATTTAATACCCGAGAGGCAGTACAAAATGCCTTTGAAGAATTTGTTGCCTCCCGTCCAGCTGATTTCTTTAAGAAGGGCATCAATAAACTGCCACTGCGATGGCAAAGATGCATTGATTGCATGGGTGATTACTTCGATTAATACAAATAAAAAATTCATGAAAAAAATTCGTTTAAATTTTTTCATACAAAACGGCAATTTCATAGGTAAAGACCTATTAAGTAAAAGTTCAAAATTGTCAAAAATATTTTTTTTTTATATGACGAAACTAAAAATTTTCGGTTTTCGTAATTTTTCCTATATCTGTACTATAAGACGTGACTTCGTACAAAATTTCAAGATTCTAAGTTCACGGGAAGTACCCTGTAGGTTTTGATTCCCGTGCGAGTTTCGAAAATTTGCGGAATTTTGCGGCCTAAATGGCTGTATCTTTTGATTGCGTTGACTTAGAAGGTTGATTTTTCTACAGCTTCCAGGGACAGTAGAACTAAGTATCATATAGAAATTTCAGTTTGATACCTCCACGCGTTCCTGAGAAAAACGGTCTTGACAGACGGACGGACGGACGGACGGACAACAAAGTGATCTTATAAGGGTTCCGTTTTTTCCTTTAGAGGTACGGAACCCTAAAAATAATGTAAATGAACAGTTAAAAAAAAAACAACACAGGAAGGAGGAGGAGGAGGAGGTTATCACAGGAATCCTACAAACATTGTTCAAAAATCCAAAACCCGAAAATGTTGACAGACGAGCTCTATTCTTCCGACTGCTGCTTGCTGTAGGGGGCACGGCAGATCAAGTTTTAGTGTTTTTTTTTTTAATTATTATTTATTAAGTACTCCTTTTTAACATTTTTGGCCAGCACAATGGAACAATTTTATGAAAATTTGTCACTGGGTTTCAAATTAATAGGTAAAACGTTTTGAAGGGAGGAAAAATCATGTTCAAAGATTCCGTAAAATAGATCCATAGATACATAGACGCATAACAAGCCAATGACTACGTGTGGTGTTGGACGTAAAAGAATAGCACCATCCCATTTCTTCCCGTGGGTGTCGTAGAAGGCGACTAAGGGACTTACTAGAGAATGGGTAGCAGCGTTCTCTATGAATTTTACCACCATACTGCGATCGCCAACCCGCCTGCCAAGCGTGGTGATTGTGACTAAACCCCCTTTTGGGGGAGGCCTATGTCCAGCAGTGGACGACTTTCAGCCGAAATGATTCGCACTCTGTCCCCCAAGCCTTGCTTAGTTTGGGGGTCAACGCTTAACCAATATTGTGATTATCTTACATTACTTACTATTATAACTTACCTGTGTTTTATGTTAGATGCCGATTCTGTTGTACACCGAACTAAACTATAACTAAAATTCCTCACTTTTGTCTATGAGAATCTTAACGCTATTCTGCAAAAAAAATATCTCTAAATTTAAAAACAATTTTGACACAACTAAAATCAAATTTGACAATCGCGACTCGCACGTGGTATGTTTTGGCTTCGCAACGTGGTACTTGTTTGCCCTACCCCGTGATTTTTTTTGAGCCAGAAGCGCGCAGGGGCGGCAGCCTCGACGTGATATAAATGGAATTTTCACTTGCCAACCATCACCTTTTCCTTTTTGCCAATACTCACATACCGCTTTTAAATTTATCTAAGGTCACACTATTCTAAACTCCCTGCTAAGAATAAGCAAGCTGAAGTGGCAATGGGCCGGCCATATTAGCCGTAGAACCGATCACCGTCGAGGTAAACGTAAGGTAGGATCCTCAGGCTAGGTGGAGCGACGAGCTTCGCAGCGTGGCTGGTAGCATCTGGATGAGAGACGCCGATAATCGAGCTGAAGAGCGTGGGGAGCCCATGTCCGGCAATAACGACCAGTGATGGCCAAGTGGTACGAGTTGTAGGTCGTGGGTTCGAACCCACACAGGTGCTTTCATCATCATCAGCCTATAATGTTCCCAATGCTGGGACACAGGCCACCTCTCTGTGAGAGGGATTGAGCCGTAATCCACCACGCGGGCCCAGTGCTGGTTGGTAGATGTCACATGTCTTCGAATTTTTTGTTCTAGGACATGCCGGTTTCCTCACGATGTTTTCCTTCAGCGTTTTGAGAGCAGTGGTGATGAAATAATTTACACAAAGTAAAGCGCCGGTCTGGGTTCGAACCTACGTACAACTCGTAAGTCGCGGCCGTTACCACTTGGCCACCACTGCTCACTTTACTTTGTGTAAATAATTTCATTACCACTGCTCTCAAAACGGTGAAGGAAAACATCGTGCGGAAACCAAGGCCACTGAGCTACTTCAAAATCAAAAGTCATTTATTCAAACTAGACTGAGACTTTGTAGGCAACATGTTGGCCAAAACTAACAATTTAGACATCAGCGAGTCTAAATATAAGAAATGTTTAAAAGATTTAATTTAATTTAAGTATCTCTAAATGTTTTATTTTCATATTTTTAGGGTTCCGTACCTCTAAAGGAAAAAACGGAACCCTCATAAGATCACTTTGTTGTCCGTCCGTCCGTCCGTCCGTCCGTCCGTCTGTCAAGACCGTTTTTCTCAGGAACGCGTGGAGGTATCAAACTGAAATTTCTATATGATACTTAGTTCTACTGTCCCTGGAAGCTGTAGAAAAATCAACTTTCTAAGTCAACGCAATCAAAAGATACAGCCATTTAGGCCGCAAAATTCCGCAAATTTTCGAAACTCGCACGGGAATCAAAACCTACAGGGTACTTCCCGTGAACTTAGAATCTTGAAATTTTGTACGAAGTCACGTCTTATAGTACAGATATAGGAAAAATTACGAAAACCGAAAATTTTTAGTTTCGTCATATAAAAAAAAATATTTTTGACAATTTTGAACTTTTACTTATATACCCACAGGTTTGTACGGAACCCTCGGTGCGCGAGTCCAACTCGCACTTGACCGGTTTTTTACTCTATTGTGCATGCTGTGGTCTCCTTTATGTGAAGGAGTACACCTACTTAAATACCTGTTGTTGCCTTCTATTAATGTCATGCCCGCTGGTGCTATAACTGGGAAGAAGAAGTGGCGCAACAAACTTCACAGCGGCTATTATTACTGCTCCAAACAGACCACCCCTAACAAATATGACTTTACTTTATTTCATAACTAGCTGTCCTGACAGACGTTGTCCTGTCCATCCAAAAGTCATTCATACAAAATCCATACCCTACCTACCCTACCTACTCTACCTACGCTACCCTACCTACCTTTACTACCCTACCCTACACTATCCTACCCTACCTACCTTTACTACCCTACCCTACACTACCCTACCCTACACTATCCTACCCTACACTACCCTACCCTACACTGTCCTACCCTACTCTACACTATCCTACCCTACCTACCTACTCCACCTACGCTACCCTGCCCTACCTACCCTACACTACTCTACCCTACACTACTCTACCCTACACTATCCTACCCTACACTATCCTACCCTACCTACCTACCCTACTCCACACTATCCTACCTACCCTACCTACACTACCCTACCTAATACTGGGATAAAAAGTATCCTATATCCGTCTCCTGGTTCTAAGCTACCTCCCCACCAATTTTCAGCCAAATCGGTTCAGCCGTTCTTCGACTTTCTTTTATATATTTAGATTTGAATCCCATTGTATGATGACTATTTGATGAAAAAATAAGAAAATATTTTTCAAACCTTCTTTAAATTCGTATTGTAAGTACTGCATCGCTATCTATACCTGCGGGGGTGTGCAGATTGACAGCTCACATTGAACTCTAATAGACTTCGCGCAACTAGATTTATATCAATTTGGCCCCTAATACTTTAATACGGGGAGGAGAATGGGGATGTTTGCGTTGGGATTTTCTTTTTATGTTTTTTTAGGCTTACGTGCGTCTATATGATAAATACATTTTCAATTAAAAAAAAAAACAACCGACTTCACTCTCTCACTTGTTGTTGTTGAATGTTTTTTTTTAAGTTTTTTTTTTCACTTTTTAGTTCTAATACCTACCCCACACCAATTCGAAATTTCATCATCCTTGGGGTGAAAACAATGCATATTTATGATGGCAGATGGTAGCAATCGCGGTTGATTTGCTGTAATTTTTTGAAGAGTTCCGTTGTCTGTCTTCGAAATGCATCGTCAGATATGAAATTTAAATGGGACCATTTCGAAATAAACCCCTTTCGAACAAAAAAAGAATTTTACAAATCCGTCTATACACTGTGACATTTTAGTCGTCTAACAAAGGTGGTCCACTTAATGTATCCGACATAAAATACCTCAAGGCGCGACTAAAAAATTTACCATAAATTACCATTCATAAAGATAGTAGGTACAAAGAATGATAAATAACGCTTTAGAATTAAGAAATACCCTGTTAATAATGTTTACGTATCAAGAAGATACCTTCATTCATTCCATCTCTATATCAGGGTGTTTCAAACTATGTCATGCATCTTAGTGAATTATATGTTGTTTGTTTTTTTTTTTTTTTAATGTATTATAGTCATTGGATACATGAAGTGGGGTGTCATTGTAAGACGACTAAAATGTCACGGTGTATGTGACGACCCGTTACCACTGTCAAAGATACACGAATGACAGCGGGGACCAACAGCTTAACCTAAGTAATTGTTTGCCATGTGTGTTTTTATTAAAAAAAAATATTTGTACTTATTATTTAAGCGTGTATTATTTACAGTGATCGGAATAGGCTCACTATATTTGCCTAAACTTCGGAGGATAGAGAGAGAAAGTGGAGACTTTCTTACGACTATAATTTTTTTTCCCGGGATCAGAGAAAAATCTTCAGTAAGTTGAAAATAAGCTTTATTCAAGATGTGTAAAGGCTATTTTTAACTAAACTTGGAATTACCAATATTTCGGGATTTTCACGTAAAATCCCGAAAGAAATAATCTAACTTTAAAACCGTAAATATAATTCGAATACATGAATTTATTTCGTGATTTTACGTGCAAATCCCGTCGTAAGGAGGTCTCCACTTTTT
This sequence comes from Polymixis flavicincta, assembly GCA_949987655.1. Taxonomy (NCBI): domain Eukaryota; kingdom Metazoa; phylum Arthropoda; class Insecta; order Lepidoptera; family Noctuidae; genus Polymixis; species Polymixis flavicincta. Next base: position 8,539,102 of record OX465200.1, read on the forward strand.
GTCTCTGTTCTCCGAAGTTTAGGCAAATATAATCAGCCTATTCCGATCACTGATTATTTATTTCACAAGTTCAACTTATATTTAGTTATTTTATACCTACCGACCTTTCTTGTTGTTGTTTAAGTTAGTTGTATATTAGTTGAAACTTGTAAATGGCCTTCAGTTTCATTTTGTTTAATAACATTGTTTATGTTAACTGTAAGTTTCCCGAATAAAAATAAATACGTTCCGAGGCACGGAGCAAGCCCGTACGGTTATTATTACTTTGATAGAAGATATTTTAAATATCTAAAAGCGTACAGCTTCATAAATATTTATTCAGGAGACATCAGTCTTGTATGCACAGATATAGGTAGGTACTACAACACTTATTACCAATTAAAGGTATTGATTCATTCCCAAAGGGAATCGATCGCAGTCTTGTTTAAGGGGAACTAGTCGCGGGCTTGAACTCACTGGTGGGCCTGGCCAAAAAGCACGCTGCCTCACCAGGCTTCGTGTCCGACAGAGTTTAGTATCAGTGATGAGCAGTTAGACGCTATTCTATACGCACAACGTTATTGATTGAGATGCAGGATCATTGTAGTGACACAGCCGGGTAAAAAATTAAGAAAGATCGGGTTTTATGAAAAAATCACTGCCTAAATCAATGACCAATAAAGTAAATTGAACTTTTCGATATTTGAGCTTTGTCGGTACCGACTTGGTTTTGGAGATTTTATACTTCTTTCATTACTTAAACACGCCCAAAGTTAGGTTAAATTAGCAAGAAAAACGAATCCTTGTTGGCTCCTAACTTTTTAATGGCTTTTTATTTTAGTATTCTGTTTCCGTACATCCAATATTAACGATGACACAAAACCATACCATGTTTAATTTTTGATGTACATTGTCGTACAGTGGAGTATTACACTCCCGAAGTTTGTATGGGAAAAATGTGGACTAGATTCACCTTTAAAAAAAAAAGTGTACAAAATAAATATTTATTCTTATAAAAACAATTTCCCAGGTCGGACAAAGTGTTATAAGTACGGTTTTTCATGTGGCATATCTCAGTAGCAACCTGGAAACGGGCATAGCAGTGGTGGCCCAGTGGTAACTGGGTGCGACTTACGAGTTGTAGGTCGTAGGTTCGAACCCAGACAGGCGCTTTACTTTATGTGAATTATTTCATCACCACTGCTCTCGAAACGGGGAAGCATAACATCGTGAGGACACCGGCATGTCCTAGAACCAAAAATTCGAAGACATGGTGACATCTACCAACACGCACTGAGCTCGTGTGGTGGCTTACAGCCCACTCCCTCTCACAGAGGGGAGGCCTGTGTCCCAGCAGTGGGAACATTATAGAAGAATTGCCAAACTTAAGTGGCAGTGGGCAGGGCACATTGCTCGCAGAACAGATGGCCGATGGGGCCGAAAGGTTCTGGAGTGGCGACCGCGTACTGGAAGACGTATAGTGGGAAGGCCTCCCACAACGTGGACCGATGACCTTGTGAAGACCGCGGGAATCCGCTGGATGTGGGAAGCACAAGACCGGTTGAAGTGGAGGAGCCGGAGAGAGGCCTATATCCAGCAGGTGATGATGAATGAACCCAGAAACTGGATTCGTGCTCGGTTGACGGTAAAAGGTTCGCCCTTATTACATGGGACTCAAACATAATTGGCGAATTACTTTTTGCTTTAACCTACCTAATTTGTATGATGTGTTAGCAATAGGTATTAGTTTTTGGGTTCATAAATTGAAATAAAATGTTAATACTTAACTACTTATTATGTTATACCCTACGGTGCTTTTTTTTTAAGATGCCACGGTATCTCTTTCGAACAACCCGCACCCCTATCAGGCATCGGCCCTTGCGGACCCCACCAGTTGGTGCTGACATCTCTTTGAGGCCTGCGTGGAACACAACGCGCCGTCGACCGGGGCTTGGTCCTTACTGGACAGCGCGCTACCCATTACTTGCCGTCCGCAACCCGGCTCCTACGGTGACCGGGAATCAGCCTGGAATTCCCGACGCCCAGGGCGTCTCCTGCGGCGACTCGGGCCGCGATGGCGCATTTACTGCCTCTCCCTCACGCGCTGCCTCTCCCTACTTTGCTTTAGAATATAATAAAACAATGAAAGTCAAATGAAATAAATTGTTAAAAATATCTCACCTTTTCGATTGAACCTCAAAGAATTCCCATTTCGCTTAGCTAAAAATATTATTAACCCTCTAAATTACTCTAAAATGATGAATGCGAATCTTTTATTGAACCTTAATAATTCCTATTTTAGGGTCTTCAAAATACTAAATTGCCAAGTAACTGCCACTAACTTGGATTTAGTACTCGAGCTACTGCGGCGGCACTAAAAAGGTTCATGAATTTAAATACGAGTTCATCATTAACTTTTTAGATAATCAGAGAAATATAAAAAGCAAACATTATTTTAAAAGTAAGTAGCCATCAAGACTTATCGCCATAGCGAGTAGTCTATTTTTAGAATTTATTAAAACCTACTCATAAATAAAAAAAGTAAAAAAAAAATGTTATTGTCAAAACTCTTTTACAACAATGTCAATTTTATTTTTAATTTATTTCTTTAGAAGAACAAACAATTACCTTACACATGAAATTTATTTTACAAATAAATGGAACGTTCTCCACAGATAAACAAAAACCGAAAATGAAAATAACACAAAGTAAAAGTCTGGCAGAATAGAAATAACGTGAACTACAATTCAAAAACTTCTTAATTTTTAACCTTGCTCCAAAAAACCAAATTAAACGAAAACCAGTTTCAAACCAACGGGGTTTTCACCTACAGGAGTTTATACCTGTTCTATATAAGAACACACAACGTAATTTCCATCACTTAAAAATATATACACCAATCTTTATTGACCCTTGAAAGTCCACGTGTTGTATTTCCCCAGCCTCCTCGATCATTAGCATAAGATTTCCATTTAGTGGAGTATATATAGATTCCTCAGCTATCCTGGGACATCAGTTGGCTTCAGGAGCTCCTTCCAAGATGTACGGAACAACAGTTGTTACAGTAATCTTCTCCATCAGTTGTGTGTTGGCAAATAATAACGATGTTAAGGTGAGTTTAATTAAGAAAGCAGTTTGACTCATCATTCTCCTGTTTTTAACCAACTTCCAAAAAAGGAGGAGGCTATATGTTCCACCGAACGTATTTTTTTTTTAAATGTATGTTCCTCGATTTCTCCCCCATTTGTGGACCGATTCTCAAAATTATTTTTTTATTTGAAAGAGTATACTCCTAAAGTGGTCCCATTGGCACCAAGTCAGGATCTGATAATGGAATCCCAGGGAAATCGAGGGCAACCCTCAAATCTTATAGGTATTAACAATGTTTTTCCTATGTTTTCTAATGCTATTGAGACATTTGCGTATGGTCATCATCATCTCATGACGCTGAGCTGATGATGGAAGGTACAACTTTTTAACTTAGGAGTTAGGTGCAGATTCGGGCATAACTCCGTCATATATAGACCGATTTGCAATTTTTTTTTTTTAGAAACGGCGTTTATTCCGAAATGGTCCCATTAAAATTCATATAGATCTGATGATGCGTTTCGGAGACAAAAAATGACAGCAAATCAACCGCGATTGCTGCTATCGCATAAATATGCATTGTTTTGACCCCAAGGATGATGAATTGGTGTGGAGTGGGTACTTTAACTATAAAAACAAAAATAAAAACTTAAAAAAAAAAAACAACCGACGCCCAAAAAACACTCGAAAGTGAAATTGAAGAATTGAAGTGAATTACTTTAATTTCGGAAGGCGGTGACAAGAAATTAATAAAATACATGTCCCAAGTCCAAGTCTTCCGAAATTAAAGTTATTTTTCACTTTCGAGTGTTTTTTGGAAGTCAGTTGTATTTTTTTTTTTGGAAAAAAAATGTTTATAGCTATCTATTTGTGGTCTGCGAAACATGTCTTTCTCTTCCACCCATCTCTATTAGTCGTCATCTCCGTAGTCACACCCTTTCTAACCATATCATCATTCACACAGTCCATCCATCGTTTCTTTGCTCTCCCCCTACTCATAAAGCCATCGACATTCATACTCAAAACTTTCTTCACGACATTTTCCTCATTCCTCCGTATCACATGCCCATGATAACCGAATTCCACACAACTTTTCAGTTACCGGTGCTTCTTTCAGGCTTCCTCTTATGTACTCATTTCTTATTCAATCCATTCGTGTAACACCACACATTCCTCCATCTCAGCTTGCAATTGCCTTTCATTCATCCCTTTTGTGGCCCAACATTCTGACCCATTTGACACAAAGATTATTTTTTTTATTTTTTCAAAAATTGTTTCTGTTCTGTTCGCTTATTGAGCCAAAAAAATCAATCTTATTTCAAGGCGATAAGACTCAATTTTAAATGTACAAAGTAATGTTAGGGTCAACACGATTTCCTTAATAAGGACAGCTTTAAAAAAAAATGATCAATGTATTTTGCTTTTAACTCGATACTCTAATTCAAATTCAAATTCACATTGTAGAATTGTAATCGACATTTGTTTTTATTTCGAACAACAAAACAGAATTTGGATTTAGAATGACAACCGTCTTTTGTTTTAGTCAAGGACGTAAAAAATTCGCGGCGGTATTTTGTCTCGCAATGGACTTTGAACTCTCGGTGTCGAACCAAGGATTGAAAACCCAATGGAGTGCACCTTAGCCCGTCGAAAATAAGCTGGTCAATTTTCAGCTCTCGGCGTTATGCATTGCGTTGAAGGTCCCTAAGTTATTTTATTTTTCCCATAGGATGGTGGAGCCGACAGAGGGGCACACAGCGACCGGGGAGGCATGTGGTTCGGTCCCAGGATAGGCAAGCGATCTCTGAGACTGGCTACTGAGGACAACAGGTACCTATGGAAATGTTCAATTTTATTTAATCAACATTTTATTTAATCGACTAGTGCCGTAAAAATGCATATAAATTAGACATTTTCAAATTTCGCGCGTAATTTGACTAAAACGCTGGACTGGACGCCATATTGCTCTATGGGTACCTATGACGTTAGTTTTCTGTATAAACAAATGCGCTGATATTTAAAATATGATTTAAAAAATAGTAATTATTCTACTTATCGTTGGTTTGCTGTTCCTGAATGCAAAATAATAATTAATCAAAAATTACGTTGGTTCAATTATTTTTTTGTTCATTTGACACGCCCGCCGTATGACGTAATAAAATGGCGGCTGTTGTTCAAAAACAGATTATATAAACTGAAATCTTTGAATTGAATTTTTAAATTTATTTTGTAATTTCATGAACTAAAACTAACATTTTCCGACTGCATTTTGTCTAAGGTATCTCAATAATAATATTTCTAGATTATTTCTCATATAGAGTAAAATACATTATTCTGTCAAACGCCCGCGTTTTTACTTCGTTTTCGCTTAGCGTTCTTTCCGATTTTTTTCTCTCTTTAACCTTCTTCTAAAATTGGTGTATCACAAGCAATTTTTTTGTTGAATTATACTGGTAGTTTCAGAGATTACCTCGTACATACAAACTAACAATTTTTTTTTTAACACTCTTTAGTATAATTTAAATTGAAGAAATCTCCATGCCTTTGTCAACTCGTATAAATAGTGCGAAGTAGAAACGTGCGCGAGACAAAATGTACGTAATTTTTTAATCAATAAATTATCTTCCCAGACAAGCATTCTTCAAGCTATTAGAAGCTGCGGACGCGGTGAAATACTACTATGATCAGTTACCTTATGAGATGCAAGCCGATGAGCCTGAAACTAGAGGTAAGTAAGCCACTATCAGCAAATCAAATCAAAAGTCATTTATTCAAACTATAGCTTGACCCTTACCGCTGTACCGCGCCATAGGTATGCACGGCGCGGCGGGGGAGCAGAGCAGGCCGCTGATTCGTCAGTGCAGGCCGCTAATTCGTCAGGGCAAGCCGCTCATTCGTCACTACTCACAGCGTCCCATCCCCCGCCTCGCCGCGCATACCTAAGGCGCGGTACAGCGGTTTCGGTCAGGCGGCTGAGGGTCAGCACTTTTTGAACGTCAAAATTACTTATGACAGTCCACTGTCACTCTGGGAGACTGTCATAAGTCTAGGAAGTGGTGAAAGAGCAGGCAAGCCGGGGTTCGCCTGCCCTTCACCACTTCCTAGTGCTTTACCTGCAGGCTTAGCACGAGCACCGATTTGTCGACGGAAGAATAGACATGACTATTAACTAAATGATGTACAATCAGAGAAGAAAGCTATGTTTTCCTATTAATTATCACAGTTATTCGTTCTAAGCGAATCATGATTTTGTAGATAATCGTGTTTAGTTTGTGGCCGTCGAGTAGAAAAAGTTTGTTGTCGGTGTGATTATGCCAGTTTGGGAAGAAATATTCTTCTGAACTAGTCTACATTTATAAGGACTGGACAAAGATCGTTACAAAACGAAAGACAAAATGGCAGATTGTTGCGCTGTCAAAAATGGAGAAACGAAATGTCACTTTGCACTGAAAAAGCTCTGTATATTCTTCGTAGAAATAGATACGTCATGCTAAGCCTGCTGGGAAGAAGAATTGGCGCAACGAACTCCCCAGCAGAAATCCTCTGAACAGAGCAGTGGTTGGCTTGTGGTATCGGCCCGGACTTACGAGAAAGTTCGAACCCAGCCAGACACTTTACTCTGTGTATTTCATTTCATCACCACTGCTCTCGGTAAAGAAAAACATCGTGAGGAATGTCCGGCATGTCCTAGAACCTAAAAATTCGAAGACATGTGACATCTACCAACCCGCATTGGACCCAAGAGGTGGATTATAGCCCACTCCCTCTCACAGAGAGGAACCCTGTGTCCCAGCATTGGGAACATTATAGGCTACAATTGATTACGTCGAAAGCTTTGTTAAGGCGGGGATAGATGATTTTTAAGGAGTTTAAATTGAAGATCACGTCTAAACGGCTTGTCTCGTGTATTTGGAAAAAATATATGTTAAACTAGACAAATTTCTTCGTCATGTGATATGTGAATATTTTAAATAATATTTTTATAACATAATGTAATTAATTGGTAAAGTAATGTCTATCGCGGACATAAAAATGATAATCACGCAAAAGCTATCGGGTGTATTTCCATGAAACTTTCACCATCTAAAAGACAATTTAATCACCCACAGTTTTTCTTTGAATTGTGTTTGATAAATCAAGATGGGTTATATGTTTTTCGAAAAACTTGATGCGGGTTGAGGCGGAGTCTCTTGCGCGCGACGGGCGGCAGTGCATCGCTGTAGGTAGCTGTCATCTATTGTCGCCTTAAAGGGGAATTTAGTAGCGGGCTCGAACTCACTGGTGGGCCTAGCTAAAAAGCACGCTGTCTCACCAGGCTTTGTGTCCGACAGAGGTAGTACCCGTGATGAGCAGTAAGAGGCTAGTCTACACGCATAACATTATTGAGTGAGATGCAGTTTCAGTTATAATCAAACAGGCGCGTAAAAAATTAAGAAAAGTCCTTCGGAAGATCAGTTTTTATGAAAAAAGCTTTATGCAGTGCTTTTTTCATAAAAACTGTCAATGACCAATAAAGTTTATTGAACTTTTCGATATTTGAGCTTTGTCGGTACCGTCTTGCTTTTGGAGATTTTACACTTCTTTTATTACCTACTTAAACACGCCCAAAATTAGGTCAAATTAGCAACAAAAACGAATCTTTGTTAGCTTATAACTTTTTAATGGCTTTTTGTTTTAGTATTTTGTTTCCGTACAGACAATATTAATACTGAGAAAAAAACTATACCATGTTTCATTTTTGATGTACATTGTCGAGCAGTAGAGTAATACACTCCCGAAGTTTGTATGGAAAAAATGTCGACAAGACCTACCTTAAAACGGCTACGTAAGTAAGAGTTCGACAATGACCTTAAAATATTTGATGTCACTCCTTTGATTCATTCGTTCACTATTCAGTCCGTAGACGCTTTGACACTTCCTGTCAAGTGTCAAAGCAAAGCGCCACGGAATGAATAGTGAACGAATGAATACCCGGACCTGATGTCTCAGTGCTGCCAGAAAACCCTCATTGGTCGTTTCCTATGGAGAAAAGCCGGGAAGAAATTCCACGGTTACTTTAAAAAAAATATGGCGTAAATTATAATGTTTTCAAATATAGGTATGGGAGGACAGTGTAGGCCTTACAACAAGTACAAGTATTGTTTGTTTATCTACCATTTCTTATCCACAGTCACGAAGAAGGTCATCTTCACCCCCAAGCTGGGTCGCAGCCTGGCATACGAAGACAAAGCCTTTGAGAACGTTGAGTTCACCCCCAGGCTTGGCAGACGTCTGGCTGACGACATGCCGGCCACACCCGCTGACCAGGAGATGTAAGTAATATATTAATAACTAGCTGACCTGCAGGCTTAGACAACTTTTGACTTTTCAGTAGACATTATCCAGCTCTACAACTTTTCTCTAGAACTCAATCATGTATCTCTCATTGTTAAGGCAGCGTTCGTTAGAAACGTTTTCGTTCGAACGTTTTTTCTCCGACTTACTTTGCAATTCCGACTACCACGAAAAACCCTTTTCATGAAAAAATGTCTACTGCTTTGCAATACAAAGGAAAATTATTTGATTTTGTTACTTTTTACAAATATGCATAATTTTTGTTATAATAAATTAAAAATGCGACCGATTAAAGCCTGCACGGCTACATCAGCCCGCACTCTCCGTCCTTGGCGTGTATACAAGCCTTAAAGGGCAGACACTTGATTCACGTGTTCTTTGTTAAAGTCAGCACTTGCACTACAGTTTAAGTTCACTTACACTGCACTAAACAAGGAGTTGGATCGCCTCGACATTCACGTGATGATGAAGTCTGTGTTCATGAGCTTCTGCATATTTTTGTATATGCTTATGCATATACAGGGTGTAACAGAAACCATATTGCTATCCTTAAGCCCTAAAGATAGCAGCTGGTATAGAATCATTATACATAGTTTTCGCTCAAAATAAAATACTCTTAGAATTGATACCAAATTTTCGGTTTTATATGTTTATTAAATTCAAATCATAACAAACGTGTCACCGCACTACGTAGGTCAATAACATTCCACGTTACTTGCCAATATCACGATAAAGCTATTCCGAGTGATGTTTTAATTTATATTTGAAAAGTTCACTTTCTGATATCATTGTATAAAAATTCTCATAACTTCCGAACATGTACAGATAGGATTAAAAAACCCTTCCAATATCCTTTTATATCATCCAAAGAAGCCGTGCCCTTAGTTTGTATATACCCTTTTCGTTACACGTTGTATATGTGGGTAAGATGTAGCTGAACACTATTTTTTAGGAAGCTCAACGACCGCCTTTCAATTCGCGTGTGCCTTAAAATCTGTGCTAAATAAATTTGTTTTCTTTATTTCTTCCACAACGCACGTAAAATAACCTTTTTACCTCTGTAAAATAACCCTTATTTCGTCTTTTTCCAAAGGTACCGCCCCGACCCAGAGCAGATTGACAGCAGGACAAAGTACTTCTCACCTCGCCTCGGCAGAAACATGAATTTTTCACCACGACTTGGCAGGGAACTTGCCTATGGTAAGGATTAGTGATGTACCTTCTAGTCGCCGACTAGTCGGCCATATTTTTAGTCGGAGATTAGTCGGCGACTATTTTTTACTCGTATTAATATGCTTAAAAAATTTAAAGATGGTGGTTGAAATGAAATTGAAATCATTACTATTTTTATTTTTATTATAGAATCTTTATAGTTTACTTTCAGTGCAATCTAGAAAAGGATAGAAAAATAGGATAGGAAGAAACGCCGGCTCACACGTAAACAATGATAGAATAAATGCAAAGTAAAGAAAACATGTCCTGACAATTCCGCCTGGTCGCCGGGCGCCGCGCGCTGGCACCTACGAACCTAAAGCGTAGTCACGAGTTTTTGGCGGGAACGCGTTGGAACATGTCGCACGGATTTTCATTTTCATGAAATTTCGTGAAATAGCGAATTAAATTGTATAATTTCGGTAGTGAATTATGCAATTTAGTTACGTGTGAGTGCACAAGTGTAGTGAAGGTGAAAATAAGTGACTAACGTGGAGTTTTCGTGTTCCCCATAAAAAACTTCTAATACGTTGTTGTAAATTTACTACCACTTTACAATAACTTTGACTTGACAGACTATGACATTTTTGTAACTTCGTGCCTATAACGAGCCATCTACTTGATCGAAAATTTAAAAATTACTTGACACTGGCTAGATGCACAAAAAAAAAAAGCGTAGTCACGAACTTTACCGATGTCACCGGAACTCAACCGAAAGCAATGAAGGGCTTAGCCGACTACTCTAGTCGACCACTTTGAAGCCGATTAGTCGGCTAGTCGGCCAAATTCATAGTGGGCCCATCTCTAGTAAGGATCGATTAACTATCAAAGATTTTAGTACATTATTAGGTAGCTCTTTGTGAAGGAGGGGCTCGTGGATAAGTTATAACTGCCGCACTGGTGATCGATTAGGTTAAGCTGCACTTGCCGCGGTCGGTCCGTGGATGGGTGACCATCGTAATATACCGAGACCCCTCCGTTCCCCGGAAACACGTTAAGCTGTTGGTTCCGTCTGTCATTCTTGTATCTTTGACAGTCGTTACAGGTTAGAAGGCAGAATGGCTGACAACCAGTGTTACCAAGGGGTATCGCATTACCAAGTAACTGGGTTGTGGAGGTCAGATAGGCAGTCGCTCCATGTAAAATACTGCATCCGGTTAGACTGGAAGCTGACCCCAAAATAGTTGGGAAAAGACAGGAAGATGTCAGTCAATCCCGTTTTCAACCTCGCTGACTGTTTTCCCTTTATTTTATATTTTTATTATCTCTCTTTTCTCTGACAGAGCTGACATTTAATCTTTAAATAAAAAACAATTTAATTTTCTTTTTCAGAAATGCTACCCAGCAAAATCAGGGTCGTAAGGAGCACTAACAAAACGCAATCGACATAAAACGGGACAACAACTAAACGCAAATCTAGCATAACCTCAAAATTAATTAAATTTTTATAAAAGTGTTATTTTGGACGAAATAATGTACTGTTTTATATTTAAGTAATTTTAATAATAGTATTTAATGTGGAAATAAAGGATTTCAGCTATTAAATTGTTAATTGTATTATTTACAAAAATCTCTCTTCAATTTATTTGCGTCAATGCAACATGTCTTATTCTTCCACACTTCTCTATTAGTCGTCATCTCCGTATTCACACCCTTTCTAACCATTTCATCATTCACACAGTCCATCCATCGTTTCTTTTGGTCTTACCCTCCTCATATAGCCTTCCAAAAATACTCAAATCTTTCCTCACGATATTTTATGATGGGGCTTGTGGCTAAATAACAATAGCTGCACGGGTCGATCGGCCAGGTTAAGCTACGCTTGCCGCGGTTGGTCCGTGGATGGGTGACCATCTTTACATACCAAGGCCCCTCCGTGCCTCGGAAAGCACGTTAAGCCGTTGGTCCCCTGTCATTTGTGGATCTTTGACAGTCGTTAGGGGTCGTCGGAATCCCGAAAGTCTGACAATCAGTCTTGCTAAGGGGTATCGTATTACCCAGTAACTGGGTTGTGGAGGTCAGATAGGCAGTCGCTCCATGTAAAATACTGGTATTCAGCTGCATCCGGTTAGACTGGAAGCCGACCCCAACATAGTTGGGAAAAGGCTAGGCAGATGGTGATTTTATGATGGGGGTCTAAAAACACGTGCTGATTCATTGTTACAGACTGCTCGTCGATGTCCCTCCCTTAAACAACTTGTAACATACTTAAGGCGACACTTGTTCGCGGGCTCGAACTCACTGGTGGGCCTGGCTAAAAATCACGTTGTCTCACCAGGCTTCGTATCCGACAGAGATAGTATCAGTGGTGAGCAGTTAGACGCTAGTCTACATGCACAACGTTATTGAGTGAGATGCAGGATCATTTTTGGAAAAAAAATCGCGAGAAAATTAAGAAAAGTCCTTCAGAAGATCGGGTTTTCTGAAAAAACCACTGCATAAATCAATGACGAATAAAGTTTATTGAATTGGTTGTTAATTGACCTTTGTCGGTAACGTCTTGGTTTTCGAGATTTTACACTCCTTTTATTACTTAAACACGCTCAAAGTTAGGTTAAATTAGCAAGAAAAACGAATCTTTGTTGGCTCATAACTTTTTAATGGCTTTTTATTTTAGTATTCTGTTTCCGTACAGACAATAATAATAACGAGACAAAACCATACCATGTTTAATTTTTGATGTACATAGTCAAACAGTGGAGTAAAACCCTCCCGAAGTTTGCATGGAAAAAATGTGGACAAGTGTCACCTTAACCAAGACCTCATACATGATGTATGAGGTCTTGGTTAAATATGAAAGCTTTTTTAAAGCTAACCGTTATTACTACGAAAAACGTGTTGACCCAGACTGTACTTTATGCATTTAAAATTGAGTCTTATTTCGTTGCCATAACGTTTCATTTTCTCTGGCTCAATCAGTGGAAGGTATGGCGCAAAATAGGTACATAAATTTTGAAAAAAATAAAATACCTATCTTAATAGTTACAGAAATCGATTTAGTTGTCAATTAGAAACAAACGACTCGGTCTCGCGTTTATTATGTTACACCTTGTATATTCTGTATGTTTATAACGTTGCAAAAAGTCTTGCTGTATTTACATGTTATCTGAAGAATTTTGATCCGACTCGTAAAAACAGTGTTTTATGTAACTTTGTTAGTGCTAACCTGTGAATGCTGATGTGATTTACACATATTGCAGCTTCCTACAATTTTCTCTATGAGCACCCTAATTGCGCAAATCATTATAAATCAGAACATTATGTACGATAACATCTTCATATGTTCGAAAAAATTGTCTGCAAAACAATTGTTTTTCTGTCTCTTTTTTCTGACATTCTGTCACTATGTCATTATCATCATTTCAGCCGAAAGACGTCCACTGCTGGACATAGGCCTCCCTCAAAAGGGGGGTTTTGCCATAATCGCCACGCATGGCAGGCGGGTTGGCGATCGCAGTATGGTGGTAAAATGCATAGAGAACGCTGCTGCCCATTCTCTGGTAAGTCCGTTAGTCGCCTTCTACGACACCCACGGGAAGAAATGGGATAGTGCTATTCTTTTACGTCTGGCACCACACGGAACTGTCACTACGACCAGAGTCGATTAATCGAATGAACCTCAAAATCTGCACTAGCCCCTGACGCCTCATATTTCTTGGTGCTACAGAGACCATTGCATATGAAGGAGTAGACGGCGGCGCTGTAATGGTAGAGAAGAAGTGTCTTCAAGATAGGGAAGGATTGCGAGCCGTACCGGTTAAACATCCTGCGGGCTTAGCATGACGCTTTGTATTTCTACGAAGAATAGACAGCGCTTTTTCAATACAAAGTAGCATTTCGTTCCTACATTTTTGATATCGCACCGTAAATATCCTTCTATGGGCACGCCACGATTGCGGCGGTAAGTCCCCTCTTTGAGGAGTGGTTTGAGAGGCGGCATGGCGTCCTCACCTTCCGCCTGACGCAGGTCCTCACCGGACACGGTTGTTTCGGGAGGTTCCTGTTTCGGATAGGGCGGGAGGAAACGCCCGGGTGTTTCCACTGCGAAGATCGCCCTGAGGACACGGTGGAGCACACGGTGGCGGTCTGCCCTGCTTGGGCGGAGCACCGCCGTGTCCTCGTGGAGGCGATCGGCGGCGGCTATCTCTCGCGTCCGGCCCTGGTCCAGGCCATGGTACGGAGCGGGAGGGCATGGGGAGCCGTCACCTCCTTCAGCGAAGCAGTGATGCTCGCGAAGAGGGAGGCGGCGCACGTGAGGGAGAGGCAGCATATGCGCCCTCGCGACCCCAGCCGCCGCAGGATACGGAGACGCCCTGGGCGTCGGGAATCCCAGGCCGATTTCCGGCCACCGTAGGCATGGGCTTGCGGACGGCGAGTAATGGGTAGCTCGCTGTCCGGTAAGGACCAAGCCCAAGTCGACGGCGCGTTGTGTTCCACGCGCGCCTCAAAGAGATGTCAGCACAAAAAATGATGGGGCCCGAAAGGGTCGATGCCTGTCAGGGGTGCGGGTTTGTTCGAAAGAGACACCACAGCCCCTGGCTTAAGGGCTACTGAAGGAACACGGGTGGGTTTTAGTCAGTAAAAGTCTGACACGCCCTCCTGCTCCACCCAGAGCGGGAGAAGTTATTTGATGATTTCCCACACAAAAAAAGAACCTTATTCCTTTGTTATAAAGTTGAAAAACTATCAAAGAAATTTTACAGATTGGGGTAGCTTGCTGTGCTGGCGAGTGTACATTATTTAGTTAATAGTCATGTCTATTCTTCCGTCGACAAATCGGTGCTCGTGCTAAGCCTGCTGGAGCAGACATTGGACTAGTGGAGTGACGGGTGATATCCCTACTTCCCTACTAATAATAAAAATGCGAAAGTAACTGTGTCTGTCTGTCTGTCCCGCTTTCACGCCTAAACCGCTGAACCGATCGTCATGAAATTTGGCAGAGATATAGTCTGGGATATGGAGAAGGACATAGGCTACTTTTTTACGCGATAACCGACATCTACGCGGGTGGAGTCGCTGGCAAAAGCTAGTTTAACTATATTTTGAATGATGTGTTACATGTCTTGCTTGGTATACTCGTACGTCCTATGAACCAACGTAAATAACATAATTAATTTTATTAGGTCTATTGTCAAAATGTAAGACAGTGTTACAATATGAGCTCCTCGAGTTCTGAGTTGAGCCGTATGATTACTGATACATGCGTGCACTGAATGGACAGGTCCACTCAATCTGTGTGGTTCTTTCCTCAAAAGACCATTTCAGACACCAGTCCACATGGTCTTCACATGATCTGACCAAGATTATGTCTGGACTTTAAAAGAGACTGTGACCTCTGAGTTTCTTTCGGCCTTTCTTCTCAGAGTAGTCAGATAGGAAACGCCGACCTCACTTAGGTAAAAAAAATATGATTGACGTGTAAAAGTGTGTGATCAAACGTACTTACAGAAATAAAATTATTTATCATTTAGCTGAAAAATTCAAAAAAAAAAACATGGACTAAAGCTATAATATCGCCCTGACGAAAAAAAGAATGCCAGCAAAACAAAATTCAGTTAAAATCTTCAGGTATTTTCGACCTCGCTCCGCAGTTGAAATGTTAAAAACAGTTGAATAAACGAATTCAGAGTTTTATTTCCATAAAAATAGCTACTGTGTAATGAAAAGAAGCATGTTTCTCGATTTATATACCTACGAATTGTTTTATATAAGTAGCTTTAGTAGTACCTACATAGGTACATAGCTTACATAATGTATTTATTTTTATTATAATCTGTTCTCGGAATCAATATAAAAACTAGTTACATAATGTATTTCTTATATCTACTGATATTATGTAAGTAACCATTATTTTTTTAAAAAACAAGATTTTTTCCCACTGCTGGGAAAACGGTCTCCTCTCTGTGAGAGGGACCCCACTCCCTCTCACAGAGAGGAGACCGTGTAATCCACCACGAGGGCCCAGTGCGGGTTGGTAGATGTCACATGTCTTCGAATTTTTGGTTCTAGGACATGCCGGTTTCCTCACGATATTTTCCTTCATCGTTTTGAGAGCAGTGGTGATGAAATAATTTACACAAAGTAAAGCGCATGACCTACAACTGTAAGTCTGAGCCACTACTGTCCTCCTGCAGAAGGAATAATTATGGAAATATCGTTTGAAATTTGAAAGAGTACTATGCCTACAATCTTCGCGCAAGCGCAAAGCATCAGGGGCTTGTGGCTTGTCAAAGTCTGTTAACTGCTCCCAAATTACGATGTTTTTTTTTTACAATATCTGACGTATTCTCGTCATTAGTGCCCGACAGATCCTGTCTGACGCTAGTTGTGTTATGAATCTTTAGGGACAAGTACGAGTATCGAGGAGTACAAACAGTTTCTAACCTAATATAAAATCGTATACTTATAAATGAATAAATAAACTGGTAATCATAAATATTTACATTAATATAAACCGCAAGAACTGTCTCAGCAATGCTCTGTGAGATAAACTAATATACGATTAATTCTAGGTCACATATCAATTCTTTTTACACCGGTCAACACCTACGTCGTCTTAGCAGCTAACCTCAATGATTTCAGAAATTTAGCAAAGAAATACGTCCCAAGAAACTTAGTTGGTCAAATCAAAGCCATGATTCTGGAAAATGGCCACAAATATTATAAAGAGCCGTCTAAAGACGATGAAGAGGTCGACGGCACCGTTGAATATTTTAACGACAGCCAACAAGATGATTCTTACGAAGTGATTAAAGAATTGAAAACAAAGCATCAACCAGTTAATAGATATCAGATGAAAAGAGTACCAAAAGCTACATCTGCTGAACCATCACCACATATAGCATCGCTTAGTACTCCTACTGTTTTAACAATAGATGACATTGTAGAAAAGGTCAAACAGAGACTTTTTCAACAAATACTTGACAGGAGTGTTAATGCAGGAGCTAACCCGTTATCCGCACTAACAGGGGATACACTAGCCTACAGAAACTTCCCAAAGAAATCCGTTGAAGTGACTGAAACAAAACCGCAAGTAGACAATCCAGTTTACAAGTCAGTTCCAATGAAAGTCATAAAAGAAGAAGTACAATTTGAAGCTACTTATGAAGATACAGACACAAAGCCTGGACAAATAGCACAGAATCCAGTACAATATTTACACAGCAAACCAGTAACCGATAATAGTTATACTAAGAATGTGTCACCTAAGATGAATAGGTTTGTGAACCCACAACATGGAGGGAGTGTGAAAAAGGTTCGATTCATAAAACAAATGCTAGTGCCTGTGAATTCAAATCACGGAGAGCCCGCCAATATACCACAGCCAAGTATGGTCCTACAGCCAATGCAACAAGTAAGCTTGGGCCAACAGCCAAGCGTGCAACATTCAAACTTGGAGCCACAGTTGAGTTTGATGCAACTACCAAGCATAGAGCCAAAGTACCTACAGCTCCACAACCAAGCCAACATCCAGCAGACAAACATAATGGAACAGTTAGTCTTAATGCAACAACAAATAGAGCAATTAAACAGGACCGCGCAGCAGAAAGAGTTAAAAAAGAAACGGCTAAACAAACCAACTTCACCGACCATCGTAGAAATCCCGAAATTAAACATTGAAGCGGCTGAAACTAGTTTTGAGATTGTGCCAGACCCACCAGCAGATGAGCAGAAAACGAATGAAGGTAACGCAGAGCAAGTTGAACCATCGATAGGAGAAGCAGAAGAGAGTGTATTATCAGAAGAGCCTACTGTTACAACAGTTACCGAAACCAGTACAAAAGCGTTAACTGTACCAGGTTTAGTAGAAAACGAACAATTTACTGAAGAAAACGAAGTGGTGCAAGATTTTGCGGGAACTGCCGAAAATGATAATGAGGCTGCACAAGAAAAAACACCTGAAGAAATTGTTTCAAAAGAAGAAGGTATACCAGATCCTGAAACAGGCAAAGATACTAAATTGGTTGAAAATGTGAAGGTATATACTCAAGAGTTCGGTAATCCTGATGCTGGAGAGCCTATAGTTGCAAAGACTTATAATTTCGATGGACTGAATGTCGAAGTGATTAAGGCACCAGGGAACTTGAATTTGCCAGTCGATAGTGCAAGGAAGGTTATGTTGTTTTAAACTAAAGTTGACATTTAAATAAAATTTTACGAAGTACAATTGTTTCTTTTTTGTTTTCTCAGCCAGCTTAGCTTGACGCTTTGTATTTCTACGAAGAATAGACAGTGCTTTTTCAATACAAAGTTACATTTCGTTCCTAAATTTTTGTTATCGCACCGTAGATATCCTTCTACAATCTGTCATTTAGTCTTTCGTTTCTAACGATATTTGTCTAGGTCCTTATAAATGTAGACTATTTCTCATCAAAATCACACTGACAACAAAACTTTCTACTCGACGGCCACAAAGTATATACGATTATCTACAAAATCATGATTCGTTTATAACGCTTAACTGTGATAATGAATAGAAAAACATAGTTATCTTCTCCTATTGTATATTATAATTTAGTTAATAGTCATGTCTATTCTTCCGTCGATAAATCGGTGCTCGTGCTAAGCCTGCAGACGCGCTAAGCCTGTGACTACGTTGTTTTTCTAATTAACGTAAAAGATTTCGATGCAGTTTTCATTGTCGTAAAAAATATATTCCCGAATGTTTATTATTATATTTATTATTTATTTTAATATTAAACTTACATTTAATAACGAATTTCATGATTAAGATCAGAGGTCGTTGGAGTATGGGGTACTAGGGACTATGGTATAAAACAATTTACAATTATTAAATTAAATTAAATTGAGTTTCGTAATTAATTCGAACAATACGATGCACGTGGTACTGAGATAATTACGTAACACGTTACACTTGAATACCTACGAGTAAATTAAGAATAAATAAACAAGACTGGAAATAAATTAAATAAACAAAGTCATGTTTTCCCATTTATTTAAAAAAAGTTATATTATGTATAATAAATAAATGTTTTAAACTACTCCAGGGTAGTCCAAATATGAAAAATAAATAGTCAAACAATGGAATTAATTGAACTTAGACGGTCTTAATACAAAAGCAGTTTAACTAAAAATACAGGTTTAAACCTCAATAATCTACGGTTTATACAAAAGTAATATTACAAGGCCACATGATGAGGAACAAAAAAGACAAGTGGGCTAGGGATGTGACTGAATGGTGTCCAAGGGGTGTTAAAATAACCTTGTTTCGTGCATATTGCACTTCTTTTTACACGTGCAGTCTATGGGCCGATTAAACGCAGAAATCGTATAGCGTCCTTCGCGTTCAATGTAACAATGCGTTCAGGATATTGATGGGGTTGCCCCGCTTCTGTAGTGCGTCAGGGATGTTTTGCTGAAGCTCGAGTCGACTGCTTTTATAGAACGATGAGGAAACGATACGCCTCCCTGGTGCACCGCGTGCGGGCCAGCCCCACCCTTATTCTGCGCTGTGTGGCGAGCAGACTCGATTGTTTATAAGTGAGTCGCTGCTGCACGCTTTCCAACCGGTGTTACGCGTGTGGCAGTGATTCACATGTATTCATGGTTTTAGGTAAAGTGATTAGAATAGGAAAACTAACATAGGGGTAAGGAATATTGTTAGTAACGAATTGAGTCATGTCACTTGATAAATAAAGATATTAATATTATTATAAAAGAAAGAGAGGGAGACAGCTTCGGAGATGGGAAGACGACATAAAAAGAATAGCAGGCGCCACATGGAGAAGGAAGACACAAGACCGCACTTTATGGCAAGCTTTAGGGGATGCCTATGCTAAGTAGCAAGACAATCTTCGCGAAACTAGTGTATATGTTAAATATTTATTTTAGCATAAGTATATGTAATATGTTTTATTAGAACAATCTTATAAAACATATTTCTAATAACAAAGCCTTTGTTAAAAAAAAAAATTTACAAAGGCTTTATTATTAATATTACAAAAAGAGGTTTTGCGATAAACCTTCGCTGGTCTAACGTTAAATCTAGTTTATCTATAGGTCTAAGTATTAGTCAAGTTTCCTCTTGTAAGTTAGCTTAGCATCAATTCGTTGTGTCGTGTTGTTTTATCCGAAAATGTGTGTAATTAATAATGAGGATATTGAAGCCGCTGAGTTATGAGAAAGGTCACGCCGACTCAAAACAAATCGGCTTCGAGGCGAATGAACGTTTCGTTACGCGTACTTAGATAAATTACCTATTAGCTAGTTTGGTATTCGCATTGGTAATGCGCTTAAACCTAAACAAAACTGCAATCAACGAAATAAGTAATGTTAATATCCATGCAAAATAGCAGTCTCAATATTGTTAACACTCCTTTTATTATAATTTAATCATTCGCGTCTAATGAGAAGGAACGTTATTTTCTTGGCACGCGGAACGTTGCAATAGAATTATATCATGACGAATGAGTGAAATTTGTGTTAATCTGTCATTTATATTATGACAATGGTTCAAATGATGGTATCAAGGTGCGTTTACACGAGCAACTAAAATTGCTCCATCTAGGGTAATTCTCGTTAAATATGACGTCGTCGTTGAGTTTTTGGCGGGATCGCGTTAGAATATGTCGCGCGAATTTTCATTTTCATGAAATTTTGTGAAATAGCGAATTAAATTGAATATTTTTGGTAGTGAATTATTCAATTTAGTTACGTGTGAGTGCACAAGTGTGAAGGTGAAAATAAGTGACTAAAATGGTATTTTTGGGGCCCCCCAAAAACTCCTAATAGGTTTACAATAGCTCCGCTTTACAATAATTTTGACTTGACTGTCTCACGACTGACTAAAGACGACTATGACATATTTGTAACTTCGTGCCATTTACCTACTTGATCGAAAAGAAAAATTACTTGACACTGGCTAAATGCACAAACCGTGCGAAGATAAAACCCAAAAAAATAAAATAAAATGACGTCACGAGTACATACAGCAATTTAGGGCAATGGCAACATGTAGCAACCTGTTGCAAGACTGAGATTGTTGTTGTTCCAGATTGCTTCACTTAATTCATCCAGATTGATCCATTAGTGTTGCCGAGCAATAATTGCCCAAGAAATTGCCCGTGTAAGGTCACCTTTAGCGCCGAGATTTGAAAATAGAATACTGCGTTTTTTCGACGCGCTGAGATACACTATAATGGATTATACATGATTGGTTCAACAGCAAGAGTTGAAAATCCACGATATTTATACGACCGTGTGAACGTCCAGTAACTCTCTCTTTTTTTGTCTATCACACTAAATCTTTCACTTTTATTAAGAGTATTTTTTTTGTTTTTGCTATCAAATTCATAACTTTCATACATTGAATCAAGATGATTTAACTGTCGATACGTACAGACGCACTTCAAGCTACCCCAATCTGTCAAATTTCTTTGAATGATTTTCATCTTTATTCCATAAGCATAAGGTTCATGTTCAATTGGGAAAATTTGACAGTTTGGGATAGGTTGACCTGCTGGCGTCTTTACGATAGAGCCTGTCCAGATGAGGCGATCGAGTTCCCGTTCCCGAGATACTTGAGCTACATATATCAAATCCAGATGCTGCCGCGCGTTTCCTCACTCGCGCGTACAACGCGTGCAATGAGCAAGACTCTCGACTCGCTCGATTTAAGCGCGTGCGCCGCGCGAGTTGCGATACTCGGGCGCCATTGTTGCGTCCTCCAGTATTACGCGCGAGTCCGTGGCTAGTGGACGTAATTTTTGAGAAATTTAAGAATTGGATGCACGTTAAATCGTCGACTTTCTTCTTCGTTTACGATGTTTACATCGACGGTATGCAAGCCACAACACAACCGCTGTTCCGAGTCCATGTTTATAACTGGTAATCCCTCCTATTGTAGAAACGCGTGTAAAACGCGGTATCTGGACGCAATATAAATTGAAGCGCGCGAGTTGACCAGCACGCCCCGACCGTCCCTTGCTCGTTGATGTGCCAACCCGCGCCGCAGCTGTGCCAGTAGAGTTAAACTCCCGGATTGTTAATAACTGTTGTACTTGCTGTCCCCCCCTCTCACCAGTGACGCCCTGAGCCGAAGCCCGTACCCTACAGGGGGTGCCCTCAGCGTGCAGTTGCTTTAGTTAAGTAGGTTTTATGCCCTGGCTGGAGGCTTTTAGTATCACTAAAAATGCCTTCACAGGAACGGCCTCTCAAGGTCAACTTCGAGATGCAATTAAAAAACAACAAAAAAAAAACTCAACAGAACGCCTCATCTGCAAGCTTAGCATGACGCTACTTGCGTAACCCACGATTCATCATAGGTAATCTGTTTCGTTTTGAAACAGATTGTTAAACCATTGCTTCATAGGTATGTTCGAAAAATGTGTCTGTTCGACAACGTAAATAACGCAATGAATACTGTTGAACTGTCAAATTGAAACCGATTATGATTAATCGTGAGTTACGCATTTAGGGTGCTATTTCTACGAAGAATAGACAGTGCTTTTTCAATACAAAGTGACATTTTAGTTTCTCCATTTTTGACATCGCACCGTGGACATCCTTCTACAATCTGTCATTTTGTCTTTCGTTTCTAACGATCTTTGTCTAGGTCCTTAAAAATTTAGACTATTTCAGAAGAATATTTCTTCACAAACTGTCAAAATCACACTGACAACAAACTTTCTACTCGACGGCCACAGAGTATTATACGATAATCTACAAAATCATGGTTCGTTTAGAACGCATAACTGTGATAATTTAATAGAAAAACATAGCTATCTTCTCGTAGGTATTGTCCATCATTTAGTTAATAGTCATGTCTATTCTTCTGTCGACAAATTGGTTCTTGTGCTAAGCCTGCTCGTCAGGCTCTTATGGTGTACGATGGACATAGAGAATAGAGAATTTAACAGTCTTCGCCGTTTCTGTAAACGCACGTCACCTTTTTTTCAACTGTTGGTTTTGGGAATCGTATCGACTTTGGAGTTACTGTTGATCCTGAAAAGAGATAATTCATGTTTTAATTTTTTCTTGGAAATTCTATGGTTAAAATAGATGGTTCGTTCGTGTTGAGAGTACAAAAATAAGAGCGTTTAATCAAAGACTATTAAAACAATATCCTATTTCATACTATAATAATTATAAATGTGAGAGGGGCTTGTGGCTAAATAACAATAGCTGCACGGGTCGATCGGCCAGGTTATGCCGGTCGTCAGAACCCCGAAAGTCTGACAACCAGTCTTACCAAGGGGTATCGTATTACCCAGTAACTGGGTTGTGGAGGTCAGATAGGCAGTCGCTCCATGTAAAATACTGGTATTCGGCTGCATCCGGTTAGATTGGAAGCCGACCCCAACATAGTTAGAAAAAGTCTAGGCAGATGACATTAATAATTATAAATGTGAAAGTTTGTATTTTTGGATATTTAGATGTTTGTTACTCAATCACGCAAAAACGGCTGAACGGATTTGGATGAAATTTGGCACACAGATAGATTATAACCTGGATTAACGCATAGGATTTTTTTTTATCCCTGTAATACGTTTCCGTGGGATAATTTTCAACTTCCGCGCGGGCGAAGCCTGGCAAAGGCTAGTATATTTATAAGCACGTGTGAGTGGAAACGCCGGGAGGAGACGCCCTAAGAGGACAGTGACCGTATTAGTGAAGTTGAGCTCTTCACAATGAGCGTCTCAACTAGTTTCACTAATTACCCGGACGACCTCTTTATAATGAGCCATTCTACTAGTCTGACTAGTTACCCGGACGAGCTCTTCACAATGAGCTATTCTACTAGTTTCACTAATTACCCGAATGACCCATTTTACTAATTTTACTACTTACCCGGACGAGCTCTTCACAATGAGCCTCTCAACTAGTTTCACTAATTACCCGGACGACCTCTTTATAATGAGCCATTCTACTAGTCTGACTAGTTACCCGGACGAGCTCTTCACAATGAGCTATTCTACTAGTTTCACTAATTACCCGAATGAGCCATTTTACTAATTTTACTACTTACCCGGACGAGCTCTTCACAATGAGCCTCTCAACTAGTTACACTAATTACCCGGACGACCTCTTTATAATGAGCCATTCTACTAGTCTGACTAGTTACCCGGACGAGCTCCATCACAATGAGCCGTTCTACTAGTCTCACTACTTACCCACATGAACTTCTTCACAATGAGCCATTTTACTAATTTCACTACTTACCCGGACGAGGTCCTTCACAATGAGCCATTCCATTAGTCTGATTAACTTACCTCCGTAATTAGTAATTTGTATGCAAGGAGGTCGAAATATCCTGGACTGCGTCAAAATTCGGGTAAGATTTGACGTATTAAGTTTCCAACTAGCAAAAAGTCTTTTTACACCATACTTTAGACCCTTAAAACCGTGTGGTTTATCTGTAAAACATAAAAAAATCACAGTAACTATATACTACATATCTATGGGCCTCACAAGAAGGCTGAAACCCACCCAAAAAGCAAGAGAGGATTATGCTAGGAGTTTCTCTAAGCGATCGAATCAGAAATACGTAGGAGAACTAAGGTAACCGACATAGTTTGAACCATTGCCAAACTTAAGTGGCAGTGGGCAGAGCACATTGCTCGCAGAACAGATGGCCGATGAGGAATAAAGGTTGTGGAATGGCGAACGTAGCGTTGGAAGGCCTCCCATAAGCTGGACCGATGACTTGGTGATGGCCTCAGAAATCCGCTGGATGCGAGAAGCTCAGAACCGGTCGAAGTGGTGGAGCTTGGGGGAGGCCTATATCCAGCAGAGGACGTCTTCTTGTTGAAATGATGTCACAATTTCACGCCTGTGTTCCTCATAGCGGTAAACAGAAGTGAATCATGAGCCTACAGCAGTCCACTGCTGGGCATAGGCCTCTCCAACTGCACGCCATTCAACCTCTCATCTAGGTAACTCGCCCCAGATTACGTTAGAGAGATGTGAGAAACAGGGTGTAAAGTGCACTCATACGCTACAGAAAAGGGAGGATCCTCCGACCAGACGGGTGTAGCGTCTGGTGGGCAACTGCCCGACGATTGATGTCGGGATGTTGTATATATACGAGTCGCGCGGTAAACTCTGCTTGCGCGATGCAGGATTTGTGTGAAGTCAAGTCTTTCATACGTAGTTCAAATGTCGCGTTATAGATAGAGAGACTCCAAGCATAGTAAAGAAAAGAAAGAAAGAAGAATAGTTTTATTTGTCACAGAAACACGTGCATATAAAAGATGACAACATTAAAAATAAAGAAAAAAAAAATATGATAACAAACACAGATAAGTACATGCACGCATGCATGTACGTGCACGCCGTGACTGTGACAAGAAGGTTTCCACTCAGCATTATGCTGTACTATGGGATCCACAGCACAGCGCTGATTTTCAGTGGTAACCCGAAAACAACGTACGAAAATCCAGCCAGGTTTTTTACAGTTTGTACAAAACAAGTAACAAATTAAAATAATTATCTTTATTAAACAGTACATAAACGTCCTTAATTAGCACGCTGAGCGACCTCGGATTTATGGACAAGCTCTACAGGATAAAATTTTAACCAGTGCGCAAACTGTAACCATGAATTCAGCATATCATTCTCCCCGAGCGTAGAAATTTTTCGTCGGTTATCGTAATCAGCTGTTCCATACATTTTGACCGCGTAGGTACTGCACTCTTCTAGGAAAGAGCTGATTTTTCATAGTTTGCGCACTGGTTAAAATTTACCCTGTATAGTATTTTATGGAGTTCTGTACACCCATATTTCGCTATATTTTTAATAGGGGGGAAGCCTTTTCCCATACACCGAACACAAAACCAAACACCGGGCTACTGAGAAACACCCGATGTGGGCGTTTTTGGGGAACTGTCTTTAAGTAATTTTGACGTTCAAAAAATGTTGATTCTGACAGCAGTTGCAGAAACGAGCATTAACTTTTAAAGCCGTCATTAATTGTTGCAGAGAGCAACTTTAGACTCGATGTTAATGGTTCTTTAATTTTAAATAATGAAGTGTCAAACGGGGTATTCTTTCACTATTTTTGTTGCACAAAGCAAGCACTATTGGCGTTTTTTTTAGGGTGGAAATCAAATAATTTCTCCCGCTCTGGGTGGAGCAGGAGAGCGTGTCAGACTTTTACTGACTAAAACTCACCCGTGTTCCTTCAGTTGCCTGTGTGCCAGGGGCCACGGCACGGGCGTAGCCAGGGGTAGGGTTTTGGGGGTTCAAACCCTTTTGGGGGTCCCCCCCGGAAAGTTCAGATATAATCATTCATAGAATTAAGATAAGAACAGGCGTGCGGCATATCTCATTGATTACTAACTATTACTTACATTAAAATATACGAGTACGGTGTTTTGGATTTTTGGAACGTTATATTTTTATTTAGCACTAGCTGTGCCCGCGACTTCGTTCGCGTGCATGTCGGAAAACAATAATGTGTCGCTTTGACGGTGTAGGTACCACTCCTCCGATCTTCCGATCTATCCTGGTAGGAATCTACCACAGCTTTCGAATGCAGTCCAGAGCCTAGAGACAAAACACATTACTCTTGGCGTTCACGCTAAACGGTACGCCAAAATGTATGAGAATGACATTACCTGCGGAAAGGACACGGTAATGTCATTCCCATATATATTCTGGCGTAAGGTTTAGCGTGAACGTTAACAGAAAGGTGTTTTGTCTAGGCCTGCAGGCGTCTTTAGGGGTTATAATGATATTGCGACGAAGTCTCACTCAGATTTTTAAGAATAAATATAGATCAAAGCGCCTGGTCGAGGCTCATTTTATAATAAATGTGCACCTGCCGTAGGTACAGTAAAAGCTCTTTATTCGCGAGGTATACGTTCCATAAAATACCTACCGCGAATACAGAAACCGTGACTATGGAATGGTAATTTAAATGGGATTATACGTTCCTAAGTGACAAAAAAAAAAAAACAATTTAATTGAAGTTTTTGACCATATTGATTAATTGTATGAGCGTGATATGGATGCAAGCGACTCTCCAAGGCGTAAACGATCAAGCATAATCGTTTTTAAGTAAAAAAAAAATTTCAACATTTTGCAATAAATGGAAAGATGAAACAATAGGTAAAACACGCAAAGCGGCTCGTACCAAAGGATGGAATGTCTATTAAGTCGCAGCATTTATAAATGTGGGGGAGGCCTATGTCCAGCAGTGGACGTCTTTCAGCTGAAATGATGATGATGATGATATACTTTAGGGTGATGAGGTTGGTTTCATTATGTTTGTTTACATTCTCAAAAAACTTTAAAAAAAAAATACCAACCGACTTCCAAAAAACACTACAAAGTGCAAAATAACTTTAATTTCGGAAGTCGGTGACGTTGGATGTGTATTTTAATTATTTGTCACCGCCTTCCGAAATTAAAGTTATTTTGCACTTAGTAGTGTTTTTTGGAAGTCGGTTGTTATTTTTTTGAAAAAAGTTTTTATTTTTCACTTTTTTGTTACCTACCATACACCAATTCGAAATTTCATCATCCTTTGGGTCAAAACAATGCATATTTATGCGATAGCAGCATTCGCGGTTGATTTGCTATAATTTCTTGAAGAGTTCCGTTGTCTGTTTCCGAAACGCATCATCAGGGGCCTAACGGCCTGGCCACGGGGATCGGCGGTGCGTACGGCGGGGCGGCAGGCGGGGCGACAATTCGCGCGGCATCGTTTGCAGGCCACGGGGAGTCACGTTCGCCGCCGCGACCAGTAAACGTCACAATGGTCTCTCAATGGTAAGTTTTTGACAGATTTGCCATACAAAAACTGTCAAAAACACACCATTGAGAGACCATTGTAACGTTTATAAATTAGTAGACTTAGGCCCCTGATCTATATGCAGAGCCCAATCTAAGGGGGGGCAAGCCGGGCAAATGCTCAGAGCGGCAAAAATGAGCGGCGGCAAAATGTAGGTATACTTACAAACATACCTACTCTCATGAATTTTTGTATACTTGTTCAGAAGCCGTAGTAGACTATCGTATGTGAATATTATATAGTTAAAAGTATATCACATACTTATGGTCATACCATCTTTGATGGTGTTAGTGCAAAGGGCGGCGAATGTTATTTTTGCCCGGAGCGGCTAAATAGCTAGGTCGGGCCCTGTCTATATGAAATTTCAATGGGACCATTTCGGAGTAAACCCCTTTCGAAAAAAAAAAGAATTTTGCAAATCCGTCTATATACGACGGAGTTATGCCTGAACATACATTAAAAATATAAACATGTCGAATTGATAACCTCCTTCTTTTTGAAGTCGGTTAAAAACACCGACCGCGGCGAAGGCGGCTATTGTAGATGTCAAAGGCCGAACCAATACAGCGGCGATATCATTTGACAATGTACTTTAGGCGAAGTTGTAATAAGGTCTATTTCACTTTTAATAGTCCATCTGACGACGCGTTTACAAAGGATATTGGGTTGGATACCTATTGGAATCCTTTTTGTTATTTGTTAATATGTAGGTATGTACCGATGTACCGATTAGACCCGCAAATAAATAAATCTTTAGCCGCGGATATAGGAATTGGGTCGCATTTTTTTAATCCGCGAGTAGTGAAAACGCGAATGAAGGAAGCACGAATAAGGAGCTTTTACTGTACTTACTCAATAAATCGACTGCGCGTCTGGTTGAGTGTGCTGAAGCATTATTCCACGCGGGGGCGGGCGCCTATCTCGGCCCGTACAGGCGCGTGTCTTTTAGCTTTGTTTATCAAACGTTGACCACTGAATAAAACCACAGCAGTGGGAATGCTCTGCACGGACTGCGATAGGCCTCGACAGGTAGCAGTGCAGTAACACCTGACGCCACCTGTCAGTTAACGGCCCGTGGGACCATGGCGTTATCACGATGAAGAAAGATCACGCTGTAAAGGTGGATACTGACCGGCGTCACGGGTCAAAATGCACCTAATATGTTACCAAGCAAGTATTCGTGCAGTCAGTAGTACCTACGGCAAAACATGCGAGCGAGCAACACTGATTTTAGCACACGGCGTAAAGACATGCTCGCTGCGAATGTTACCATTACCTACGCCCCGTAACGTCGGTCATTATCCACATTAAAAGCGCTGTTGAAAAAAAACCAAACCAGGCAAAAAAAACTATTTAATTGTATAGCACGGGTTTTCTATGAACATAGTAAGTACGATGTTGTTGCTACGTAGTGCCATACCGCGCGCGCCCCCACCTCTCTCCCCGCTGCTGACGCAGGCAGCAGGAAGAGAGAGAGCCCGATCCCGAGGATAATGGACGTAACAGAGCGATCCTCCGCGACTCTCAGTTGCGATGCCTTTTTATTGTAAATTGTAATCAAAAATGTTTCAGTGTTTCTTTTGTTCAGCCATACATTTATTTGTAGACCAATAAATAATTATATTTAAAGAAGCGACTTTAAAATTGTCAATATTTTACTATTGTGATTTCTATTGTTCCTGTGTAGGTAATGTATCCTTTGTTGGAGATGCCAAATGGATAAATAAATACATTTTTAAACTTGTTTTAACTAAGAAAATGCTTCTCTGTAAGCGATGTTGCTCGGAAGAGCATCGACATAACTACAGTTGCCCGTGTGAAAACCTATCTATTTACTCAAATCCACCAGTAGTTATGGTCGCAATTTTGGATTTTTTTTCCTGATTTTCACCATCCGACCTCGCTTGAACCCCTCCCCACCTCGAAAACTAACATCACGAAAATTAGCACATAAGTATTTACAACTCTTTACTCCCAAAACTCCCATTATTTGAATCGAGTAATGCTGTAAACACGCATTTAAATTTAACATTATCAAATTTCGCGCGAAATCAAGTTGTTGTCTTTGCATGTTTGCTATTCAAACCTAGATGGCGTTACTGACGCTAGAGATTAAGAATTTGGAGATGTTCCTCTAGCCGCTCTAATTTTGCTACATTATGCTAGATGGCGCTACTAAGACTTTTATCACAATTAAAAATGAGATTTCTTCCCCTCTATTTGTATTAATTTGATTGATAAAACTAATAAATAGTTATCTAACATTGCATTCTAGGTATATGACTCAGAACACCACGTCAGTTAATATTATCACAACTTTTTATTTGAAATTCTTTTAGCTTTTTTGATTCGTGGGAATCAACCACCAACGGGAAGCGATTTTAGTAATCAGTATCATTACTTTTTGAAATAACACAGACACAGTAAGTAACTTAAATGAGAATGACGTGTTATTATTAAGTATTCGTTAGTACCGTTTCACGCCAATAGATGTCGCTAAGTGTTTCAACATTACGTAAATAAATTCTTCTTGAACACTTTAAATTATTTAGATAGGTTGACCGAAGCGATTGCGATGAAACAAAGACTAATATAAACTCTGAGTTATAAACAATATTTGAGTATGAAAGATAACCATATTAGTTTCGTTCTTTTGACGTGATACTTGATCTATTCAACATAGAAACTGAAAAACCGAGCTACAGACAAAAATTTTGATAAGGGTTAAAATGTCATCTGTTGATTATCCCTTACCACCCCAAGCAATTATTTTCGAAATATTTTAAATGTACAGAAAAAGTTCCTTTACAGATTTATTATATGTATAGATAGGCTAAAAAAACTAAACTATAAAGTTTATATATTCCCACTGCTCGAAAAAGGACGCCCCAGTTCCTTTGAGGAGATTTTTTCTGTATGTGTTTTTCAAATCTTTAATATTTTTCTTAAACAGGTAAGGGTTATTTTATGTATATTCTTGAACGAATACTAAAACCTGGCTACGCCCGTGGGCCACGGTATCTCTTTCGAACAACCGGCACCCCTGGTAGGCATCGGCCCTTGCGGACCCCACCAGTAGTACCATTAGTGCCATAGTTGTTTTGTGCAACATCATTAAATTAATTAAATCATTAACTTTAATGATCCATTATGTAATGTGGCATTAATGTTTGTCTTCGTGCAACTGGGCGTCAGTTCAACCTAATTTGAAAACTTAAATGACTGTTTTGTTTTGAATTTTTGAATTAGTACCTCTCATCCTGTATTATTATTTACCTCAGATTATAAAACAAAGGCAGATAGACCGCGCGGAACACCAAGAGTGAGGCCAAAAAAACAAATACTAAAGCGTCGCATTTTATGTAACATACAATGCGACGCCTTAGTATTTGTTTTTTTTTTTTTTGGTTTAGATTATAAAACAAAGGCAGATAGATCGCGCGGAACACCCAAGAGTCAAAAACAAATACTAAAGCCTCGCATTATATACAATGCGACGCTTTAGTATTTGGTTTTTTGGCCTCACTCTTGGTGTTCCGCGCGGTCTATCTGCCTTTGTTTTATAATCTTAGTTATTTACATAAACAGGTAGTGTTCTTACCGTCAATAATAACTTGTAATAAAGATTTGACAGCTGCATAATCCCATTTATAAAGTCTAATCTGTAAATTACTAATTTCATACAATGTTGTTTTAATTTCCTCGGCTGTGGCGTCTGTCATATTGGTGGTTAGAATTTGTCTCAACCTGAAAATAAAATATTCAATTATAAATACATATGTATACAAATGAATAAAATGTGTCTGTTTGTAATGGCTAAATAACAGCTTTTTACTAAACGCATAATTATAGAAGTAAAATAAAATAAAAAATAATTCTTTAACTTTTTGTGTGTCAGTCTGCACCCTAATTGCGTAACTCACGATTAATCATAATCGGTTTCGTTTTGACAGTTCAACAATATTCATTGCGTTATTTACGTTGCTGAGCAGACACATTTTTCGAACATACGAAGCAATGGTTTAACAATCCGTTTCAAAACGAAACAGATTATGTTGAATCGTGAGTTACGCAATTAGGGTGCCGTTTGTTTCGGCTAATCTCCGAAATGGCTGGACCGATTTTGACGGGACTTTTAGACGATGACGATGATGATGATAACGACAGATTACTGTTGTTATGAGGCCTAACATATACTTTTTGTGTACTAAGAAAAAAGAAAAAACGTAACTTTTCTGCGTGTGAATCCACTACATAGATTAAAATATAATTTTAAAATGACAATTCGCTTCATTTGGCGAGTAAATTCGTGTGAATTGACTAATAAACCACATCCACGCAGGCGAGGCCGCGGGCTCCAGTTAATTTAAAATAAAATAACTGTCTGTGTGTGTGTTAAAGTAAAGGTCTGTTCCAAACGCATGTTACGAAAGTATAAATAAACCCATTAATGCCCGATTCCTTTACCTAAGTTCGATCATTTTGCTTCCAATGGAAGCATTTTTTATTTCCGAACTGGACCCCGATTCTGTATGGATATAGTGATTCCCCGCGGAATCTTATTAAGCTCAAACTACGTCAATATCATGCTTTTAATTAACCGACTTCAAAAAGAAGGCCATCAATTCAACATTTTTTTTTATTGTATGTTCGGGCATAACTCCGTCGTTTAAGCAAAATTCTTTTTTGTTCGAAAGGGGTTTACTCCAAAATGGTCCCATTAAAATTTCATATAAGTAGATCTGATGATGCGTTTCGGAGACAGACAACGGAACTCTTCAAAAAATTACAGCTTATCAACCGCGAATGTTGCTATCGCATAAATATGCATTGTTTTAGAATAGAATAGAATAGAATAGTTCTTTATTTGCACAGAAAGTAGGTACATGTCTCAGATGTTCAGTTTAAAGTGACCCTTATACTAACTACCTTAACTAGGGCATGCAAACAGTTCAAGTTATATTAATAAAGACTAATTTATCATACATTATTAAACACATTCGATCATATAATACACGTTTACTATGTCGAAAACGAATTCAGTGAACACATAATGTCAAGTTGAATAAAATGGGATTAGAAATAAATTCGTCAAGTTCGAGGTCAATACAATTAAATTAAAAACATAAATGATCTAATACAAGTCAAGAGTAGGTTCAGGGATGTCATTTTATCAATTTAAATTATCATCCGTCAAAAATTCGCCAATTGAGTAATAACATTTATTAATTAATAGGGCAGTCAATTTCTTTTTGAATAATGGAAAAGTCTCATTTTTTATTACATTGGGTATTTTGTTAAATATGATCGGACCCATACATATAACACTTTTCTTTAATAAGGCGGTATCGGAACCACTAACAATTAGCATATCCTTATATTTTTTCCTGATTGGCCGGTTTCTATTTTCTGACACTTTATTAAAAAGATGCATATTTGATTTAACAAAAACAGCCATCTCGAAAATATAGAGTGATGGGAATGTTAGCAATTTTAGGGACTTAAATACAGGTACGCAGCTATCAGTTACTGTTAAGTTACACATGGCCCTTATACAGCGTTTTTGAGCCTTGAACACCTGTTCCCTTAGGCTACAGTTTCCCCAAAATATTATGTCGAATCTCAAAATCGAGGCAGCTAAACCGTGGTATGCGATTAACCTTGTGGCCATATTTACTTTTTTTGATAAGTTAAAGAGGACATATGCAGCTGTACTAAGTTTTTTGCATACTTCTTCTGCTTGTGGCTGCCAAGTTAGTTGGCTATCTATCATAATTCCAAGGAATTTCGCAACTAGTACTTGGTCAACTTTTACTCCATTATAGTGTAAATGTAAGACTTGTGGTGGAATCCGTTGATAAAAATGCATTATATTGGTCTTCGTTAAATTAATCATTAAATTATTTTGGTCAAGCCAGTGTATAATATTTATTAAAGTATCATTTGCATGTTCATATATTTTTTTGTCAAAACATTTAATCAAGGCAGTACTATCGTCAGCAAATAAGACCATAGGATGTTCAATGTGGCGAGGTAAATCATTTATATATAGCAAAAATAACAAAGGGCCCAGCACACTACCCTGTGGTACGCCATACCTAATAATCCTAACCATAGATATATATTTTTCTTCGCGCTTAGTTTTTAGACATATTCTAGATATTACCGTGTGTTGCTTACGATTGTTAAGGTATGATTTTAAGAGATTTAGTACATTTCCTCTGATGCCAATGATGTTTAGCTTTTTTATAAGAACTTCGTGATCAACGCAATCAAATGCCCTCGTCATGTCCGTAAATATTGCGCAAACTGGCACCTTTTTATCAACATTTTGCAATATGACATTTATTAAATCGTAAACGGCCGTATTTATACCATTATTTTTTCTGAAACCCTTTTGTTCCGCACTTAAAATATTATATTTTGATAAGAAATTATTGATTGAGTCATAAATTATTTTTTCTATAACCTTAGAAAAGATGGGTATTAAAGCAATTGGTCTATAATTTGCTAGATCTTCTTTATTGTTTTTTTTGAAAACTGGCTTCACTATAACTGTTTTTAAACTATCCGGAAATGCTCCAGTACTGATACACAAGTTAAGTATATGACACAGATGCAAGGCGATGTCGCCTGATACGAATTTTACAACCTTTGTTGATATACCATCATATCCAGTGCTACTTTTATTTTTTAACGATTGTATCGCTCTCATAATATCTTGCGGTACTACTGGATTCATAAACATTGAATTGGGGTTACTTGTCAAGTTCGTAGTGTTCGGCGGTTTTGTCATGTTATTTTGACCTCAAGGGTGATGAAATTTCGAATTGGTGTGGGGTAGGTAACTAAAAAGCTAAAAATAAAAACTTTTTAGTGTGTTTTTGGAAGTCGGTTGTTATTTTTTTAAAGTTTTTATGTAGAAACCAATGTAACGGTCAGGAATCGAAATGTCTTATTCTATATGTTCCAAGACAATTTGTCGATATTTATTAATACGATATTAGTAGATGCCGTGTGTGATCTAAAGTATTGACGTGGTTTCGAAATAAGGAATAGTTAAATGGTCATAGTGAATTAGGGCCCTGGACAAATAAATAGGGATACCTACTTCCAAATAGGGGTTTTTTTTTTTTTTTTTTTTGGTTGGGAAATCATCAAATGACTTCTCCTGCTGATTAGAGCAGGAGGGCGTGTCAGACTTTTACTGACTAAAACCCACCCGTGTTCCCTCAGTAGCCCGTATGCCAGGGGCCGTGGTATCTCTTTCGAACAAACCCGCACCCCTGGCAGGCATCGGCCCTTGCGGACCCCACCAGTGGTTGCTGACATCTTTGACGGCGCGCGTGAGGAACACAACGCGCCGTCCCGTCTACCACTTTTCGGCCGCAGAGGATAGGGAGAGCGGCTGACGCTATACCGACACTCCTCTTCCCCTGCGGCCCCACCGCGTCCGCCATCAAACGGTGGCGGCCCCGTCCAGGCCACGGAAGGGAAGAGCGCTGCTCAGAAGCACCGGCACTCCTCCTCTACAGCACCCTGTAACCCTCAGGCGCGATGCCTCCCATTCGACATCGCGGCCCACCTCAGTTGCGGTGCACCTCACCGCAACCTACTTTTTGGCCGCTACGTCGTCGACTTTGAGGCAAAAGCCCTGACGAGCGGCCCCACCTTTGGGTGCCTCTTCGCTTCACCGTGGCTGGGAGACCACGGCTACTGAGCCCCCCCGCAACGACAATGCGGGTCCCACTTTGGGGAACCAATGTAACGGTTAGGAATCGAACAATTTGTCGATATTTATTACTACGATATTAGCAGATGCCGTGTGTGATCTAAAGTATTGATGTGGTTTCGAAGTAAGGAATAGTTAAATGGTCATAGTGAATTAGGGCCCTGGACAAATAAATAAATAGGGATAGCTACTTCTAAATGGGGGGGGGGGGTTGATTTTAGACAAAAATACAATAGACTTAATTTAAACGTAATACAGTCAAATTATATGAACAAAACTTGTACCAACCTCCTTACAGTATGATCTGTCACAAAAACCTTTTTGGTTTCCGTCACATTACTCAAATATCCATTTAAAAACGGTGACAGCAAGTCCAAGCAATGTGTCCATTTTTGGGGTCTGTCACGCTCATTGGCATTAAAACCCATTCTCCTATAGAAAGTCTCCAATTGCTTCTTTTTCTTTTGTTTTTTCGACCGTAACTGACCTATCTTTTTGTCAACCTTTTCTGGAGACGCCACAAATTTTGTAGTCGTTGTAGGTTTTAATTCGGGCTGTTTGTATCTGTCATGTAGCTTCCGTTCGTCATCTTCGCTTATTGGTAAGATTGGTTTATTTGAGTTATCCACGTAGTCATACATATCGTTGGAGTGGTCAGATTCATATGGTGACTTTCCTAGCCCTTTTATTTCAGAAAATATTTGACGTTTAAGATGTTTTATCCTTATTTCTATCGGCTCGATTTCCTCTGTTGATGTTGATGTGGAATAGTTGACGATCGCTGAAATAATAAAGGATGAGAGATATTTAATGTGAGAGTGGGGAGTTTTTGGCGGGATCGCGTTGGAACATGTCGCACGAATGTTCATTTTCATGAATTTTCGTGAAATAGCGAATTAAATTGTATAATTTTGGTAGTGAATTATTCAATTTAATTACGTGTGAGTGCACAAGTGTTGTGAAGGTGAAAATATGGTGACTATAACGTGGACTTTTCGTGTTGTCCCCAAAAACTCCCATTAAGTTGTTGTAAAGTTACTACCGTTTTACAATAACATTGACTTAACTTTGACTTGACTGACTATGACTTTTTTGTAACTTCGTGCCTGATATCGGGCCATTTACTTGATTGAAAATTAAAATTACTTGACACTGGCTAAATGCACAAACCGTGCGAAGCCAAAACAAAAAAAAAAAAAACGAAAAAATGTGAGAGTGAAAGAGAGTTATATCTTTCTGTCTCATATAACGAAATGCATCTAAGAGCCATGAATGTCACCGGGAGGCGGGACGCCTTGGCAACGTCACCAGTGGCCCTAGTGTGAATAGAAACTTACACTAGGGTGGTGGTAATGGTGACGTTGGTTGGTGTGTTGGTGTTGGTTGGCTGGTGTGTTGGTTTCATGGTCCGTCATCAATCCAGGGCTATTCCGCCGAACGCGGTCGATCCACACTAAGGCTCGGGTCGCGCTGCCAATAAAATCCGTTGAGGTATGGCTCAAAGTCCACGTTCATACGGATGTAAAATTATCACGGCGGTACTTTATTTTCGCGTACTCGATCTTCAACGCACTATAGCCAAGAGTAAAAAAAAAACGACGGGTTGCACTCCGGGAGTGCCGGCAGAAGTGAAAACTTGAATATTAACGTTGTGCATTTTTGATATTTTGGAATGGCTAGGGAATAATTTTGCACGAATTGCTTTAATTGTCAGTACAAAAGTACAATCATTTATGTGGTAGAATACAATATTTATTTATTGCGCTATCGTACACAAACATGACAATTAATATTACATTAAAAAGTTTATCTCTCAGAAAAATCAAGCCATCAGCTGTCACCATCCATGGATGCGCGTGGCACGCTGTAACATAAACACACACGAACATTGGCGCAAGCGACCTGCGCCGCCTAAACGAAACAGCAGGCGCAGGCATACATTTTCGCTGCGGCGTAGAAAGAGAGGACGATACTTCCTCTCCTATGCCGCGCCGGCTGCCTACCTTCCATCCGTCTTACGAATTTTCGATCAGGTCACGTGTCCTGACGCGAGTTTTAACATTTTTTACCCATTACAAAAAAGTGTACAACGCCGCTAAAGAAGTTTTCACTTCAAAAATTCGTCCCGCTAGGATTGACTAGGGATCCACCGGGATTTTCAATATTTGGTTCAACGCCGAGAATAGAATATCAAGTGCACGTTAATGGTCTAAATGTTTTCGTAACGATCGTTCGACCGATCATAATTCTCATGTCTATAACCCAATTTATTTGAGGTAGGCGAAACATGTCTTTCATCAACCATTCATTTGTCACCCCCTTTCTAACCATATCATCTTTAACACAGACATGCCATCGTTTCTGTGGTCTTCCCCTACTCTTATATCCATCCACATTAAAAAATCAAAACTTACCGATAAACCATATAAATATACTCACATATTATTGATAAAATTAAAAATACAACACTTTTCATTGTGTCTAACATCACTTTACGAAACGATTATTTATTAAAAACAAAAGAGATACGAAGGAAAATATGACAATCTACATTTATAAACTTCTTTACTAATCATTGAAATAAAAAGAAGTTTGTAAATACAAAGTTCATGTGAAAACGTAGCTAAGAAATAATCTGATATTATTATAATGTTAAAAAGGTTTCAATTTTTAATGTAAGCATTTCAAAACATAATGATTAAATTACTTCAAGCGTTTGTAAATAAAACACCGTTAAAATTTGTTACACATGCTTCCTTCACGCTAATGGTAACTCAGATATTTATTTATTTATTATAAGGCTTCTCAACAATGAGTACACTGTTACTTTATAGTTTAAACATTACAAACTTAAGTCTAAGCGCCTCATTACTTACAGAAAAGCACCACATGCACTACACTATGCGCAGAAATAGTAACACAGTAAATTCATTAAAACAAGTAATACATAAATTGACAAAACTAAAGTTATGCTATTAAAAGCTAAATTGATAACAAAATATTAAGATTAAATAAAATATTAAGTAAATCAAATAACATGCATTAAATAAAATTGAATTGGACTGATAATATTTGATAAAATTCATTTTAACAATTTTAACAATTTTTATATGATTAGGTTAAGGCGGAGATTTCTTGAAAACGCTCAAAATGGTGGTTTTTTAAACCAGTGTATCTCTTTTACCGTAAATAATTTTGAAAGCAAAAAACAAATGATCTTTTCAAACAGTGATGGAACCCAAAACATAATTAAAAATACTTTAATGCATCAAAAAAATCATCAAAGTCACCTCTTAATTATCTTTAAAACCAGTTTATCCCTTTAATAACAATTATTATTATATTTAAAAATATACCATAAAATTCCAAATGCCAAACTGCATCCAGTGATTGATTATTTATTATCAAATTGTTAATATCTAATTTTATACGATTTTATTTGCATTTTTACGACAATGCTTGCTCATTTATTATTCGAATTTATTACAACACATTTTAACCCGTGATCGGATTGCAGTAAGAACTATTATCGCTCATAACGACAATACGACGAGTACATTCAAAATTACCAGGGCCTTAATACTTGAACAAGACTAGAGACATCCTTTAATGGCTAGCGCTTTTTTTAGGGCAGGTACTGATGAATGGAAGAGGTCTAAATCCACTTCGTGCTCTTTGTATACAGCATACATTCTAGATAGTGGACAGTAGAAGTTCTAATAGGAGGCTTTTCTGTAGCAGAAAAAATAGAAATTATTAAAATTATTAATAAATTTAGAAATTCTCAGTAGCAGAAATTCTATTATGAGGCTTTTCTGTATGCCAAGATGTCATACTAACTTGAGACAACTCAAGTTAGTATGACATCTTGGCATACAGAAAAGTCTCCTATTAGAATTTCTTGGCAGATTACGTGGCACATGGAATAACACCCTACTGAGCAAATAGATATGACAATTAAAATTTATAATAAATTACCACCTGCCCTGAGAATGTTACCAATTAATAAGTTATGTAAGATGTTTGATTGGCTTTTAGACATGTGTTTTTATTCCGTCAATGAATTTTTAAGTCATACTTTTTGATAATGTAATTTTTATTTTGACATTGTGATTTACATTTTTGACATGATTTATTCTTTGATATTATGATTTATATTTTCGACATTATGACTTATATTTATATTTTTGATTTAACCATTACTATTTTTGACATTATAAATAATGCTAACCAGTCTAATAATTTGTAAAAATCCAGGATTTCATAATTTTTATATAATATGCTCATAAATACCCAGTTCTGATTTGCATGTACCTAGTTTACTAATTAATGGGTAATTCTCACGAAATTCCGAAATTCTTGTCCTTCAAGTTTTATCAAAAATCTAACAAACATATAACGGTTACCAATATTTTATTGTAATCTTTAATACTGTGGCTAAAAGATTCACTTATCATTTTGGCACCAAATGTGTGAATAAAAAAAATACATCTACAATAATATGTCTAAAATCATTCCCTCACTATGTCCCAAGCTCCAATTTCAAAACTTTTAAATCATCAAACAACCAAAAAAATCTTTTAAAAGTCTTGGAAATGTGACCGATTGATTTAAAATACAATAAATTAATAAAAAATACCTTAAAATGGTTCATAAAGTAATACATGCATTTAAAAAAAGAAAATATACACGTGTCTCTTAAAAATAATTCATTCCCTCACATTTAACTGACACTCGATTTACGAACACATCTTTAATCAAATATGAACGTTTCCATTCGTTTTAGAAAGTTGGTATTACTGTCAATTTAAGAGTATGGCGAAATTAACGTGAGCGTGTTGAGTTTGTGTTGCAAAAATATTATTATTTATATTTTTGTTAAATTACATTTTTGATCGTCATTCCCTCACGACCTAAAAAACAAAACGTAAATATACTAAACCATTATAAAATGCATAGAGAAGTAGGTGGTTGGGAGTAATAAACCTAAACAAAACAACTTTTAAAAAAGTAAGGTTATGTCTCGAGCTTTTTTTGATTATTCTTTATTTCGTCATTCCCTCACCATCATTCCCTCATATAAATTTGTAGTGAGGGAATGATGGTTTATGAGGGAATGATTTTTGACTGGGTTAGCTTGCTTTTTTGATTGCTTGCTTTAACTAACTCCTGAATTATTGCTGCGATCTTGTTGTAGGATCAAATAATACCAAGAAAAAATAAGGTATGCGAAGCAAAAGCAAATCAATTGAATGGAGAACATTAAATCCGAGCCTGTAAGTCTTGAAATACTTCGTGAACAAGAAAGACTTAAATACGGAAGAAAAAAAGAAACATCAAGACCAAGGCTAAGTCATCGTAAATTTGAGTTCACTCAAAGAAATTTTGTTGGCTAGATGTTCTTCAATAATGCTCTTTGAAGTTACCACTGCTAACATCACAGAGATAGAAAACTTAGTCAAACAGTCACACACCGTTCTGCATTCTATGGAACCTAAAAGTTTGCCAGTTTGTCTTTACTGGTGATCTCCTGGAGTTAAGAAGCCTTTCATACACTGAATGTGTAGGAAAATGTGGACATTTTCACATGGGGTATTAATCTTCTTAAAATCCTTGCATTAAAAAAGCAAAGTGCAGTGTAGTCCAAACACGAACAATGTCAAAACAACATAAGCATGGTGGACATTCATCAAATGATGTTATTTGCAAAGATAACCATTCCTCTTATAATAGGTCTTTACCTATGAAATTGCCGTTTTGTATGAAAAAATTTAAACGAATTTTTTTCATGAATTTTTTATTTGTATTAATCGAAGTAATCACCCATGCAATCAATGCATCTTTGCCATCGCAGTGGCAGTTTATTGATGCCCTTCTTAAAGAAATCAGCTGGACGGGAGGCAACAAATTCTTCAAAGGCATTTTGTACTGCCTCTCGGGTATTAAATTTTTTTCCCGCCAAGAAGTTATCCAAATTCTGGAAAAAGTAGTAGTCTGTAGGCGCAAGGTCTGGTGAGTAGGGCGGATGACGGAGAGCTTCCAACCCCAGTTCTTGCAACTTGGAGACCGTCTGCTGTGCAGTATGAGGTCGCGCGTTGTCGTGCAGGAGCAGCGGAGACGAGCGATTGACCAATGCTGGTTGGAGATGCGCCAGCTTCTCCATCATTGTGTTCAGTTCTTCACAGTACACATCTGCAGTAATGCTCACCCCGTTTGGTAAGAAGCTGTGATGAATCACACCGGCGCTAGACCACCAAACAGTGACCATCACTTTTCTAGGGGTAAGTTTTCGTTTAGGGCATTGTTTAGGTGCTGAACCAGGATCCAACCAACTTGCTGAGCGCTTACGGTTATCAAACAGAATCCATTTTTCATCGCAGGTAACAATGCGGTTCAAAATTCCTTCATTTGTGTGTCTGTTGAGCAGTGCAAGGCACGTCTCGACGCGTACTTCGCGCTGGCGATCATTGAGTTCGTGGGGCACCCATTTGTCAAGCTTTTTTACCTTGCCAATTTGACGCAAATGGACCAATATTGTTTTGACGCTAACGTCGAAAGCTGCTGCTAATTCAGCCGTAGATTGTGTATCATCAGCTTCCACAATCGCCTTTAATTCGTCATTGTCGACCAAAGTCTTCGGACGACCGCGAGGTTCATTTTTCAGGTCGAAATTTCCAGAACGGAAGCGAGCAAACCAATAACAGGTGGTGCGTTGGTTTGTAGTGTTAGCTCCGTAAACGTCGTTGATGTTGCGTGCCGCTTGTGCCGCGTTGCTGCCACGACGGTACTCATATTCCATAATTACTCGAATTTTTAACGTATCCATGATGACGAAAAAGATTGAAATGCGATGAAAATGTAACACTAATCAATAAAGAAATGACTACTTTTAGAAAAAAAAATCCATGTTTTTAAAATAAAATTAATTTGAAATTAGAATTCTTAGCCAAACAAAAATTATTTTGATTTGAAATGGCCAGTACTGCAGAACGGCAATTTCATAGGTAAAGACCTAATAGTTATTATGTTTTATCAAATGGGATGAAAAAGTTATTCAGGGGAAAAACTATCAGTTTCTGAAGAAAGCGATTTGGTAAAGTGTACGAAAAGAGGAAACAAATTCTGGAGATGGCAAATAATCAAAGACGAACAGTTGTATGCCTTTTTTGGGTGGCAAATCATCAAATAACTTCTCCCGCTCTAGGGTGGAGCGGGAGGGCATTTCAGAGTTTTACTGACTGAAACCCCCCCGTTTTCCTTCAGTTGCCTGTGTGCCAGGGGCAGTGGTATCTCTTTCGAACAGCCCGCACCCCTGGCAGCCATCGGCCCCTGTGGACCCCATCAGTTGATGCTGACATCTCGTTGAGGCGCGCGTGGAACACAACGCGCCGTTGACCAGGCTTGGTCCTTACCGGACAGCAAGCTAACCCATTACTAGCCGTCCGCAAGCCCGCGCCTACGGTGGCCGGGAATCAGCCTGGGATTCCCGACGCTCAGGGCGTCTCCTGCGGTGACTAGGGCCGTGAGGGCGCATAAACTGCCTCCCCCTAACGTGCGCCGCATGCCTCTTCGCGAGCATTACTGCTTCGCAGAAGGAGGTGACGGCTACCCTTGCACTCTCGCTCCGAACCATGGCCTGGACCATGACCGGATGCGAGAGATCGCCACCGCCGATCACCTCCACAAGGACAGGGCGGTGCTCCACCCAAACCGGGCAGCGCCTCCACCGTATGCTCCACCGTGTCCTCAGGGCGATCTTCGCAATGGAAACAAAAAGCCCGGGGCGTTGCCTCCCGCCTTATCCGAAACAGGAACCTCCCGAAACAACCGTTTCCGGTGAGGACGCCGTGCCGCCTCTCAAGCCACTCTTCAAAGAGGGGACTTACCACCACCATCGTGGCGTGCCCAGCACTGGGTTGCATTCTCCATGTCGCCATGAGATCCCACCGGAGCTCCGTCCGCTGTGCCGCGATTTCATTTTCACGGTAATAGTTCCTACTAATGTAAGAAAATAACATTTGATTACGAAATAAATAGATGATATAAAAATTAACATAATTTTGTTTCCCCAGGTTCATGAATTCATTGTAATGATCATTCCCTCACCTAAGTCGTCATTCCCTCACATTCATTTTTTTTTAATATCTTCATAATTCACATAAAACACGTTTATTATGGGGACCACTATATAATTAAAATCCAGTAACATTAGTACTACGAAATCCATAGAAAATAAATACAAATTTATTTCAATATTATTTGTCAGTTTTTAAGGACCGAATTTCGGGATTTCATGAGAATTACCCTAATATTTCTACACCAGCAATGGTAGTTAGTAAGTGTGTCAATCTAATTCTAATTCTGATAAGATATTTTTCAACACACTTGCTCATAAAATGGCTCTAATTTCACTACAGTTAGGCATATAATGACACCTATTATCAAACTGTGACTTTTTCATTACCATTATTCACTAGTGAGTTATAGAATTGGTTGAGTTGCTTTGTTCTTAGTGAGTTATAGGTTGTTTTTTGTTTGAGTTGCTTTGTTCTTAAAAACGATGATGCATGATG
This sequence comes from Polymixis flavicincta, assembly GCA_949987655.1. Taxonomy (NCBI): domain Eukaryota; kingdom Metazoa; phylum Arthropoda; class Insecta; order Lepidoptera; family Noctuidae; genus Polymixis; species Polymixis flavicincta. Next base: position 8,582,774 of record OX465200.1, read on the forward strand.
ATGATGGATGATGCTGGATGATGATGGGTGATGATGAGTGATGATGATTTTGATTGATTTTGATTTTGATGGATGATGATAGATGATGATGGATGACGATGGATGATGATGAATGATGATGGATGACGATGGATGATGGTGGATGATGATGAATGATGATGATGGATGATGATGGGTGATGATGAGTGATGATGGATGATGATAGATGATGATGGATGACGATGGATGATGATGGATGATGATGGATGACGATGGATGATGATGGATGATGATGGATGATGATGGATGACGATGGATGATGATGGATGATGATGGATGATGATGATGGATGATGATGGATGATGATGATGATGATGATTTAGTATTATTTTCTTCGCAAGTGTATTGAAAAACGTCGTATGATACACGTGTGTATTGATGATTATCGTCCTCGGCTCTCTTAAGACCCTCGCCTGACGGCTCGGGTCTCAATGGCGCCTCAGCGATAATCACCAACGTTACACACTTGTACCATAATGTACTATAAGCAAACTGACTCACTCATTCTGCCTAGCATTTTCCTAATTATTATTCCTCCTCCCTATCTGACCTCCACAACCCAGTTACTGGGTAATACGATACCCCTTGGTAAGACTGGTTGTCAGACTTTAGGGCTTCTGACCACCCGTAACAACTGTCAAAAATCCACGAATGACAGCCGGGACCAACGGCTTAACGTGCTTTCCGAGGCACAGAGGGGTCTTGGTATGTAAAATGATCACTCGTCCACGGACCAACCGTACACAGTTATGCAATAAATATATCTTAAGCTATATCCTTTACAACGCTATTAAGCTTGTTTTAAGTGAACAATACATGTTAATTCAGAGTCACAAACATCCTTAGGTTTCTAAAATCAACATCAAAATGCAAACATACCATTATGGCACTGTACTCTTATGGTTTTGGTGGTTTTAGACCAAATCACCAAAAAAATCATCCAAAACAGAAATGGACCCAGTATTATTTCCTGGGAGATACCTGAAGGAATAGATAGTATATTTTTTCCTGTAGCTCTAATCAAATAAATATGGTTCAGTTATTTTTTATTTTACCATTCTAATTCTTCATAGGTAACTACAACATAATTATACTAATTATCGGTACAAATGGTAACGTTCAACAGAATCAAACGCCTCAGACTGAACTTTATAGTATTTTGTATCTGGGTTCGATTACCAGGGCCTCAAGTCTGCTATTACAATAGTGTCAGAATTGTATATCATTGATTTCATCATTGTTAATTTTGACAAGTTTGGTAATCCACTAATATAATGGCGTCATTAGGACTTTCCAATGGTCAGCCACTGACACTCCATTAAAAGAAATTGCATTTATTGGTAATCTCGTACATAATGACAAATGAATGAGTGGCTTGGCGGTAATTTTTGACAGTTACTAAAATAATATGTTTAAAAAATAATATGTAAAAATATATACTTATAAATGAAATCTGACATGAATAAATGTTAAAATTTTGTAGTATATTTTCGAAAATCATTTCTACGAACGGGTTTTATAATATATATACCGATACCGTTATACCACAATTCTATTACGAGACCATTGACCGACCACTGATCGACCATTATGAATTTACCAGATTACGAACTTTTAGCAAAATGACAATGGGAACTGTTGGAATGATGAATTTATAAAAATAGCAGACTTGGGGAGGTCGGCGAAGCATTATTGGATTTTACGTTATGAATTTCTCAGTAACAACCTAGAGCTGATGATTTAGCCTGTTGCATATGCAGGGTGGCAGGGACTTTGATGCACAACCTGTTACTAAGCCGAAACTTTTCGTTTTTTTTATTTTATTTAATCTACTTATTGTTTCCTACAAAAGTGCAGTATTTATGCGGTCAAAATGTATGGAACAGCATTTTTTTTTAAATGACCGACGAAAAATTTCAATGCATTCCAACGTGATAATTCAGTCTGTCAAAACGCATGTTTTTTTTTACACAGGTACCTAACTGTAGGCAAGTGGATGTTTATATAAAAATGGTTGAATGAATTTAATTTCTGATTGTATTGAAACCAATTTTGATTTTAATAGTAAAAAAAAAGAATCTCGCTTGTTATTTTCATGCTAAAATAGACTGTGAAAATGTCTGAAATAAGTCTTCGTATTAAAAATAATTTTAACGTTTTATCTTATGTAGTTTAATTTTTTATTTTTGTACTTAATAAAATCAATATTTAAAAAAATGATTAAAAGTTACTTGGGATTAGCGATAGTTTTTGGTAAGAATGTTTTATATTTAGGGTTCCGTATCCAAATGGCAGAAACGGAACCGAGGAGTACTGTTGAATCTCATAATTTAAAATGATCAAGATGTTTCTTTTTGACTTTGGTTTTGACCTATGGGATATTTTCGGTTACAACCGCAGAAATAACTTGTATACATACAGAGAATACCTATCACATACAAACCTATTTTTGCGGTCGATAAAATCAATGTTGTGCATGAATAAAAATTCATCGCACTTATCCTTCACTGTGCGTGGTCTCGTGTGCATCCAAAATGGACTAGCTAATCTATTGTGTCAAAATCTCACCGTGGAAACTTAGGTTATATGAGCTTGAAGCGAGCTGTCAATCGTGTCACTGTCAATGTCAAGTGGAATGACAGCTCACTTCAAGTAATTCACGATGAGATTATTACATAATCGACAGCCTAGTATTACTTTCAGCCGTTCAACACCAATTATCCTCACTGTCATCTGACGTGGACCAAAGGAAACTAACACAAAAGACAAGAAAAGACAAGAAATATATGCTGAAAGAACTACAAGATATCCAGAAACGATCTGACACAACACAGGACTTTATAGATAACTATGACTTGATAGTTACGGAGCCTGCAGAAAGTTTAATGAAGCCTGTTATAAGGCATCGTCATGTACGTCATAGACATCGTTCAGGTAAGAAAATATTTTAAAGCTCCACAAGATTATTTCGCGAGAGCAAATTCGGGTCGATATTTCATCACTGATGTATTGTTGCCAATAAACATGTTATAGTGGTGGTAGATCGAATAGAGCGGCATGACGTCCGAGCTGAATATGCAGCCACACCCTTTATACCTGGAGGCTTTTACATGGAAATTGAGTTCTCTTTACGTTTATTGTTTTGTTTTGATTATTTATTTCTGCTTGAGTTTAGTTACTATGTTTTGTCGTATATTGACGTGTGCTAGCTAACGTATGACAAATCATTTAATTTTATGTGTTTGGCAATGTTAATTACTTACCTATTCTTGTACAGAATCAAGTTCTTTTACCTTAGCTGTGCTGCTGTGGAGTTTGTTTCGCAATTTCTTCTTCCCAGCAAAAGCACTAGGCGTGTCGGGGGACTGTCTATGTAATTCTGACGTTCAAAAAGTGCTGACTCTCAGTCTAGTTTTAGTAAATAGACTTTTGATTTTGAGTCAAATGCTTGTAATTTTTATGTAGTTAACTTCTGTTCAATGTCGCCCGTTATGTTTAAGTAACAAGTTGATAGAGAGCCTATTGCAACAAACCGAAAAATCTTGCCCGATCCGGGAAATGAACCCAGATCCTTCGACTCAGCAATAGCACTCGCGACCACTGGACCAAAAAAGCATTTATTTATTTATAATTTATAGCTTAATACTTTTGTAACACATTCTAGGAAAGGGCGCGAAGGTTCCAATCAAAAATTACAACCCGCGAATACTGCAAGACGCGAACACCCTAAGGAAGAGTAACAATATAACTGGAGAAACTAATATGACACAAATACAGGAACATAAGAGTGCTACAACGATAAATGACCTTAACGAGAATTGGAGGAAAGTACAAGAAAAAACAAACACGTATATACAAGAAGATAAGAATGCTACAAGGGCAAATTACTTTAATGAGCATCGGAAAGAATTAGGAGGAGAAGCAACAACGCAAATTGAAGAACATAAGAATCTCAAATCTAACCTAACTGGAGAAACGAATATGACACAAATACAGGAAGATAAGAGTGCTACAACGATAAATTACCTAAATGAGCATCGGAGAGGAGAAGAATACGAGGCAACAAAGTCACAGAATCCAGTTAAAACGAACCAAAAAGTGTCACCTATGGTACCGTTTTATAGAAGAGTAAACTATGAAAATGATCACGAAAGAAATAAACCTCAGAAATGGGTACATTGCTTGGACTTGTTGGGGCCACGTTTAAAGGGCTATAGAGATACTTGGCCTATGAAAGAAGTTCAAAACCGCCATAATGATATCAGAAGGTAAGTGAATTAACTGAATAGAATAGAAAAGCGGTTGCTGCCAGATAGTGTCCAGAATTTCCCTGCGAATGACGTCATTGAAAAGATATATAACAAAGTAAATACACTTTGGTACAGACGTAATTAATTATCGCGACGTGATTGTTCCACGTACGACCCACGCAATGCACTGACGTGACGTCACACTAAGTCCTGCATCGCGCAAGCAGAGTTTACCGCGACTAGCATATACAGGCTGTAAGGGTAAACAATCCTTGAAAATCCAAAGTGTTTTTACGTTCTATCATTTATAGAACGTAAAAACACTTTGGATTTTTTAGGTTTACAGATACGCTATTAATTTCGAATATGTGTCCAGTTTTACGTCGTTATTAGAACTGAATGTTGATTTTAGTATTGAGTAGGTACTCCAAAGAGTGGATTGGAGTCAGTTCTAATACTTTTAGGAGTTTATTCTATACTTTCACTGTCGCTTGAAGAATTTATTTTTCAAAACAAAACTATGTTTTTTTTTGCGTTTTGGCTTCACACGGTTTATGCATTTAGCCAGTGTCAAGTAATTTTACTTTTCAGTCAAGTAAATGGCCCGATATCTATCAGGCACAAAGTTACAAAAAAGTAATAGTCAGTACCTAGTAACTTTACAACAACCTATTAGGAGTTTTTAGGTGGAACACGAAAAGTCCACGTTAGTCACTTATTTTCACCTTCACTACACTTGTGCACTCACACGTAAGTAAATTGGATAATTCACTGCCAAAATCAGGTATACAATTTAATTCGACATTTCACAAAATTTCATGAAAAAGAAAATTCGTGCGACATGTTCCAACGCGATCCCGCCAAAAACTCGAGCTCTAGTTCGCGCGTTTCTATTTTTTTTTAATTATTATTATTTGGCCGGCTCAGCGGCGCGACTATGGGCCGTCGCACCAGCCAGTCTTTATTCAAACAATATTTGCGTTCGATTTCTTTGGCGCTGAACACTAAGATGTTCCAAATTCAAAAAGTGCGCGGCAAAGATAATTGCGGCGCACATACAGAGGATTAAAAACTCATTGCTGCCCGCTAAAAGTTTCATAAAGAAAACACCACCTTTGGTTGCACTTAAAAGTCACCGACTTCCGAACTTAGTTATTGGGGTTGGACAAAGCAAGTTTATTATTTTTAACTTTTCGGTTTTTCGGTGGTTTAATTTTTTGATTAAAAAGTTTTTATTTGATATTTTTTTGTGGCTATAATCTACTAATTACTACATGCTTAATTTTTGATTACTTTTTGTAATACACAACTCAGTATTAAAATCTGTGAGTTAACAATCAATCATCCCCTGTTTTCTTACCCTTAGGGTTGAATTTTCGAAATTTACATGGGACCAACTTTGGGGTATACACTTTCCAATAAAAAAAGAATTGTCAAAATCGGACTACTCTGGAAAAAGTTATGCGTGGTCATACATAAAAAAAAATATATAATATACGCGTCGAATTGAGTAACCTCCTCCGTTTTTTCGTCGGTTTGAGAGGCGGCATAGCGTCCTCACCTTCCGCCTGACGCGGGTCCTCACCGGACACGGTTGTTTCGGGAGGTTCCTGTTTCGGATAGGGCGAGAGGAAACGCCCGGGTGTTTCCACTGCGAAGATCGCCCTGAGGACACGGTGGAGCACACGGTGGCGGTCTGCCCGGCTTGGGCGGAGCACCGCCACGCCGTGTCCTCATGGAGGCGATCGGCGGCGGCGATCTCTCGCGTCCGGCCCTGGTCCAGGCCATGGTACGGAGCGAGAGGGCATGGGGAGCCGTCACCTCCTTCAGCGAAGCAGTAATGCTCGCGAAGAGGGAGGCGGCGCACGTGAGGGAGAGGCAGCATATGCGCCCTCGCGACCCCAGCCGCCGCAGGATACGGAGACGCCCTAGGCGTCGGGAATCCCAGGCCGATTTCCGGCCACCGTAGGCATGGGCTTGCCGACGGCGAGTAATGGGTAGCTCGCTGTCCGGTAAGGACCAAGCCCAAGTCGACGGCGCGTTGTGTTCCACGCGCGCCTCAAAGAGATGTCAGCACAAAAAATGATGGGGCCCGCAAGGGCCGATGCCTGCCAGGGGTGCGGGTTTGTTCGAAAGAGACACCACAGCCCCTGGCATACGGGCTACTGAAGGAACACGGGTGGGTTTTAGTCAGTAAAAGTCTGACACGCCCTCCTGCTCCACCCAGAGCGTGAGAAGTTATTTGATGATTTCCCACCCAAAAAAAAAAAAAAAGGCGAACCAAGTCGTCCTTTTCGAATAGATGGAATGAAAAAATGTTTATTCTGCACAAAAAAAACGCACATTACAAAAAAAAAAAAAACGAAGAAACAAAATGCACACATACAATGTGGACAAAAGCCCCCTATTGGGCGCGTAAATTCGTTCGAATAGAATAATAAACCACTTTTTTACACTGTTTTCAGGTTAGCAGAATTACTGATCACAGATGTATCAAAATATACCGAAGACGAAATAATTTCAGTACTATCCCAAATCAGTAAAATTGATCTTAGACTATTTCAGTGGGACTATTCAGCTATAACTATGATAATGAACGTAATTATAACAGGTAAATAATTATATCTGTCTAAGTAATAGGTCTTTACCTATGAAATTGCCGTTTTGTATGAAAAAATTTAAACGAATTTTTTTCATGAATTTTTTATTTGTATTAATCGAAGTAATCACCCATGCAATCAATGCATCTTTGCCATCGCAGTGGCAGTTTATTGATGCCCTTCTTAAAGAAATCAGCTGGACGGGAGGCAACAAATTCTTCAAAGGCATTTTGTACTGCCTCTCGGGTATTAAATTTTTTTCCCGCCAAGAAGTTATCCAAATTCTGGAAAAAGTAGTAGTCTGTAGGCGCAAGGTCTGGTGAGTAGGGCGGATGACGGAGAGCTTCCAACCCCAGTTCTTGCAACTTGGAGACCGTCTGCTGTGCAGTATGAGGTCGCGCGTTGTCGTGCAGGAGCAGTGGAGACGAGCGATTGACCAATGCTGGTTGGAGATGCGCCAGCTTCTCCATCATTGTGTTCAGTTCTTCACAGTACACATCTGCAGTAATGCTCACCCCGTTTGGTAAGAAGCTGTGATGAATCACACCGGCGCTAGACCACCAAACAGTGACCATCACTTTTCTAGGGGTAAGTTTTCGTTTAGGGCATTGTTTAGGTGCTGAACCAGGATCCAACCGACTTGCTGAGCGCTTACGGTTATCAAACAGAATCCATTTTTCATCGCAGGTAACAATGCGGTTCAAAATTCCTTCATTTGTGTGTCTGTTGAGCAGTGCAAGGCACGTCTCGACGCGTACTTCGCGCTGGCGATCATTGAGTTCGTGGGGCACCCATTTGTCAAGCTTTTTTACCTTGCCAATTTGACGCAAATGGACCAATATTGTTTTGACGCTAACGTCGAAAGCTGCTGCTAATTCAGCCGTAGATTGTGTATCATCAGCTTCCACAATCGCCTTTAATTCGTCATTGTCGACCAAAGTCTTCGGACGACCGCGAGGTTCATTTTTCAGGTCGAAATTTCCAGAACGGAAGCGAGCAAACCAATAACAGGTGGTGCGTTGGTTTGTAGTGTTAGCTCCGTAAACGTCGTTGATGTTGCGTGCCGCTTGTGCCGCGTTGCTGCCACGACGGTACTCATATTCCATAATTACTCGAATTTTTAACGTATCCATGATGACGAAAAAGATTGAAATGCGATGAAAATGTAACACTAATCAATAAAGAAATGACTACTTTTAGAAAAAAAAATCCATGTTTTTAAAATAAAATTAATTTGAAATTAGAATTCTTAGCCAAACAAAAATTATTTTGATTTGAAATGGCCAGTACTGCAGAACGGCAATTTCATAGGTAAAGACCTAATATAAATATCGCAGCGACATTTTATCGTGGTAAATTTTTATCGCGTCGAATTCAACAGAGTAAGCCCACGTTCATACTTAATAAACCAACCGACTTCCAGAAAAACACTACAAAGTGAAAAATTACTTTAATTTCGGAGGTCGGTGACTTTGGAGATGTATTTTTAACCGATTTCAATTCGACATGTATATTTTTTTAATGTATTTTAGGGCATAACTCCGTCATATATAGACAGATTTGCAAAATGCTTTTTTTGTTCGAAAGGGGCTTATACCGAAATGGTTCCATTTAAATTTCACATAGATCTGATGATGCGTTTCGGAGACAGAACAACGGAACTGTTCAAAAAATGACAGCAAATCAACCGCGATTGCTGAGATTAACAGCCAGTTAATCGCAGCGCGTCTAAAAAAAAACTTACTGTTGTATTTTCAAGCATAGGGTTGAAAATCTAGTGCATGACAAAATGCCGCCACGATATTTACGTCCCTTCGAACGTGAATACGCAAATCACGATTGCTCATTCTGTCTAATCCTAAAAAAAGTAGTGTAATTATGATATGATTTCACCTATCTGACCTCCACAACCCAGTTACTGGTTAATACGGCACCCCTTGGTAAGACTGGTTGACAGACTTTCGGGCTTCTGCTGACCCGTAACGACTGTCATAGATCTACATTTCGAGGCACGGAGACGTCTTGGTATTTATAGATGGTCACCCATCCACGGACCAACCACGGCAAGCGTAGCTTAACCTGATAGATCGAACCGTGTCGTTTGGCCGTTATAACTTACCCACAAACCCCTCGCGCGGTGTTATGTAATATGTATGTTTACATTTTTTTTTTACATTTTAGGAACAGCTCATAATTTTAAGACGTTGAAATCTGGTGTGAAAAATATGTTCGAGCGATGGCATCTCGATACGTCCATGATAAGGACTTTTCTGGAGCAGACCAGGATATTTCGTCCTCCATGTATTGATATTTCTGGTTCCAGTGGTATGTACCTTATATCTTTATTTTTTTGGTTATTTGCGTCGCACGGTTCGTGCATTTAGCCAGTGTCAAGTAGTTTTTCTTTTCGATCAAGTAAATGGCCCGTATTCAGGCACGAAGTTACAAAAAAGTCATAGTCGTCTTTAGTCAGTCAATTCAAAGTCAAGTCAAAGTTATTGTAAAGCGGTAGTAACTTAACAACAACCTATTAGGAGTTTTTGGGGGGAACACGAAAAGTCCACGTTAGCCACTTATTTTCACCTTCACTACACTTGTGCACTCACACGTAACTAAATTGAATAATCTAACTATCAAAATAAATTATACAATTTAATTTGCTATTTCATGAAAATGAAAATTCGTGCGATATGTTCCAACGTGATCCCGCCAAAAACTCGTCTTATGTAATTTTGACCTTCAAACAGTTCTGACGCTCAGCCTAGTTTGAATAAATGACTTTTGATTTTGATTGGCCTGGCTATTTTCTCAATTATTTTAGGCTCAATTGTTTTGTAGAAACCACTGTAACGGCAAAGGCTTTTTGTTTTTTTTTGGTTGGGAAATCATCAAATAACTTCTCCCGCTCTGGGTGGAGGAGGAGGGCGTATCAGACTTTTACTGACTAAAACCCACCCGTGTTCCCTCAGTAGCCCGTATGCCAGGATGTTTAGTTATGTGTGTGTGTGCGCGTGAAATTAATCATGTTTTGATGTTTCAGGTTACACGAAAAAGGCCGGTGGTATCCTTTTGTTCACGAAGCCGGATAAACCGACCAAGAAGCCTAGAAATCCGGATAAATCCTGCCAAAGTCGGGAAATCAATACCGCTAATCATAATAATGACTAAGTAGAAATACTCGGTTCCCATAAACAAAAACGTATAGTTTTTCTCACCAATGAAAGCTTTTTTAAGCGACTTCAAAAAGAAGGAGGTTAACAATTCGACGTTTATATTTTAATTTTTTATGTATGTTCGGGCATAACTCCGTCATATGTAGACGGATTTGCAAAATTTTTTTGTTCGAAAGGTGTTTATTCCGAAATGGTCCCATTAAAATTTCATATAGATCTAATGATGCGTTTCGGAGACAGACAACGGAACTCTTCAAAAAATAATAGCAAATCAACCGCGAATGCTGCTATCGCATAAATATGCATTGTTTTGACCCCAAGGATGATGAAATTTCGAATTGGTGTGGGGTAGATAACTAAAAAGTGAAAAATAATAACTTTTTTCAAAAAAATTACAACCGAGTTCCAAAAAACACTACAAAGTGCAAAATAACTTTAATTTCGGAAGGCGGTGACAAATAATTAAAATACACATCCAAAGTCACCGACTTCCGAATTTAAAGTTATTTTGCATTTTGTAGTGTTTTTTGAAAGTCGGTTGTTATTTTTTTTATTTCAAAACTTGGCAAATACCTAAATAGTTTCGTACTCAGATTATAAAACAAAGGCAGATAAACCGCGCGGAACACCAAAGTGCAGCCAAAAAACCAAATACTAAAGCGTCGTATTGCGTCGTCGTAATGCGAGGCTTTAGTATTCGTTTTTTTTACTCTTAGGTGTTCCGCGCGATCTATCCGCCTTTGTTTTATAATCTTAATAACCAAAAAAAATAAACAACCGACTTCCAAAAAAACACTAGAAAGTGAAAAATAACTTTAATTTCGGAAGTCGGTGACTTTTGATATGTATTTTATTAATTTCTAGTCACCGCCTTCCAAAATTAAAGTTATTTTTCACTTTCTAGTGTTTTTTTGGAAGTCGGTTGTTTTTTTTTTAGCAAAAAGATTTTACTTTTGCACTTTTTAGTTATGGTACCTACCCCACACCAATTCGAAATTTCGTCATCCTTGGGGTCAAAACAATGCATATCCATGTAATGAGGGAGAAATCAGGGAACGTACATAAAAAAAAAAATACGTTCGGTGGAACACCCTCCTCCTCCTTTTTTTGAAGTCAGTAAAAAAAAAGACACCAAAGCGTCGCATTGTATGTTACATAAAATGCGACGCTTTAGTATTTGGTTTTTTGGCCTCACTCTTGATGTTCCGCGCGGTCTATCTGCCTTTGTTTTATAATCTGAAGTCTCGTAAGTTAATTTTACCTGTGATAGCTGTTTCCAAATAAGGAGGGTTTACTATGCGAAAGCATTAGGTCTTTGCTTCTGCATTGGTAGATAAAGTCTTAATGTTAACTTACAGCTGTCCGTATTATAAGAATTGGCCAAATAAGGTGTTAAAAAATTTACTGCAAGAAAAGTAAGGACTTGTTTAGAATTATAAATAAAAAAATATTATTAAAAATATTGGCGAAAAAACGATTTCATAATAACAACCCGTTTCCGAGATATGCAATATTTTCACTTCGAACAAAATTATTGAATATGCGCACTGTACACCGCACGCGCGCCGGCATCGGCGGCCTAGGTCGCGACGGCGCAAATTCGTAAACAGCTGATTCTAATTTTCCCATCACATCGGTACAATGGCGGCCCAAGACGCAAGCGCAGCCCTGCGTACAGTGCACAAAAATATTGAAATAAAAAAAAATCCTCAAATTTTTTATTTTTTATGTGTTCGTTTTTCGATGTCGAGTAAGAGGACGAAATTCTTGCAGTTAATTTTTTAACACCTTGTATAAACTGACCATCAATTCAGCCCACGTTCGCACTGACGTAGAAAATCACGGCGGGATTTAAAAAAAACACAGTCTTCGATTTTCAACTCTTGGCGCTAAGCAAATACGTTGTAGATCCAATGCGCGAAAAAATCACGCCGCCATTTTGTTACGCCTGCGCCCGTATGAACAACGGCTTAGGCGAAACATGTCACTTGCCCCTCAACAGTTTTAGGACACAAGCGTGCAAGCTACCTTCAATCAATTATTATCATGCAACTGTGCATTGGTAAGCTAAATGTGTTGTAAATAAATTATTGTTTTATTAAGAAGACTTGTTTTTATTTATTTCTTTTAAATTGTCAAATGAAAAATGTAGAAGATAAAGCATCATCAGCGTGTATTTTATACTTTTTCTGCCATATTGCTTCGTGTATAGGTATTAGAATATTCTAGACACATTTACCGAGACAGCTGATTGAGCCGTTTTTCATAATTCCTTTTCAGTCACGAGATAATAATTTTTTAAAGGAGTGGCGCTAGTGGACCGGTGACAGGCGTGTCAATTGAACAACTTTGTAGGTACTTTTATTATTTTCGTAACCAAATTAATTTTTATTTAAATAATATTTTGCATTCAGGAACAGCAAACTAACGATACCTATGTAGAATAATATCTTATTTTTAAATTATAAACAATTATCATATGAAATCTCAGCGCATTGTTTAGAACTGACTTTGAAAATGTAAATTTTTTATGCATTTTTACGGCACTAATCGAAATCAGAAATGGGTGTAAAACCCTATTTCATCAAGCTACGTCATCGCGCCCTATTATTTTAAATTTTCGGACTGCTAGCGCCAGTCTACGTAAGTTTTTTTGTACTTCTGGCTACTCGCGCACATACATTGTAACTACGCATACACTCGCAAATGAGCTCACCTGAGCCTGAAACATCGACGTGTAATAACGATTGTGTCACATTTCATATTATTATCTTCATCATTTCAACCAGAAGACGTCCACTGCTGAACATAGGCCTCCCCCAATTTGGGGGGGCTTGCCATAATCGCCACGCTTGGCAGGCGGGTTGGCGATTGCAGTATGGTGGTAAAATGCATAGAGAACGCTGCTGCCCATTCTCTAGTAAGTCCCTTAGTCGCCTTCTACGACACCCACGGGAAGAGATGGGATGATGCTATTCTTTACGTCCGGCACCACACGGTACCATAGTCGGTATTATTATTTTATTATCTTTATTTGTATGAAAAGAACGTCACTAATCGTCATTTATTTTGTATGAGAAAATAGTGCATCATGCAACAAACATTTGAATACCCAGAAGCTTAACAGAAAGTGTTAATTACCTAAAGGTGCTCTTAAACGGGCAATATTTTGAGCAATTATTGCTCTCCAACACTAATGGATCAATCTGGATCAATTATGTGGAGCAATCTGGAGCAACAACAATAAATTGCCGATGTGTTTCGTTCGGCAATATTGCTTCTGATTGCTCCATATATTTCGTGAGTAGCCGAATATCCAATCGATTAGGAAATTTTTAGTCTATTGCCTTTCTATCTCGTTTGTACGTATAACTACGTCTCGTTTTTGCGAAAGGAGCCGGCCAGCGGCGGAGGCGGCGAGGGAGACGCATTGCCTAGTTTTTAAGTTGCTCCATAATGTGTGGCCGTATCTCTGGCAACAGGTTGCTACATGTTGCCATTGGCCTAAATTGCTGATATAGTCGTGACGTCATATTTGACGAGAATTGCCCAAGATGAAGCAATTATAGTTGCTCGTGTAAGCGCACCTTAACACATAAAAAAATAATCATTCATTTTGACAATAGGGTATTTTCCAATGTTATAAAAACTATTTTAGTTTGAAGATTAGAACGATATATTTAACAGAAAAATTAAAATTAATTCATTTAAATCCATTTTCTCAATTAAAAACGACTAAAATAAAATTTCGTTTTCGTTGTTTTGAATTTACCGCCAAAACGCTCCCAACGTGGACTTTTTATCACGTGACATCGTGACGCCAGCTTTGTGTAAACGGCATCGGTACAAATACTTAGTTTGGCGCAGTTTTAGAAGTATTTGTGCACAGAGGCACCGTACGCCAGTAATTCCACTTTCTATAGATCTTGTTAATTATTAACTCGACATTCACTTGTTTACTTACTAACTACTTTGGTATACACAAAGTTGACGTCACGGGATAAAAAGTCATCGTAACGAGCGTTTTGGCGGTAAATTCAAAACAACGAAAAGTAAATTCGATTTAAATTGAGAACATGGATTTAAATCAATTTACTTTTATTTTTCTGTTACATATTTCGTCCCAATCTTCAATTTAGAATACTTTTCAATAAATTGGAAAATACCCTATTCGACAGCATTCATTGCCTTATTTACGTCGAGCAGACGAATTTTTCAAATATATATCTACTTAATTATCAGGCAATGGATCAGGACTTTCATGTGCGTTACTTACGCAATTCGAATCATGATCACATACGCATGATTCCAATTTTTGCATATCAAATCATTAATTATTACTAATTATGTGTAATTTGATTACTTACCTGGTTTAAATAATGAGTGATTTCATGGTTAATTTAATAACGGTACTATTTCGTTATAAATATCAGTATCAACACATTTTTTTTTCTACAAAGGGGAATTAGGTTTGAAATAAGAAGACGCCATCTTGTTTCTTTTTTTTATTAATAATAGGTATTTGGATAAAAACGGAGTGTTAGGTATAAACAATGGCTTTAACATTTATTTAGTTGGTAATAATTCTACTTAACTATTTCAGATGAAGATTTTTCCGTAAAATGTTAAAAATATGTGGTTTCTTTTTCGTCGTGTTTTTATGTAAGTATACACAAACCTGTGGATCTATTATGTCGACTTAGTTCAGTCAACGAATGGCCCAAAAGACGGTGTTGAAGACTACAACCTCTTTTGGGCCATTCGTTGTGTAGATACAGTGCGTGAACAGTGGCTAGCGACAAAACAAAACACATTTCTGTTAGCGTTCACGTCAAACGCTACGCCAAAATGTATGGGAATGACATTACCTGCGGAAAGGTTACGTCGTGTCCTTTCCGCAGGTAATGTCATTCCCATACATTTGGCGTAGCGTTTGGCGTGAACGCTAACAGAAATGTGTTTTGTCTACGCCTGTAGGGACATAAGCGATTCCTTCAGATACTTGTTCAGACCGCTTAAAAATATTAAAAAGTGCTGACGTATAGGATGTGAGCCGGAGTGGGGGAGTTCTTTAGGTACTTATAATATCTCCAACACTCTCTAAAAGACCCCGATTGTCCCGACCGTCCCTTGCTCGTTGATGCGCCAGCCCGCGCCGCAGCTGAGCCAGTAGCTTTAAATTCCCCGTCTAATAATCATGAAAATAATACCTTGATCCAGCCTGTCCCTGATAGTACTAGCTGCCCCCCCCCCGCCAGCGACTCCCTGAGCCGAGGTTCGTACCCCACAGGGGGTGCCCTCAGTGCGCAGTCGTTTTAGGTTTAAGTAGGTTTACGCCCTGGCTGGAGGCTTTTAGATTCCTAAAAACCTTCACAGGAAAGTCCGGTTGAGCAGTCACGGCCTCTCAAGGTCAACTGCGAGATGCCATTCACAAAAAAAAAAAAAAAAAAAAAAAATCTCTAAAAGACCCGACCGTCCCTTGCTCGTTGATGCGCCAGCCTGCGCCGCAGCTGAGCCAGTAGCTTTAAATTCCCCGTCTAATAATCAAGAAAATACTTTGATCCAGCCTGTCCCCACTAGCTGCCCCCCCCCCCCCCCCGCCAGTGACGCCCTGAGCCGAGGTTCGTACCCCACAGGGGGTGCCCTCAGCGTGCAGTCGCTTTAGGTTAAGTAGGTTTATGCCCTGGCTGGAGGCTTTTAGTATCACTAAAAACCTTCACAGAAAAGCCCGGTTAAGCAGTCACGGCCTCTCAAGGTCAACTGCGAGATGCCATATACAATAAAAAAATCTCTAAAAGAACTCTTCCCAGACATTCACGACCAAGAGGACGAAAATGTAATTGGTATATCTATACTCATTGCTTTTTACTTATAATTTTACTAGCATTTGTTCGCGGCTCGGCCCGCGTGGATCTCGGTTATCGCGTTTAGGCGTGAAAGCGTAACAGACGGACAGACAGTTTCTTTCGGATGTAGCGATATAATATACTAAGTAGGAATACATACTCAGCCTATAACGTTCCCACTGCTAGGACACAGGCCTCCTCTCAGTGAGAGGGACTGGACCGTAATCCACCACGCGGGCCCAGTGCAGGTTGGTAGATGTCACATGTCTTCGAATTTTTTGTTCTAGGACATGCCGGTTTCCTCACGATGTTTTCCTTCACCGTTTGAGAGCAGTGGTGATGAAATTATTTACACAAAGTAATGTGCCTGGCTGGGTTCGAACGCACGACCTACAACTCGTAAGTCGCAGCCGTTACCACTGGGCCACCACTGCTCTAGTAAGAAGCAAGTAGGAATAGTAGCGATTAATAGGGATAAAGTTGACGAGTTTGTTGGGTTGAACGTGCTAATCTCAGGAAGTACTGGTTCGAATTAAAAACTTATTTTAGTGTGGGATAGCCCATTTATCGAGAAAGGCGTAACATCCGTAACATCACGGTGGTACCCTAAAGAGCCCAGCAAAAAGAAGAAAAAACCGAAGTCTCCCACGTTGTTTTCATCAATCACTATAGCAATTAAATATATTCGGGGTAGCCGGGTCTGGTTTAATACTTGGATACATGAAAATTTGTAGGGAACCAAGGAGGACTAATGATGACGAACTATTTAGTACGAACTAGATAGTTCGTCATCATCAATCATCGTTCGTTTTTGGAAGTTCGTCAAAATGAAACTATTTTCTTACTTTCAAAGTTTCATTTTCATTTTGAACGACCTTAAAAATAAACGATTTAGATGTTATATGTATGAATTGTAATTATAACCGCCTACCTAGAAATTACAATGATAAGCATTAAAAAATACATTGCATACATGCATTGTAAATTCTATCGATGTTGAAATTTAGTGGGTCACATCACTAGTCTGAACATAATGAGTGAGTTTTCTGTATCTAACATCGAAGCGGCTCCGTAAGTCAATATGAAGGAAGTATATTGAGTTCAGTTGCTATTTTAGCCCTCCTTTTAAGCTTTAATTAATATTCTGAGATCCGTCACGAATTTTCGATCTGGTCACGTGTCCTGACGCGAGTTTAACATTTTTTACCCAACGCCGCTAAAGAAGTTTTCACTTCAAAAAACGAATAGGTACGAAGTACTCGCACGGGTAGGCATTTCGATGCGAAGAGGTGGGTCGCGGTATTATTGATCGAAGGTCGCGGTAGCAAGTAATTTTACATGGTTGAATTAGCGGGTAGAAGCTAGATAATCATACATTACAGATAATATTTTAAGCGTTATGAAGGAATAACAAACAGTTTTTTTTCGAAAATTTCGGAAATTGAATTCAGAAACTCAAACTCAAAGCATTTATTTAAATTAAACCTTTAACAGGCACTTTCGAATTGTCAAAAAAAAAAAAAAAAACACGAAGTTGAAGCTAGTTGCCCATTCCAAAATGTAGATCTCTATGGAGAAGAAACCACGGACACTCTATTAAATCATGGGTATTACAAAATCTTGGGAACATTATTCTTGATGCTTCTATATGTGAGAACAATGTAAAAAATAAAAATATAAGATTTAAAATAAGCCATGGCAGTTAGGAGATGACCAGTCTCAACCGACGACGCCCGGTTCACGCACTTGACGCGTGGATCAGCACCATCCAGCTCAACCATTTTCTGGGGTAGAAAGTGTAAGTAATTAGACAAAAAAAGTTGTAGACTCACCGTTTTTCAAATATAAGCGTAAACAAAAAGGTGGGAACTTTTTCCCCACTCCGCCTTCCACCCGGTCCTAGTACCATGTTCCTGTGGGATAATTAGCTACTTCTAGTTTGAAATAAATGATTTGATTTAGTCTTTGTCTTATAACTACCATGTATCAAATTTCAGCATTCCTTAAAACTACGAGCACAACGCGCACGGACGGTCTTGCAGAAGATGGAGCCTCCAGTCTTCGGGAAGCCATTGATTTGAAACAAGGCGTATTGCAACAAAAACAAGGCTTGGACTCGAAGAGCATTGATCGAGGTCGTGTCTTCATTTCTGAGGAATGGGACTATGACGAAGAGAGAAGGCCAAGACACAAACCATCTGGGAAGATATACACAAAACAACGTAGGCCTTTTAAACAGAGTCCATTTTTGGATTATATGACTCCGAAGAAAAGAAAGAGTCGTCGTAAACCGAAACCACAACAGTAGATTTTGTTTTTTCGGGCAAAACCGACTCACTTTTTTAACCGACTTCAATTTTTTTTTTTATCAATTCGACATGTTTATATATATATATATATTTTTATGTATGTTCGGCCATAACTCCGTCGTATATTGACGGATTTGCAAAAATTCTGTTTTTGTTCGAAAGGTGTTTATTCCGAAATGGTCCCATTCAAATTTCATATAGATTTGATGATGCATTTCGGAAACGGACAACGGAACTCTTCAAAAAATTATAGCAAATCAACCGCGAATGCTGCTATCGCATAAATATGCATTGTTTTGACCCCAAGGATGATGAAATTTCGAATTGGTGTGGGGTAGGTAACTAAAAACTGTATTTTTGGGAATTACTTTAGATTCAAAATTGCAATGGGGTGCTCACATTAGAGCTCTTTCAAGTAGATTAAGCTCAGCTGCTTACGCAGTAAGAAAAATAAGGCAGTTGACTGATGTGGCCACAGCTAGGTTAGTTTACTTTGCTTATTTTCACAGTATTATGTCTTATGGCGTTCTGCTGTGGGGATCGGCAGCTGACGTAGATTCAATTTTCATTTTACAAAAGAGGGCAATCCGCGCAATCTATAAAATGGGGCCTCGCGAGTCTCTTAGAAACAAATTCAGCGAAATTGATGTATTAACTCTGCCTTCTCTTTACATCCCAGAAAATATCTTATATGTTCGCAAAAACTTAGGCCTTTTCAAAAAACGATGCGATTTCCATAATCTGAATGATGAAATTGTGATTCCAAAATTTAAACTGACTAAAACTAGCAAGTCATTTCTAATAAACAGTATCCGCTTCTACAACAAGTTGCCAAAGTCGGTTACAGAACTTAGCGATGGAAAGTTTAAAACGCACATCAAACGTGTCCTTATCAAAAAAGCATATTATAAGATAAAAGACTACGTTGAAGACAGGGAAGTTTGGCATTAATTCCTTCTGCACATGTGGCTTCTCTGGTACCTCATTAACAGCATAACTATGTGAAAGTCTATTAACTGCTCTCAAATACAATGTTCTTTTTTATTCTTTTTATTTTTACAACGCTGACATATTCTCGTCATTAATTGACATTATACATCAATTTTAATTGGGTTCATTTTATTTATGTAGATTATTTTACATATTGTGAATGGGGGAACGTTGTAGGCCTTACAGACTGTAGATTTGTAGACGATTTTCTATTCTGTATTCGTCTAAGTACCTGGTACTTATTGACAGGCCTGCGCTGTCCTCCCATACATTTAATCTCTGTAATTTGAAAATATTGTCAAAGCCAATTATTTTTAATAGAGTAACCGTGGAGTTTCTTGCCGGCTCTTCTCCATAGGAAACAACAATTTGGAACCGTGCACCTAGCTTCTGACGTTTCATAAGTGCCCATGCAGGTTTATATGAAATAAAAATATTTTGATTTGATTTGATTTGAAAAAAGTGAAAAATAAAAACTTTTTTCAAAAAAATAACAACCGACTTCCAAAAAACACTACAAAGTGCAAAATAACTTTAATTTCGGAAGGCGGTGACAAATAATTAAAATACACATCCAAAGTCACCGACTTCCGAAATTAAAGTTATTTTGCACTTTGTAGTGTTTTTTTGGAAGATGGTTATTTTTTTGAAAAAAAAATTTATACATAAACATATACCTATGTATTGTGATTCATGGGCATTAGTTACCTGAAATAGAGAAATAAAGAAAGCGGAGAGTTTGATTTATTTGTGAGAAAGCCGGATTCTTTCGTCATAAGTCATCACACAATCAACCCATAATAATTTGTATCTGATCTTTGTAACCTATTATTATTAAAATTATGTATTACTACACTATTGTATTAGGTAAGCCTGTGAGGATAGTGTATGTGTTTTGTGAATAAATAAATAAATAAAATAAAAATAAGTTCACATAAAAAAAAGTAAATTACCAGTTTTTTTTTTTTACATAACTTGGAGTACTACTTACTTTATTTAAAACTTTAAATTATTATATGTACAGGTATCAATAGTGAAAATACTCATAAGGCATCAAAAAATACGTCCGCATCGTTGTCAATGGGAAAAGTGCCCAAAAGGCTGGCAGCATAGGGCTATGGGGTCCGAGTGCCCACTTAGTTTTCCGAGACATTTCCAAGCGGTTGGTCGACTCTTCACGTGACCAAAGGGCTGGCCTATTTTTCGGCCAAAGAATCAGCATTGCCATACAACGTGGCAATGCTGCCAGCCTTTTGGGCACTTTTCCCACTGACAACGATGCGGACTTATTTTTTTTACTACACAATATCCTGCTATTTGTTTTTTTTTATTTTTTTATTGATAGTAAATTTATTATACACTAAGTAAAAAATACAGAAATATAGAAAATCAAAACGAACTATGTACAATCGCGACTTCTTCCGCACGCTCACCTTTAAGGCGATAATCGCGTAGCAAGGCTCACGACTCGATCGCACAATGCATGCGTTTTGACCAATAGAATGCACGAAACATATTTTAGTAGTGTTCGTAGTAATGGTGTATAGAAGTGTGACACTCACACAGGCGCGTGCTATGTTCACTAGTTTGTGAGATTATTTTTGAATAGGCACGGCCGGTATGAGCTCTTTATGAATTATTGTTGTTGACAAGAAGTAATTTCGTACTCATATTTATCTTCTTTTTGGTTTAGAAAATGTATTATTGCTATTGCTTTAAGTTAAATGTAATAATTGTTAGGTTCTTAATGTGTTTTATTTTTGTAGGTTTTAGGTTTGTTTTTATTAGCAGAGGAGAATAAAACTAATTCATGCCTTGCTTGACACGAGACCAGAGAGACGGTGTCACTTTTTTTTTTACCACAGGCAATAAGACATCACAACAGATCAAACAGTAATTGTAAACAGAATCTTATCGATTAGCTTAATGTTTTTTTTTTTTTTTTAATTTTTCTATTTATTCAGCTACTTACTAGCAGCGCTCCGCGATTTCAACAGCGTAGTTCCCGTTACCGTGAGAATATGGGGATAAAATATAGCCTTTGTCACCCGGAGATAGTGTAGCTTCCCAACAGTGAAAGAAATTTTCAAATCGGTACAGTAGTTTCGGGGCCTATTCAATGCAAACAAACAAACAATCAAATCTTTCCTCTTTATTATTAGTATAGATAGATTATTTATCAATAATTTGGAATAAAAATGTCAAACAACAATTTATATCTATTCTATCAACTTTAATATTTTCCTCTCTCCGACATAATAATGTTCCGTCAGGTCTATAAGTTTTGTTATATATGAACACTTTCACTGCCTCCCCAATTTTCATGATGTCCAATGGTTATGCGATACCGCCGCCATATAAAACGCAGCGGACGCGCTAGGCACGTTGACTGGCACTGCATAAAGTTATAAAATGTTAATAATTATTGTCATTTCTGTAAATTCCGGTTAAGAAGTTACAGCCTTTCAAGGTCAACTTATTAATGCCACTTTAAAAAAAAAAAAACCTGTATTATCGGCGCGGCGCGGGCGTAAGAGGGACTTGTTACTTGCGCAGTTCTATTGAAAAGTAAAAATCTTCATTACAATGTGTTATAAACTTGAAAATATACAAAAACGAAGCAAGTTAGATATTTTGTTGGAAATTTGCAACATTTGTTATTATCTTTTTATTTTATTGCTCTATATTATGATTGGAATAACACAAATATACTTTGCGCATTTCATACAATGTTATCAGAGATTTTTGTTTACTGTTGTCGGAACTTTTGCAACTACAATAATAAAACGTTCATTATCTATACCATTGTTATTTAGTGGGAACTTCTGAAAATCCGGTTTAACAATGGAATGGCTTAAAAACATACTTTATGGCCCTTCTATTGAAGGACCATAAAATACGTTCGCGAAATATTACAAAGAATTTTAAGGTATGCCTACTATTTTATTACCATGTTACCTATCTCGAATGTTTTGCAGGTGTTCCTTATAGGTATAATGTATATTTTGAATACTTTGAATAGTTCTAATATTCGTTTTATCCATTTATTTATCACACCTTTGATTTTTTATTTAATCATAACAGCAGTTTGTGCAGAGGTTGATTGGTACTAACACTAGATTATAAGTTGTTTTCATATTATGTTACTAACACTCTATGGATTTCTTTTCCGAAATAAAATAAATATTATTATTATTTATTATTATAAACAGGCGGGTGTCCCTTTAGTGCACTCGTGCGCTGAACTACCAGATTTTAATAGATGTAGAAAGAATCACACAATGTTTAATAATCGCATTGTGGCCACTGGTTGTGGTCTACGTAATATTAACAAAACTGAGGAAACAATATAAGCTCTTTGCTAAACTATTAAGACTCATTTTCGCGGTACAGAAGATCTACAGTGAATGCTCATACATTTCTATGAGATCCGAGCTAAAACGCCTAGCGCGTGAGACAGAAGATCGTTGAGATAACTGTATGGAGCGTTATGGAGTAATTTGTCGATTCTCGTGCGCCGCACGGGGAACCGAAGTTTGTCGAATATTACCGAACGTCGCGTCGATTAGCGAGAGCGCCCGAGGTTTGGCAAAGTTTGCATGCCGGCCATAATGAATGACCGCGCGACTCATTATTGTCACTGCGAAGTTTAGTTTACGTGGAATTGAATACTATTGTTTATTTTTTATTCGTCTAGATTTAAATTACTTACCTATCTGAAATAAATAAATTCTATTTATTTACTTATTACCCCTAATACTTAGTGAGCTAGTAAAGTGCACCACCAGTTCCATGACCTACCAGCCGCCACTGATCATAAATAAACGAGATTACACAAACAAAGTATCTTTCCAATGTCCGGGGCATGCTTTGCAGGATGCTTACCGTTGGGTGGTTCACAAAAGGCTTGCAAAAGGCAGTACGTTAAGATTGGAGTTTATGAGTGGGCCGTCTTTTAATAAAAGGTTGACAAACCATGCTATAATCAACGAGACAAGCGCGTTGCCCGCATTGCGTACGACAAGCATATTTTGACAAATATAACAATAACTCAGTTCATAGGCCACTTTAAAATTCGGAAGCATAACAAGTAATTAAACTGAACTATAATTTTCAATAAGAAATACTCTAAAATATTTTCAAAAAGCCAGGCCTGTGGGCTCCTGAAAAAATAAAACTGTCACTGTGACCGCAGTGAGAGTGAAAGGATTGAAAAAAAGAAATATTAGCTATTAGTGAAATATATATTTTTCAGTTCGTGTTCATTTAGTAATAAGCTGTTCAGGATTAAAGATTTCTTATGGTTGATATTTAAACCGTATCTGTATATTAAAACATTTTAGTAAAACATTTTTGTTTAAAGCGAAACTGTCGTCTGCAATCTTCGTGTGAAATCATACAAAATGTGTTAAAAATTTAAGAACAATTTTAAGGATTTGTAGTTGTGGAAAAGAAGCAATTTAATTTAGTTGAACTTATTTATTTTTAATAGAGTGTTTCAAGATTTCAAAAGGAAATTTTAAAGATTCACCCAGAAATTAATATAAAAAATTACACAGAAATTATCATCAACTTGTATTTATCTACACTCATATCGTAAAGTTATTATTAATAAATCAAAAATAGTGTCATAATGACAGACTTTAAGCACGGACAATTCTAATGAAATTAAAAAGTTTGATTATAAATTTATAATTTTAGCACACCTTCCTTATGTTTACGTATTTGTGTTTTTTGCAATGTCTTCGCTACTTCTTCTAATACTCCTAGTAATGGTTCTGACTGAGACATTTTTTGTAAACAACAAAAAAACGTGATATTCTTCAAAATAACGTGACGTTGATGCGTAGATTCCTTTTGTAATAATATTGTAAATAACATGCACAAAAAACCCTCAAACACTGCTAATGACGGTCCGGGCTCGCTTCTTATCTAAGGAATGCAATGTCTTTTGTTCTCGACGCTCAGTACGGTGCACTGTAATCCGGCTCGATTTCGACCATGTTTTGATGGTAGTAAGGTTGAAAATTGTTTGTATGGATTTTTGTGGGAACGAAATGCGTGCTTTGTTGACGACGCCTTTATTGCGACTAAAAAAATGGACATTGGTTTGCGTCTCTATACGTCATGCATTCAACAGACAATATGGATTTGTCACACAAATACATGTTGTTTCTAATTGGGCGAAACCAGGAAGGGGTGTGGTTTGTCACTAGATGCGCTGCCACAGAAATATTTTCTTAAGTGAGCATGCTTAAAGTTTGTCGATTGTACCTAACTAAACAAATAAATACAATCAAACAAAAGGACAATAGTGGGTAGTCCCTTACGCCATAATATTTGCCGCCGTTCATGTCGCGCGGTCACCGGTATCTTAGGAAACCAAAGCTCGGCTTTCGGCTTGTCTGTCTACAGGCGTACCATGGCCAATTCTATCTCTCATCATCATCATAATCATTTCAGCCGAAAGACGTCCACTGCTGGACATAGGCCTCCCCCAAAAGGGGGGTTTTGCTGTGGTCTCCTATAAGTGAAGGACTACACCTACTTAATACCTGATGTTGCCTTTTCTTTATGTCATGTATTGTGTACAGACGCCATCAGGCCAACCTACCCCAAACTGTCAAATTTTCCCAATTGAACATGAACCTTAAGCTTACGGTATTAAGTTGAAAATCTATCAAATAAATTTGACAGATTGGAGTAGCTTGATGTGCTGGCGTCTGTACATCTTTTGTTGGAGATCCTAAATCAATAAATTAAATTAATAATCGCCACGCTTGGCAGCCGGATTGGTGATCGTAGTATGGTGGGAAAACGCATAGAGAACGCTGCTGCCCATTCACTAGTAAGTCCCTTAGTCGCCTTCTACGACACCCACGGGAAGAAATGGGATGGTGCTATTCTTTTCCGTCCGGCATCACACGGAACATTTTATTCTATCTTTAATCTACCAAAAATAGACAAACTTTTTTCTCTCCAACTTGACATCTCTTTTGCCCAAGCGCGGGGCGACCCGTAGACTCGCGTTTCTGGTTATTTTTTCTGTAGCAACGGGGATCTAAGTTGGATGCGATAAGGTATAAGATTTTTTTATTAAATAGTCATTAAATGGGTTTAAATGAAATTAGAGGATATTTACCCCTTAGTTATAAACGTTACTTTAAAGTTAAGTAATGATTAGCGACTGTTTAACCATACATTTTGACGTTTAAACATCACTTAACTTTTAGCAGCGTTTATTATTACGAGGGGTAATGATTATAAGTGGTCTGTGGTCTCCTATAAGTGAAGAAGTACATCTACTTAATACCCGATGTTACCCTTTACTTATGTGTCATGTATTGTGTACAGACGCCAGCACGTCAAGCTACCCCAGTCTGTCAAATTTCTTTAATAGTTTTTCAACTTTATAACAAAAGAATAAGGTTCATGTTCAGTTGGGAAAAATTGACAGTTTGAGTCATAGCATGTTGTGCTGGCATCTGAACAATTTCTTTGTTACGAGACTGTTCATCATCATCATCATCATCAAAATTTGTCGTCATGCTTGACATCGTAGATTTATGTCCACTGAATAATAGAAACATTTCATATATCTTCAGTTTTAACATCGCTATGCTTACCTTAAGACGGTAGAAATCTTTCTACATTATCATTTTGTCTATTCTTCCGTCGACAAGGAGAAATAAAACACATCGATCAGTTGTCTACAATGATACAAGGATCTTTAGGCGCGTAACCAAAAGGGGAACATACGCCGCCATCTTGTTACCTGGGTACGGCGAAGCAAAAAGGAGCATTATGATTTTAACCGATGTTTGTGGATATGTATGTTTGTATGTTCATCTGTTCCCATATAACTTTTAAAGTACAGTCGCCAGCAGGTCAAGCTATCCCAAACTGTCAAATATTCCCAATTGAACATAAACCTTATTCCTTTGTTATAAAGTTGAAAAACTATCAAAGAAATTTGACAGATTGGGGTAACTTGATGTGCTGGCCTCTGTACTTATCATTATTTAACAAATATGGTAGGTACCTATCGTTTGAAGCGTCTTGGTCAGCCACTCGTTATGACGTCACATCAAATTGCATAATGGCGCCCTCTAGAGTGCATAAAGTCATGTTTTTTAATGATGCAGTATTGGGGTTTTAATATACATTTCAAAATTGTAAATAGGGATTGTTATTTTTCAATTTCACAAATGTTTACCGACAACGCATGTCAATGTTATTTAGGCGCCAAAAGATCCATGTCGCACTGTACATTCAAGTTTATTGTTCAGATTCATTGCTTATTAGTCGTTTACCATTTAGAGGTATTGGTTCTTCTTCCTTCGAGTCAGTGAATAAAGCATGCTTGCATAGTGACATGTATACTTCTTCATATTCTGAAATAATTTTATTTTATTTAAATATAGGAAAACAAACAGTGACATTTTTTTAGGAAGAAATACACAAAAATACGGCCAATTATGTAACCAACATTATTTTCCACAAAATACACGTAAAAATAATATTTAATTTAACCATGCTTTCGAAAACCTACCTAACCTAACCACAAATTTTTGTGTAAAATAATAGAACAAAAGTAATTACAATTTTTTTGAAAAGCTCATCAAGGCACGAAATTAAAACTACTGGTGCCTGTGACTAAAGGTGCGATTACACTAGCAACTATAATTGCTCCATCTTGGGCAATTCTCGTCAAATATGACGTCACGACTACATCCAGCAATTTAGGGCAATGGCAACATGTAGCAACCAGTTGCCAGAGATACGGCCACACAATATGGAGCAACTTAAAAAACTAGGTAAGGCGCCTCCCCCGCCTCCACCGCCGCGCCGCCGCCGGCCGGTTCCCCTCGCAAAAACGAGACGTAGTTATACGTACAAACGAGATAGAAAAAAAAATTACAAAAAAAATCCTAACCGATTAGATATTCGGCAACTCATAAAATATGTGGAGCAATCAGAAGCAATATTTCCGAAACGCATCGGCAATTTAAGGGGACACTTTGCGCGGGCTCGAACTCACTGGTGGGCCTGGCTAAAAATCACGCTGTGTCACCAGGCTTCGTATCCGACAGAGATAGTATCAGTGGTGAGCAGTTAGACGCTAATCTACACGCACAACGTTATTGAGTGAGATGCAGGAGCATTTTTGGCAAAAAAATCACGAAAAAATTAAGAAAAGCCTTTCAGAAGATCGGGTTTTATGAAAAAACCACTGCATAAATCAATGACCAATAAAGTTTATTGAACTTATTGTTAATTGAACTTTGTCGGTACCGTCTTGGTTTTCGAGATTTTACACTCCTTTTATTACGTAATCACGCTCAAAGTTAGGTTAAATTAGCAAGAAAAACGAATCTTTGTTGGCTCATAACTTTTTAATAGCTTTTTATTTTAGTATTCTGTTTCCGTACAGACAATAATAATAACGAGACAAAACCATACCATGTTTAATTTTTGATGATAGTCAAACAGTGGAGTAAAACCCTCCCGAAGTTTGCATGGAAAAAATGTGGACAAGTGTCACCTTAATGCTCCAGATTGCTCCACTTAATTGATCCAGATTGATCCATTAGTGTTGCTGAGCAAAGATTGCTCAAAAAATTGCCCGTGGAGCACCTTAAGCGTTTCGGGTACCATATTTTTTTATTAAAATAGTAATTGCGTCATCTTCATCATCAATACATTTCAGCAGTGAGACGCCCACTGCTGGACATATGCCAACCTAAGCTCCTCCACTTCGACCGGTTCTCTATTTCCCGCATCCAGTAGATTCAACGTCTTCTGGTAGCTTCTCGACCATTGCCCAGCCGAGTCGGATTCTACGATTAATCGCTTTTCAGAAGAGCAGTCAATTGTACTACTTAATTGGACAGTTTGTCCTCAGCTTGACAGTTTAATCTCGCAACGTCTGGGCCACCATAGCTCGTATTTTCAGGGTTCCGTAGCCAAATGGCAAAAAACGGAACCCTTATAGATTCATCATGTCTGTCTGTCCGTCCGTATGTCACAGCCACTTTTTTCCGAAACTATAAGAACTATGCTGTTGAAACTGTAGATGTATTCTGTGAACCGTATTAAATTTTTCACACAAAAATTGAAAAAAAAAAAAATTTGGGGGTTCCCCATACTTAGAACGGAAACTAAAAAAAAAAACGTCAAACCTATACGTGTGGATAGGTCTTCAAAAATGATATTGAGGTTTGTAACATCATTTTATTCTAAACTGAATAGTTTGCGCGAGAGACACATCCAAAGTGGTAAAATGTGTGTCCCCCCTGTAACTTCTAAAATAAGAGAATTATAAATCTAAAAAAAATTATGATGTTCATAACTATGTAAAACTTCCACCGAAAAATGATTTGAACGCGATCTAGTAAGTAGTTTTTTTTTATTACGTCATAAATCGTATTTTGTTACTTGCTGCTACGGAACCCTTCATGGGCGAGTCCGACTCGCACTTGGCCGCTTTTTTTACCTTGTAAAGTTGAATTCCTGCAGTTCACAGCATCCATGAAACATTTGTTTTGGAAGACAACGAAGTGTCCATCTATTGAGCTCATGGCACATAACGGATTGAGCTTATGCTCGTCACAATCATTAAATTGAGGACATCCACTGCGCAAGAACATGACATATGCATAGCAGAATTTTGTGTGAATCTGATCGTATTCTGAAAAAGAAATTCAAATAAAGGACATCGAACATTTTAAATACAAAAAAAAAAACATGATTGGCACTTTGATGTACAGTCGCCAGCAGGTCAAGCTATCCCAAATTGTCAAATTTTCCCAATTGAATATAAACCTTATTCCTTTGAAATAAAGTTGAAAAACTATCAAAGAAATTTGACAGATTGGGGTAGCTTGATGTGCTGGCCTCTGTACAAAAAACCCAAGAAACACAATCAGCGTCACAAAAACGTCCGCTTAAGAGCGTTTATTCTGAAAGTTGGCAACGTCGCAAATAGCTGTCAAATATTTACCTGTTTTTATTAATTTGTTAATATTACTGTATGACAATGTGCAATATCGCTAACTAGTGACCTAACATATGAATAATGATTTGCAATTACGACACTGAATTTGATGTTGTAACCGTTTTAGGTGCAAAAAAGGCATTTGGAAAGTTTCAAAGTTCTTTTTTTACATCTATAACTAAATATTCGGTGTTGCATTTCATAATCAATACGTATTTTAGGTCACTAGTTAGCGATCTTTCAAATTTCCATACATTAATTTTGCTAAATTAATCAAAACAGGAAAATATTTGACAGCAATTTGCGACGTTGCCAACTTTCAGAATAAACGCTCATAAATACGGCGCAATGTGCGCAGGCCATTGATTTACCACTAGCCGTAGATCGACCATTAACGCTCAAAAAATGGGACTGAAAAGTAGTGCACAAATAGCGACGCGTGCACTCCTTTGCCCCAGTCGAGCCTCGAGCCGTATAATCCGAATGAATTACAAAGCACTACACGCCGCTATAGATAATATAACGGCCAGATGTCTAGTGTATTAGACGGGTTGTAATACATCTGGTGACAAATTCTCGCCTTGTTTTTGTATGACGCGCTCTATCTACGGCTAGTGGTAAATCAATGGCGCAGGTGTCAAATAGTATCGTCAGTCAGTCTTTTTGGACATTGCTTTGTAAAAACCACTTTAAGTCATGCGTGTAAGGCTGAATTTGTAAAAAAAAAATGTGTAATTATAACCACTGACGTATAATTGGGGACAGTTTTAAGTGGTACTCTTGTTCGAGGCTGGATCTTGGGGTTTTATCTATGAATTAATCGCTCGTGAAAAACCCATTATCGCCGATATCTCGATGAAAAAGCATCGCAGAGGTCTGAAGTTTTTTTTTTTTTTGTAAAACCTTGATTTGAATTTGTCAAAACATAAAAAAATACACAAAAAAATGTTATTGTTCTAGTGTATTTCTAGAAATACACTAGAACAATAACATTTTTTTGTGTATTTTTTGCCACAAAGAAACAAACATACATACATAGGCTGATAAACACATTACCCCCCTTTGCGTCGCGCAGTCGTGTAGAAACAAAACAAAATGGATTCAGGACAGGAGAATGATGACTACTTACTTAAATGCCCTCGAAAATCTGAACATTGGTTATTTAATATCAGATGGCACAGGCTTTGAAACCATTTGAACCTCATCGTCCTTCTATTTAAACCGCAGGCAATTTTATGATAGTCATTGCAATGGTAGGGGTCACAATAATCCATCCAATTTGGGTCGTACAACTGTTTGTGACGATTAAACCAAGTAGGTGGCATCTCTGGCTTATTAATTATATCTGTAACACGAAGAAAATTTCGGACACACATCTTCATGTTCACTGGCAGTATATGCGCCCTCACGGCCCTTGTCGCCGCTTGAGACACCCTGCAGGCTTAGCACTATTAAATAAATTATGTACAGAGGCCAGCACATCAAGCTACCCCAATCTGTCAAATTTATTTGATAGTTTTTCAACTTTATTACAATGGAATAAGGTTTATGTTCAATTGGGAAAATTTAACAGTTTGGGATAGCTTGACCTGCTGGCGACTGTACAATAGGATAAGATAGCTATGTTTTTCTATTCATAATCATAGTTATGCGTTCTAAACTAATCATGATTTTGTAGATAATCGTATATACTTTGTGCCGTCGAGTAGAAAGTTTTGTTGTCAGTGTGATTTTGACAGTTTGGGAAGAAATATTCTTCTGAAATAGTCTACATTTATAAGGACCTAGACAAATATCGTTAGAAACGAAAGACTAAATGACATATTGTAGAAGGATTTCTACGGTGCGATAAACAAAATGTAGGAACGAAATGTCACTTTGTATTGAAAAAGCACTGTCTATTCTTCGTAGAAATACAAAACGTCATTCAAAGCCCGCTGGGCGTCGAGAATCCCAGACTGATTCCCGGCCATCGTAGGCGTGGGCTTGCGGACGGCGAGTAATGGGTAGCTCGCTGTCCGGTAAGGACCAAGCCCGGGTCGACGGCGGGTTGTGTTCCACGCGCGCCTCAAAGAGATGTCAGCACGAACTGGTGAGGTCCGCAAGGGCCGATGCCTGCCAGGGGTGGGTGCGGGTTGTTCGAAATAGATACCGCCGCCCCTGGTATACGGGCTATTGAGGGAACACGGGTGGGTTTTAGTCAGTAAAAGTCTGACACGCCTTTCTGAAAAAACAAACCCTAATTCATTGCTCTCTCGAGTACCTATATTAACAAACTGCAAAGCAGATTGTTGGCAGACGTAACTCCTTGTTTTTTTGTAGTTGTTGTAATACTTTTCAACAACACACTAAACTATTCATGCTTATAATATCATGATCCCACATTTCGCTTGCCGATACGTGATTGCTACTCCAGGATTCGTCTGCTCCACCGGCCACCGGTCCTTCGACAAAGCTGGCCAGCCCACCGCCATCTCAGTTTACGTACTCTGTAAGCCATGTCCGTCAAATATGCTTAATAATAACTTGTACAAGAGGAACTTACTCCTTAAACGGTCTCTTACAAAATTGGGATTGTCCCTGTGTGCCGATATTCTGTAAAAGTAAATAAAGAAATTAGGTACATATTATGGTCAGACGATACAAGCGAAAAATTACGACTGGAGCAGAGTATACCCGATTCAGCGTCACCGACCGACTGGAGCCAAGTATACCCGATTCAGCGTCACCGACCGACTGGAGCCAAGTAGGTATACCCGATTGAACGTCACACACAACAGGAACACAGACGCAAGCAGAGAGTTCCACACTTTGGCTGTGCGCGTAATAAATGTGGAGGAGAAGCGCTGAGTACGACTGGTCGGGTTGTGATTCTGTTTAAGGGTACACTAGTCGCGGGCTCGAACTCACTGGTGGGCCTGACTAAAAAGCACGCTGTCTCACCAAGCTTCGTGTCCGACAGAAGTAGTATCAGTGATGGGCAGTTAGACGCTAGTCTACACGCACTACATTATTGAGTGAGATGCAGGATCAGTTATGGTAAAACAATCGCGTAAAAATTAAGAAGAGTCCTTCGGAAGATCGGGTTTTCTGAAAAAACCACTTCATAAATCAATGACCAATAAAGTTTATTGAACTTTAGGATAATTGAGCTTTGTCGGTACCGACTTGGTTTTCGAGATTTTACACCCTTTTATTACTTAAACACGGCCAAAGTTAGGTTAAATTAACAAGAAAAACGAATCTCTGTTGGCTCATAACTTTTTATTTTAGTATTCTGTTTCCGTACAGACAATATAGGTAGATAATGAGACAAAACCATACCATGTTTAATTTTTGATGTACATAGTCAAATAGTGAAGTAGGTAAAGCCCTCCCGAAGTTTGTATGGAAAAAATGTGGACAAGTGTCACCTTACCTAAGATTATTTTGTGAACTGAAATCAAGTGTTGTGTGTCTATTGTTTGTTTTCAAATATTACTTACGGTTCAGGTACTTTCTGCTCCTCTGAACTTTTTGGATCTAAAATAGATTGTCTATTGTCATCAGAAAGAAAAATAAACATTAAAACTGTGTAAGTATTTTAAAGATATACTTCAAAGTTTTCGGGTGACATTTCTCAGAAGGAGCTAACCCTTCTACAGACGCCAGCACATCAAGCTATCCCAAACTGTCATATTTTCCCAATTGAACATGAAGCTTATGTGTTTGTGATAAAGTTGAAACTCTAGCAAACAAATTTGACAGATTGGGGTAGCTTGATATGCTGGCTTCTGTACCTATAGTATCTACACCCAAATTTTGCCAGTTACCCATATAATAGGGGGCGTGCCTATTGCCATCAATCGGGCACAAATCCAGACGGGGCTGCTATTGAGTAATTCCTGCAAGAAAAACGCAATAACACTTTACCCGACCTGGGAATCGAACCAAAGACCTCATGCAATATACTGCACAAATAATAAATAATAATGGACAAATTTTAAGCGAGTAAACAAATAAGCATTATTTAAATATAAGAAAATAAATAAAAAATGAATAGATAGACTTGCACATAAATATTAATAATATCTGGATGAACGAGCGTTGCTCGGTTTTTTTTTTTTTTTTGTTTGACGTTTTCTAAAAGCCTAGCTAGATCGTATTATCGCCCCCGAAACCCCCTACATACTATTTCAGCTGTTCAATTTTATTGCATTTAATTGTTTACATTCCCATATTAATTTTAGAATTATAGTCAGTATTAATTATTGGATAAGTCAATTAGTTAAAACCAACTTCGCTTCGGCTTCTCTTTTAGAAAGATTGACACCTCGCCGCTGGTATGTGCTTATGCACATACCAGCGGCACAGCCTGCTAGTTATCTAGCAGGCTGTTGCCTGCGATCAAGGCTGAAAAGTAGCCTATGTCGTTTTCCAGATCATGGTCGATCTGTGTGCCACATTTCATCTAAATCCCTTCACCCGTTTTAGCGTGAAAACGTAACCAACAAACTCACTTTCGCAATTATAAAATTACTAGCTTTTGCCTCGTGCCTCGTGCCTTGTCGCCCGCGTGGATGTTGGTTATTGCGTAAAAAAGTAGCCTATGTCCTCCATATCCTAGGCTATACAGGATAACCATAGAGCAGTGGTGGCCCAGTGGTAACGGCCACGACTTACGAGGTGTAGGTCGTGCGTTCGAACCCAGCCAGGCGCATTACTTTGTGTAAATAATTTCATCACCACTGCTCTCAAACGGTGAAGGAAAACATCGTGAGGAAACCGCCATGTCCTAGAACCAATAATTCGAAGACATGTGACATCTACCAACCCGCACTGGGCCCGCGTGGTGGATTACGGTCCACTCCCTCTCGCCGAGAGGAGGCCTGTGTCCCAGCAGTGGGAATGTTATAGGCTGAGTATGTAAACTTTAACCATGAATTGAGCAATCATTTTAGAACCCCCAGCGCGGATATTTTGCGTTGGTTTTACAAAAAAATAAATCAGCTGTGTCATAGAAAAGTGTAATAATACCTACGCGGTCAAAATGCATGGAACAGCAGATTTTTTGTTACAGTTTGCGCACTGGATAAAAACTTATACTGTATCTCTGCCAATTTCATGACGATTGGTTTAGCGGACAGACCGAGTTACTTTCGCATTTATAATATTAGTTTGTGATTAAAAAAAATTATATTTTAAATATTTTTATATAATTTATATTCTAATATTTAAAAATGTAATTTGTATGTATCTATTGAAATAAAGGAAATAATAATAGGTAAATAGGGATAACTTAGGATTCATATATACAGGTTTACTTACATAAAATTACTAATAATTGGATTAGAATTAATGATTTCATCTCGGCGAAGTAATTTCCAACTGATCGGGGTATACTGTGAAATAAAAGTAGGTACCTACCTACTTTAATCATACACTCTAGTAACTCCAATTAACTTTCTTTAATTAGTGCATTTTCATTGTTTTTTTAATTAATTAACTCTAAAGTCGTGATGGCTCAGTGGTTCAGTCCTCGTGTTGTTGTATGTTCAAATCCGGGTAAATACCAGTGTGACTATTTCATTTATACAGGATAATTTTAACCAGTGCGCAAACTGTAACCATGAATTCAACAAATCATTTTAAACCCCCTAGCGTAGAAATTTTTCGTCAATTATACAAAAAAAAAATCAGCTGTTCCATACATTTTGACCGCGTAGGTATTGCACTTTTCTATGAAACAGCTGTTTCTTTTTTGTGTAACCGACGAAAAATTTCTAGGCAGGAAGTCTCAAACTCAAACTCAAAAATACTCAAACTCAAAGCACTTATTTCAAATAAACCAATTACAGGCACTTTTGAATTGTCAAGGTCGAAGACAAATATATTTATATAAAAAAGGGAAAAAGGTGACACCATTGTTTTCTTAATTTTTCAAAACGATGTCAATAGGAATTCTATTGATTCCAGTCGGTGAGTTAGAAAGATGAAGCTAGTTGCCCATTCCAAAGCGTAGTTACTCGTACCTATGGAGAAGAACGGGCAAGAAACTCCATGGGAACACTTTTAAAATCATGATATTGTTACAAAAAGTTGGTTACATTATTATGTTGAAATTATCAATGTTTGAACGATGTAAAAAGATGTGCACATAATTAAAACAAAAATAAAATAACAATTCAGAAATTAAAATAAGCCGTGGGAGATAAGAGATGACCAGTCCCTACTGGCGGCGTCCGTTCACGGACATGACGTATGGATCAGCACCATTCAGCTCAACCATTTTGAAGGGAACTTAAAGATCCAACACACACGCCACCACCAGCGAGACATTTGAGTGAGCATAACATACTCTCAGCTGCCAGGGCACATTCAAGTCAATGAAACACGTACCTACTCTGTAATGATTTAGAATAAATAGTCTAGAACAGGGGTCGGCAACCTTTTGAGTCAGAAGAGTCAAATATTACAAAATTTTAATGTTTTAAAAGAGCCACAATAATGTAAAATATCATACAGATTACAAAACAAGTCACAGTTTTTATTGGTTACATAGTAAAATTGCGTGAAATCGGGGTTTAAACGCAAGCTGACCGAAAAGAGACAAGGCCTAATCTACGCCATTTGCAAACTCGGCATTTTTATTATTTGATAGCTCGCCAGGTGAAGGTAAAATAAATAATATTTGCGGATGGAACTAAAGAGCTTCAACGTCACATCCAAAGAGCCGCATGTGGCTCTCGAGCCGCAGGTTGCCGACCCCTGCTGTAGTGCGTCAAGAGAAGAGCCAGTGATCACCACGCTTGTTCACTGCTCTAGTAAAAGGGAGGTTTTATTTCAAAAAAAGGGTTTCGTTTCAAAAACATTATATTAAAAAATAGCACATTAAAAATGAATACTTACGTACTAGGTATAAACATTGCATTATTTTTAATCCATTTGGCATTTAAAAAAAATTATATAGAAAGTAACATTAATATTCTTTTTCTAACAATGATCCAATCAGTCATTTTTTTAGCCTAATATCACAAAAACCACGCACAAATACTCGTGGACTGACTTATAATTTCATTTTCCAAAACATAAAGGACAATACATTTAAAAAAAAAATTGGTTGCCTGTAAAGTCGGTATACGGGCGAAAGTTTTACGTGACAACGACTTTGAGTGGTAAAATAATTTTAATGTGAATATTCATTCGTATAGTAGGAAGAAGGATGAAATAATAGACGCGTGCCTTTCACTTTTTATGTCTGTCTCTCTCGCTCTTAGGCGGGCTAACCATGCCCGAGTGGAAGGGACGCGTGCCTCTCACTCGCTCTCATTGTGAGCGCATAACGTGAGCGGAGCGTGACGCAGTTTCTTGAAGTGTCACCCGGCAAACCAATTTATAAGACGTTGTCACGTCAAAAAAACACCGTACACGTGCTTGAAGCGAAAAATCTTAAAAAAATTAAGAATAATAGAGATTTAGTGTGAGTCAGAGACAGTTATTGGGTAAAATGGTACAAGAAGCTACACTATTGCCGTGTTCCGAAATGCAACAAGTGATAATTTCGCGAACCCGACCAAATTGAATAGTCAAAAAATTTAAGAGCTATCAGACCATTAGTACTGATTTTTATTTTGGTTGGCTTCGCGATATTATCACTATTTGTCTAATACGGAATGCGCCCTTTACAGGTTTGGTGAAACGGGAAACCCAGCGTTTGTCCACTGCAGCCGTCACCGGCACGTCACACACTGGTCCCAAATTAAAAAAAAGTGGACATTGATAGTAGACCGCTGATATTTTTTTTTTATTGTTGATATAATGATAACAGATAAGGCAAAAAAATATTTTTGTCCTACTTCAAATACTTTTCTCTAAAAAAAATATTTCTTTTTTTTTTGTATGGGAGTGATTACATTTTACTCAATTTCTCAAAAACCTTAAGCGATGTCGAGATGGCATTCACATATGTTAGAAAACTAATAATTCTGAGTATTTGGCTCGAAGAAACTTATTGCTTATCTCTGCGTACTTTCGAGATAATAGTGACAGAAAATAACAATTTTTTTTAATGTTAATTGTTCGCTTTTTTTTATTCATAGCCTTACTCATATCGCAATAGGTCCGCTGGCCAGCAAAATGGAGCTTCGACGCGAGTTTGCCGGGATAACAAGATGGCCGCCTCTCATGACGTAACGTAATACGGTCACGAATCGCGCGCGTACACCTCAGTGTACAACTAAATGTGGTTGCGATAAGACGTGTCCTTATTTTTTCTGTGCGCTTGAAGAAATGCTTGTTGTTTGTTTGTTTTGTTATTGTTGTATTTTGAATCTTTGGATTTTAAAATCAAATAATTTTTGTTTGTCTTTCTTTCGTCGAATTTGTTTTCGTAATTTTTTTTTGTTAAAATCAAAGTCACTTTGTCTTTGATATCTTTGATTCTAATTTGTTTTCAATTTTCCTTAAAATTATAATATGTCCGCATTTGTCACCAACTTAGACTTATACGTTGTTCTTAAATCAGGAGGTGGTTTTAAAAATGTCGAATTTTTATTTAATGCCCTTATTGAACGTATTGGTGTTGAATTGTCTTCCGAAGATTTGAGTAATATTAAATTATTTTGTCGTAATTTTTCAAGTAATATCTCAAAAAGATGGTCTGCTTCCAGTAGAGCTCAAAAGACCTTTCTTAACAAAAATTCAGACTGGTTACAATCCCAAATAGTTTGGCCAAAATGTCAAAATATCGATTTAAGCAGCATTTTTAAAGTTGCCGAGGAAGTAATTCCAAATTTCGAAACGCAAGTGAGATACTCATCAATTAAGTTGTGGTACAAGTAAAAAACCATTTGTTGATATATCTGAGGGGCAATTCTGGTAATTTTAAGAACGTTCACAGTCTGATCTCAGTGTCAATCTGTCAAAAAATCCTATACATTTTTGTCAAATTTTTGAAATTCGATTGTCGCTGAGATGACACTGCGAACGTTTTTAATTACGAGAATTGGCCTTCTGATAAACAGAAGAAAAGGCGTTCTCTAACACTTCTAGATCACACAGAGGAGGAATTAGTTTATGCTTTATGTGCCAAATTAAAAGAGTCTAAAAAAAACAAAATTAGCAGCTATATTAAACGAACTCAGCCAAAACAAGGAAAAATGTGAGATGGTACATGATGTACTATTCGCTAAAAAGACTGACAAACCGTGTTTACCAGATGATAAAACGTTAGCGCTTTACACCTCAACAAATTTGTCAAAATGGCAATATCGAAATTTAAGAACTATTCTTGCTTCAGAGAAAATGTACGGTCTTCCACCATAGGGTGGCTCCTGGAAGCTAAAAAAACTTGTTATCCTCCAGAGTCAGACATAACTGTAACTGAATCTGATGCTAAGATAAGACTTCAATCGCTTCTAGATTTGACAACCATCATCATCTGCCTAGCCTTTTCCCAACTATGTTGGGGTCGGCTTCCAGTCTAACCGGATTTGACAACCAATAGGATATTAAAAACAATTCAGCACAACTCTGCCGACAAAAAATCGCTAAAACTAATAAGCAAATGGGGTTTTGACGGGTCATCTTCTCAAAGTAATTATAAACAAAAGTCACACTCCGACACTAAAATTGACGATTCTTCAGTTTTCATGATTAGTTTGGTTCCGCTTCGTTTGGAAGAAGAGAGTGGTACTATCTTGTGGCAAAATCCTGCTCCCTCTTCAACAAACTATTGTCGTCCAATTGGCCTTATATTTGCAAAAGAAACAAATGAATTGATAAAGAAGGAAAGTGCATCCTTAGAGGAAGAAATTCGTAATCTTGTTCCCACAATTGTAGATAATTTTGATATTAAACACGTTTTGTACATGACTATGATTGATGGGAAAATTTCTACTGTGATTTCCAATACTTCTTCTGCAACTGTTTGTAATATTTGCAATACCCTACCTAGCAAAATGAATGACTTGGACTTTGTATCCAAAAGACTCATCAGAGAAGATATGTATAAATATGGTCTGTCTTCGCTTCATATGTGGATAAGATGTATGGAATGTATTTTACACATTTCGTACAACTTAGACTTCAAAAAGTGGGCTGCACGAAAAGAAGATAAATTGTTAAAAGAAATTAAAAAGAATTTGACACAAGAAGAATTCCGGGAAAGAACTGGTTTGTTAATTGACATAGTAAAACAGGGATTTGGTATAACCAATGACGGTAACACGGCAAGAAGGTTTTTTGAAAATTATGAAGTATCTGCTGAAATAACGGGTATCCACCCTGTTTTAATCAAGAGATTTGCAGTCATTTTACAAACAATTTCATCTGGTCAACTTATTAATACCAACTTGTTTAGGGAATATTGTAAAGAAACAGCAATGCTGTATGTA
The DNA here is from genome assembly GCA_949987655.1 of Polymixis flavicincta. Taxonomy (NCBI): domain Eukaryota; kingdom Metazoa; phylum Arthropoda; class Insecta; order Lepidoptera; family Noctuidae; genus Polymixis; species Polymixis flavicincta. The sequence continues at coordinate 8,622,351 of OX465200.1, forward strand.
AACTTATATCCATGGTATTACATGCCTTCAAGTGTCCATAAATTGTTGATACACGGTGCTGATATTTGTGAAAATTTCTCCTTTATTCCGATAGGCATGCTTTCCGAAGAAGCTTCCGAAGCGAGGAATAAAGATTTCCGGAATGTTAGAATGGCACATACAAGAAAAATCGGTAGAGTTCAGACTAATTTAGACATTATCCACAGCTTTCTAATTAGCTCAGATCCTTACATCAACCATATCAAACCAAAGTTTGCTCGTTTACATAAACAGTTGTTTCCAGAGGCTAGTGCTTTGATCTTGAACAATGAATTGCTTTCGTTGGAAAACGAGGAAATAGAGATTTCTCAAGAGAATATAGACCCAAATATTAATCTTTCACCATAATATTTTTTCAGAATCGTTTGTGAACATATTGAACTTTATGTTTGCAGCTTTATTTGTCTTCATTTTGATTGTTTTTTAAAACTGATGAAAATACTCCTTCAGAAAGGTCATAGCTTTTCAGTCATTAGTGAGCCCCCATAACCTCTTTTACAGAGAAGTCTCTTTTTATTTATTTGACATTACGCATACATTATAATTATGTGCTAAAGTAAGGCTATGATTAAAAAAAGCAAACAATTAACATTTAAAAAAATTGTTAATTTCTGTCACTATTATCTCGAAAGTACGCAGAGATAAGCAATAAGTTTCTTCGAGCCAAATACTCAGAATTATTAGTTTTCTAACATATGTGATTGCCATCTCGACATCGCTTAAAGTTTTTGAGAAATTGAGTAAAATGTAATCGCTCCCATACAAAAAAAAAAGAAATATTTTTTTACAGAAAAGTATTTGAAGTAGGACAATAATATTTTTTTGCCTTATCTGTTATCATTGTATCAACAATAAAAAAAAATATCAGCGGTCTACTATCAATGTCCACTTTTTTTTAATTTGGGACCAGTGTGCGTCACCGAGATTGAGATGACGGCACTGAAGTAGCGATACATAGTACACACGGCTACACATCAAGCTATACATTTCGCATTTTCGCAGCTAGCGTAAACTGAAAATGTATAGCCGTGTGTACATTGATAATGGCCGCACGTCCGTCACCCGAGCGCCGGCAACCCGGCCGCTGAATTTCTGATTAGCTGCGCGACAGCGCGACCCATAGAACTTGGGGATCTACTTTCTGTCTGTCAACGAATATACGGGCCCGTTCAAAAGTAAATAGTTGATCAGTCAAAACAAGTGTAAAATTAAATTTTTCTAATGGTAGAATTCACATCGGGAGTAGGGACAACCGTCATAATATCGTGTTGTTATTTATTCATAGGTCGCGCTCCGAACTAATCTTGTCTGTAAGTGTTTAAGTTATGTTCTGTGTTTCGTGATGTTAATTACTATGCATGCCTACTATTGTATAGAATCAAGTTTATCTAACTGAACCACAGAACACATATATTATACTTGAACTGAACAGACAGTTGTGCTGCTGGACAGTTTGTTGCGTCAGTTCTTACCAGCTAAAGCGCTAGGAAGTGGTGAAGGGCGTTTTGGGGCGGGTGTCTTATATCTGGGGTAATTTTGATGTCCAAAAGTGCTGATTCTCAGCCTAGTTTGAATAAATGACTTTTGAGTTGATTTGGTGGACACACGATCACGGTCACCGGGACGTCACGTTCGATTCGAAAATTCAAGTTTTTCGTTGACGTCACGGTGACGGCTGCGGTGGACTAACGCCCTTAGTTTGCAACTTCAACTTGAACAGTTTTTAATCTACCATTCAAAAGCCTCCTGCAATACACTAGCAGAGACTTTCTTCCCAACTCTCGCCTCTCTTTCTCTCTCAACCTTTCTTTTTCTCGGAGAAATCTTAAACTCTTCCAATGGCTCTTGACTCAAGACGCCGTCTTGAAATATATTCACATTACAGTAAGTGTTAAAAGGGTTAGGAAAACCTACAATTTTCTTTGGCTTAAAATAGTTAATAAAATATATGAGTTCATCTCGACCGCAGTGCGTTGAAAAACATACGTCTATTCTGTTTTCTTTAAATGATAAGAAATCTTCTTCTATATTTAGTTTGTCTCCCCATTTGTATGCTGAGAAGTATATTTGAAGATGTGAAGCGCTTAGTTCTCCCCTGTAACGGTATTTTGTGCTGAGGTTGATGCGGGATGAAGAGTCGTTGGTCATACCATATATCTCTTTGGGGAATTGGCTGCAAAATTTAAAAATTGGTTGTTAATTTAAAAAATACTTCTACTACTGCAGGGGGGCTAAGTCAGAGATGTTAGGAGTAATGGAAGGGGTCCGCTAGGGCCAATGTCTGTCAGACGCACGGATTTATTTGAGTTACTGTGGTCCTGACACATACATACACTCGAAAAAAACATAACCCTCCTTCTGGCGTAGTCGGGTAAGTAATTAAGTGTACACTTACCTATAAACATTCCAGTAGGATTCACCAACGAAAGTCTTCATTCCTGTCTTGTCATAAATCTTGTTGCAAACACATTCATAGCCGTAACCTGCTGACGTTATCAATATGACCTGATTCTTCTTACTCAGATTCAACCAATTCTTGATATGGAACACCACATTCCGTACCACTTCAGACCTCTTTGGGAACGAAGGAACAGACTGGAATGTCGTATCCACATACATCGCATCTAAGTGAATGGGCTCACCTTTGGATTGAAAATGGTTGTATTTTGCAACGCTATTGCGAGATATTCTGAAGTCTCCAGTATATAGGATGTTTTGTTTGTTGTATTCAAAAAGGTACATCACCGAGCCAAGCGAGTGGCCAGCAGGCAATACGGTTACATTGAGAAAGATTTCTTCTCCGTCTGTGTTTACTGATATTGTGTTTTTTCCTGTAAATAATATATAAAGTAGATTAAAATAACTTTATTAAATTAAAGAAAAAGGGAGAAAATAGTAGGTCATCTACGTTAAGCGTTATATTTCTAGATCATCATCATCATTTCAGCCTGAAGAAGTCCACTGCTGGACATAGGCCTCCCACAATTTGGGGGGCCTTGCCATAATCGCCACGCTTGGCAGGCGGGTTAGCGATCGCAGTATGGTGGCAAAATGCATAGAGAACTCTGCTGCCCATTCTCTAGTAAGTCCCTTAGTTGCCTCCTACGACACCCACGGGAAGAGATGGGATGATGCTATTATTAACTTCCGGCACCACACGGTATAAAAATTACGGTACAAATATTTCTAGATGATAGTGAGTATTTATTAATATTAGAATTTTGCTCTGTTAATGAAAAATCTGGTATCAAATAAAATCCAAATGAAGTCCGGTTTTAGGTTATAAAAGCCGGTCAAGACCAGATTTATCCGGTAGGATGGTGACCCTATAGGCTTGGATACACAAGATAGTCCCCCAAAACGGCCGCCCTTCACCTACAATTGCTTTATGTGGCAATATGTATGTCTTGTAGAACTTTATAAGCTAGTGATGCTTTCATAATACATAAGGCAATGGTAATTAAAAAAAAAAAAACATTTATATTATTATCTTACCTAACTCCAAAGATTTAAGATACCGTTCCAATCTAGGACATTCTTCCTTAATAATCGCAACGGTAACTTTAGAAGCATAGATGTAGACGTTATTTTTCTTAAGTTTTCGACGGAGGAGGTCCTCTGCTAATCCGAAGACGTGATCGCCGTGGTAGTGACTCAAAAAATAAGCACTTTTGTTCAAATCGTTTTCGAAATTGTCGACCAGTATGAATGGTATTTCGTCTATGTGTCCGTCGAAAGCGCTGCGCATTTTTAATTTTAATCTATTAAAATAAATGTAAATACGTTTTATTTCATTTATTAAATCAATTTTCTTATATTTAACCACTTGCTATTGCTAAACAAACTAAACACAAAACATTCTATGAAGTTGTAAAAAATTGTCATTGTCAACCTCAACTTGACTTTGACACTGACTGTCACGAATTTAGTGTTGCCTCTCAACATATAGTACCACACATTCCTAAAATACCGGGCAAGTCCGAGTCGGACCACACACTCTGTGATGGGTTCTGTAGTGGGATGAATGTACAGTATTAACTTACCGACCACAAAAATCAGTTTGCATTTCCAATTTGCTTCGTAAAGCTATGATTATTAAGGTTATCACCGAAAATATCTCATTTCCCAAAAACCATTGGCAGACATTATTTTAAATGATAAATGATAAATGATAAATGATAAATGATTTATTTCTGTAAGTAGGTTTGTACAAACACTTTTACACGTCAATCATATTTTTTTAAACTAGATGAGGTCGGCGTTTCCTATCTGACTACTCTGAGAAGAAAGGCCGAAACAAACTCAGAGGTCGCAGTCTCTTTTAAAGTCCAGACATAATCTTGGTCAGATCATGTGAAGACCATGTGGATTGGTGTCTGAAATGGTCTTTTGAGGAAAGAACCACACAGGTTGAGTGGACCTGTCCATTCAGTGCACGCATGTATCAGTAATCATACGGCTCAACTCAGAACTTGAGGAGCTCAACGATTTGACGAACAATACCAAAGAAAGGACATTTGGGTAAGCCGCATAAAGTACTCAAACTGCCAGATTAACTTTATAAATGAACTGAGAAAGAGATGAAACACAAAAACAAAAATACCACATAGTCCTCACATTCACAATAATTAAAGCAAAAATAATATTATACTTCACAAAGTAAATATTCATGTCAAAGTGTATATAATAATAATCAAATGTCAAAGTGTATATAATAATAATAGAATGTCAAAGAGCAAAACAAAAATAAAAACTAGATTCAGTATACAAAATTGGAGCAGGTTAATCCCAAGCTTTTTTGTCCTCAATATAATCTTTAACAGTATAAAAGGCTTTCAGGCACAACTTACGTTTAATGAATGATTTAAATTTATTGAGACTTAGATCTTGAACATGGCTTGGAAGTTTATTATAAAAGCGTATACATTGACATCTGAATGACCCACCTATTTTCTTGAGCCTTGTTGATGGTACAACAAATTTGTGTTTGTTCCTAGTATTTATACTATGGATATCACTGTATTTTTTATGTATTTAATTGTTTTAAAACGGTTACAATATGTTATGAAATTGTTCTCTAGGCCGTATTTCGGAATTGGCAGACATTCTCAACGGAGACTAGCCTTCGGCGCAAAAGATATTATAGAGCCACAAGTGTGTGAGCAGACACAGATCCACTCTCTTCCCACACTTTCAGTTCGATGGGATGTTACCCCTTACCGCATTCCGTCCCATATTTGCACACCAAATGTTTTTGACAAAAATTTAAATTCTTTTCAAGTTTGAGTTATGGCAACATTAGAAAAGTTGTGTACTTTGATGTTTAGTAGCGGTGAAATGTTAGCAGTCTTGATAGAAAAAGATTAATATCAGTTTGAACTCAAACGTACCCGGAAGGTGAGTAGCTCTGTATTTGAACCCAAATATCTCAGAGTCTTATGAATATTTGGGTTTGTATATATTTGTTTGAATAAAACCATCCTATTTGAATATAAAAATTGAAGAAACAACCCCAGATCCCCATTGAATGCAAATTCATGCTGCGTTTTTGTTGTGTGCATATTCGGGACAACATGCAATGTTGACTCAATTGTACGGTCCATAAGTGAGACCGTATGCAGATAGCGGTATATTGCAATTGTTCATTTATGACACGGTATGCAATAAAATCAGCGTGGATTCAATTTCATAGACCATGTATGCTAAAGTTCGCACGTTACATATATTTTGTTTTCTGCATTAATTTCAGCATTTTTAGGGAGGTAAATAGGTATTTGGTTGGTACCTATGCGACTTCTGCTTCACCACTCTTAGACAATCCTTCAAAATGTTCTTCCACGATCCTGGCACTTACCGACAGTTCTTTTGTCCTTCAATCTCTTCCTTTCAAGCTTGGAAGGAATATTTATCTAGACCTACCTTTTCTGAACTTTATATTGCTGAAATTTTAACCAAAAAAGATTCCCAGATCTTCACACCAAAAACGCGAGGCAGGCCTGTAAGAGATAACCACCTCAAGCGAAAAAAATCAAGCGTAAGATTGAGATGCCTGCAAGAGAAGTCGCAGAAGACGGTTTCCATCATTTTCCCCGACTGGACGGAATCAAGACAAAGATGCAGGAACGATTGTGGCGGTCAAACTTTCATTTGTTGTATCAAATGTAAAATGTATTTATGCATAAACAAAAAAGAAATTGTTTTCTGGAGTATCATACTCCTCTAGATCCAGTAATACTTCAGTAAATCTTGTGGTAGATGGCTGTTAGGTTTCAAGTTATTAGTTTGTTTCCATTAAAGAGGGTATTTGATATTGATTATTGTCATTGATGAGGCGATGACAAAAGTTGGCCTGATTGCATTTCGTCCCATATTTGGTACATTCCATGGAGGTGTTTATAATGCATGCCGTACCAAATATGAACATAAAAAAAAAAATCTTGGAGACTGCAAACATTTTTTACTTATTTTTTATGGATTCCATAAAAAATATCAAAAAATGTTTGCAACTCTGAAACACAACATATTCTTTTCCGCATAGATACAAAAATCCATGCAGTAAGGGGTTAAGGCAGCGGTGCGCAGAGTACACCTTCTTTCCAATCGCCATCGTTGTACGGAACCCTAAAAGGTACAGTCAAATCATATCATAATAAGTCATAAATCCCCGATGGGTTTGTCAGAATTGAACATTATTATGTACACCAGTTAAGTCCCATGGGCAAGCCTATTCACATCAACCACTGCAACACAAAGGAGACAAAATGCTGACTGAGAAAAGTCCCAGGTGAAAAACACAATACACTTTGTCCAGCCTGGAGATCGAACCCAGGATAAGCTCAGCACTTGCTACTACTTGCCCAACGAGGCAGACTTTTTTACCTATTTAAGTTTTTAACTTCATTCAGGCCAAAAAAAAACAATATTAGTGATCATGGTAAGTTCAACGTTCACGTCAAAACGCCAAATAATTAAAATATGCCAACTTTTAATGGGAAATATTTTGAAGCTGACAACACTTTAAGTTAATGTCGTAAGTTTTTTTTCCCTTCCTTCATTTTCCAAAAACTCGAATACGAGTCTTGCATTTGCAAATTGTATCGTATGAGATTATTCTGCCAACAGGACCGGGGTAAAATTTCAAGCACCTTTGACCCAAAAAACAAACAAGGAAAGCATATTTTTTTTGGTTTTATTTCAAACCGTTTAAAAAAGACATAAATAATGATTGTTAGAAACGAAAGTATAGTAAAAGTACTCTGTGGACAAAATGTCAGACTGTGAGAGTGTGAGAGCGATTCTCTTCTCTTGAGCCGCATTCCGTATTAGAAAAAACACCGCTGTGAGCGCTCACATCGATATTTTGCGTTGCGAGTTATCACGATTCTGACAGCTAGAAATGTCAACACTAAGAAAAGTCATTAAGCAAATGAGGAGGTTTTAAAATAGGCAAAAGAAGTCTCAAAAAAAAAAACAAAAACTCAAGCAGAAAACTTTATTCAAACAACATAATTCATTGCTGTCCATCTTTCTTATTTTTGTCTTTTTCAAACTCATTTTTAATTGAACGGTAGACCACCGCAGCTTCTTTAGAAAAATGTTCCATCAGCTTATGAAGTGCCTTTGATCGTAGCAAGTCTTTGAGGCCGTTAATTATTGATTCCGAATTAATCTCAAGCAAAACCGACGGTTTTTCATCCTTGAAGCGAATTAATTCTGGCCCTGAAAATGTTGAAAAAATAAAAAATAGTGAAAAACAACGCAATGTTATGTAAAATCAAAATCAAGCACTTTTTGAACGTCATTAAACACAGTCCCCAAAAAACGCCCGCCCTTCACCACTTCCTAGTGCTTTAGCTGGCTAGAAGTGGCGCAACAAACTGTCCAGCAGTACAGCTGTCTGTTACATGTGTTAAACGAGCAAGGCCAGAGCTTCGAAAATCACTGTCTCATTGCGAAGCGTCGCGATCGCAGTTTAGCACGCTACCTCGATGTCATTGCATGCCTTTTTTTTGGGTGGGAAATCATCAAATAACTTAGATCTGTATTTTAGTTTTTGACTTCCGAAATCAAACTTATTTAATCACGTTGTAGTGTTTTTTTTTTGTTTTCGTTTTTTTTGCAAAATAGTTTTTATTCGTTACGGGTACTCTTTAGTTGTGATTTTATGATACCTACCCCCAATGACATAGACGCGTCATACACGAACATAAGAGCACTGATAACCACAGATACCCGAGCAGAAATAAATCTTCATAACTTAACGCCTTGCGTAGGTATACTACAATACGCACAGCTTTGTGTGCGTAACGTGTCACCGACAAGACGCGGGGGCCGAGCACCGACGCCCGCTCGCGTACAAACCGGTTTGAACTACATAGCTCATTACGAAGCAGGGGGTTTTTTTTTTTTTTTTTTTTTTTGTGGGCACGCCACGATTGCGGCGGTAAGTCCCCTCTTTGAGGAGTGGTTTGAGAGGCGGCATGGCGTCCTCACCTTCCGCCTGACGCAGGTCCTCACCGGACACGGTTGTTTCGGGAGGTTCCTGTTTCGGATAGGGCGGGAGGAAACGCCCGGGTGTTTCCACTGCGAAGATCGCCCTGAGGACACGGTGGAGCACACGGTGGCGGTCTGCCCTGCTTGGGCGGAGCACCGCCGTGTCCTCGTGGAGGCGATCGGCGGCGGCGATCTCTCGCGTCCGGCCCTGGTCCAAGCCATGGTACGGAGCGAGAGGGCATGGGGAGCCGTCACCTCCTTCAGCGAAGCAGTAATGCTCGCGAAGAGGGAGGCGGCGCACGTGAGGGAGAGGCAGCATATGCGCCCTCGCGACCCCAGCCGCCGCAGGATACGGAGACGCCCTGGGCGTCGGGAATCCCAGGCCGATTTCCGGCCACCGTAGGCATGGGCTTGCGGACGGCGAGTAATGGGTAGCTCGCTGTCCGGTAAGGACCAAGCCCAAGTCGACGGCGCGTTGTGTTCCACGCGCGCCTCAAAGAGATGTCAGCACAAAAAGTGATGGGACCCGCAAGGGTCGATGCCTGCCAGGGGTGCGGGTTTGTTCGAAAGAGACACCACAGCCCCTGGCTTAAGGGCTACTGAAGGAACACGGGTGGGTTTTAGTCAGTAAAAGTCTGACACGCCCTCCTGCTCCACCCAGAGCGGGAGAAGTTATTTGATGATTTCCCACCCAAAAAAAAAATAAAAATAAAAAAAAAAAAAAAAATAAAAAAAAAAAAGCAGGGGGGGTAAAGTTAGCTTTATGCCCAGAGCAATTTTTTAGGTGCGCCATCTATGATTCTTGTTCCTTAAATTTAAGGCAAATGGTTTACATGGGACGTACTAGATGTCTCTACAAAACTACTAGACTTATTAGATTGTTTGAAATAGAGTAGTTTTTTTAATGTCTAATTTTCATTTTCATTATTTTAGTTTAAATTAAAGACTTAAATTATGGGCTAGTATTTTTTTTGTATATTGCTTGCTATTTCATCATTTTTCAAGTGTCAAATTCGAAAATTGTCAAAAGAAATGGACGCCCGATATCAGTTTTCGTGTTGTTTTACGCTGTTTTGTTTACTTTGCTGCTAATACGATGAGCTGAGGCTCCCCTCCTCCGTAAAAGCTTGAAGAAACCATCATCAAATCATCAGTCCGTCCTTGCGTTGAGTATATCCGCGGGGCGAAGGCCGACTGAATTCGCTGTCTGTTTGCGATATTTGGACGCTATTAGTAATATTTTGCGGAATTGGACCCTATTATTTAAGTGTTGTTACGGTAGTGGACGCTATCGTTCAGTTCTTTGTGAAAAATGTGCACAAGAGTGGGTACTATTGTATACGTGAACAAACAAATAAATTGAGAATTCAACGACAGCTTGTTTCATTGAAAACTAAATTATCCTTTACAAACAATCTCAGAGAATAAATGTGCACATTTTCCATGCTTGTAGATTGATTTAACTTAATTTGGAGTGGTTTTTATTTTCAAACGACTGTAAAATTAATTTCACACTACCAAACATAGTTTTACTTAAATCAATCTATAGATATGAGAAATATATGCAATTGACCATGAAAGATAGAGTACGCCGCCCTTGTTGTTGATAGCCAACCGACCATTTTTTGAGAAAATGGCTTTTTAACGTATACTGCAGAAAAAGGTTTCTGCAGAATACAGTAAAAAGTAATTTTCCCAAAAAATGGTCGGTTGGCTATCAAGCACTAGGACGGCGAGTAGGTACCTATGTATGTGTGTGTGTGTGTGTGTGTGTGTGTGTGTGTGTGTGTGTGTGTGTGTGTGTGTGTGTGTGTGTGTGTGTGTGTGTGTGTGTGTGTGTGTGTGTGTGTGTGTGTGTGTGTGTGTGTGTGTGTGTGTGTGTGTGTGTGTGTGTGTGTGTGTGTGTGTGTGTGTGTGTGTGTGTGTGTGTGTGTGTGTGTGTGTGTGTGTGTGTGTGTGTGTGTGTGTGTGTGTGTGTGTGTGTGTGTGTGTGTGTGTGTGTGTGTGTGTGTGTGTGTGTGTGTGTGTGTGTGTGTGTGTGTGTGTGTGTGTGTGTGTGTGTGTGTGTGTGTGTGTGTGTGTGTGTGTGTGTGTGTGTGTGTGTGTGTGTGTGTGTGTGTGTGTGTGTGTGTGTGTGTGTGTGTGTGTGTGTGTGTGTGTGTGTGTGTGTGTGTGTGTGTGTGTGTGTGTGTGTGTGTGTGTGTGTGTGTGTGTGTGTGTGTGTGTGTGTGTGTGTGTGTGTGTGTGTGTGTGTGTGTGTGTGTGTGTGTGTGTGTGTGTGTGTGTGTGTGTGTGTGTGTGTGTGTGTGTGTGTGTGTGTGTGTGTGTGTGTGTGTGTGTGTGTGTGTGTGTGTGTGTGTGTGTGTGTGTGTGTGTGTGTGTGTGTGTGTGTGTGTGTGTGTGTGTGTGTGTGTGTGTGTGTGTGTGTGTGTGTGTGTGTGTGTGTGTGTGTGTGTGTGTGTGTGTGTGTGTGTGTGTGTGTGTGTGTGTGTGTGTGTGTGTGTGTGTGTGTGTGTGTGTGTGTGTGTGTGTGTGTGTGTGTGTGTGTGTGTGTGTGTGTGTGTGTGTGTGTGTGTGTGTGTGTGTGTGTGTGTGTGTGTGTGTGTGTGTGTGTGTGTGTGTGTGTGTGTGTGTGTGTGTGTGTGTGTGTGTGTGTGTGTGTGTGTGTGTGTGTGTGTGTGTGTGTGTGTGTGTGGTGGTGGTGTGGGTGTAGTTAAGGAACAAGAAATCCAGATGGCGCTACTCGCGACAGATTGTCATGCAAAACCCCGTAAGATGGCACTCTATTCCCGTATTTAATATTATGTAATATTATGCTCTGTGGGCTGCTAGTGACAGCGATACGACGCGGACGTTTAATAAAGTTTTTTTAAATTGTTTTTCAATCAGCTGTTGTACATACTGTGTGCACAAACAATGGAAGGAAAACCAAGGAGTTTTCTTATTTTGTGTATCTAAAGGATTTTGTCAGGTAAATGACTATATCTAGCCAATATTGGGCACCGGTAACGTTACAGGTGTTCGATTAAATAATATATTAATTACGAATTAGTGTGGGGTAGGCAGTGGCCTACCCCACACTCTCGCGTCTGTACCTATAGGTACTCTGATTTTTAACTAGCTAGAATATAAATATGATTGCTGCGCTATAGCTTTTTTTGTCAAACTGACAGTTATGCTATATGCCGTGTTCCGAGATGCAAAAAAAGTGATAATATCGCGAACCCGACCAAATTGAATAGTCAAATTAAAGAGCTTTCAGATCATTAGTACTGATTTTTATTTTGGTTGGCTTCGCGATATCATCACTATTTGTCTAAAACGGAATGCGCGATTCATAGAAACAGCTATCATTTTATTTTAGCTTATAAAAAATCAGAGTAGGTTGATGTGGAATTTAGTATAGGAAATACTTACTTATATCATATTCTTTTCCTTTAGACCTATAAACAGGATTACTAGCGGTTTTCTTAGCAAAATCAACTAAAGTTTTTGCAATACCGTCAACGATATCTGGCTTGTTTTTACTAGCCATAAAGGATTTGACCCCAGTGTCTATGGCAAGAACGACACTTTCCAAAGACTTATCTTTCGGAATGTCACTTTTAAATTCGTTATTCTTCTGAGACCCAGAATTTATCTTCTCGAAGAACATAGATCTTCTTGCCATGTTTTTTGGATGTTTGTGGTTCTTTGAATCTATTCTGGAGTCATTTCTCCTCGAAGATTGATGGGCATTTACTCCTTGGCAGAATATCAAACCTGAAATGAGTACATATTACTTCAAAGGAAACTGTGTTTTTTCAGTTCTTTTTAACCCCCGGCCCCCGACGCAAAAACGACGGGGTGTTATAAGTTTGACGTGTCTGTGTGTGTGTGTGTGTGTGTCTGTCTGTCTGAGGCAACGTAGCTCCCGAACGGATGAACCGATTTTGATTTTGATTTTTGTGTTTGAAAGGTGTATTAGTCGGGAGTGTTCTTAGACATGTTTCATCAAAATCGGTTCAGCCGTTTGAAGATTATCAGCCCTTTTCTGGTTAATGAATGGATTTGAGCATCTTCCACGGGTCTGATCAACTCGAAATTTGGTATTCTATTACTTTAATGATATTAGACGAACAAAGTAACCTTGAAATGATGCTGGAGCAACACCTGGAATTTCCAGGATGCCCAAGTTACTCACCAACAAACAGCAAAAGTATCGTGTTTGGGCTCATTGAAAAGGTCTCAATGAATAGAATATAGATAAATAGTGATCAGGACGAGGAATGAGGATAAATTAGTAACAAACTTCACTGTAGGAAAAATACGCAACGATGCGCAGATTTAAGCGAGCGAGACATTAAGTTTAAAAAGCAGGAAATAAAATTTTAATTTAAAATTTAAAAAGCCCCCGACCCTAACAAAAACTCTAAAAGGGACGGTCAATGAAAACGCCAAACAGAGGCCTAGCATTTTCATTAGCCGTCCCCCGACTTTACAATGCCTTGATTAAAATATTACCTTCATCTTAAAAGGCCTATAAATATTATTATTTTTACTTTTTAGAGTTTTTGTTAGGGTCGGGGGTTTTTTATACCTACATGAGCGTTTATTCTGAAAGTTGGCTACATCGCAAATAGCCATGGAGGACAAAATAGCTGTCATATATTTACCTTTTTTTATTAGTTTGATAATATTACTGTATGGAAATATCAAATATCGCTAACTATTGACCTAAATTAAGAATAGTGATTTGCAATTATAACACTAATTTGATGTTGTAACCGATTTAGGTGTAAAAAGGGCATTTGGTCTAAAACTAAATATTCAGTGATAAGATAATAATTATTGCATTTCAATTTAATTTCAATATTATTTCACAGTCACTACCTAGTAAGCGATATTTCATGTTGCCATACAGTAATATTGTCAAAATAATAAAAACAGTGAAATATTTTACAGCTATTTGCGACGTTGGCCGTTGGACGCGTTTTTAACCGACTTCAAAAAAAGGAGGAGGTTGTATATGTTCCACCGAACGTATTTTTTTTTAATGTATGTTCCCCGATTTCTCCCTCATTTGTGGACCGATTCTCAAAATTCTTTTTTATTTGAAAGAGTATACTCCTGAGGTGGTACTCCAAATCAGGATCTGATGATGAAATCCCGGGGAAATCGAGGGCAACCCTAAGAAATTGTAGGTATTAACAATGTTTTTCATATGTTTTCTAAAGCTATTGAGACATTTGCGTATGGTCATCATCATCTCATGACACTGAGCTAATGAAGGAAGGTACAAATCTTTAACGGTTAGGAGTTAGGTGGAGGTTCGGGCATAACTCCGTGATTTATATAGACCGAATAGCATTTTTTTTTTAGCAGGGAGTTTGTTCCGAAATGGTCCCATTTAAATTGCATATAGATCTGATGATGCGTTTCGAAGACAGACAACGGAACTCTTCGAAAAAAGACTGCAAATTAACCGCGATTGCTGCTATCGCATAGGTAAATATGCATTGTTTTGACCCCAAGGATGATGAAATTTCGAATTGGTGTGGGGTAGGTAGGTACCATAACTAAAAAGTGAAAAAAAAAACTTAAAAAAAAACAACCGACTTCCAAAAACGGTGACCAGAAATTAATAAAATACATAATCAAAAGTCACCGACTTCCGAAATTAAAGTTATTTTTCACTTTCTAGTGGTTTTTTGGGAGTCGGTTGTTTTTTTTTTTTTTTTTTGGAAAATGTTTTTATAGGCAGTGGGAACAAAACCAGTATAATTTTGCTTTTCCACCAGAGATAATAATATGCTCGTGGTTAAGTAACAGCCGCACGAGTCGATCCATCAGGTTAAGCTACGTTTGCCGCGGTTGGTCTGTAGATGGGTGTGTAGTGGAGTCACAGGTTTGTGGAGGTCAGATAGGCTAGGCAGTCGCTCCATATTAAATACTGATACTCAGCTGCATCCGGTCAGACTGGAAGCCGACCCGACTGATTGATGGATATGCTATGCAGCTATGCTGTGAGGATGTGACAGCTGAGCTACGAAACTATGTGACCGTTTCCACTAATGCTAAGCTGTGTAGCGGAGCAAATAAGATGTGTTCCGAAGATTCGCCGCCGGCACTATGGAAAATATGGGTCGTTTGCTGATTTAATAATCTGCCGGCCGTGAGGTAGCTGTGCAAGGAAGATCCGCAGCTCGAGCTATGTGATGCATCGACAGTAGGGAAGTACATTTCGAGATAATAAATCAAATTTTGCATCCACGATGGCATGTCTACAGATCGCGGCACGTAAGTTGAATCAAAATGGCGGGTTTTCGTTCAACTTACGTGCCGCGATCTGTCATTTATTTCAGTATACAGCATATGCTAGACATATACTGACTATGCTAGAAGATGACCTCATTCTATAGCTCGCGCGATGAACGCGCCCCAACCTTCGGTTGTGTAGTGTATCTATGCAATACAATAGTTATGGTAACACTGTCTCATGCACACAAGCGGAGAGAGCTGCTGTCACTAATGTCGCGTTCCGAAATTCAACAAAAGTGATAATATCGCGAACCCGACCAAATTGAATTATTAAAAAATTTAAGAGCTATCAGATCATTAGTACTGATTTTCATTTTGGTTGGCTTCGCGATATTATCACTTTTGTTGAATTTCGGAATGCGACATAAATGGCATCTGTCAGTCAGAGGAATGGCGGGAAACGGGGAAGGTGAAGCAGGTCTGCTCGGTAGCGCTTGATGTGGTGGTGAGCCAGTGAAGTGATATTATCCACTAAATTATAGAATCAACAGGATACTACAGGTTGTTTGACCTGATTTTGGTTCAACTTACGTGCCGTGGTCTATACTTTCGGAGACAAACGCGTACCTACTGTAGGTACTCTGCTCTGCACATAGCTACACCACTCTCGCATCTATAACTCGCATCTTTCCAAATAAAAAACAAACCCTGCTTAGTAGCACCCGCACCGTAATTGCGATTCAACATAATCTGTGTCGTTTTGAAACCGATTGTTAAACCATTGCTTCATATGTTCGAAAAATGTGTCTGTTCAAACACGTAAATAACGCAATGAAAACTCTTGAACTGTCAAATTGAAAACGATTATGATTAATCGTGAGTTACGCAATTAGGGTGCCGTTTCCACCAGTGCTATGCTACGTGGACCAATTAACAAGACTAATGGATATCAAACGCATCCAAAGCAATGCTACGTTGCTAATGCACATTTCTAATGGAAAATCAGCCTTAACGCTCCTCTTCGGGCTTCGGGAAGCACCGTTGGTCCCGACTGCCATTCATAGATCTTTGACAGTCGTTACGGGTCGTCAGAAGCCCGAAAGTCTGACAACCAGTCTTACCAAGGGGTATCGTGTCGCCGTGTAACTAAATTGTGGAGGTCAGTCGCTCCATATGAAATACTGGTATTCAGCTCCATCTGGTTAAGCTGGAAGCCGACCCAAATATGGCTGAGAAAAGGCCAGACTATTATAGGATCAATTTTTAACCAGTGCGCAGACCCCACACAACAGCGCAGACATTTTTCGTCAGTTATGACGAAAAATGTCAATGTGATAAAAGTGCAATAGGTACATACCTACATACGCGGCCAAAATGTATGGAACAGCAATTTTTTTTTAAATAACCGACGAAAAATTTCTACGCTAGGGGGTCTCGAATGATATGCTGAATTCATGGTTACAGTTTGCGCGCTGGTTATTTATCCTGCATAATGTTTATTTATCAAGAACATAAAAGATATTTACCGATAAAAACGAAGAATAAACCGTACTTAATCATTGTCGAATAGCAATGTTCAACAATTTATAATCTGTTCATTATAAACTTTATAGTATTTCTTTAATTTAAGTGCCTACTGTTAATTTAACACCTTCAGGTTTTTATGTGTGTTATAAAATATTAATTAATTTAGGTACTTACTTAATAGAAATACGTTACCTACCCTGAAGTAGGTATAATTTATTTTGGCAATGATATATTAAGTTTGATGATAATTTGTACCAAACGTACCGGCCTTTCTTCATGTTGTTAATCACCCTGCAACGTCACACTGCCACCGGATGTTTCCACTGCTTAGATCGTCCTGAGGACATGGTGGAGCATACAGTGGAGGTCTGCCCGGCTTGGGCGGAGCACCGCCGGCGCCGTGTCCTTGTGGAAGCGATCGGCGGCGGCGGTCTCTCGCGTCCGGCCCTAGTCCAGGCCATGGTTCGGAGCGAGAGTCCATGGGTAGCCGTCGCTTTCTTCTGGAAGCAGTAATGCTCGCGAAGAGGGAGGCGGCGCACGGGAGGGAAAGGTATATGCGCCCTCACGGCCCTAGTCGCCGCAGGAGACGCCCTCGGAGTCGGGAATCCCAGGATGATTCGCGGCCACCGAAGGCGCGGACTTGCGGATGGCGAGTAATGGGAAGCTCGCTGTCCGGTAAGGACCAAGCCCGGGTCGACGACGCGTCGTGTTCGCCTCAAAGAGATGTCAGCACCAACTGGTGGGGTCCGCAAGGGCCGATGCACACAGGCAACTGAAGGAACACGGGTGGGGTCTAGTCAATAAAGTCTGACACGCCCTCCCGCTCCACGCAGAGCGGGAGAAGTTATTTGAAGATTTCCCACCCAAAAAAAGAAAACAACGTCTCACTGCTGGGAAACAGGCCTCTCTGTGCGATGAAGAAAGCCGTATAATCCACCACGCGGGTCGATTGCGGGATTCTAACACTCTAATAGGGTATCTTCCAATTTATTGAAAAGTATTCTAAATTGAAAAATAAAAGTAAATTGAATTATATCCATTTACTCAATTAAAAACTATTTAAATCAAATTTACTTTTCGTTGTTTTGAATTTACCGCCAAAACGCTCGTTACGATGACTTTTTATCACGTGATGTCAACTTTGTGTAAGCCAAAGTAAGTAAACAAATGAATGTCGAGTTAATATTTAAAAATATTTTTAATGTATAGAAAGTGGAATAACTGGCGTACGGTGCCTCTGTGCACAAATACTTCTAAAACTGCGCCAAACTAAGTATTTATACCGGTACCGTTTACACAAAGCTGGCGTCACGATGTCACGTGATAAAAAGTCATCGTAAGGAGCGATTTGGCGGTAAATTCAAAACAGCGAAAACGAAATTTGATTTCAATCGTTTTTAATAGTGAAAATGGATTTAAATAAATTGGTTTTTCTTTTTCTGTTAAACATTTCGCCCCAATCTTCAAATTAAAATAGTTTTTATTAAATTGGAAAATACCCTATTCCGTAAAACATTTTCAATTAAGGATATTGCTAATCAATTGCTTTATAGTTTTGAAAAAATACCCTGCGAAACAACGTTAATAACGCAATGTACAGACGCCAGCAGGTCAAGCTATCCTAAACTGTCAAATTTTCGCAATTGAACATGAACCTTATTCCTTTGTGATAAAGTTGAAAAACTATCAAAGAAATTTGACAGATTGGGGTAGCTTGATGTGCTGACCTCTGTACGTGGGGGAACTGTCGAAATAAAAACCACTGCGATCAATTGTCATTTGTGTGAAAAACAAACACCCGCGCTGTAATTGTTTTTCACAATTCTGCTAATATCGTGTTAATAATACCGACAAACTGGGAACACAGAATATGACATTTCGATTCCTTACCGCTACATTTTTTTTCACTTTTTGATGTGGTATCTCCTCCACATAGATTTTTCCTCCTTTTGTTGACATCGGATAAAAATGAAGGAACTTAAACAGGAAAATCTCGAGAAAATATTTACATGCAGACCTCTAGACAGTGTAAAATGGATATCCCCATCTGACAACTGAGAATAACTGTTAGGGTTGTCAATAACTAGTAATAATACTAATTATAAAAATAACTAAATATAAAAAACAACAGCAAACAAACAACAATACAAATAAAAAATAAACCGTACAACATTATCTTTAGTATATGCGAAACCCGAATATAGTTTGTTCAGAATAAGGAACTTAATGGATTCCAATAGTTTTTACACCATGTTATATTTTTTCCCAAAAAATTTTTTTTTGTTATCACCAGTTAATTAAAACAAAATAATCGCCATACGGTTAAGTACCTACTGCCTAATTATTATCAATGAGTACAATACGACCCTAGACGCGGGCGGCGCGTGGTGCCTATGGTGACCATGTTTGTGTAGACAAATAAGTACCTAACACAAGCTGGAGTTTTTGGCGGGATCGCGTTGGAACATGTCGCACGAATTTTCATTTTCATGAAATTTCGCGATATAGCGAATTAAATTGTATAATTTTGGTAGTGAATTATTCAATTTAGTTACGTGTGAGTGCACAAGTGTAGTGAAGGTGAAAATAAGTGACTAACGTGGACTTTTCGTGTTCCCCCCAAAAACTTCTAATAGGTACGTTGTTGTAAAGTTAGGTATTACCGCTTTACAATAACTTTGACTTGACTGACTATGACTTTTTGTAACTTCGTGCCTGATATCGGGCCATTTACTTGATTGAAAAATAAAATTACTTGACACTGGCTAAATGCACAAACCGTGCGAAGTCAAAACACAAAAAAAAAAGAAAAAAAAAACATAACAAGCTCATAACTTTGTGATTTTTCGTGATACAGCTTTGAAATTATGATAGATTCTTTACATAAAAATACTAGAAACGTGTTTCGGGTTTCACATATACTAAAAATAAGGTTGTATAAACAAAGGAAAAAGGAATGCGCACAATGTTGTGTGTGTGTGAGTGGGGAGGGTGGGGAGAACGTGTGAGGTGGCCAGAGGGGTCACTAGGGTGGGGCAGCCAGGGCACGTGCCCTGGGCGCCGATCGAAGGGGGGCGCAAAAACTGCCTAAAAGTCACCAATTATTTAATTTTAAAATTAAAATATAGGTGTACTACTCTAAACCATTTCATACTGCTTCCTATTTCTAGAGCGAGAAGAGACTGATAAAACTAATTTTGAAAACATAATAGATATGTTTGCGTCGCAGAAGGCCAGGAAGGTGCAATCGTAAATATAAATATTTTACAGACTTACTTTCGTTACAAAGAGAAAATTAATATTTATTTTATGTTTTACAGATTCAATTTTTGACTGTTTTATTAATTGTATCCGTTTTTATAATTTAGGTACGAAGGGGCGCAAATATGATGCGTGCCCTAGGCGCCATTTTCTATTGGTACGCTACTTGGAGGTGGCGGTGTGTGTGGTGTGGGGTGTGAATGTTGATGTGGAAGGCGTGATTGTATCTTTAGATTATATGTGTTTTGGGAATTATCTGATTGTATGGAGCAAAGCCTTGATTTCTTCGTAACGTTTGCTCTATAACCATTCAGTGAGTGCGTTTTTGCAGTCGCGGTGTGTCATAGAGTATATGGTGAGAATTTTGTTGCGACAATTGTTGAGAAGATTGCTTTGTGTATTGTCTTGTAGCGAATGTAGTTTTGACTGTGGTTTCTGGAGCTACTTTATTCTTCCTCCTAGTTTGTGTCCTGGGAGTGACAAAGGGGAGCTAAGTATCAAGTAAGTCGTAAAAAATCTTGCGCTCTGAGAGTTATCTTGGCGTGATATTACGTTTAGATACGTTAATATGTCGTAATATCTTCTCGTCCGCAGTGTCTCAAGACGAAAGTCTTTAAAAAGTGCGTGTTGCCAGTGATGACATATGGAACCGAAACGTGGTCGCTCACAATGGGCCTCATAAGAAGGCATATTAAAGTCACTCAAAGGACAATGGCGAGGGCTATGCTTGGAGTTTCCTTGCGCGATCGAATCAGGAACAAATAGATTCGCAGGAGATCCAAGGTAACCGACATAGCCCGAAGAATTGCCAAACTTAAGTGGCAGTGGGCAGGGCACATTGCTCGTAGAACAGATAGCCGATGGGGCCGGAAGTTCTGGAGTGGTGATCGCGCACCGGAGTTAAGTTGGCCTCCCACAAGGTGGACCGATGACCTTGTGAGGGCCGCAGGAGTCCGATGGATACGGGAAGCACAGAACCGGTCGAAGTGGCGGAGCTTGGGGAGGCCTATGTCCAGCAGTGGACGTTTTTGGCTGAAACAATGATGATGATGATGATGACGTTAAGATAAATGACAGGCAATTGCCTGTCGTGTTTAGTAGTCACGTTCAATCCAGTGACGCGGCGACACGCTAGTGACGTAACAAAATATATATGTTTATCTCTTAAAATAACAAACAAGTGGCACCCATTACTGAAAAGTTGGCTGGAAATAGGTTGTCATGGTATGGGCATGTGACACGGAGGAATGAGGAAAATATCGTGAGGAAAGTTTTGAGTATGAATGTCAATGGCTATAAGAGTAGGGGGAGACCAAAGAAACGATGGATGGACTGTGTGAATGATGATATGGTTAGAAAGGGTGTTTTTTTTTGTAGTGTGGGAAATCATCAAATGTCTTCTCCCGCTCTGGGTGGAGCAGGAGGCGTGTCAGACTTTTACTGACTAAAACCCACCCGTGTTCCCTCAGTTGCCTGTGTGCCAGGGGCCACGGTATTTTTTTCGAACAACCCGCACCCCTGGCAGGCATCGGCCCTTGCGGACCCCTTGGTCACCTTGCGATGTGTCAGTACAGTGGCCCCACCGGCTACAACTTTTCGGCCGCAGGGGATAGGGAGAGCGGCCAACGCTATACCGACACTCCTCTTTCCCTGCGGCCCCACTGCGTCCGCCATCAAACGGTGGCGGCCCCGTCCAGGCCACGGAAGGGAAGAGCGCTGCTCAGAAGCACCGGCACTACTCCTCTGCCGCAGCCCGTAACCCTCAGCCGCGATGCCTCCCATTCGACATCGCGGCCCACCTCAGTTGCGGTGCACCTCACCGCAACCTACTTTTTGGCCGCTACGTCATCGGCTTGAAGGCAAAAGCCCTGACGAGCGGCCCCACATTTGGGTTCCTCTTTGCTTCACCGTGGCTGGGAGACCACGGCTCCGATAATGCGGGAACCCACTTGGGGGGGGGGGGGTTAGAAAGGGTGTGACTACGGAGATGACGACTAATAGAGAAGTGTAGAAGAAAAACATGTAGCGTCGACCACAAATAAATTGGGATATAGCAGGAATCGGTGTGGCCTTTTTTTTTGGGGGCGGAAATCATCAAGTAACTTCTCCCGCTCTGGGTGGAGCAGGAGGGCGTGTCAGACTTTTACTGACTAAAACCCACCCGTGTTCCCTCAGTAGCCTGTGTGCCAGGGGCGGCGGTATCTCTTTCGAACAACCCGCACCCCTGGCAGGCATCGAGTCGATATAGGTATTTCCGGTTCTTCGCGAACTGTATGATTGTATGTACTATTAGGTAGCTACATTCATGGTTTCCGCTGTTTCTGAGTGCTATTATGTTCGTGTATGACGCGTCTATTTATAATACGTCGCTGATTTGCGCTGCCTAAACCGTTAGAGTTACACGAAGATTAAATATCGTGGGATTGTTTGTCTTAAGCAATTCTCAAAAAAATCTGTGACAACATAATATCTAGAATATAGGTATTATGTTGAAACCATAATAGCAAAAATAGTGAGCCATGCATAATTAACATACAATAAGCCCACTGCTAAGACTCAGGCATCCTCTCTTCGAAATGGAGTGGGCTGTAATCCACCACGCGGGCCCAGTGCGGGTTGGTAGATGTGACATGTCGTTGAATTTTTTGGTTCTAAGACATGCCGGTTTCCTCACGATGTTTTCCTTCACCGTTTTGAGAGCAGTGGTGATGAAATAATTTAGGTAAACAAAGTAAAGCGTCTGAATGGGTTTGTGAGCCATGAGTACATTTCTGCCGTTCATAAGCCATGATGCCGTTAACTCGCATATGCTCGATTTTAGTTTGTTGATGCCACCATAATTAGAAAAAAAAAACTCAATTTTCTGTCTAAGCAATTTTTTTTCTACTATTTATGGATGCCTAGATGAAAAAAAAACGCCGTTAACTTGCCTTGTTTGATATGTTTACTATGGTAAAACGCAGGTAAGCAACATTACTAAACTAGAAACTGACTGAGGGCTTATAATTTACATTTTTACTAGAATTTTTACCATCCGTTGCATAACTAAATAGCATGCATTTCATATTTTTCTGCGCTTTATTGTCCATAACTCGAAATATAATTTTATTAGGTATTGATATTGTCGGTACGGAAACAGAATACTAAAATAAAAAGCCATTAAAAAGTTATGAGCCAACAAAGATTTGTTTTTCTTGATAATTTAACGTAACTTTGGACATGTTTCAGTAATAAAAGAAGTGTATAATCTCCAAACCTAAGTCGGTACCGACAAAGTGCAATTATCGAAAAGTTCAATAAACTTCATCATTGATTTATGCAGTGGTTTTTTCAGAAAACCCGATCTTCCGAAGGACTTTTCTTAATTTTTTACGCTTCTGTTTTACTATAACTGATCCTGCAGCTCACTCAATAATGTTGTGCGTGTAGCCTATCGTCTAACTGCTCATCACTGATACTACCTCTGTCGGACTCGAATCCTGGTGAGACAGCGTGCTTTTTAGCCAGGCCCACCAGTGAGTTCGAGCCCGCGACTAGTGTACCCTTAACGGCATACTAGCTTTTATCAGCGGTTTCGCCCGCGTGATGGTATGTTTATCATATAAACCTACCTCTTGAATCACTCCGTCTATTGATGAAAACCGCATTGAAATCCGTTGCGTAGTTTTAAAGATCCAAGTCAGATTATTAAACAAAGGCAGATAGACCGCGCGGAACACCAAGAGTGAAGCCAAAAAACCAAATACTAAAGAAAGAAAAGAAGAAAGAAAATTGCGTTTATTGGCATTATATCGCTAGTAAAAACCTTAAACTACCTATCCTTAAATTATTTAAAAAGAAAAGAAAAAAAAACAGAAAACAATGACCTCAACAATGATAATTATGCCAAAAGGGCCTCAGCTCAGCATATTGTCAGATGGCAACACAGTATGCACCACCTGACATTGATTTTGAGCTGCAACCCACGAGTACCATACGCTACATATAAATTAATAATATAACAAGAAAGTAAACTAAATAAAATAAAATGTGGTGGTAATAAATAAAATTTATTTATTTATTTATTTATTTGAAACCCTTAAAACTATCCTTACAGGTACTTAACCTAATGCGATAGAGAAGTCACACACGAAAACTTAAAATTAAATCACAACAAGATCATTGTTTGTAGCACAACATAAACAATAGTACTTTTGCGAATTCACTCCAGTAACATGTAAATATATCCAATTCTACGTGAATTTCATTGATCGTGTGAATTGCTCGAGTCAGAGGGGTTTTAGCCAGCAAATTGGTCCTGGCTGATGGTACGACCAGCAGTGGCGGGGGCCGTCGCCTCCACACATAACGGTCGGGTACGTACAAGTGCAACCGTTGCAGTACTCCCGGGTTGTACTCTATGCCTCGGAGCAGTTTCACCAGGTACGATACTAACGTAAACTCGCGTCGCAGCCCGAGTTGAAAATAAAGTAAAGCGTCGCATTGTATATAATGCGAGGCTTTAGTATTTGTTTTTTTGACTCTTGGGTGTTCCGCGCGATCTATCTGCCTTTGTTTTATAATCTAAACCAAAAAAAAAACAATTACTAGAGCGTCGCATTGCATGTTCTATAAAATGCGACGCTTTTTTAGTATTTGGTTTTTTGGCCTCACTCTTGGTGTTCCGCGCGGTCTATCTGCCTTGGTTTTATAATCTGAGATCTAAGCGTACAAACACGAAAAGCGACTTTGGTTTATAGTACCTATACCTACTATGCAAAGATCAGTAGTACCTATACATTTATCTATTATTTACTAGCTGACCCGGCGAACTTCGTACCGCCATATTTTATTTCTCCAGTCGCGACTGAGGAAATATAGGTAACCCTTCCGGTAAAATCAAATCAGTTGGATTATCAATAATTTCACAAAAATTCTGATCGAATCTAAATATTTTTTATAAATTTTCTTATATACAAACCTTGTCCTGACAATAAGGAACACATAAAAAAAAGAATCATCAGATTTGGTGCAGTCGTTCGGAAGTTATGCGTGTACCGGTAAAACGGGGTGAATAGAGACTGCAGGGGTGAAACGAAACGAAACTTTGAAGTATATTTTACTGTTGAAATTATGATCCTTTTCTGCTAACAAAGGCACTAAATCGTTAATTATAAAACAGTAAACACAAAAATCTTTTTCCAAAAAAAAAAACAACCGACTTCCAAAAAACACTAGAAAGTGAAAAATAACTTTAATTTCGGAAGGCGGTGACAATAAATTAATAAAATACATATCCAAAGTCACCGACTTCCGAAATTAAAGTTTTTTTTTTTTTTCACTTTTTAGTTAAAGTACCCACTCCACACCAATTCATCATCCATTTTTTTTTTTTTTTGGGTGGGAAATCATCAAATAACTTCTCCCGCTCTGGGTGGAGCAGGAGGGCGTGTCAGAATTTTACTGACTAAAACCCACCCGTGTTCCTTCAGTAGCCCTTAAGCCAGGGGCTGTGGTGTCTCTTTCGAACAAACCCGCACCCCTGGACACCAATTCATCATCCATGAGGTCAAAACAATGCATATTTATGCGATAGCAGCAATCGCGGTCGATTTGCTGTCCTTTTTTGAAGAGTTCTATTGTCTGTCTCCGAAACGCATCATCAGATCTATATGAAATTTAAATGGGACCATTCCGACCCCTTTCTAAAAAAAGAATTTTGCAAATCGGTCTATAAATGACGGAGTTATGCCCGAATCTGCACCTAACTCCTATGTTAAAGAGTTGTATCTTCCTTCATCAGTTCAGCGTCATGAAATGATAATGACCATACGCAAATGTCTCAATAGCTTTAGAAAACATATGAAAAACACTGTTAATACCTAAAAGATTTGAGGGTTGCCCTCGATTTCCCTGGGATTCCATCATCAGATCCTGACTTGGTGCCAATGGGACCACCTCAGGAGTGTACTCTTTCAAATAAAAAAAGAATTTTGAGAATCGGTCCACAAATGGGGGAGAAATCGAGAAACATACATTTAAAAAAATACTTAGTTACAGTGGAACATAACCTCCTCCTTTTTGGGAAGTCGGTTAATTAGATTCGTTTCGTTTCGATTCACCCCTGCAGTCTCTATTCACCCCGTTTTACGGTACAACATGCATTTCGGCGATTCATTTTGATTTATATAGATTTATATAACTAAATTACATTTTCACTTCTCATGCTCTGAAAGTGCTTCTTTGTGCAGGGTATAGGCTGCACAAAATCGAATTTTGTGCACAAGGGCATTAACGTATCTACTCATAAATGTATTATATTAAGGCAAAGAAAATGAGCCATACAGCCAAATGCAATAAGAAGTTCATAGATAGAATTTGTTATTATAAAATATTTACTTTAATTTATTTGCCTTATGTGTTTTTTAAGATATAAGAGATATTAAAATTTTAATTCAAGTACGGTAGGTTAGTTGATTTAAGAAAATTATTATTACAAAATTAATTTAATAGTAGGCTGTATAGGTCTGCAGCCTAATATCAATGTCGTAAGATTTAAAAAAAAATAAAGCGGCGGGAAACAGCTCTTGTTCTTTTCCTTCAGTATTGAAAACTGTTCTAATTTTACTTTGAATTTTAATTAAAGAAATGTTATGTTATACTACTGTTTTATTTCCTCGCAATCGAAGTGAAAAGCAGAGTTTATAAACTCGTCCACAAAACCATTTTTATCCTCGACATTACTATCAGCCCTCGCCTTCGGCTCGGGCTGCTAAAAGTCTCGGATAAAAATAGTTTGTTTTGTGCACTTGTTGTAAAATCTACTATTAACATCACCACATGTAAATATAAACCGTTCCGAACATTATGTTCCTTTGTTTTTAGACGGCCTTGATAATAAAGCTACCTAGGTATTTTATATAACAACAAAACAATCGATTCTCCACGAAGCCACCGACCGGATAAATAAAGCAAAGATTAACACATCGAATCATTCACATGCCATTGTTCTTACGAGTGTGAGCTAATGAAGTGAAAATGGAATTGTTATATGTTTTATTATTCATTTCTTTGTCATCTATTATTTCTGTCTCTGGAAGTGACAACTATGCTTGTGATTTTAAATTCGGTAAGCAATTGCCTCATTACTGGATTACGTCGATTTTTTTGGATTTTTGGGTTTGACGTCTGTCAGATGTAAAAGATTATCGGCTGCTAAGCCGAACTTGCCTGTGATAACAACAGAAACCTGCATGGGCACTTATGAAACGTCAGAAGCTAGGTGCACGGTTCCAATTTGTCGCTTCCTACGGAGAAGAGCCGGCAAGAAACTACACGGTTACTCTTTTAAAAATGGTTGGCTTTTGCATGGTTACAGTTTGCGCAATGGTAATTTTTTTAACCTGTGTAACTTATGAAATATCCACCAATCCCCAGTGTGCCCGCGCGTTGGATTACGGCCCACTCCCTCTCGCAGAGAGGTGACCTGTGTCCCAGCAGTGGGAATATTGTAGGCTAATTAAGTTATTAATTATACATTTATATTTGACAGGTGACTCAACGTGGAATTATTCACAAGCATTTTACAACCAAGACATCAATTTCCCAGCTGGAGCCAAACAACATACAATAGTCTTACCGGTAAGCAATTAAAGACTGTATAGTTACTTCATCATCATTGTCCGAAAGAGATACCGCCGCTCCTGCGCCGCAAACATGCGGTACCTATCCTAAACATTTTAAAAGAGTAACGGTGGAGTTCTTGTCCATTCTCCGGGGCGACAGAATTAATTCTATTTTAATGTAAATGTTGACGTTTAAAAGTGCCTTTTAAGTGCCTATTTGAAATAAATGCTTTGACTTTGACTTTGAAAGTCCAATTCCTACGCGGTCACGATGTAGGGAAAGGCAATTGTATTTTTCATAGCCCACAAAAAAATTCAATGGTTATTATTATTATTATTTGTGTAGTTAGATATAATAAATAAATAAAACATTTATTTTCAGAATCACTTCTATATTTGTTAGTACCAGGGTTTACAGGGTCAAATTAAATTAGCTAGGAATACTTTACCCACGTTTTAGGTATCGATCCCGAAAACTATCAGAACGTAAAAAATAAACGAAATAAGAAATTAAAAAATAAACACCACTCGTTGGTATAAGGCTGGTTTTTATTTTTTATTTTTCGTGGAACATAAGATATTTGTAACGAATTTCCAAAAACCATAAATTAACAGTCGTTTGGTTGCCCTAATGTAGGTGCATGGTATATGTCAGAGTCATTAAAAAAAATGGAATAGTGAAAAAAAAAAAACATTAATTTTCTATATCCTTACCCAAGACGTGAGTAAAGTAGATATTGCCAGCTATTATGAAAGAAAGAAAGAAAAAGATTTTTTATTTGTTTGCATTTTTTTTTTTGTATTTGTTGTGTTGTTTGTTGTTTTTTTTTTTGTTTTGTATTTTTTTTATTTGACCCTGTACATTTATAATTTTTTAAAAGATATTTAACTTTTTTATTTTATTTCAGGCTCAAAAAGGACTCATGATAAGTTACGTCTGCATTAATCTACCAGATGTAGGTGTCGATAGGAAAACTACGACCGCTGCCTACCACCCACTAGAACGAGAAGTATCAGTAGTACTAGCCAGACCAGCACCGCAAGACTTCTCGTATCATATCTACGCAAAACGACATGGATATTAAGTTAATAAAAGTTTTTTTTTTCTTAATTTTTTTTTTGCTAGTGGTCGACGATTTTGTACGGTGGTTGCAAACTGCAATGTGTCAAATTTTACAGGAGAGGAAAAAAAACTGCATAATTTCGACATTAAATTCAAATAAAAAAAATAGTTAATAAATTAAATTAATTATAAACGCTGACCTCATCTAGTTTTTAAAAATATGATTGACGTGTAATAGTGTTTGTACAAAACGTACTTACAGAAATAAAATCATTTATCATTTAACTGGCGATATGACATAGGCCACAACCTCAGATTTCTTTGTTCTGTGGCCTCAACCATGAACCGCCACTTCGACCGGTTCTGTGCTTTTCGCATCCAGTGGATTCCTGCGGCCTTCACCAGGTCGTCGGTCCTGGTGATGGAGGAGGCTAACGCTACGTCTTCTGGGTCTAGAGATAAAATACATTTCTGTTAGCGTTCACGCCAAACGCTACGCCAAAATGTATGGGAATGACATTACCTGCGAAAAGAACAAGACGTAACCTTTGCGCAGGTTATGTCATTCCCATACATTTTGAATGTGTTTTGTCTAGGCCTGCTGGTACGCTGTCGGTACTCCAGACCCTTTCGCCCCCATGGGCCATTCAGGCAGTAGGCAGTCACATTGCACGCAGATTGAATCTTTCAGTTGTATTAAGGCGGAGATTTCTTGAAAACGCTCAAAAAGGTGCATTTTAAAACCAGTGTATCTCTTTAACCGTAAATAATTTTGTAAGCAAAAAATATATCATATTTTCAAGTCTTTTTTGCACACAATGATGCAACTCAAAACATAATTAAAGATTTTTTTAACATACTTTAATGCATCAAAAAAATCATCAGTCACCTCTTAAATTATGTTTAAAACCAGTTTATCCCTTCAAAAACTATTATTATTTTAATTAAAATATACCATAAAATTCCAAATGCCAAACTGCATCCAGTGATGGATTATTTATTATCAAATAAGTAGTTAATATCTCATTTTATACGATTTTATTTGCATAATTTTTACGACAATGCTTGCTCATTTGTTATTCGAATTTGTTACAACAGATTTTAACCCGTATCGGATTGCAGTAACTATTACCGCCCATATCGACAATACGACGAGTACATTCAAAATTACCAGGGCCTTAAATGACTCGAGTTGGTTGAAATATGCTTAATATAAGCAATGAACCGGTCATATTAGCCGTAGAACCGATGACCATTGGGGTGAGACCGCGAATCGGCAAACGTAAGGTAGGACGCCCTCAGGCTAGGTGGAGCGACGATCTTCGCAGGGTGGCTGGTAGCAGCTGGATGAGAGTTGCCGAGAATCGAGCTGAATGTCATGCAATTATACTAGAGAAAATTATAAACAATAGACTTGTTAATTATTTAGAGAAAAACAACATTTTATCGACTGCGCAATTTGGTTTTAGACCGAAACTATCGACAGCCGATGCGGTGCATAGCCTGACTGATTATATTTCAGAAAACCTCGGCAAAGGAAACCAGACCCTAGGAGTCTTTCTCGATTTAGCCAAAGCCTTCGATACGGTGTCTGTTTCTGTTCTTCTGGGCAAATTGGAGACCATAGGAATAAGAGGAACGCCACTGAAACTTTTTACGGACTATTTAGACGGCCGATACCAGTACGTTAGAATAGATAATATTACGAGTGATGAGCAGAAAAATACTGGTTTTGGTGTTCCTCAAGGGAGTATTTTGGGCCCCACAATATTCCTGATTTATATTAATGACTTGTGTAATCTAAATATTAAAGACGGTAAAATTATATCATATGCCGACGACACGGCTTTAATATTTAGTGCTAAAACCAGTAGCGAACTGTTTAAAATCGCTCAATTAGGTTTAAATTCTGTGACTAATTGGCTTCAAGGCAATTTACTAACATTAAATACCGACAAGACTAAATAAATTCACTTCTCCATGCGCAAGCCTCAACTCAACATTACTAACCCTCATCTATATGCCCATCAATGTGGAAATCGTACAGTCAGCATGTGTAATTGCCCTTTTATCATCAAAACGAGCTCCATTAAATACCTGGGGGTAATAATGGACGACACACTTTCTTTTAGAAAACATATAGAAAGCCTAACTAAAAGAGTGCGCAAACTAATATATGTTTAAAAAAAATTGAGAACGTTAGCAGATTCAAAATTAATCACACAAGTTTATTTGGCTCTATGTCAGTCAATTATTCAATACTGTATCACTTCTTGGGGTGGTGCACCTAAAACTAATTTGCTTCCTCTTGAAAGATCTCA
Source organism: Polymixis flavicincta (assembly GCA_949987655.1). Lineage (NCBI taxonomy): Eukaryota > Metazoa > Arthropoda > Insecta > Lepidoptera > Noctuidae > Polymixis > Polymixis flavicincta. The sequence goes on from OX465200.1 coordinate 8,652,899, forward strand.
AAGAGCAATTTTATAGGTAGCAAACTTCCATCCCTTCTTCTTTCCCACAGATCTGCTATATAAACCCTGCAACGTACTCACTGTTCGCAAAGTCCGGTTGAGCAGTCACGGCCTCTCAAGGTCAACTGCGAGATGCCATTCAAAAAAAAAAAAAAAAAAAAAAATCACTGTTCGCCCCTCCAAAACCGTTTCCTTCGCCAAGCCACAGACTCCCCATGGTTCGTTCGGAACGAGATCCTCCATCTCGATCTGAAAATGCCCACTATTGCTCAATTCATGAAACGCAACTCAAAGCGTTTCTTCGATAAAGCCGAGTTACATCGCAATCCCTTGATTGTGAAGGCCGCTAGTTATGTCCCCAGTGAATCAGTAGAATCCGCCGGCCGAGACATGTCCTTTCCGACCCTGACGACCCCATCACTGTTCTCCAAGAAAAGAATAGGGCCACCAGTACAGCACACAAACACAAACGACCGTCTTTCCGACCTCGCCGCCGAGGTCCTCGCGCCCCGCGAAGACCCCCCGAGTAACGATCAGGCCCATTTCTGTACAATAGATTAAATAGAAAACTAAGTATCTCTAAACTAAATTACCATAGCTGTAAAAAAATTGTACTTAAGCATTTACTATCCATCGATTATGCACAGACAGAAGATCTACTTGTTGTATGCAAATAAAACCGCTAACATGCATTTTTACTTCTGTTGACCTAAGTTCTATTTTAGTTAATTTTACACATTGTTGGACATAGGCCCCCAGGCTCCTCCACTTCGATCGGTCTTGTGCTTCCCACATCCAGCGGATACCCGCGGTCTTCGCAAGGTCATCGGTCCACCTTGTGGGAGGCCTTCCCACTCTACGTCTTCCGGTACGCGGTCGCCACTCCAGAACCTTTCGGCCCCATCGGCCATCTGTTCTGCGAGCAATGTGCCCTGCCCACTGCCACTTAAGTTTGGCAATTCTTCGGGTCGTCTTTCGGCTGATATGATGATGATGATGATGATACACATTGTTAATTTATTTTATTAAGTATTTGTGCATTTTGTAGCCTGAAGCACAGGTTCCACCTAGTTCAGGCAAATTAGCAACTGTGCTCTATTTTATTTTTAAGGTATTTATTGTAAACGTGTCCCTTTTATAAATAAACCATTTTATTATTATATTATAATTGGAGAGGCCTATGTCCAGCAGTGGACTACTGTAGGCTGATGATGATACAAAATATAACACATCATCATCACTTCAGGCGAAAGACGTCCACTGCTGGACATAGGCCTCCCCCAAAAGGAGAGCTTTACCATCATCGCCACGCTTGGCAGGCGGGTTGGCGATCGCAGTATGGTGGTAAAATGTATAGAGAACGCTGCTGTCCATTCTCTAGTAAGTCCCTTAGTCGCCTTCTACGACACCCACGGGAAGAAATGGGATGGTGCTATTCTTTTACGTAGGTACGGCAACACACGGAACGCCAAACCTAGCCAAATTAAGTCCACAGCTATGACTAATGAATTTACTCTAATCAAATGTAGTTATTTCAAACAATACAATTGTAATATAATTTGACATAGTAAATTCATGTAAGTTTGAACCCTTACATTATAATGTACATGAATAAATTATGACAAATTATATTTATTTCTGTAAATTGGTTTAGAAACACTTTTACACGTCAACTGAATCTAGCTGACACATCTACTTATGTTTGGTGTGAGTCATGACAACCTGGTACTTCGAAGGTGTGTTCTAGCTGACACACCTATATTAGGAGAGTTCTTACCGAGCTAAGACGACCTGGTACTTCGAAGGCATAAAGCGTTTTCTAGCTGACACACCTATGTTAGGAGAGCTTTTACAGATTTATGACAACTTAGTAAGTACTTTGAGGGCATAAAGCGTTTTCTAGCTGACACACCTGTTTGGTAAGCTCCTACGAAGTTATGGCAACCTGGTACTTCGAAGGCATAAAGCGTTTTCTAGCTGACACACCTGTTTGGTAAGCTCATACGAAGTTATAACAGCCTGGTATTTCGAAGGCATAAAGCGTTTTCTAGCTGACACACCTATGTTAGGAGAGCTCTTACAGATTTATGACAACTTAGTAAGTACTTTGAGGGCATAAAGCGTTTTCTAGCTGACACACCTGCTTGGTAAGCTCCTACGAAGTTATGGCAACCTGGTACTTCGAAGGCATAAAGCGTTTTCTAGCTGACACACCTTTGTTAGGAGAGCTCTTACAGGTTTATGACAACTTGGTAAGTACTTTGAAGGCATAAAGCGTTTTATAGCTGACACACCTGCTTGGTAAGCTCCTACGAAGTTATGTCAACCTGGTACTTCGAAGGCATAAAGCGTTTTCTAGCTGACACACGTACCAAAAAAAATAAACGAGTTATGGCAACTTAGTAAGTACTTTAAAGGCATAAAGCGTTTTCTAGCTGACACACCTGTTTGGTAAGCTCCTACGAAGTTATGCCAACCTGGTACTTCGGAGGCATAAAGCGTTTTCTAGCTGACACAACTAGGTATGTTAGGTGTGCTCTTACCGAGTTATGACGACCTGGTACTTCGAAGGCATAGAGCGTTTTCTGGCTTCCACCGCCTTAACCACTCACTGGTCAGCCATCGCAAACAAACATACAAACCATTTAACAAATGGTAGAAGTGAAAAACAAAATGAAACAAAACATTCTTTGTTTAAAAATACTCTTTATTATACAAACGTTTTATCCACATTTACTTTTTAAAATCTCTTGTCGATTTTCATAATTATTATTATACACCTTAATTTGTTTGCCAGAAAATGGTTAAATATGACTTTTTGTCTATTGATAATAGCAGAATAATAATCAAGGACAGCATTTTCAACGCACTGGAATGTTCTGTTTTATTCTCAATGCTAGACTCAGAACCCAAATCAAGTTTTAACAAAAATACACGAATTTTAGGGAATATATCGACGGTCCCTACGTACAATCCCACAAGTGATAGATAAATGATAGATTTGCATGTTTTGTTTTCGTAACCTTCATGCCAGCCTATACTGAAGTTTAGTTTAACAAAATTAAGTCTAACATGGCAAAATGCACTCTAAATACATCATGACATTACATTAACTAGAACATGAAATACACGTGTTTGAAACTTTGAAGCGCTCTCCTGTGAAATTTGTCATTTGTAGTAAGGGACCGCCGATAAGGGAAAATATTTTAAACCCATTTCTAAATGAGTAAATCCAATCTAAAAGTGTTTATAAATAAAGTATATACATTTCAATTATTCTCAGTTTGTAAAAGATAAACTCTTTTGATCTAAAACCAATATCAGACGCCTCACTTATCGTTATTTTTTTGAATTTCACTCGCAAGTCACACTTCTGAACACGAAGTGAATAAAAACTGAAAAATGTATCATTGTATGTAACTGAATAAATGTTCGCCTATACATGGATATACGACTGTCAATTCTGCTACTACAAAGGTACAGAGGCCAGCACATCAAGCTACCCCAATCTGTCAAATTTATTTGATAGTTTTTCAGCTTTATTGCAAAGGAATAAGGTTTATGTTCAATTGGGAAAATTTTACAGTTTGGGATAGCTTGACCTGCTGGCGACTGTACGTCTATAATCGCAACAAAAAAAAAAAGATAAAAATACAAATAAACAAATTTATGACTTACTCGTTTAATTGGGCTGTGAGACATAATTTCATGATTTTTAGGCCAACGGAAAATACCTTAAAAGTTTTGATTTATTTGCAAGTATCTAAATATGTCGCTTAAATGGCCGTTTTTTTTATTGCAATGACTTAAAAGCCTAATTTTTTTAGAGTTTCAAGGGTCTACCATATTTGGTATTAATTTTAACTTGATACCTCCAGGACGCGTTCCTGAGAAAAAGGGTCATGAGTGGCTGACAACTAAGTAATCCTTTAGGGGTTCCGCGGAGGAGCGGATGAACGTTCATTCCTATACAAATTTGTCCTGTGAACGTGAAGTGAAACAAAAATGAACAGTATAGTGTGTGGCAGAATATAAAAGTTATGATGGCAACCCAGAGTGGTTACACGGCCGCCCGTCAGAGTGCGCCCGCGCAACTCCAGTAAGTTCGTCTTGTGATGAGAGTAACGTAAGCCACCAACCAGCGAGCGAATGTGCACGCGCTAGTTTTGATAAATTGTATTATCCGTGTGATTATAGTGTATTTTTTAAGCACCTACGTTTTCTTAAATCTGTTCCCCAGTTAAAACAGTTCCATTCGCCCGAGTAAAGCGTCTGATATGGGCTATTTTATTCCTAGGAATATATATAAATTCATATAGGACTATATTAAAATACACTGATCAGATATCTAATATTTTCCATTTTTCCATTTACTGTTAGTGTGTAACACAATTACCCATATGGTGGCAAAAACAATTGTTTTTTATGCTAATGCCGATATAATAAAAACACAATTTACAAAATGACAACATAAATTATTTTATCAGAACATATTATACAATTGTTTACACAAAGGTTTATTCGGGAAATATTATTCTCACATTATATTATATAAAATATTTAAAGTACGTTAACATAAATTAAATATAATTTCACTTAACGAAATAGGAATGAGAACTTATACATTTTTAAAGCACCAAATGACTTAAGTACTATATTTACAATAGCAGATCGGCAGGACATTACGGCAGAAACTTATACCCCACATACAGAGTAAATTCTTAAGCAGTGCGCAAACTGTAACCATGAATTCAGCATATCATTCTAGACCTCCTAGCGTAGAAATTTTTCGTCGGTTATACATAAAATAATATATCAGCTGTTTCATAGAAAATTACCAATACTTATGCGGTCAAAATTTCGGATCACCAATATTGTTTTTTTTTTTTTTGTTTAATTATAATCATCGAGAAAAAAATCAACGCTGTGGATTTCGCGAAGTGTAGTTCGCCTTCGATAATGTGGCCGTAGCATTTTAGAAAGAAAAAAATAAATGACGTGTTACGTGACGTGACGTTGCTATTAATAAAAAAACGGCTTTTTACTAAAACTCGGCTGGACCGGGTTACAAGCTTTTCATTTTCAAAATTAAGTTTCATCTGCCCTAAATGTCCTGCATTTATTCAAGTTATAAAATATAAGTAAATTTTAAACCTTACTTGCTGGGCTACTAATAAAAACAAGTAGTTATAGTAGGCCAGCAAAATTAAAAATATATTTTGACTCTTAAAAAAAATAAGTATAATTTTAAAAACAATAATTTAAATTATGGCATTTAAGTTGAAGATAAGTAATTTTAGAGATTTTTAAGTATATATCTTAAATGACTATTTACAATCCTTGGTCCGGAAGGTTTATTTACCAATTGAAGTATTTTTGTATCGATAAAAACTTTTGATGTGATGGCGCAATTAATTTCTAGCCATACTTAAGGGATGCCGCGAGGGATAGATTGTTATAATGATCAGAAGCCGTCCATAAATTTCTTTACAAAAATTCCATGATTTTAGATACCCCTCGTCTTTGTTACAGATGGTCACAGGTGGTTACATGTGGTCACAGATGATCACATGTGGTCACACGTGGTCACAGTTGATCACAGGCAGTCACAGCCGGTCAAATTTCTATGCACCGAACACTTAAGAAACTTCTGGCCTTTAAAGGTCATACAAAGTTCCTTTTAGTACTAAATTACATCAAAACAAACGTTTTTAGCGATACAATACAAGAAATAGAAACGTAATATAGAGCACGGAATCACCTCGCAATCACACCGTTACATCGTTCTCCGTGACATACCCATCGCTACCGACGACGTGTAGCCGACCGTCACCGAAGATAACCGAATGCTGTGTTCGTAAATACAGCCGCGGCGAACGTTTTGGTAACCTGTGACGTCACCGCCCACTGTCGGTAGCGTGTGAAGTTCTAAATAGAGATGCGCAAAATGTGTCAGTAAAAAGAAATGAATGAAGTATATCTTTTCGCTTAACGAAGTAGTCCACTCATTTACTTCAGTACTTCATTTGGTTCAGCAAATCAGAACGAGTCAAATCAGAATATGATGACGACAGTGATTGACAAGTTACGACAAATGATGTACTTCACTAGTTCAGTTTTATACGTATGTCGATTTTCCTTCATACTTCATACAGGCTTAGGACTTTCAACCTAGAAAATTAGAAATATGAATTTTAGCAAAACTATTTTATATTATGTAAGTACTTAGTATGTTTTTTTTTACTGTTACGCACAGTTTGTGCGAGCGAAAAGTAAGACTGAACACTGAACTAAGTGATGTAGAGAGACATGAATGACTACTGAATGAATGATAAGTTTACTATGTGATATGAAGTAGTTCATTTCCTTCAATCGTTCGCGAACTACCCATGTCTAGTTCTAAAGAGACCGATCGTGGCGGTAATTTTTCGCGCATTTGATTTTCAACGCAAAGCTTAGCGTCGAGTGTTGAAAATCGAACGCTTATGTTTTTTCAACGACTGAGACTCACTCGCGCTGCACTCTGTTGGATTTTGAATGCTCGGTACAAGACAGAGAGTTGAAAATGCAGTACGATTTTACCCGCGATTTTATTACGTTTGTGTGCTTCTAGCAGTGGCGAGGCATCTCCGTGCTCCATGTATATGTCTCCGTGAGATTGTGAACACCGTTAGTTAATCATCTATCTCGCGACAAACTGTCGATTAAGGATCTGAATGATGACCAGGAGGAACGGGAACGAAGGGCGTTGTCGGTCCGAGGCAATATGTTGGCCCGCAGGTTTGCTAGATGTACGAGACCGGTTAAAATCACCCTTTTCAAGGCATACTATCAGTCATTTTACACGTCATGCAGCCTGTGGGTTAGACATACCCAGAGGGCATACAACGCTCTTCGTGTCCAGTATAACAACGCCTTCCGGGTGCTGTGGGGGCTACCTCGATTCTGTAGTGCGTCAGGCATGTTTGCTGAATCGGCTACCGATGGTTTTTCAGCAATTATGCGAGAAAGAGCAGCATCATTGTTACACTGGATTCGGGGGAGTGCTAATAGCATCCTAAAGGTGATTGGGAATAGGCCAGATGGCGTTTTTCTGGAGTATTGGACCCGTTTGCATAACTTGTAACTGGGAGTTTGTTGCGCCACTTCTTCTTCCCAGCTAAAGCACTAGGAAGTGTCGAAGGGTGGGCGTTTTTGGGGAACTGTCTTTTGTAATTTTTGACGTTCAAAAAGTGCTGACACCAGCCTAGTTTGAATAAATGACTTTTGATTTTGAACTGCAGGTCTGATGCTGCAGGAAGATAATATTAATTAGAATAATTGTGATTAAGTATAGGTACTAACATAGTGATGTAAGCTGTATTATTAACAAAGATCTATGGAACAAGTGTCTGAAATAAATGTTTTAATAATAAATTGTGAACTGCAAAAACCATTAACAATTTAACGCACTATTTTTCGATAGTTTATAATTTGTCCGTCAAATTTTCAACTGGTATCAAGACGGATAGTAAACTTGCGCTATTCTAAATAGTCAAGTAACTGTCACTAACTGGGAAGTAACGCTCAAACGACTACCGCGCGGTTGGTCGCAGTTCTAACCTAACTGATTCGGTCGGTAAGCAGTATGGTTAAACGATAAGAATTGTTGGTCGCTGTGATTAACTCAAGACAACGTGTGTGTTCTTTCACCAGAATTAGCTTACCTACTGACAGGTTATATGAGTTATTCCATAGCATTGTATATTTTATTTGACTGTATAAACCATTTTTTTTTTTATATTGAAATTTCCATTTTTTTGATGAAATTTAATTACTTACCTATTATTGTATAGAATCAAGTTCTTCCAACTTATCAGACAGCTGTGCTGCTGGGGAGTTTGTTGCGCCACTTCTTCTTCCCAGCTAAAGCACTAGGAAGTGGTCAAAGGTGTGCGTTTTGGGGGACTGTCTCATGTAATTTTGTCGTTCAAAAAGTGCTGACTCTCAGCCTAGTTTGAATAAATGACTTTTGATTTTGATCTTTGATTTTGGTGCAGTTCACAATTTATCGACAGATTATAATCTCGCTAGATAGATTATTAACTAACGGGTGTTCACAATCATACGGTGACATATACACATTACGTAAAAGAAATACGATACAGTACTCGTATAGACCATAATTTTATACGCCAATATAATATACAATTTGTAGCAATACAAAACTTAAATATTGTAAACAGAGTCAAATTAAATAAGCTAGCAAAACTCCGGACACGTGATGGGTATCGTATCTAAACATGATAAAACGAAGATGAAATATTTTTTTTTTTTTTTTGTGGGATCATCGACCACATTTAAAAAAATCTGTTTTAGGATGAATTTCTTTGACAGGGCATGTGATTCGACAAAACTGGTAGATTTAACGCAAGACTTCATACTTTAATTTCAATTAGTGTCGAGTTAAAAGCGTAATACAATAACCAAAACTTATTTTTTGGAGTCATTTATTATTATTAACTAAATTGTACATGTATTGTACATGTGTGTGGAGCATTAAAAAATGACTTTTGACGCCTTGAAATAAGATTTAATTTTCTATGGCTCATGCGGCGATAGGTATGCCAAAATACATATTTTGAAAGAAAAAACCCATGTTGAAAGTAACTGAAATGGATTTAGTAGTCTATTATGAATTAACTACTTTCAAGTGTTTATTCTGTTACACTTTAAAATGGCGACAAATTTTTGAGAGCCTTTAAATACTAGATGGCTCTTTTCAAAACGCGTACCTATACATTTGCACTTTCCTTATCGCTCTGTCTTTTTAATTATATACGAGAGTGTCTGCGTGCGAGAATTGCGTAAAGAACGTTTCTGAAGGGGTCCTCCAACCGAAAACTTTTTTTTGTTCTAACTTCAACAACAAAACGTATCGCGCTTACCTAAATATCTTTACTCATCACGTCTGCAGTTTTGATACCTAATTAAATTTGGCCCTGTAATTATACATAATCGTACATTATCTTAGATTCAAACACACAATCACAACTATCACACAATTTTATAATACAGTAATGTCAGAATAATAATATACACATTTGACAAATGTCAATCAGTTATAATTCTTCATTAGTTACTTCGTACACTTTTCATTTCGAAATTGAACTAAACGATTGTGGTTCTATTTTGTAATCAATACAAATACAATGAAATATAAGCAAAAAAATATTTTTTGATATCGGGATCAAAACAAGTCACAGATTTATTTTGAATTCGAAATTCAAGTAAAAAATCATTACAAAAAGGTGATTTTGAAATCACTTTTTTTTAATGAGATTTTAAAATATATTTTTTGGTATTGATACTTACCTATCAAAAAATATTTTTAATTTTTATTCCATTGTCCTTGTATTAAATACAAAATAGTGTTTTTGTTTTGTAAAAATATATTTTAAAATCTCATTACAAAAAAGTGATTTCAAAATCACCTTTTATAAACCGACCATCTTCATTATGTTTGTCTAACAAAAAAATATTTTAGCTATCGATGGCAAAAAATATTTTTTTAATCACATTATAAAATGTGATTTTTAAATCACACGTTTAACCGACCATCTTCATCAAATTGCTCTAAAGTGCTGCCGAATATCATGTATGCTATTAAGATTATCAAAAGCCATCGAAGTCTTGAAACATGACATTGACAACGTTAAATAAAATTACATTAGCTTTCTACTTTAAGGCCAATTCACGTATTTAAAAACGTTCAAAATCTATTCGCAATCCCATGTCAGAGACAATCAAAGTCAAAAACTTAACAAAAATGTAGGTAAAATAAAAGTATTTCGACATTAAAATGCGAACGTCCCTAAAAATACGACAATTGCCTTTCAAAGAAATATTCGGTATTCGATAAACAGAATAAAGCTAACTAAATAAATTAACCGTTTCATTTCTGCATGACGTTGATTAAAACCAAGATGGTAGCTATCAAAATGGCGGGAGCTGTCAAACTGACAGCTGAACATGTCAGCACATCGTTGGGATATAAATTCGGTGGTAAAGGCTCTTCGCCGCCTTTACAGTATTCGTTTCTCGACTGTGGAAAAAAAAACGTTATTATTAATAGATATTAACATAATTTAAATATATCTGGTCGTAAAATAATATTAAGTAGACACGGCTTTCCATCAAGCTATAATTTCCAGTATATGCTGATCTCGCATTGTATAAGATTTCCGTACAGTGCGAGATCAGCGTAAACTGGAAATGTATAGTTAAATTATAACCTAGATTAGCACATAGGATACTTTTTGTCCCGGTAGTATTTACGTTCCCGCGCGATAATTTCTGAATTCCACGCGGGCGCAGCCGCGGGCGGAAACTAGTGACAAATATATGAAAAAAATCATAATGGTTGTAGGCTTGCATTTTTTTTAATTTCCAGGATTTCCCAAAAGTAATTTATTATTGCATCTTCTTTGGGAAAAATACTAAATTTGTTCGAAAAAAAAGGTGGCAACCCTAGTCCTTACCTATGTCCACACCGTACATACATGAATGCACTAAATAAGAATAACTTACCGCAAATTCTTCTCCACACAGTTCCCTGCAAGGAGGACAGACGACGCCTCCTTTGTGGAGCCACCCTCGTTTGATGATCCTTATCTGCAACACTTGACTGGCGTGGAAGCAAGTGTAGGAATAGTTACCGACCTATAACAGATAATAATGATTTTAAATTAAGAAAAATCGAAGTATGCATGTGTTTGTTTTCATAAATTATTTTTTATCGTCTTAAGACTATTCCGGGTTTTTTAATTTAAGGTAAATCTAATCGACATTTTTCCATACAAACTACGGGAACGTATTACTCCACTGTTCGACAATGTACATAAAACATTAAAAATGGTATGGGCTCGTCTCATTATTAATATTGTCTGTACGGAAACAGAGTACTAAAATAAAAAGACATTAAAAGGTTACGACAAAGCTCAAATATCGAAAATTTCAATAAACTTTATTGGTATTTATGCAGTGGTTCTTTCATAAAACCCGATCTCCCGAAGGACTTTTCTTAATTTCTACGCGCATGTCGTTATGTCGCACTATAAATGATCCTGCATCTCACTCAATAACGTTGTGCGTGTAGACTAGCGTCTAACTGCTCATCACTGATACTACCTCTGTGGGACACGATACATGGTGAGACAGCGTGCTTTTTAGCCAGGCCCACCAGTGAGTTAGAGCCCGCGACTAGATTCCCCTTAAGGTAAAACTGCGAGGTAATTGCGTAAGTTACGTAACATACTAATAAATGTAATGCCTTTTTAAATGGTAAAATTGTGTAAGTAATATTTGTTATAACTTACCACTATGTGTAGTCGCCCGCTTTCGCATTTATATTTATAGCAACCGGAGCCCCAGTGTTGCCATTCTCTAATCTGAAAAAAAAAAAACAACATCAATGGATCGCCGGCTGAGTCAAAGAAAATTAAATCTTATGTAAACGCAATAAGCGTCAATTTGAAATAGTAGTGTCAACACGATTTGCTTAATAATAATACACGTCTAGCTTTAAAAAAATATGTTTAGTCATTGTATTATGCTTTTAGCTCAATACGAGGTCTTGCGTTAATTATGTTACATGTTGTATTGTTCAGAACCAATTTATCATTTCAGCCGAAAGACGTCCACTGCTGGGCATAGGCCTCCCCCAAAAGGGGGGGTTTTGCCATAATCGCCACGCTTGGCAGGCGGGTTGGCGATCACAGTATGGTGGTAAAATGCATAGAGAACGCTGCTGCCCATTCTCTAGTAAGGTTTTTTATATGAATGTGGACCCATAAAAGGATGGAAATAACTAAGAAGAAAATCAAAAATCAAAAGTCGTGTATTCAAACTAGGCTGAGTCTGTACTTTTTGAACGTCAAAATTACATTAGACAGTCCCCCGGCACGCCCGCCCTTTACCACTTCCCAGTGCTTTAGAAGTGGCGCAACAAACTCCCCAGCAGCACAGCTGTCTGTTAAGTTAGAAGAACTTGATTCTATACAATAGTGTGTTAGTAATCAAAATTACTAAACACAGAACATAAAATTAAGTCATTTGTCATAGTCAGTTTGGCATACACCAATATACCATCATCACCTGCCTAGCCTTTTCCCAACAATGTTGGGGTCAGCTTCCAGTCTAACCGGATGCAGCTGAATACCAGTATTTTACATGGAGCGACTGCCTATCTGACCTCCACAACCCAGTCACTGGGTAATACCATACCCCTTGGTAAGACTGGTTGTCAGACTTTCGGGCTTCTGACGACCCGTAACGACTGTCAAAGATCCACAAATGACAGCCGGGACCAACGGCTTAACGTGCTTTCCGAGGCACGGAGGGGTCTGAGTATGTAAAGATGGTCACCCATCCATGGACCAACCGCGGCAAGCGTAGCTTAACCTGGTCGATCGACCCGTGCAGCTATTGTTATTCAGCCACACAAATATACCAACAAAACAAAATAAATAAATCATAAAAATAAATACCTGTCGACAAGATTTCTGTTCCCAAACTCTATCACTGTGGTCAAAACATTTTGAGTGAGCTCCATAATTTTCTAACGCGAAATTCACATCCGTTTCTGTAAAGAAATGCATTGATTACATAAAAAAAAAAAATATCATAGAAAAACAACAATTCCGGTAGGTACAAACAGAAAGAAGTCAGTGCGAAGCTACGAACTGTGCTATGGCGTAGGTCAAACTGCTACCTTGTGTGTGTGTTTGTTACTCAATCACGCAAAAACGGCTGCAGTAATTTTGATGCAATTTTACGCTCAGATTGACTACAAGGTCACCTTAAAATAGCTAACGAAAGCACTCGGTAGGCACGATAAACAAATAAAAAAAAAGATTTAATGTTCTTAAATTTTTCTGAGTGCCGTCTTTCTGTCAACGGGCTGTGTCTAAAAACCGTTTTAGGTATACTCAGTGTGTATTTCTATTGCCGCTATAAAACAGAAGAAGCCACTAAATATCGTTTACCAAAAAAATACATTTGAAAAAAATACTTGTCGCACTCGGGTACTGCCGCGGTAAAGCTATTGCATAGCATTTTTTATCAACTTATGCAATTATAATTATTGATTTATTTTTTATTTATAAAGTTTTTTTTTCTTTGATATTAATTCAAGTTTTTTCTTTGATATTAATTCGAGTTACACTTTTTGATCGTGGTGACCGATAAGAAAACAAATTTTATTAAATCGTACAGTCGTACCATATACATACACGTTAAGCGAACGCTCGGCCGAGCTACATGGTAGGCGGAGTGGGGGGTGTTAGGTTTTACTTTCGTTAAAAACAGTCGTAACAAGAGCTAAAGCTCTTGTTACGACTGTTTTTAAATAAATTGATTGAATTTTTTTGAATAAATTTTACAATTTTTTGAAGTGGTAAAAAAAAATGTAGTGCAATAAAACACTTACTAGGCGTATTTTCTTCATAGGAACAGCGACTGCCCCTGACAAGGACACTCTTGTGTCGCCACGTGAACTCCTGGAGGTACGGGCAGTAGTCTGCCAGGGACACTGAACCCCCGTAGTGGGCCTCTTCACCGGGTGCCACGTTGGGTAGCGTGTCGAAATGCTGGAGAAAAGGAATAAGATTTCAAAAACCATCGAGGGTTTCACTATAATGGTTTTGTTTGTTTTTTGGTCGTCTCAGCCAAGGAATGGAACTCATTAGCTGTGTCACAAACTATACATCTCCTTTCTAGCCAAGATGACCTCTGCGCTGCCTCCGATAACGCCGTTGGAAGTGGTGAAGTTTTGGGCCAGCAAAATTTGAGTACCAGCGACATAAAGAAGAATGAGACTAATTTAAAATGATATTGTTCTTGGTTCTTTTGGGTGTTGGTGGAAACCAAGAGAGAATCACAAAGTTTACATTAGAGACACTGTTACGAAAATATGTGTAAATATCATTTCAGCCGAAAGACGTCCACTGCTGAACATAGACGTCCCCCAAGCATTTTAGGGGGTTTGCCACGGCAGTCGGATTGGCGATCGCAGTATGGTGGTAAAATGCATAGAGAACGCTGCTGCCCATTCTCTAGTAAGTCCCTTATTCACGTCTCGACGCCCATTTTTTTTTTCAATTTTAAGCAACCTACACAGGCTGGCAGGGACATCAATGCCAAGGCTGTTACGTTGGATGCAGTACATTATTTTGAACTGGTGTTCCATTTATTTTAACCGCTTAGGTATCGCACCGGTTCCGTGTGGTGCCGGACGTAAAAGAATAGCACCATCCCATTTCTTGCCGTGGGTGTCGTAGAAGACGACTAAAGGACTTACTAGAGAATGGGCAGCAGCGTTCTCTATGCATTTTACCAACGTACTGCGATCGCCAACCCGCCTGCCAAGCGTGGCGATTATGGCACAACCCTTTTGGGGGAGGCCTATGTCCAGTAGTGGACGTCTTTCGGCTGAAATTATGATGAGGTATTTATTGCACCATGCTTAGAACTGGTTTCGCTGAACTCCTGTTGTTATCGTTTTATTCTGTTTTTGTAAATTTTTGTGATTTGTTTATTTATAAGTATAAAAATAATTTTGGGTGTATATAAATATTTATTTACCAATTTTGAAACTGTTTTTTACTTCTCGTCACTTGTCTCTAAAGGTTCATTAGAAAATCAGCGTCAGACAGAATTTGTCTGGTATTTATGCCGAAATAAACTTTTTTGGCGCAGACGTTTTTTTTTTTTTTTTTGGTTGGGAAATCATCAAATAACTTCTCCCGCTCTGGGTGGAGCAGGAGGGCGTGTCAGACTTTTATTTATTTATTTGCTCTCATGCACATCACACATTTTACAATATTATTGTCGGTTTTTGTACATGAACCCTGTCAGGGCACTGCAAAGCACAATGTTGGTTGTTTGTTTTACTGAATAAAACCCACCCGTGTTCCTTCAATAGCCCGTATGCCAGGGGCTGTGGTATCTCTTTCAAACGAACCCGCACCCCTGACAGGCATCGGCCCTTGCGGGCCCCATCATTTTTGTGCTGACATCTCTTTGAGGCGCGCGTGGAACACAACGCGCCGTCGACTTGGGCTTGGTCCTTACCGGACAGCGAGCTACCCATTACTCGCCGTCCGCAAGCCCATGCCTACGGTGGCCGGAAATCGGCCTGGGATTCCCGACGCCCAGGGCGTCTCCGTATCCTGCGGCGGCTGGGGTCGCGAGGGCGCATATGCTGCCTCTCCCTCACGTGCGCCGCCTCCCTCTTCGCGAGCATCACTGCTTCGCTGAAGGAGTTGACGGCTCCCCATGCCCTCTCGCTCCGTACCATGGCCTGGACCAGGACCGGACGCGAGAGATCGCCGCCGCCGATCGCCCCCTGTTGTACCTAGCCATTTATATTCACTTTCTTTTGTTATTTATTTTGTGTTTCACCAACTGCGTCCAAATAAACGGTATTATTTCTATGAAACAGCTGATTTTTGACGGAAAATTTCTACGAAAAATGCAGAATAATTCCTAGATTCTGAATAAAACCTCAATGGTTTAAAACAGAACCATAGAATTGGGCACGCCTATCACTCAATGATAAGCAGCTCCCATAACCAGCATATATACGTTCAAACTCACCTGATAAGCCCTCGGCAGTATAGTATCATGACGTATAAGATTGCACAGCACCACTGCATTCCGTCGTGGTGAACACTCCGTCCTCAGTGGATTGCCTTTTATCCTCTCACAGAAGGGCGCCGGATTCTTCCGTCTGTAGAAAAAGAATATTTAAGTTAAAAACACTCTTTGATTCAAAATCAAAAGTATTTTTTTTTTATCGTCTTACTATATTTACGCCAGGTAAATCTACGCTTGCCGCGGTTGGTCCGTGGATGGGTGACCATCTTTACATACCAAGCCCCCTCCGTGCCTCGGAAAGCACGTTAAGCCGTTGGTCCCGGCTGTCATTTGTGGATCTTTGACAGTCGTTACGGGTCGTCAGAAGCCCGAAAGTCTGACAACCAGTCTTACCAAGGGGTATCGTATTACCCAGTAACTGGGTTGTGGAGGTCAGATAGGCAGTCGCTCCATGTACTAAAAATGGCATTAAGTATCCGGTTGGACTGGATGCCGACCCCAAAAGTCCTTCACTTGTGAGTAGAAACATTTTAACAGAATTATACTCCGTTTGAAATAAGATTAGACAACCTTTTACAGTTCGTACAATTGATTTTGATCTCTATTGCGTTGGTAGCATGATAATTGGCACGTGCATTAAACAGTTGGTTTTGTAACCACTTGTTTGCTTTGAATGGCATCCTTATCCCTACGGAATAGAAGTCAAAATCGGTTGAACGGACTGTAAAAAGGTTTGTTTAAATGTTTAATCTTATTTCAAATGCAGTATAGGTGTTATAAAATTGAGCTGTTTATAGCCATTTTATAGACACACATTTCATCATCTTCATCATCATCATCATCATCATCATTTCAGCCGAAAGACGTCCACTACTGGATAGACCACCCCCAAACTCCTTAACATCAACCAGTTCTGTGCTCCTCGCATCCAGCGGATTCCTGGGGCCTTCAAAACATCTTCGGTCCACCTTGTGGGAGGCCTTCCCACTCTACGTCTTCCGGTACGCGGTCGCCACTCCAGAACCTTCCGGCCCCATCGGCCATCTGTTCTGCGAGCAATGTGCCCTGCCCACTGCCACTTAAGTTTGGCAATTCCTCGGGCTATGTCGTTTACCTTGGTTCTCCTGCGGATCTCTTCATTCCTGATTCGATCACGCAGGGAAACTCCAAGCAAAGCCCTCTCCATTGCCCTTTGGGTGACTTTAAGCCTTCTATTATGGCCCATTGTGAGCGACCACGTAAGTCATCACTGGCAACACTGGTCAAAGACTTTTGTCTTGAGACACTGCGGTATTTGGGACGAGAATAAATTACGTAGCCCCGAACGCGGCCCAGCCGAGTCGGATTCCACGATTGACATCTTTCCCGAAGTTTGACCTACCTAACTGGACAGTTTGTCCCAGGTAAACATACTCGTTAACAACTAATAGACACATATTTAATAGACTTAAAGTTAATTTCTTTTTTAATTGTTATAAATACTCACTCAATAAACGCAGTCCCGTTAGTAAAGCTTGTAAAATTATTAGAAAATGTTAGTTTATGAAAAAGAATAGACTACAGAAAATCTTTTTTTTTTTAAACAAGCTAATGTGCACAGAGGCCAGCACATCAAACTACCCCAATCTGTCAAATTTCTTTGATAGTTTTTCAACTTTATCACAAAGGAATAAGGTTTATGTTCAATTGGGAAATTTTGACAGTTTGGGATAGCTTGACCTGCTGGCGACTGTACATTTATACGACACAAGGCACACCCCAAACAACAGGGTCAAATTAAATTAGCTTAGAAATACTTTACACACGTGTTGGGTTTCAAAATCGAAAACTAATAAAAATAAAAAACATTTCAAGTCATTCGTTTTCGGTATTGATACCCAAAACATTGGTAAAGTATTGCCACCTAATTTAATTTGACCCTGTATATTATCGATATTTTAATTTAAAAAAACACGCAATAATTATTGTAATAAAAAAGATTTCCTGACACATTGGTATGAATTCATCTTTTATCTATCTACTAGTTTCATTCCAAGATAATTATAAAAAGACAGGACAATGTCTGTCAGGTTAAATAGGCCCGACTGGTAATTAGTGATCGACATTTAAACACATGATTGTACTCATCATTATGAACAGCTTTTACTATGGGACCAAACACGAAAAAAATATCAGCTGTTCCCTACATTTTGAAGAGTTATGCGAACATAAATGTAGGGAACAGCAGATGTTTTTTCGCGATTTCGGGTTTGGTCCCATAGTAAAAGTTGATCATAATGATGAGTACAATCATGTGTTTAATTGTCGGTCACTAATTAATTACCAGTCACCCTATACCTACAGGAAAAGATTTTATCCAGTGCGCAAATTGTAAC
This sequence comes from Polymixis flavicincta, assembly GCA_949987655.1. NCBI lineage: Eukaryota > Metazoa > Arthropoda > Insecta > Lepidoptera > Noctuidae > Polymixis > Polymixis flavicincta. Next base: position 8,670,910 of record OX465200.1, read on the forward strand.
CATGAATTCAGCATCATTCTAGACAGGGGTTGTCGCAGAAATTTTCGCCGGATACACAAAAAAAAAAATCTGCTGTTCCATACATTTTGACCGCGTATGTATTGCACTTTTCTATGAAACAGCAGATTTTTTTTTGTGCAACCGGCGAAACATTTTCGCGCTATGGGTTCTAGAATGATATGCTGAATTCATGGTTACAATTTGCGCACTGGATAAAAACTTACCCTGTATACACGATGATTTTTTAGTCACCATTTAAATTTTGCAGGGTGATAGCACCCGTGAAATTGAACAACTTTCTCCACGGAACATGGGTCGAAATATGAAAAAAATCGGACCTCCCATACAAAATCAAAAGTCAGTTGATCGATTTTGTACGGCAGGTCCGATTTTTCATTTCACGGTTTTTTTTTTCATATTTTGCAGATACTGAAAAATTTAAACGGGGACTAAAAAAAAACACCCAGTATAGGGTAGTCGCTCAAACTGTATGCATAAATTCTGCGCATGATTCTACACCCTCTAGTGTAGGAATTAAAAATTTCAAGAGTTTCATAGAAAAGTGCAATGACTAAACAGGCAAAATTTATGGAACAGCGTTTTTTTTTTTTAAATAACCGACGTAAAATTTCACAGAAGCGGAACACAAATCATGTCTGAAACCAAGGTCGCGCGTCGATGTCACTGACACCCTGTAGGTATAGTATAACTATCAATATTTTACTTTCCCATGATAATGTAGCGGCACTACAAATAAAAATGCTTCACGACAAATATCAAGAAAACAAAAAGAAAAAGTGGCGCCATCTACAATGCCACAGGCGAACTAACTGAGCAATTCTACATCGCGCAATCAGAGTTTTCGACGGCACTCGAACATATACAAAAATCCCGACATCAGCTGTCGGGCAGTTGCCCGGACCAGACACAATACCCGTCTGGTCGGAGGATCCTCCTTTTCAATAGAGGATGAGCGAACTTTACACCCTGTTCCTCATACCTCTATACTGGTGACCCCGACGTGATCACTTCCTCAAGCTTTCGAGCGGCGAGTCACACAGCCAGCCAGCACCCTACGGCTTCAACGGGTATCCTGACCACCTGCATGCAGCGAACCGCATGCCTGGTCATCACCCACAGCCTCATCAGCAGCCATGGCCCAGCACACTGCACTTTCGGCCGGTCGAGAGCCCAATCTCCCGGTCGACGCCAGCAGTCAGCCTTAACCTCTCAACCCAGCGCTGTACCAGATCCGACTCACTGGAGCATAACGCAGCGCAACCCCGACTCACTGGGGAATCGTCGCAGACAGTTCCGACTCACCGCGAACTATGTGACACCCGGTTCCGACCCACTGGAACCACAACTGGCACTGGCAAGCATGCATAACATGCACTGACTCAGCCCACTATCGACCTCCGGTCTCCGGGGGGGAGTGATGTAGCGGCACTACAAATAAAAATGCTTCACGACAAATATCAAGAAAACAAAAAGAAAAAGTGGCGCCATCTACAATGCCACAGGCGAACTAACTGAGCAATTCTACATCGCGCAATCAGAGTTTTCGACGGCACTCGAACATATACAAAAATCCCGACATCAGCTGTCGGGCAGTTGCCCGGACCAGACACAATACCCGTCTGGTCGGAGGATCCTCCTTTTCAATAGAGGATGAGCGAACTTTACACCCTGTTCCTCATACCTCTATAATAAAAATATTCAAATAATTCATCTGACTTATTTTACCAAAGTGTCAAGAAATGCTTAGTTTCTAAACTAACACTTACTCCACAGCCGAATTATCCGAGATATAGCTTGCAAAAAAATTCAAAATTCAATAACAATATTTACATATATAAAAAAACAGATTTACAAGCGTATTATGCCAAAATAACCTCCAACCTAATTTGTACAATCTCTACGTGAAAACAGAGGTGACGCGAGCTGTCAATTGTGTCAAACAACATGTCGATTCTGTAAAAATCTCACCAGGAAAGCATAGGTGAAGTGGGCTGTCATTCTATCTGATGTTAGAAATTGACACTATTGACATCTCACTTCAAGCTCACTTCACGTTAGTTTCCACGGTGCGATTTTTACAAAATACTACTACAACATGTCGATTTTGTAACAATGACACCGTGAAAAGTTGGTATAGTAATTTTATCTCACGAAGCCACGTGCGCTTTTCTTGTGGCAACCAAGTGTACCAACACACAGTGAAGACGAGTAGCGTCGGCACATACTACAAATGCGTGCACTGACTGGACGGGTCCATCGAATCTGTATTGTTTTTTCCTCAAAAGACCATTTAAGACATCAATTAACATGTCTCTCATAACCAAGATTATGTCTGGATTTTAAGAGACTGTGACCTCTGAGTTTGTTTCGGCCTTTCTTCTCAGAGTAGTCAGATAGGAAACGCCGACCTCACCTAGTTTAAAAAAAATATGATTGATGTCGAAAAGTGTTGTGCAAATCTAATCTACACGCACACACTTCCGACTTGGCCATTGCATCGGACGGTACCAAGAGCTCTTACGCTTACACACACATTAACAGCGTGTTTGTACACTTGGTAACCACAAGTACAGCGCGCATCGCTTCAAAATACTACTGTACTATAATTAATTATTAATTAAAATAACGCACACACCCATTTTGGAAGTAGCCAGGGAAGGCAAACATTTTTCTTTAAAGTGAGTCTTCCTAGCCGGCTATTTGATAACTGGACGAGAATTAAGAGTGAAATTTCAAGACTGCGTCACGTTTAGGCAGATGTCGTTACATGAGAGAGAAGAAAGATATAACTGTCTCTGTCTCTCTCACACGAAATTTCTTTTATTCTTTATTTTTTAAGCAGTTTAACTTCACGTGTCCAGAGCCACACGAGCTTTTTTTTATTTTTTCAGTTTTCTCTGTTAAAATCCACTGTAGGCATGGACGTAAAAATATCGCAGCAAAATTAAAAAATTCATTGCGTGATATTTTTTGACAACTACTAAAATAGCTCTAAAATATTTAACCGTCGTGATTCGATCAATAACAGAAACACATCGGTCAAGTGGCCGCGTTGCACAAAGCTTAATTATAAACCTTAACACTGAACCATAAAGTTTATTATCGCTTTTACTACATCGATTGAAAAGTTAATGTATTTTTTTTTAAAACAAGAACAAACATTAATGCAAAAAAGGTTTTGAATTTTTTTTTTTTTCGAAAACAATGTGACGCCACAAAACGGGCATTTTTTTATTTTTTCAATTTTGGTATACATACCCAGTGTCACTCTCACAATTAAGACAAATCTAATGGCACCTCTCAAGCTGAAATCGATCAAGTCGTTTAGGTTACAGAGCGTGCCAAAGAAATATACATACATACACTCGAAAAACATAACCCTCCTTCTGGCGCAGTCGGGTAAAAATAAAACCAACTCTCTATGCAATAAGGTTGAAAATATGTCCACAACATTTTTTGTGGTCTTATTTTTCCGGCCGTTTTCGATCGGAAATCTAGTCCTATTATTGATCGAAGTTGTCTTAAAAAATAATCAATTTTACTAAATTAATTTATGAAATATCTCTCTTTAGTGCCGTGAATTATTGTCTATGAAAATCCCTGGCTTTTTCCACAACCCATAATACAAAATTTACCTGAACCTTTGTGTATTAAGCCATTGCTTGCAGGAAACCATGGAGAATTTGCAGCCGAGCCCTCTCCCCCAGTCCAATGGCGTTGCATGCTCGTAGTTGGCTCTGTACCAGCCCGTGTCTTCCATTAAAGCGAAGGTTATTCGGCTGAAGACCGAGTTTTGAGTGTGAGTTCCCGTCATGGCTTCGTTCTGTGGAAAGAGATGGAGGATATTTTAGTACTGGGATAAGAGAGAGGGAAGATGTTTCTTTTTGTACATATATTATCATAAAATGATTGCTTAAACGCTACGCTTGCCGCGGTTGGTCCGTGGATGGGTGACCATCTTTACATACCAAGACCCCTCCGTGCCTCGGAAAGCACGTTAAGCCGTTGGTCCCGGCTGTCATTTGTGGATCTTTGACAATCGTTACGGGTCGTCGGAAGCCCGAAAGTCTGACTACCAGTCTTACCAAGGGGTATCGTATTACCCAGTAACTGGGTTGTGGAGGTCAGATAGGCAGTCGCTCCATGTAAAATACTGGTATTCAGCTGCATCCGGTTAGACTGGAAGCCGATTCTAAAAATGGTTGGGAAAAGGGTAAGCAGATGATGTTTATGTTTTATTTTTTGAGAGTGGGAAATCATCACATAACTTCTCCCGCTCTGGGTGGAGCAGGAGGGCGTGTCAGACTTTTACTGACAAAAACCCACCCGTGTTCTCTCAGTAGCCTGTGTGCCAGGGGCGGCGGTTATCTCTTTCGAAAAACCCGCAACCCTGGCAAGCATCGGCCATCTATAAAGAATCGATACGAACATCACTTACTTCAAAAATCCTCTTTTCCCAGTGTGTGAGCGCTGTACCATCGCCGCCCTGGTCTTCCAACTCTGCACCTTCCAACTCCGAACAATTAAAGTGTTCTCGCACCTGAAAATACAATTAAATGTATAAGGTGTTAAAAAAATAACTGCAAGAAAAGACTTCTTTAGAATTATAAATAAAAAATATTGGCGAAAAAACGATTTCAAAATAACAACCCGTTTCCGAGATATGCAATATTTTCACTTCGAACAAAATTATTGAATATGCGCACTGTACACCGCACGCGCGGCCTAGGACACCGCTGCCGCCCCGGCGCACGCGTGAGTCGTTCACCCCTGCGTACACGACACGCGACGGCGCAAATTCGTAAACAGCTGATTCTAATTTTCCCATCACATCGGTACAATGGCGGCCCAAGACGCAAGCGCAGCCCTGCGTACAGAGGGCACGCCACGATTGCGGCGGTAAGTCCCCTCTTTGAGGAGTGGTTTGAGAGGCGGCATGGCGTCCTCACCTTCCGCCTGACGCAGGTCCTCACCGGACATGGTTGTTTCGGGAGGTTCCTGTTTCGGATAGGGCGGGAGGAAACGCCCGGGTGTTTCCACTGCGAAGATCGCCCTGAGGACACGGTGGAGCACACGGTGGCGGTCTGCCCTGCTTGGGCGGAGCACCGCCGTGTCCTCGTGGAGGCGATCGGCGGCGGCGATCTCTCGCGTCCGGCCCTGGTCCAGGCCATGGTACGGAGCGAGAGGGCATGGGGAGCCGTCACCTCCTTCAGCGAAGCAGTGATGCTCGCGAAGAGGGAGGCGGCGCACGTGAGGGAGAGGCAGCATATGCGCCCTCGCGACCCCAGCCGCCGCAGGATACGGAGACGCCCTGGGCGTCGGGAATCCCAGGCCGATTTCCGGCCACCGTAGGCATGGGCTTGCGGACGGCGAGTAATGGGTAGCTCGCTGTCCGGTAAGGATCAAGCCCAAGTCGACGGCGCGTTGTGTTCCACGCGCGCCTCAAAGAGATGTCAGCACAAACAGTGACGGGACCCGCAAGGGTCGATGCCTGCCAGGGGTGCGGGTTTGTTCGAAAGAGACACCACAGCCCCTGGCTTAAGGGCTACTGAAGGAACACGGGTGGGTTTTAGTCAGTAAAAGTCTGACACGCCCTCCTGCTCCACCCAGAGCGGGAGAAGTTATTTGATGATTTCCCACCCAAAAAAAAAAAAAAAAAAAAAGCCCTGCGTACAGTGCACACAAAATATTTTAATAAATTGTTTTATTTATGTGAAAATATAAAAAACCTCAAAAAAATTTTTTTCTTTTTTTATGTGTTCGTTTTTCGATGTCGAGTAAGTGGACGAAATTCTTGCAGTTAATTTTTGAACACCTTATATTATAATCAAATTACATGATCTCGCTTTATGTCCTTTCTTTGGTATTGTTCGTCGAATCGTTGAGCTCCATTGAGTTGAGCTGTTCGAACTAAAGTTCTGTGTTGAGCTGAACGATTACTGACTAATGCGTGCACTGACTGGACAGGTCCACTCAATCTGTGTGGTTCTTTCCTCAAAATACCATTTCAGACACCAATCGACATGGTCTTCACATGATCTGACCAAGATTATGTCTGGACTTTAAAAGAGACTGTGATCTTTGAGTATGTTTCGGTCTTTCTTCTCAGAGTAGTCAGATAGGAAACGCTGACCTCATCTGGTTTAAAAAATATTAATTGACGTGTAAAAGTATTTGTAACTAAAAACGTATTTACAGAAATAAAATAATTTATCATTTACTAGCTGACCCGACAGACGTTGTCCTGTCCGTCCAAAAGTCATTCATACAAAATCCCTACCCAACCTGGGTAGGTTGGGTAGGGAGTTGGGTGGGTAGGGTTACCCACCCTACCTATCTACCTACCTACCAACCCTACCCTACCTACCTACCATACCTACGCTACCCTACCCTACCCTACACTACCCTACCCTACCGTCCACCTACCTACCTACCCTACCTACCATAAATTGAGATGTAAGCTATCCTATCTTTTAAGTTGGACCATGTTATAAATGGTTACAAAATTTTATCAAAATCCGTTCAGTAGTTTCGGAGTTTATCGCGAACATACATCGTGACACGAAATTTATATATATATATAGATGGAAAGCGATGGACGATGAAAAAAGTTACCAAGTCTGTTCCAAAATTCTCTGATGAGAGTGTAAATAAACCCTGTTCGGGTTGAGTCTTTACGCAATCACTCATTAAAGGGAATTATTTATATAAATTCTGTGGAGAGATTATTTTTAGTAGGGGGAAGAGAGAGAGGGAAGATGGAGGGGCTTGTGGCTAAATAATATTAGCTGCACGGGTCGATCGATCAGGTTAAGCTACGCTTGCCGCGGTTGGTCCGTGGATGGGTGACCATCTTTACATACCAAGACTCCTCCGTGCCTCGGAAAGCACGTTAAGCCGTTGGTCCCGACTGTCATTTGTGGATCTTTGACAGTCGTTACGGTTCGTCAGTACCCCGAAAGTCTGACAACCAGTCTTACCAAGGAGTATTGTATTACCCAGTAACTGGGTTTTGGAGGTCAGATAGACAGTCGCTCCATGTAAAATACTGGTATTCAGCTGCATCCGGTTAGACTGGAAGCTGACCCCAACATAGTTGGGAAGGGCTAGGCAGATGATGAGAGAGGGAAGATGGTTCTTTTTGTAAATTTTGATCATAACGTGGTTATTTGTGAATACAAAATAGCTTCTATTGATATTGATAGCAATTGTGACCCAGTGTTTCGAACCCAGCCAGGTGCTTTACTTAGTGTAAATTATTTCATCACCACTGCTCTCAAAACGGTGAAGGAAAACATCGTTCGGAAACCGGCATGTCCTAGAACGAAAAATTCGAAGACATGTGACATCTACCAACCCGCACTGGACCCGCGTGATGGATTACGGCCCACTCCCCTCTCACAGAGAGGAGGCCTGAGTCCCAGCAGTGGGAACATTATAGACTGAATATGTTAAGATCTCATTCCAAGAGAATCTTAATATATAAATTACGTGTCACGTTGTTTGACCGCGATGGACTCCTAAACTACTTAACCGATTTAAATCAAATTTGTACACCGTGTGCAGTTTGACCCAACTTGAAAGACAGCTTACATCTCAATTTATGATCGCAATATTATTTTATTGCAAATTATTTGACAATCACAAATTATCTGTAAGCTCTTAAACGATTTTAAAAGATGGCGACATCTGTTGACTGGATTGAGAAGGTAGTCAATAGATGGCGCTATGTCAAACGTCCAACTGGATTGAGTAAGTATCCAATAGATGGCGCTATGTCAAATGTATAGTATAAATTTCTAAAATGCGAAATCTTCTGTCGGGTCAGCTAGTCTACATGTAAATAAACATGTCATTTTATTTTATTTCAGTAACCATACCTAGTGTTATTTCACTGTATTCTTCTCTTACCTCTTTGACCACTCTCGGCGTGACCATCACATGGAATGTCCTCTCCATGTAGCCACCTCGTATCATCCAGTTCTTCCTTGTTATATTCTTCACTACGCGGTCAGACCATTTATGGATTTGTAACCTGTAATAATATTATTGGCGTTTTTACACTTTTTAAACATTGTTACTGGCTGGCTCCAGCAATTGGACTATGAAAACACAGAAAACTTACTTGCTCGCATTGCATAATATCATATAACACTCACTTCCACATATATACTGACACCCCCACGCTTCACCTCACCACACGACGCACACATACACTCACACACACCCCCACACACACACACACACTCAAACATAACCACACTCACAAGTGCTTATTACACTAAAATAATAATTTACGTCAAGACTTTCACATTCACGTTGACACGATCTCCATATAGAACGCTCCACGTTTGAGAACTGACTCCCAAAATACAAGCCCTGGCTTAGTTTGGGTATCAGCTCCGTACCGTATGTAATTTAATGAATATTGTAGCTTTGTTTGTACCAAATTCTTGTGAATGTTTTTTGTGAAATAAACTTTTTTACTTTTTTTACACACATAATATAATATCACGCCTAGTTTCCCCGAAGGGTTAGCCAGAGCTGGCCAAATACGGTTGTACTATATGTACACGTAACGGTCGGAGGCGCTGCACTCGAAATTGTGGACGAGTACGTATACCTAGGACAAACTGTCCAGTTAGGTAGGTCCAATTTCGAGGAAGAGGTCAATCGTCGAATCCGACTCGGCTGGGCAGCGTTCGGGAAGCTTCGCAATATCTTCTCGTCCCAGATACCTCATTGTCTCAAGACGAAAGTCTTTGACCAGTGCGTGTTGCCAGTGATGACATATGGAACCGAAACGTGATCGTTCACAATGGGCCTCATAAGAAGACTTAAAGTCACCCAAAGGGCAATGGAGAGGGCTATGCTTGGAGTTTCCCTGCGTGATCGAATCAGGAATGAAGAGATCCGCAGGAGAACCAAGGTAACCGACATAGCCCGAAGAATTGCCAAATTTAAGTGGCAGAGGGCAGGGCACATTGCTCGCAGAACAGATGGCCGATGGGGCCGAAATGTTCTGGAGTGGCGACCGCGTACCGGAAGACGTAAAGTAGGAAGGCCTCCCACAAAGTGGACCGATGACCTTGTGAGGGCCACAGGAGTCAGTTGGAACCAGTCGGTGGCGGAGCTTGGGGGAGGCCTATGTCCAACAGTGGACGTCTTTCGTCTGAAATGATGATGATGATAATTATGTACACCATAGAGTACAACCATATTTGGCCACTTATGATTTGGTCCTCATCTCAAATACTTACTCTTCATCCATTGGTGGGTTGCCGGTATCTGGTCTTCTTTCAGTCAATGGATCGCCATTTTCATCTCTGGAACAATTAAGAAATAATGTGTCAAAATCAAAGTCAAAGCATTTATTTCAAATATGCACATAAAAGGCACTTTTCAACGTCAACATTTTTATTTACATTAAAATAAAATTGATTCTAGTGTGATTATGATAATCTTTGTCCCTGTACTATTGGTATTTCTGATCAGTATTGGTACTGTACCAGTACCAAACAAATATTTTTGTTAGTATGAACGAGAAAACAGATAATTAGTAAGTAAAAGGACAGTTAAGGGGAATCTAGTCGCGGGCTCGAACTCACTGGTGAGCAGTTAGACGTTATTTCGTCTTTCGTTCTTTCGTCTATACTTACAACGTTATTTAGTGAAATGCAGGATCATTTATAGTAAAACAGGCGCGTAAAAAATTAAGAAAAGTCCTTCGGAAGATCGGATTTTATGAAAAAACCACTGCATAAATCAATTACCAATGGAGTTTATTGAATTTTGTCAGTACCGACTTGGTTTTGGAGATTTTACACTTCTTTTGTTACTTAAACACGCCCAAAGTAAGGTTAAATTAGCAAAAAAAACTAATCTTTGTTGGCTCATAACTTTTTAATGGCTTTTTATTTCAGTATTCTATTTCCGTACAGATAATATAAATAATGAGACAAAATCATACCATGTTTAATTTTTGATATTGTATGTCAAACAGCGGAGTTATACACTCCCGAAGTTTTATGGACAAAATGTCGACTAGATTCACCTTAATAAATAGGTCCTCGAAATTTGTGGAATCCATCTGAGTCCATCTGATCGCCATACGATAATCAGCCTATAACGTTTCCACTGCTGGGACACAGGCCTCCTCTCTGTGAGACGGAGTGGGCCGTAATCCACCACGCGGGCCCAGTGCGGGTTGGTAGATGTCACATGTCTTCGTATTTTTGGTTCTAGGACATGCCGGTTTCCTCACGATGTTCCTAATTGTCATACATACCTATAAAACGCGAATAGGGACACACTGAAGCCCAGCGCGTGTAACATTTCATGTTTGACAGTTGACAGCACGGACGGTAGGTCCCTGTATTTAGTTGACAGCTCGCCCGGGCAGAAGTTCGCGTGACCAGCTACGGGCCTGGGGACGAAAATAAAAGATTTGTTAATATGCACATAATTTCAACTACACAATTAAAGGAACTATTTTTTTTATAAGAAGTAGTTAATAGTGTGTATAAGTTTAAGATCAATTCCAACCCACACACTAGACTTCACACACACACACAAACATTAAAATGCTGAAAAGCAATTATGTTAAATAATTTTGTGACGATTTATGATTCATTCAAATCATTTCACTGCTTGTCAGCTAACTTTCAAAGAAAGAAAGTTAAATATCTTTAAGCTGGATGACTTTTATTCCTGACCGTACTACAGGTACAGTCAGGCATAAAACTCATCCAGTTTCAGCAGTGGAAGGCAAGGTTAATAAAAAAATGATTTTCCAATATTCTAAAAATACTTAAAATCTATAATACCGTCTTATTACACAACGCGATCTTACTTTAGTTCTAGCCCAAACTCTGAGCCAGTTTATGCATTTCCAACTTTATTTAGATTTGGGTAAAGTTCTTATTACAAAAATGACAACTTGACACCAGACTCATCTGCCAGAGGTGCGGGTTTGTTCGAAAGAGATACCACAGCCCCTGGCATACGGGCTACTGAAGGAACACGGGTGGGTTTTAGTCAGTAAAAGTCTGACACGCCCTCCTGCTCCACCCAGAGCGGGAGAAGTTATTTGATGATTTCCCACCCAAAAAAAAAACACCAGACTCATTTGTAAGTTTTGTAAAAAGAACTGCATACGTATTGGGTTCTTAATTCAAAAACTGGCTTGGCCGTTCGAACCTGATCTTGTTTTGTAATATAGGTTACAAAAGTCAAGCAACATCGTCCAAGGTATAGAAAAAGATGGGTGACCTGTCTAAGGCTGACTCCTGCTGACAATGTGATGCGTACGCTACGGTCTGTCCTCGTCGACACCGCTCCGTCTCGACCGCACTCACGTATAGCACGAAGTCTGTGTCTTCTACCCCTTGGAAGTCTTCTTCGTCTGCTGTCGCTGGAATAAGAGGGAAAAATATAATTTGTTTATGTTTTTGGGTGTCCGTCACTACAGTAAAAAAAAAAGAAAGTATAACATAACATATCGTAACGTTACCTGGGGCTAGGCCGACGTCGCTTTACCAGCCGTGTATACGTATATACATAACATATTATTATAGTATAACATTTATGTATTAAAGCGTACATTATTATTACGTATGTGGGTCCCTATTAAGACTTGCACATCATAATTTCAGTCGAAAGACGTCCACTGCTAGACATAAGCCTCCCCCAAAAGGGGGTTTTGCCATAATCGCCACGCTTGGCAGCCAGGTTGGCGATCGTAGTATGGTGGTAAAATGCATAGAGAACGCTGCTGCCCATTCTCTAGTAAGTCCTTTTCCTTTAGTCGCCTTCTACGACACCCACGGGAAGAAATGGGATGGAGCTATTCTTTTTCGTCCGGCACGACACGGAACAACGGACTTGCACATACCTACCTAATATTTAAACGAAGCCATTACAAGTTATTTCATGTCAACGCAAAATAAATGAATAAGTTCATGTTTTTATGTTCGTAAAGGCGAAATATTGTGACAAATTTTGTTACTTAAGAGGGCTATTACAAATCGAAGTGCTCAATTTTAGGAAAATTATACGGCGCGTGGTAGCCGATCGCGGGTGTGTGTCTAGTGAAGTACGCTACGCACAAATGCTATCCGCTATGCGTTGGATGCCCAGGAACAAACCAGCGCGGACTAAAAGCTAAATCCCGCCTGCCCCGAGTTTTATTACTGATTTACAGCGTTGCATTCAACAATTGCTTAACCATGTTAGTTTTCGTTTTAAATAAACAATTTTTTTTTCTAGCAAGCTGACTTAGTAACCTTATTTATAAAATACTTTTTGTTTGAATTTCGATTAAACATATACAGATAGAAAATATAATTTCAGCGAAAAATTATCATAAATTCTGTGTTTTACGGAATTATTTTTGGTGAATTACTGTATGAAACATAAAAAAATTATTTGAGCATTCCAAAGAACTTGGTATAGTCCTACCATGGACATTTTTATAAATTTCTAAACTATTATAGGTCCCATGTAATAAAGCATCTAAAGATGCCCAAAAGTACAATTTTATGAAACATCATTTGCCGAGACAAGGATTTTACTGACTTATGTAAACAAATTAAAATATTTGTTTAGAATACTCCCTAGACCAATACTGAAATTTTCTAGGACATTTTTGGTTTTAAATTTTTGGCTATATCTAAACCATAATCACTCATCAAATATCGAGTAAAACGTTCAAATTCAAGCTAAAATGTGATAGCGCCCTTAAGCTAAGTAACAAAATTAATCACGATTTGAGTACAAAAATAAATAATAGTTAAAAAAAACTAAAAAAACACGCTTTTATTGCTGACCGAACTAAAAAGTAGAAAATAATTTTTAATTACAAAGAGTTTATGTTACAGTAGTGGGAAGTCAATAATTCAATTCAGAGTAAAAAGCGTGGGGTGCATTTTCCTATATTTTCATGACTCTCCTCTCATAGATGGTTGCCAATAGAATAGTTGTAATAATTAAAATATCAAGCACCCCACGCTTTTTACTCTGAATTGAATTATTGACTTCCTACTACTGTAACATAAACTCTTTGTAATTAAAAATTATTTTCTACTTTTTAGTTCGGTCAGCAATAAAAGCGTGTTTTTTTAGTTTTTTTAAACTATTACTTATTTTCCATTTTTTAGTTCGATCAAATTTTTATCGGGATTTTTTTTTTTTTTTAATTAATTAATTTTTTGAAATTTTGAAATTTTTATCGGGCTATTGCATTGTCATCGGCCCTTAAGACGTGTGCAAAGTTTCAAGTTGATCAGACGTCTAGAAACCAGTGAAAATTAGGCTCAGAGATTCCGTTACATACATAGATACATACATACATACAACCCGAGCTAATAAAATTATATTATGAATTATGAATTCTACTTCTAAAAACTTTATCTCCTTTTTAAAGCCCTGAATTGTCTCATAGCTTGTAGCTTGCTGTAATGATTACTATTTCTTTTAATAATACATACTTACACGTGCTATCTATAAGTCAACCATTTATGACGGGGATCGGAACTGTTTCTCCTAAACACAGGTTACTTCGTAACCTATCTAGGAGAACAGTACGGCACCCACTAACTAGATTAAGAAACGTATGCCTTTACTTCATATTATGTTACCTTGCCATGTAATCTAGTCCTAATTGAACAATAAACAAATAACAATAACAAATCCTTACCTGGTAAATCAGTGCCATCATTGATAGAGTTTCCATCAATCTCTGAGGGTACCTCGTCATCCAATCTGATCTGACGTGGCAAGGCTCTGCAATTGTGCCCCGTGCTGTTACACACGTAGCATAGCTGGAAAACAACAAAACACTATTAAAATAACGTACTTATATTTTGAAATTCACTTAGAACCTGGGATCAAGTTAGCGCACACAATAGGGTATTTTCCAATTTATAAAAAACTATTCTAATTTGAAGATTGGGACGAAATATGTGACAGAAAAATAAAAGTAAATTGATTTATATCCATTTTCTCAATTAAAAACGATTTAAACCAAATTTATTTTTCTTTGTTTTGTATTTACCGCCAAAACGCTCCTTACGATGACTTTTTATCACGTGACGTCAACTTTGTGTAAACTAAAGTAGTTAGTAAGTAAACAAGTGAGTGTCATGTTTATAATTAACAAGATTTTTTATGGATAGAAATTGAAATCACTGGTGTGCGGTGCCTCTGTGCACAAATACTTGTAAAACTGCGCCAAACTAAGTATTTGTACTGCTACTTTTTACACAAAGCTGACGTCACGATGTCACGTGATAAAAAGTTATCGTAAGGAGCGTTTTGGCGGTAAATTCAAAACAACGAAAAAGAAATTAGATTTTAATCGTTTTTAATGGAGAAAATGGACATAAATAAATTTATTTTTATTTTTCTGTTAAATATATCGTCCCAATCTTCAAATTAAAACAGTTTTTATCAAATTGGAAAATACCCTATTCGAAAGCGAACTCATTTGTTTTTAACCGACTTTTAACTGACGGAGGAGGTTCTATGTTCGACAGTATGTTTTTTTTTTTTCACGTGTGTTCACCGATTTTTCCCCCATTTGTGGACCGAACCACAAAATTGTTTATTTATTTGAAAGAGTATACTCCTGAGGCACCAAGTCAGGATCTGATGATGGGATCCCAGGGAAATCGAGGGCAACCCTCAAATGTTATGGGTATTAACAATGTTTTTCATATATTTTCTAAAGCTTTTGCGTATGGTCATCATCATCTCATGACACTGAGCTGATGAAGGAAGGTACAGCTCTTTAACAGTTAGGAGTTAGATGGAGGTTCGAGCATAACTCCGTCATACAGGATAAGTTTTTATCCAGTGCGCAAATTGTAACTATGAATTCAGCATATCATTCTGGACCCCTGCAGAAATTTTTCGCCGATTATTAAAAAAAATATCAGCTGTTTCATAGAAAACTGCAATACCTACGCGGTCAAAATGTATGGAACAGCTGATTTTTTTTTTGTATAACCCGCGAAAAATTTTGCGCTGCGCAGGGTCTAGAATGGTATGCTGAATTCATGGTTACAGCTTGCGCACTGGATAAAAACTTTTCCTGACCGATGTGCAAAATTATTTTTTTGTTCAAAAGGCGTTTATTTCGAAATGGTCCCATTTAAATTTCATATAGATCTGATGATGCGTTTCGGAGACAGACAACGGAACGGAACGGAACTTTTTGTGTATCAATGGATCCTACAGTAACACTCATAATGACTCCAACGAAAACTAAACAGGAAGATATCAAATTTGCCTTTCATTTTTCACGTTATGGTAAATTATTTTTAACGAGCCAACCCAGGAAAACTCGCTTGTTAACGTTCCAATAATAAAACGCCAAATAAATTCGTTTGCAATAAACTTTATAACAATCTCAAACAATTCAGTTTTTTTTATGTTATTTTACACAACTTTTGTATTTTCCTTAAAATGTTGATATCATGTAGTTTTTCTATCGTTGGTAAGTTAAAATATCTGTTACTAGCTTCTGCCCGCGACTCCGTTTGCGTCTAATTTCTTACTACCCCGAAACACGCCGTCGCCGTCGCATCGAATTGCCTCAGGGTGCGAGTACTTCGTATTTGTGACTCTTTTTTTTTTTTCGTGACGTTATAAAGCCCTCCTCGATAAATGGGCTATCCAACACTGAAATAATTTTTCAATTCGAACCAGTAGTTCCTGAGATCAGCGCATTCATCGAAACAGTGTGAGTCTCTATAATGTGCACATATCGGAATGAAATCTATGCTTAATTTTATAACCGGGAAAAATATAAAAAATATATTTTAAAAATAGAAATATGTTTTATAGAATTTTAAAAAAAAAATTGTTCGCTACTGTGATATGTGTAAACAAAACGTCTTATTGATAAATTTTACGATTATTATAAAAATGTATGAAAAACTAACCAGATTTTTGCTAAAAAAAACATGTTTGTTTTCAATTGAGTGTAGTTTTTTTCTACAATTTTTATTTTATGAGGACGCCTAATTACATCCGATCGTTATGGAGTTTGTTTCATCACGATAGATCATTTAGTTCAAATGTCACAACGTTTTGTTTACACTGGAGTCAATGAAGCGAACTATTTTTTTTTAAATTGTTTATAAAATATTTAAAAAAAAAAAAAAAAAAAAATTCTGGCGATATAATTACAGATTCCCTCATTTTGTGCACATTATAAAGAAACACACTGAATTAGTAAGTATAGATAACATCCCACAGTAGAACACACTTGGGTTTACTTATAAAGTACTAGGTATATGATGACATGTATAAAGTCATATCAGTAATTAAAACCCTATAAAGGACTTAAACATAACAGGCGAGATGTGGGTCTACTAAAAGGTACAACTCTGCCCACCCCTTCGGAAATACTGGCGTGATGTTTTGTAATGTAAGCTTTAATGTTCTGAAGTTTCGTAGTCAATGAACTTAGCTTATCGCAGTCCACTGCTGGACATAGGCCGTTCCCAGGCCCTCGCCTTCCTCATGCAGTCTATCAGAGCCCCTTTTTTTATGTCGTTGGTCCTCTAGCTGCGGGGGTGCTATAATTGCCGATATGCGGTCTCCACTCCAGAACTCGTCTGCCCCACCGGTTGTCGGTCCTCCGACTGATATGTCCAGCCCACTGCCCCTTCAATTTGCGTACTCTGCAAGCTATGTCATTGAACCCGTACCTCGCTCAGACACAGTATCATTTGATCTATAATGTCTACGGCACACAGGTATTCTTTAAACTGAAACACAGCAATGCTGTTTGCCGTATGGTTGATGTACTTCCCAGATGTGTCCTTTGACCATTTCATCATCTGCCTTTTCTGGGGTCAGCTTTCAATCTAACCGGATACAGCTGAATACCAGTATATTACATGGTGTGACTGCCTATCTGACCTCCACAACCTGGTAAAACTGGTTATCAGACTTTCGGGCATCTGACGAATCGCAAGGACTGTCAAAGATCCACGAATGACAGCCAGAACCAACGGCTCAATATGCTTTCCGAGGCACGGAGAGGTCTTGGTATGTAAAGATGGTCACCCATCCACGGACCGCTAGCATAGCTTAATCTTTCACGATATGTTCCTCTATTACTAAACTGTTGAATCCATTCTGGCTACTAAAATAAATTACTCTGTTACAGGCCTCCAGCTCCTACTACTATCCCACATCGCACACTCATTCGTTCTTTTAACTGCAAATGTGGACGATGTCAAGAGAATAGCACGAAAGTTCGTGTCAGACTCACTGGCCGAAAAGATAGCCGACTTCATAGCCAGGGCCAGTCAAACCATTACCCAAAACGCAAAAATCTCGGACGAAAATGAGAATAATGCTGACGCTCAAGAAAGTTCGCAAGTCTCAGCGGAGAATAGAATGTATAACGGCAAGGAACCCAAATCTAAAGAAGAAATTGTCCCAGGAAAAGTTCCCAGAAAAACCTCCGTGGAAAAGAATAGACATAGTCTTGAAGACCCAAGTACCACTAAAAAGCCTAAAAAAGAACCTAAGCCGTTACACGGCAAAAGCCGATACATAATCCAAACAGAAAACAAGGCTTCTCTACCAACAGAAAAAGCGCTATCCGAAATAAATGAAGAAAATAAATACAACAATCTGAAAGAATCAATACAATTACTAGAAGATAAATTTTTAAGTACTCAAGATGGCAAAGAAAAAGTTAAAAAACAAAAGAAGATTAAAGGAAGAGCTTACAAGCTCCTATCTGGTATTACATCCGATGAGGATGACACAGCGAAAAGTGGTATTCCTGATAATCAAGAAATTAAAGAAGACGATAGATTTTTCAATGCAAGAGCTATGAACGAAAAACAACAACAAGTGTTGTCATTGCCAACCGAAGAAAATGAGGAGCAAACTGAAAATGTTGCCACAGATGTCAACTTCGAAATTAAGGATGACACAAACATTGAAATGATACCCACGAATCAGCCTTTACATCTAACAGGAAAAGACGAATTTGATAATGATGTAAATAAGATCATTGATAAAACCGAGATGGTCGTGAGGAGTGGGCCTCGGTCTTTTGTGGCGGAAATGGATGACAAAGGAGAGAACTGGTGGGAGAGAGAGTTACCTGCTGAAGACCACGAGGTTAACATTCCAGGCAAATCTTGGTTTTGAATATATATCTTTTTAGTATTATTGTGAGGTTTTATTGGTAAACCTGTGTAAAAGCTGTGGTCGTGGCATCGCCTACGTGGATGCCGGAAATTATCCCACGTACACGCGCTACCGAGACAAAAATTAGCATAACTTACTTCTTATGACATCTGAAAGGCCATTTCTCGTAAAAAAAAAAAAAAAATCCGGAAAAACACAATAAATTAAAAAATAACTTTAATTTCGAAAGGCGGTGACGAGACATATCCAAAGTCACCGACTTCCGAAATCAAATGTAATGTTTTTTTTTTTTTTGGAAAAAGTTTTTATTTTTCACTTTTTAGTAGTTCTCATGTGCTTACTCCTTCACAGCGTACCGGCGAGATGTTATATTATGAACTGTTGTAAACAAAAGACAGACATGAGATTTCAGCAATCCCAGTCCATTTGCTATCATTTATTGAGGAGTTCCGTTGCCTATCTCCGTAGTTCTTCATCAGATCTTCACCAAATTGAAACAGGACCACTCCGAAAAAGTACTCTTCCAAAAACTACCCAAATCGCTTCAAGTGTGCCTATAAAATTTGAAGAGTTCTCTCTATTTCTCCAGGATCCTATCATCAGATCCTGACTTGATGATTATGGGACCACCTGGGAAGTATTCCAGCCATCTTCGAGTAATCGGGGAACACACATATAAAAAAATAGTTTATCACGAATTGAGTACCTCCTCTTTTTTGAAGTCGGTTAAAACACGTTCAAAATCTAGTCGCAGTCTCATCTCGGCGCCAATCAAATGTCAAAAATGTATAGAAACTCGAGGTATTTCTGACAGATTGAGACTAAGATCAAATATAAATTAATAATAGTGTGAATAAAAAAAGAATTATTTTATTTAAAAAAAAAGCGTGGGGTGCTTTTTAAGATATTATCAAAATGATAATCACTATATTTATAATAACTATTGACACCATGCACCCCACGCTTTTTTTATTTTTTTCACACTATTATTAATTTATATTTATTGAAATTTTTAACACTATTCTTAATTTAAATTAATAAAAAAAAAACTATTTTTCAGTTCGGTTTTCTATAAAAAGCGTGTTTTTTAGTTTTTTTAAACTATTGTTATCTTTCTGTTAAATATCTCGTTCCAATCTTCAAATTAGAATAGTTTTTGAAAAATTGGAAAATACCCTATTATTATCACTGAGCACAAAAGGACGATAGATGCATGGTGACCATGTTTGTGTAGACAACTAGGTAACATAACAAGCTTATAAGTTTGTGATGTTTCATGACACACTTTTAAAATTTCGAGCGTGTTTTGGTTTTCGCATTTACTAATACTAGGGTTGTATTTATAAATGTACTTACATTTAAATGTTCTTCTGGAACCCTGACTTCACCGCACATAGTTTCAATGTTGCATTCATCTATACAGTGAGTTCTGCCATCTCTAACGAAAACTTGTCTCGTGGGACATTTTCTGTAAGAAAATAAACAGACATTAATAAAAATAGCATTAGGTGAGCCAAGGATTACCCTGATGCCCAGTTACTGGGTCGTCAAGGTCAGATAGACGCTTCGATTGTTGAGAAAAGGTGAAGCAGATGTGGTCGAGTAGAGTAATAGGTGAGATTCTTATAGTATAGTAAGGGCGTACCAATAGAAAATTATCTTCTCGGTGTACACTGAGCAAACAGCTAGGTCGCATAACATTGCTTGACCAATTATAGCCTTCAATAGTGAAGCTATTAATTTCAATTTACAAAAAATTACAAAATATTATATTAATTATAAGAGAATTTGAATAGAAATAGGCAGTTTTGGAAATACGCTTTCATCCCCGTTGTTAGTGCACCCGATAACTGCCCAATCCCAATGAAACAAAGTTTCCTGCGAGTACAAGGTATATTCAAAAAAACGATTCAACTCATCACATTCGTAGAAAATCTTAACTGTGAGATTTAGAAAACTTAACAACGCCATCTATCGAGCTTTGAGGAAGCTCTCACTCAAACATACCGCCCACCATGGACAGAATGTCCAAAACTTAATTCATATCACCATAAAATAAACTTAAACAACCACCCACCATGAAGCAAATCCCAAAATACATAGATCGGAGGGCAAAACCAAAAAACAAAAGTGGACTGTACAAAGTATATACAATTATAAAACTATAGTTTGAAATAACCAAAACATAAATTATAAATTAACCACTATTCACAGTTAATTATAAAAAATAAACATAAAAAAATTGAAAACAACATAAACATTATCAAGTAGTGACAGGAAGCACTATCAACTTTGACACAGGTCTTTTTATGATGGAACCCATGACAACGCAATGAAACAACTCGTGTGATATTGTCCGAGCCAGTATGCTTTGAAGTAATAAGACCGTAAAGCCATCTTGCAGGAGGTAAATCGTCCTCCATTACTAATACCACTTCACCCACGTTTGGTTCTGCAGTTTGATGAGACCATTTGTTTCTTTGATGGAACTGAACTAAATATTCACGGGACCATTTACGCCAAAAATCTTGGACCATACGTTGAGTCAAATGCCACCTCTTTAAAATGCTAATATTTGACGTCTCAAAGTTTGATTCCGGCGCGAGCAGCAAAGGTTCGCCTATTAAAAAATGTCCCGGTGTCAGAGGATATGGGTCTTCAGCATTACTACTTATTGTTGATATTGACCTGGAGTTCAGACAGGCTTCGATTTGAGTTAGAACAGTCGTTAACTCTTCAAAAGTGAGTGTACTGTTGCCTATGACTCGTTTGAGGTGGTGCTTACAAGACTACTCCAGCCTCCCAAAGCCCTCCAAAGTTTGGCGAGTGAGGTGGAATAAAATGCCAACTTGTACCATTGGTTGCTAACCATTCAGCAATGTCTGATGCTACACCAGATTTTTCGTGAGTGAACAATGCTCTCAACTCACGGTTGGCTCCTACAAAGGTAGTGCCGTTGTCGCTCCACATCTCACCACAATGGCCCCTCCTAGCTGTAAAGCGTTTGAAGGCAGCTAAAAATGCTTGTGATGTCATGTCGCTTACCACTTCTAAATGCAAGGCCCGAGTAGCCATGCAAACAAACAAACAAATGTAGCCTTTGATGGAGTGATAACCGCGACCCTTTGTGGGCCTGATGCTAAAAGGACCGGCATAGTCCACTCCACTTTTAAAGAAAGGTCGGTTAGCAGTTACCCTAGCAGATGGCAACTGACCCATTAAAGGTGCTACAGGTCTAGCAGAATGACGGAGGCAAGTCACACACTTGCGTACATATTGCCTTATGACACTCTTCGCACTGATGATCCAGTAATTGGATCTTAAATAGTAAAGAACTAATTGAGGTCCACCATGCAACGTACGTTCATGAGCATCAGCTATCAAAAGGTGTGTCAAGTGTGACTTGTGTGGAATGATCATAGGATGTTTCATATCTTCACGAATGTTTGCTCTATTTAACCTGCCGCCAACTCTCAAAATATCTTCCTGGTCTAAGTAAGGATTGAGCGAGGTAAGTATTCCCTTTTTATTATTATTTTCTTTTAATTTTAAATTATCAATTTCTTCCTTAAAGTGCTCGTTTTGACATAATTTAATACATATAAGTAAAGCTTGATTAATTTCCGAAAAGTTTAAATAAATTGTAGAAGATACATTAATTCTTGATTTTAAAAATCTTCTACAATATGCTATGACTCTAGTTAGCTTTGTAAGAGATGAATATTTAGCCATTATCTCATTTTCTTTCACTACAGCATTACAGACAATATCCAATATTTTTCTTTCTTCTAGATTAGTTTTCTTAAATTCCCTTTTGCTATAATCTATAGTTTTATTTTTCAGCCAACTAGGTCCCTGCACCCACAATTCAAGCTTTGCACACTCGGAAGGGTTTACTCCTCGCGAAGCACAATCTGCAGGATTTTCTTTAGACTGAACGTACGACCATTGATGGTTGTCCATGAAGGTGAGTATTTCAGAAACTCTGTTTCCGACAAATGTTTTCCATCGACTTGGGTGGCTACTCAACCAAGCGAGTACCACTGAAGAGTCAGTCCAAGCATGTACATTTTCTTTTGAAATTTCTAAGGTGTCTGAAACTTCACAAAGAAGTTTTGAGAGAAGCACAGCGCCACATAACTCTAAACGAGGTATAGAAACCTGTTTAACAGGGGCCACCTTAGTCTTGGATGCTATTAAACTGTTGTGAACATGGCCGTTGGAATCGACAGATCGAATATAGACAACAGCCGCGTAGGCGTTGTTAGAAGCGTCGCAAAATCCTTGTAATTCTCGAAGCACATCGTGTCGACTTGTGTAAATCCATCGAGGTAATTGAAAATTACTGAGGTTGTGAAGGTTGTTCCTATAATAAAGCCAATCTTTCAAAAGATGATCTGGAAGTTCATCGTCCCAGTCGATGCCTGCAAGCCAAAGACGTTGGATGAACATTTTTAGCTGTAATTATTACTGGAGCAAGCCAACCAAGAGGATCGAACAATCGGGCAATGTCAGAAATTACCTTTCGTTTGGTCACTGGAGCATCAAGAAGAGGAAGATGGACAGTGTATTTAAAATGATCTGTGTTTCTATCCCAGGTTAAACCCAAAATTTTCATGATTATATCCATTTTAAATTCCAAGCTTTCATTTGATGAACCATCCTTGATATTATTAAACAACTCTTCACTGTTGCTGGACCATTTCTGCAGCTGGAAACCTCCACGACCTAACAACTCAGTCATTTGCTGATAAATTTGCTGACCTTCATCAACAGACTCACAACCAGATAAGAAATCATCGACGTAAAAATCTTTTATAATACGATTTGACACTAAAGGAAAACCGCTTCCTTCATCATGAACAATCTGCTGCAAAGAACGTACTGCCAGGTAAGGAGCAGAGGATGTACCAAAAGTGACACGCAACAACCGCAAATGTTGCAACTCCGAATCAGGGTTGTCGCGCCACAAAATACGCTGAAAATCAATATCCTCTTCATTTACCTTTATCTGCCGGTACATCTTCACAATGTCCGCTACTATACTTATGGGGTGGCGGCGCCATCGCATGATAATTTGACGCAAATCTAATTGTAATTTCGGGCCAACCATTAAATCATCATTCAACGAAACTCCATTACATCCCGAACAAGAAGCATCGAAGACGACCCGAACTTTAGTAGTACTTCTATCATCGCGTACTACAGCGTGATGCGGCAAATAAACAGCATCCGTTCCTAAATCCTCCTGGGGAACAACTTCAGCATGCCCTAACTGAATGTACTCGTTGATAACAGCGGTATATTGTGTTTTGAAATCAGGATTGTTTACCAATCTTCTTTCCAGCATGTGAAACCGTTTACGAGCGATGGCCTCTGATCTACCTAAATGACTTTTAGGTTGATCAGACTTAAACGGCAACTTGACAATATATCGCCCTGTTTCATCTCTTTTTGTCGAGTTAGCGAAAAAGTCCTCACATTTCTGCTCCTCTTCGGTCAACATAGCCTTATGAGCGGACGGCTCTGACTCTAACTCCCAAAATTTCTTCAGTAGAGTGTTCACATCTGATTTTAATACAACGTTATAACAAACTGGCCTAGAGACAGATGATGTGTGGATCTCGCCAGATAGAATCCATCCTAGTTTAGTCTTCTGAGCGACTGGAGTTCCAGGCGGACCCTTGACTAGACCATCCAGTAAAACTTCTCCGACCACACGTGTACTCAACAGCAAATCAATTTTCCCAGGCATATCAAAGGAAGGGTCTGCTAATTCTAAAGATGAAAATAAAGGCAATACCTGAACGATCTTCCTTTCAGGAAGACGTGAAGTAAGCCTATTCAAAACATAAGCATCGACATATAAAACAAAGGAGGGATCTAGGCGTGACTGCAATTTGAATCGAACTTTCCACTTAGAGGGCATTGTATTTCCCTCATCATCGCCTAGTCGAAGTATGTCGGTGAAAGCAGGTGTTTTCTTCAATCCAAGCAACTGTACTGCAGCCTCTGTAATGAAAGAGACTTGAGAGCCCTGATCCATCAAGGCTCTTAAAACCAGAGCAGTCCCAGTTATTGATTCAACGTTGACCAAGGCTGTGGCTAACAGACCCTGGTTGTGAACATCTGCAAAACAACAAATTGGTTTGGTAATCTCGCTTTGATTGGAAGAAGTAGCTGCATTAGCAGCCGCAACATTCCTGTCTGCTGAAATATCAACATTTTCAGCAGATTTGGCAGTTGTTTTTGGGTGTAGTAGTGTGTGGTGCTTCCTTTTACAAAGGTGACATCTGGTGGACTGACGGCAAGAGTATACAGAATGGTTGGTTCCAAGACAGTTATAACAAAGCTTACTGACTCGTGCAAACTCACGACGTTCGTCACAATCTTTCTTAGAAAATTCTTTGCAGTGACATAATTTGTGATCTCCAGAGCAAACAATACAATTTTGGGTGTTAGTGATATGAAAAGATTTAGCATTACGAGCACAAGGTTTGGGGATTGTTTTGGGTTCTAAATATTCCAAGGCTCTAAACCTCGACTCCATAAAGATTTTTAGTTCATCAAATTTAGGTAAATCATCATTACAACTTATCCTCAACTCCCACAATTTACGGGATTCAGGATCTAATTTATCACAAACTAAAAAAACAACAATTGCGTCCCAAGTTTCTACATCAATTCCTAAAGTGCGCAATCCATGGAGACAATCT
Organism: Polymixis flavicincta; assembly: GCA_949987655.1. Lineage (NCBI taxonomy): Eukaryota > Metazoa > Arthropoda > Insecta > Lepidoptera > Noctuidae > Polymixis > Polymixis flavicincta. The sequence continues at coordinate 8,695,827 of OX465200.1, forward strand.
ACAGTCGTATCTAACAGAGTTTTGATAGCATTTGATGTTTCTTTAGTAATGGGTAATTGATAGACAAGCCGCCTTAGCATATTGTTAGCTAGAAATCTTTTATTATCATACCTTTTATTTAACATAGACCAACACTCACGATAGTTAGATGCGGTTACTGGAATATGGCGTAGCAATTGTTCTGCTTCGCCTGAAAGATGAGACTTTAAATAATGTAGTTTTTGAACTTCATCCAGTGTTTCATTGTTAGCGATCAGTGAATTAAATAAATCGCGGAAAGTAACCCACTCTGAATATTTCCCCGAGAACGATGGCAAGCAAATCTTTGGTAGCTGTACATTTGAGTTATTTTTGTTATTACTATTTGTATTAACAACATTAGAACTGGGTTTTATTAATAGCTCTTTTAACTCAGACTTGTATGTCAAATATGCATCTTCTGTTTGATCGTATATGTCTGATGTAAAATAAACATATTTTTCGACGTCTTCGTCAGTAGCCTTTTCTACAATGCGCCTGTGAGTTTCTACAAACGATTGCCACTGTGACTCTAGTGTCTCAAGTCGTGCTTCTAAATAACTTACTGTTAAACGATCTTTTGGTGATTTTTTAAAATTAATTCTACCTTTTTCTATTATCGTTTTGTTATTTATCTGTAGTTTACGTAAAGATTCCATTGTGTTATAATCTATAAACCTTTTAATCATCCAAAAATAATTCAGTAATTTAAGCAATCGGTGAAAAATTAACACAAATAATAATCCATGAAATTTTACAAGTCAATGATCAAACCGAAAAAATTACAAGTGTTTGAAACAATTATAAACTTAGAAAAAATCGGGCATAGGTTCCCCGTCACAACACTTTTTTCGTAATTATTCTAAGTCTAAAAACGAATGCAAAAATTCTACAAGTCCCAAACACTTCTAAAATAAATTTCACTTCACTAAGGAAATTACAAGTCTAGATTAAAAACTCTTTGATCGAAACTCACAGTTTTGCTTCAACCAAACCTCTTTGTAGTACGTCACTCACTGCACTGATGAAATCGCTGCAAATGTGTCGTCACTTCGTCAGTCGTCACCGTAGACAGTTCCGCTCGATGATCTTGTCACATCTGTGCTGACTGTCACTGTCTTCGAAGGGCGAAGTCTTCACGACACTGGTGGTGCCTCTCTTACACCAACTTTGTCGCGCTGCTGATCATCACGTCACCGTCGCGGTCGGTGATGAAGTAAGCACTTCAGGGTAATCGACCCTGTTTTCCGTGCCACACACTCAAAAATTTAACCAATTAAATCCGGCTCGAAGGACCATAATGTTAGTGCACCCGATAACTGCCCAATCCCAATGAAACAAAGTTTCCTGCGAGTACAAGGTATATTCAAAAAAACGATTCAACTCATCACATTCGTAGAAAATCTTAACTGTGAGATTTAGAAAACTTAACAACGCCATCTATCGAGCTTTGAGGAAGCTCTCACTCAAACACCCGTACTACACAATATATTCAAGGAGCTCTTCTGATTTCTTAGATTTACATATATGAAATGGTTTATTGATGTATTTTTATTTTATTTAATATATGGCGGTTTTTGCGCCCCCCTGCGAAAGGCGCCCAGGGCTCTTGCCCTGCCTGCCCCACCCTAGTGACGCCCCTGGGAACATAGTACCTTGGTTTTTAACATTCAGTTCTGATAGCTATTCACAACCAGTCGATACGCCTCCGTTACAAATCGAACAGCAATCAATGCCATCATAGGAGTCTTATACACGATGTACCTACACAAATCCCAAGCTAGAAAATGTTATTAGTTTAAGGCTTGTATACACGCCAAGGACCTTCAGCATTTGGGCGCCAACATCACATCACTTTACATCACCCCACACTGGTAGGCAAGTGCGGGGTGATGTAGCCGTGCAGTCTTTAATCGGTCGCATTTTTAATTTATTATGACAAAAAAAAAATGCATATTTGTAAAAAGTAACAAAATCAAATCATTTTCCTTTGTATTGCAAAGTAGTAGACATTTTTTTTTTACTCCTTTGTTAAAAAATGAAGGAGAAAAATGGTTTCATCTCAACGATTTGGAGGTGATTTGGTGTTTTTTTTTTTTTTTCTTATTATTTGATACCCATAGAAAAGTTATGCCTAAACCAAATGACGTATCATATTATGTTGATTACTAACTATTTTTTTCAAATGTAATTTCTTTGTAAATGCCGACGAAAAGTGGTTTCATCTGCATGCTGTTTTCAACCATTTTTTGAGAGGGCAGCCTTAAATCAAATAACGACCTCTATTCAAACTCAAACTCAAACTCATTATTCTTCCGAAAGTTCTCGGAGGCAACGCAAAACAGGTTTAAAAAATGTGTCTTTTTTGATACGATTGCTTGTCGTATGCTTAGGAATATAAATGCAGTTTGGCACATCATAATCATCATTTCAGCCGAAAGACGTCCACTGCTGGACATAGGCCTCCCCAATTTGGGGGGTTTTGCCATAATCGACACGCTTGGCAGGCGAGTTGGCGATCGCAGTATGGTGGTAAAATGCATAGAGAACGCTGCTGCCCATTCTCTAGTAAGTCCCTTAGTCGCCTCCTACGACACCCACGGGAAGAAATGGAATGGTGGTTCTTTACGTCCAGCACCACACGGAACACGGTTTGGTTGACGAGCAATAATAACTGCCGCTCAAAGTCTAATCAACACTTCTTTCAGAAAACAAAGGCTTGGTCAACTTGCTATAGTCCTACAATCGTATCTGACCTGTTGACTGAAAGTGGATCTAACGAAATCACCAGCGGGCTTAGCGTGACGCTGTCTATTTCAATGAAGAATAATCAGTGTTTTTTCATTACAAAAAAAACAAAAGTTACATTTGAGTGAAAGTTTTATTTATTAAAAACTTAAAAACAACTTGTAGTTGAAATTATCTATTTAATTACAAAGTTGCATGAAGTGAGCAAGCAATAGGTATATTAATTTATTTTCAACACTTGCTCATAAAATGGCTCTAAATTCACTGCAATTAGGCACATAATGACACCTATTATCAAACTGTGACTTTTTCATTACTATTATTCACTAGTGAGTTATAGAATTGGTTGAGTTGCTTTGTTCTTAGTGAGTTATAGGTTGTTTTTTAATTGGTTGAGTTGCTTTGTTCTTAAAAACAACGATGATGATGATGACGATGACATGAGGATGACGATGACGACTACGAAGATGACGATGATGATGATGATGATGACGATACCATGACGATGACGACGATGACGATGACGATGACGATGACGACGATGATGATGACGATGACGATGGCGATGACATGACGATGACGATGACATGACGATGAAGATGACGATTACGATGACGATGACGATGACGACGATGACGATGACGATGACATGACGATGACGACGATGACGATGACGACGATGACGATGACGATGACGATTACGATGACGATGACGACGATGACGATGACGATGACATGACGATGACGATGACATGACGATGACATGACATGACGATGACGACGATGACGATGACGATTACGATGACGATGACATGACGATGATGACGATGACGATGACATGACGATGACGACGATGACGATTACGATGATGATGATTACGATGACGATGACGACGATGACGATGACGATGACGATGATGATGATTTTGTAGTATTATTTTCTTCGCAAGTGTGTTGAAAAACGTCGTATGATACACGTGTGTATTGACGATTATCGTCCTCGGCTCTCTTAAGACCCTCTCCTAACGGCTCGGGTCTCAATGGCGCCTTAGCGATAATCACCAATGTTACACACTTGTACCATAATGTACTATTGTACTATTGAGCACGACCTTTTTTGTATCCAAACTTTTTAAGAACAAAGCAACTCAACTAATAAAAAAAAAAGCTATAACTCACTAGTGAATAATAGTAATGAAAAAGTCACAGTTTGATAATAGGTGTCATAATATGCCTAATTGCGGTGAAATTAGAGCCATTTTATGAGCAAGTGTGTTGAAAAGATTTTTATTTTAAATAATAGTAAAAACATAGTATTTTCATAATCAGAAACCATTTTTCATTTATTCACCCTGGTTCAAAAGATATAATTGTTTTTCTGTTGTAAAAATCTAGGTTATAATGAGAAATTGACATTGTCATAATAAATAGTTATAGATCAATCGATAAACACTACTTTGTTAAAAAGGGGTTTGTCTAAATAAATATGGCTATTATTTTTGTGTTGTCAATGTAGCCCTATTATTAATTTTGTTGCATAAATTAATTTCAATTTCATTCAATTAATTGGTCGATGCGAGTAAAACCTCATCGTTCCATCGGTTTTAGTCGCATCGACTATGACCAGTGTTTATTTGTCCAATGGTTTTCGTCATCAAGAATACTTTACATAAACTCATATTTGGCATACACCTATTGTTGTTCATTTCAGATATACCTATATGTTACAATAATATAAAAAGGGCAGGGATACCATCATTGTACCTCATCAATGCAAAACAAAATGCTAACACAGGTAGCGTTGAAGTTGTCAAATGTTGAGATGTAATTGAGATATAAACTATCCAACACTTAATTAAAAATAATAGTTTTTTTACTGTTTAATGATCGTTTTATATTGATATCGATTACTCAATTGATTAAAAGATGGCATACGTTATTTAATTCTTTGATACCTGGCAACTTTTTTTTTGTATACCAGTCAAACCACAGACTACATTGAATCAAACGGATTTCGACGTAATGTTTAACTATTAATTAACTTTAACTTTATTCCCAGGGTGAAAGAAATTGTGTAAAAAATACCCTGTACCCAAAAAAAAAATGAATAATGTTTTTAGGTTAATATTAAAATCAGGCACACGATACCACAAAAGGAACCTGCTCCGTGGCAATCTCCTTTAGTGCTAATTTCACCAATGAAACTGAACGCAATCTCCACATCTAAACCGACTACGAGACCTGTTAGTGAAACTGCAGTCCCTGCAGCTACATGGACCTTAAAAAGGTAGCTGGGACAGACTGGACGTGGAAGGTGGAGGATAGTGTGTTATAGCGCAGTATGGGAGAAACCAAGTCCAGCAGTGGCCTGCAATAGGCTGATTTGACTGACTGACTGGAGCCGAGTATACCCGATTCAGCGTCCTGCGCCCAGCATGGGAGACGCATAAGTCCAGCAGTGGATTGCTGTAGGCTAAGTTGATTCATTCAAATCAAATCAAAATATTTTATTTCACATAAATCTGCATGGGCACCTGAAACGTCAGAAGCTAGGTGCACGGTTCCAAATTGCCGCTTCCTATGGAGAAGAGCCGGCAAGAAACTCCACGGTTACTCTTTTAAAAATTATTGGCTTTAACAATGTTTTCAAATTACAGTGATAACAGGTATGGGAGGACAGTGCAGGCCCGTCAATAAGTACCAGGTACTTAGAGGAATGAAAATACAGAATAGAAAATCGTCTACAAATCTAGTCTGTAAGGCCTACAAAGTTCTCTCATTGACACTATAACGGTGAGTTCTATTTGACTTTATAGTCGATTTTCGCGCTATACTGAGGAATATGTTGTGGGCATCAGCTGTCACTCTATGGTTGGTTGTTGGAATGGTTAAGAAGATGATGAATAAGGGATAAGTCACGCGGAAAATTTTGAGGAACAATGTAGATTGCTTGCTTGGCTATAACAGTAAGGGAAGTGCAAAGAAACTAGGAATCGACTAGAACAGGGAGTGAATACCGAGACGAAACCTAATGAGACGTGTGGAAGTAAAAGACATGTTGCGCCGTCCATAGACAATTTGGAATAAGGAGAGGAAAGTTTTTTAAAGTGTGTCCTCCCTCTCACTGGCGAACGGCAGTGTTGCCAATTTAGCGACTTTGTCGCTAGAAATGGCGACTTTCATTTATGTCTTAGCGACACAAAATAAGATTTGGCGACAAAAATGTTTTAGCGACTTATCTGACGACTTTTGGAGTGCAGACGCCAGCACATCAAGCTACCCCAAACTCTAGATAGAAAAATTGAGAGCGTTCGGAAATCATCTAGTTTAAATAAACATTAGTGTTTTTTATGTATTTAAATTATAATTAAATACCGCCACTAGCCTCTTATCAGAACAATATCCTGAGTCCGCTCCAGCAGGCTGCATGAAGCTTTCTATTTCTACTCTACCGTAGAATAGAAATCCCTTGTCTACATTTCTGGATACAACACTGTCACCTGTCTACACGTTAACGTTATTTTTGTCTACTCTTCCGACGATGAAACGCTTCTCTACGGTTCTCGTGCTAATCCTGCTGATAAAATCAGTTTTAGCGACTTTCTGGCGACTTTTGATATTAAGTCTAGCGACTCGAATTTATAGGAGTTGGCAGCACTGGCGAACGGTAGTCTTGTGTAGTTCACGAACGAATAGGAACCGTTTCTTTGCAATGTACTAAAATAAACGTTTCCGAATGCTGACTTGTAATCGATCTATTAGTTCTAATAGCTCCTCGTACATTTACAAAGGGCCATACCGTATGACCGAACGAGAATTAGAATGACAGCTACTGATTTGACGGATAAGATTTCAATGAGACTTTTTGCTCTGTGATCTATGGAAGTACTGACTGAGAGCGAAGACCGAATAGAGCTAATTGAACTAATAGAACGAACTAGTTCACTGACAGAAAAGAACTAGTACGGAGCGATCTCAAAAATGACCGAGAAGGCACAAGACTAGCGAGCGGTCTAAGGAACGGCTAAGCCAGTAGCGAGATGGTGCTTCCTTGCTAAACCCTTTCATTCCACCCGCAGAAAATCTCGCTCCTGGACATGAGTGGCCTTGGCTTTCCTGGAAGTCTTTAAATAGACTCCGGACTCAGGTAGATGGGGAATGATGGGCACAGAAAGGAGGTGCCTACGCAGAAGTTGACTAATAGTGAAGTATGGACGAAGAAGACATGTTACGCCCCGGTCACAAATATATTATGACTAGCATCTGCCTGCAACTTAGTCTGCGTCAAATTACTTGCTCCTCCGACCCACCTCGTCGCATCGAATCGCCTGGTCGTGCGATTACTTCGTATTTGTGATTTTTTTTTTGCTCCGTTCCTATTGGCCTTAGCGTGATAATATATAGCATATAGCCTTCCTCGATAAATGGGCTATCTAAGACTGAAATATTTTTTTCAAATCGGACTAGTAGTTCCTGAGATTAGCGCGTTCAAGAAAACAACAAACAAATTAAACTCGTCAACTTTATTTATTAAAAAAAAAACCCCCGACCCTAAAAACTCTAAAAAGTAAAAATAATAATATTCATCGGCCTTTTAAGATCATCATCATCTGCCTAGCCTTTTCCGAACTATGTTAGGGTCGGCTTCCAGTTTAACCGGATGCAGCTGAATACCAGTATTTTACATGGAGCGACTGCCTATCTGACCTCCACAACCCAGTTCCTGGGTAATACGATACCCCTTGGTAAGACTGGTTGTCAGACTTTCGGGCTTCTGACGACCCGTAACGACTGTCAAAGATCCACAAATGACAGCCGGGACCACCGGCTTAACGTGCTTTCCGAGGCACGGAGGGGTCTTGGTATGTAAAGATGGTCACCCATCCACGGACCAACCGCGGCAAGCGTAGCTTAACCTAATCGATCGACCCGTGCAGCAAGCCCGTGCTCGTGCGTGCGGCCTTTTAAGATGAAGGTAATATTTTGATCAAGGCATTGTAAAGGCGGGGGACGGCTAATGAAAATGCCTTGATATTACCTTCATCTTAAAAGGCCGATGAATATTATTATTTTTACTTTTTAGAGTTTTTAGGGTCGGGGGTTTTTAAATTTTTAATTTAATTTTTATTTCCTGCTTTTTAAACTTCATGTCTCGCTCGCTTAAATCTGCGCATCGTTGCGTATTTTTCCCACAGTGAAGTTTGTTACTAATTTATCCTCATTCCTCGTCCTGATCACTATTTATCTATAATCTATTCATTGAGACCTTTTCAATGAGCCCAAACACGATACTTTTGCTGTTTGTTGGTGAGTAACTTGGGCTTCCTGGAAATTCCAGGTGTTGCTCCAGCATTTCAAGGTTACTTTGTTCGTCTTATATCATTCGAGTAATAGAATACCAAATTTCGAGTTGATCAGACCCGTGGAAGATGCACAAATCCCTTCATCAACCAGAAAAGAGCTGATAATCTTCAAACGGCTGAACCGATTTTGATGAAACATGTCTAAGAACACTCCCGACTAATACACCTTTCAAACAAAAAAAACAAAATCAAAATCAGTTCATCCGTTCGGGAGCTATGTTGCCTCAGACAGACACACACACACAGACACGTCAAACTTATAACACCCCGTCGTTTTTGCGTCGGGGGTTAAAAAAAGTATAGATAGGGCAGAAAAAATACCTAGGGGTTGTATTATTTCCTCGATTCGTATATAAAGTTTATTGTAGCGTCCACGGTCATTCTGACATTTAATGAATGATAGAAGATAAGATACAATCTTATCATAATTATCAGAATACAAAGTTTGCGGTTTTATCTATGGGCGAATAAAAAGCATACGTATCATAGAGCATTTATCTTTACAATAGGTACACATACGTTTCTGACATTTCCTCGTAGGTGCTTAGGTACTTGACCGGAAACAATGGATTCCAATGATATATCTAATAAAAAGATAAAATGACTTCTAGCCTACTTTCCCGGGTTTTTTTTTTCTTTTGGAGGGTGGGAAATCATCAAATGACTTCTCCCGCTCTGGGTAGAGAGCAGGAGGGCGTGTCAGACTTTTACTGACTAAAACCCACCCGTGTTCCCTCAGTTGCCCGTGTGCCATGTGCGACGGTGTCTCTTTCGAACAACCCGCACCCCTGGCAGGCATCGGCCCTTGCGGACCCCACCAGTCGTTGCTGACATCTCCGACGGCGCGCGCGGATCACAACGCGCCGTCCCGCCTACCACTTTTCGGCCGAAGGGGATGGGGAGAGCGGCCAACGCTATACCGATACTCCTCTTCCCCTGCGGCCCCACCGCGTCCGCCATCAAACGGTGGCGGCCCCGTCCAGGCCACGGAAGGGAAGAGCGCTGCTCAGAAGCACCGGCACTCCTCCTCTGCCCACTTGACATCGCGGCTACTTGCCCGGGTTAGATATAGGTGGACCCCCTTATTTCAAGACGATCTTTTTCTTTAGGTATGGTTGAAACCATCGAGCCTGTTTTTGAAATAAGAACCTAACTGAAATCGAAATACAGCTCCTTTTTACAAAACTGACAACTTAGTCCAGTGCTAAATTGTATTTTTTGTATTAAGAACTTTTATATAAAAGTTGGTAATGCAAAAACTGACTTAGAGTTTTAGGCCAGAACTAAAGTTAGATCGCGTTTTGTAATAAGACGGATAGTGTACAACTGTGTGGCTAAGTCATACTAGCCGCACAGGGCCTGAATTCACGATGACCACATAACAATTCCTTACTCGAAACCACGTCAATAACACACGAAATCTGCTAATATCGTATTAATAATATCAACAAATTGTCTTGGAACATACAGAATATGACATTTCTATTCCTTACCGTTACATTGGTTTCTAAAAACACGATATTGACGTAGTTTGAACGTACTAAGATTCCGCGCGGAATCATTATAACCATACAGAATTGGGGCCCTGGGCCCGCGTGGTGGCCCCCTCGAAGAGAGGAGGCCTGTGTAGTGGGAACATTATATAGGTTGAATATGCTTGTGATATTCTGAGCTGCGAGCCCTGCTACCAACCCTGCTGATTGGCTAATAAAGGGTACACCAGTCGCGGGCTCTAACTCACTGGTGGGCCTGGCTAAAAAGCACGTTGTCTCACCAGGCTTCGTGTCCGACAGAGGTAGTATCAGTGATGAGCAGTTAGACGTTAGTCTACACGCACAACGTTATTGAGTGAGCTGCAGAATCAGTTATAGTAAAACAGGCGCGTAAAAAATTAAGAAAAGTCCTGCGGAAGATCGGGTTTTCTGAAAAAACCACTGAATAAATCAATGACCAATTAAGTTTATTAAACGTTTCGATAATTGAGCTTTGTCGGTACCGACTTGGTTTTCGAGATTTTACACTGCTTTTATTACTTAAATACGCCCAAAGTTAGGTTAAATTAGCAAGAAAACCGAATCTTTGTTGGCTCATAACTTTTTAATGGCTTTTTATTTTAGTATTCTGTTTCCGTACAGACAACATTCATACTGAGACAAAACCATACCATGTTAAATTTTTGATGACATAGTCAAACAGTGGAGTAAAACCCTCCCGAAGTTTGTATGGAAAAATGTGGACCAGTGTCACCTTAACGATGTCAGCCATCATTATAATTACAATGGACATCGTGAAGCACGATCTACAATTCTACAGATTACGGAGAAGATGCAGTAAGCAATGTCATTGTCTAAACATCACTTCGAAATTAGAACGGTGTCTAGTTGTAAATCCACAATGATTTACTTAAAAACAAATGAGGTCGCATTCGAATTGTGTGATTAATTTTTAAAATAGAGTTTTTGGTGGGATCGCGTTGGACATGTCGCACGAATTTTCATTTTCATGAAATTTCGTGAAATTGCGAATTAAATTGTATAATTTTGGTAGTGAATTATTCAATTTCGTTACGTGTGAGTGCAAGTGTAGTGAAGGTGAAAATAAGTGACCAACGTGGACTTTTCGTGTTCCCCCAAAAACTCCTAATAGGTTGTTGTAAAGTTACTACCGGTTTACAATAACTTTGACTTGACTGACTGACTTTTTTGTAACTTCGTGCCTGATATTGCTGGGCCATTTACTTGATTGAAAAGTAAAATTACTTGACACTGGCTAAATGCACAAACCGTGCGAAGCCTAAACACAATAAAAAAAAACATTTGAATATTTGAATAGTTCGCTTTCGAATTGTGTGATTTACTTTAAAAACGAATAAAGTTCTTTTTTTTATTGTGTGCGCTCATTTGAATGAGGTTCTAAAAGAACTTTACAAAATAGCGTATGGGGGTTGGTACGCGATGAAATCGCGAGTAATATCGTTATCTCAATTATGTATGAACTATGTACATTGATACATAGCAGTGTAAATGTTATTCTTCAAAGGTACAAACGCTTTATTCGTATTTATCTTATCGCGGATTCAGATAACCACTCATTTTGATATCAGTTAGTGCCTTGCAAATATGGCGACTATGACAAAATAGAAAATTTGTGCCGAAAAATTGTGATTTTGTTCCGAAATAACACTTTCTGTGCAGTGAAAAGTGTGTAAAAGTGGATTGTTGCCAAAATAAAAGGTAAATGTATGATTTTTTCTTGAGTTTAGTGTGTTTTTTAACGTGTTTTTGTGTGCAATAATAACTAAGATTGCGTCTTGTGTTAATTTTGTGAATTATTCTGAACGCGTCAAAATCGACGCAAATAAAATGGTTATTTGTCGTCATCTTTTGAAATACTCGTACGTAAATATAAATTCTTGATCAATGCCATTAAGTGAAGTGAGGTTTTATTTGGCAAGATTTATGTGTGATAGGGAAATACGAAAACAAGGAAACTCATTTGTTTTTTTTACTGATTACTGATTTCCATGGGTTTTCCTTTGCAGACTTCAGAGGTGAAAATGTTTACAAAAAATCGATTTTTGTAGGATAGGGAATACGTATAGAAATAGTTAACATTTGTAGAACCAAGTCCATCCGACTAAACAGACAGCTGTGCTGCTGGGGAGTTTGTTGCGCCACTTCTTCTTCCCAGCTAAAGCACTAGGAAGTGTCGAAGGGTGGGCGTTTTTGGGGGACTGTCTTATGTATTTTGACGTTCGAAAAGTGCTGATTCTCAGCCTAATTTGAATAAATGACTTTTGATTTTGATTGATTTTGATTTGTTCTCAGGAATGTTTACTGTTTTTCCATGGTTTTTTCTACGCAGATTTCGAAGGTGAAAAAGCTCGTAGGTCTCTCTGTTTGTGTGTTAGGTTTTCAATGGGTTTTTACGGCAAAAATACAGAACTAATGTTGTTGAAATTAGACATACCTACGACATCTATAGATTTCTAGTGTATTTAGTAAAATACTTCATTCAGATGCATCTGGTTAGACTGGGAACTGACCCTAACATAGTTGGTAAAAGGCTAGGCAGATACACATACATATATAGGCTACGCAGATATATCTGTATTTATATTAATATTATAAAGCTGAAGAAGTTGTTTGTTTGGTTGAACGCGCTAATCTCAGGAACCACTGGTTAGCGATGCGCGGTGGCGAGAGGTTTTATTCGATTGTTTCGATTGTTCGAACATCTCGATGCTTCTCGATTGTTTCGACTTGGACTCGAGTCCGACTCGATCTGTTATTGCGACTGGCGCATGACGCGTTCATTCGAGTCGAGAGTTGTTCCTCGATGGTTTGGAGTTTCGCGAGTTAGTTGGTTGGCGCGATTGTTTAAAAATCCGTGGCATTTTGATGAATTCAAAAACTAGTTAAAAATAAAACAGTGCATCGTAATCGTAAGTAAAGTGTTTTGTAGAACGGTGGGTCAATGGTTGAATCGATGGTTTATTTCAACGACTTCGATTCTTTCGATTGTTAAAACATCTCAATCGCCCATCGCTACCACTGGTTCGAAATGAAATATTCTTTTAGTGTTGGATAAGCTATATATCATCAAGACCCTTAAGAGCCCAGCAAAGAGAAAAAAGTCACGAATACGGGGTGTTTTGGGGGAGCAAGAAATTTGACGCGAACGAATTCGCGAGTAGAAGCTAGTAAATGTATATTTAAAGAAAGACAGGTTTTAACGACCCCTTACTCTTATTTAGATTGTGTTATTCTCTAAACCCAACTCAAATTCGAACGGTTTCTCAATGTGATTCTGATCTGATTGACTTTAAAAACAAATGAGTTTGAAAATCTGCAAGTCATAGTTTTGAGTGTGAATGTGGATGGCTATAAGAGTAGGGGGAGACTAAAGAAACGATGGATGGACTGTGTGAATGATGATATGGTTAGAAAGGGTGTGACTACGGAGATGACGACTAATAGAGAAGATGGAATAAGACATTTTGCACTGGCCAGGAGGATGATGATGAAGACATATTAAATTCTAGAACAATAATCATGCAGGCCATAAAGATTACAGAGTTTCATACTAATCTTTACTTAAATCATGTTTTAAATCGACAATCATGATTATTCATTCATGATTGAGCATTATTCTAAAATACGAGCCTCATCTTTGGATGTATATTTATGACTTGGCAGCCAAGAGTAGGGCCTCCTAATTTGGACAGTGTATGCCTTAACGACATGACTTATACGCTTTCCGGCCCCCGCAAGGTAAAACAACGCTCTTGTGTCATCATAATTTCAGCCGAAAGACGTCCATTGCTGGACATAGGCCTCACCCAGTCTCCTCGACTTCGACCGGTCTTGTGCTTCCCACATCCAGCTGATTCCCGCGGCCTTCACAAGGTCAACCACCCTACGTCTTCCGGCACGCGGTCGCCACTCCAAAACCTTTCGGCCCTATCGGCCATCTGTTCTGCGAGCAATGTGCCCTGACCACTGCCACTTAAGTTTGGTAATTCTTCGGGCTATGTCGGTTGTCTTGGTTCTCCTGCGAATCTCTTTATTCCTGATTCGATCGCGTAGGGAAACTACGAGCATAGCCCTCTCCATTGCCCTTTGGGTGACTTTAAGCCTTCTGATAAGGCCCATTGTGAGCGACCACGTTTCTGATTCATTCATGGTTTATTCATCATTATTCTAAAATACGCACCTCATCTTTGGACGTAAAGTTATGATTTGATAGCCAAGAGTACGGTCTCCTAATTTGGACGGTTCCGGCCCCCACAAGGTGGAACAATTAGCTTGTGAAGGCCGATCGAATCCGCTGGATGCGGGAAGCACTAGTAGAAGTGGAGGAGCTTGGGGAGGCCCATGTCCCGCTGTGGACGTCTTTCGGTTGATGACAAGACTAACTTAGTCAGACTCAGTAATGATTTGTCACTCCGGTTATACGAAAACCGAAATTGATCGGTTTCAAACTCGTTTAAACGGAAACATAATTTTTGTCTACTCTTCCGACGGTAAAACGCTTGTCTATGGTTCTGGTGTTAAGCCTGCAGCAGACTTAGCATGACGCTTTGTATTTCTATGAAGAATAGACAGTGCTTCTTCAATACAAAGTGACATTTCGTTTTCCATTTTCGACATCGCACCGTAGATATCCTTCTACAATCTGTCATTTAGTCTTTCGTTTCTAACGATGTTTGTTTAGGTCCTTCTAAATGTAGATTATTTCAGTAGAATATTTCTTCCTAAACTGTCAAAATCACACTGTCAACAAACTTTCTACTCGACGGCCACAAAGTATATACGATTATCTACAAAATCATGATTCATTTAAAACGCATAAGTGATAATTAATAGAAAAAATAAAGCTATCTTATTCTATTGTACATCATTTAGTTAATAGTCATGTCTATTCTTCCGTCGACAAATCGGTACTCGTGCTAAAACTGCAGGTATAAGAAGTTGTACATAAATTAATGATATCGGCTACAGTCAATAAGGTAGACTGTGGCGTGCAAATTATTACATAATTATGCGAGTTAAAATATTAATACAAATTAAATAACGTCAGCAAAACAAAACAGAAATTAAAGTGAAGTCAATTAATATTAATATCAGGAACGTAAGTCATGAATGGTCAAATTTGCAATTAATTATAACAATCATTATCAGGTTATATTCATATCATTTAGAAAGTTTTTCACTGAGTAATAACATTTGCCTAAAATTAGTGCAGTTCTACCTACCTTAGATTTAAAAATGTTTACAGAATAATCCTAAAGGGGAATCTAGTCGCGGGCTCTAACTCACTGGTGGGCCTGGCTGAAAAGCACGCTGTCTCACCAGGCTTCGTGTCCGACAGAGGTAGTACCCGTGATGAGCAGTTAGACGCTAGTCTACACGCACAACATTATTGAATGAGCTGCAGGATTAGTTATAGTAATTCGGGCGCGCAAAAAAGTCCTTTGGAAGATCGGGTTTTATGAAAAAACCACTGCATAAATTAATGACCAATAAAGTGTATTGAATTTTTCGATAATTGAAATTTGTCGGTACCGACTTAGTTTTGGAGATTTTACACTTCTTTTTACTTAAACACGCCCAAAGTTATGTTAAATTAGTAAGAAAAACGAATCTTTGCTGGCTCCTAACTTTTTAATGGTTTTTAATTTTAGTATTCTATTTCCGTACAGACAATATTAATAATGACACAAAAGAATACCGTGTTTAATTTTTGATGTACATCGTCGAACAGTGGAGTAAATACACTCCCGAAGTTTATATGGGAAAAATGTGGACTAGATTCACCTTGATACTATGAGGCATTTGATTATAAATGACAAGTCCCATTGTCGTGATAATTTTCCTTAACAGTGCTGTTTTGTAATTACCCGAATATAGCAAGTATGTCGTGTGTAAAATTAAAATCTATGATAACAGATACTGTCAGCTAAAAATAAAATTTTGTTTTGATGTGTATTAGTCACAGTTCAATTTATAGAAAGATGTTTCATTGTGTGACAATAACAACTTATCTCGAATCCCAATAAAATTTGTTACAAAATAAAGTACAGGAAAAACATTATCAAGCAACATGGGTACATTTGTAATTATTAGGAACTCTTGGGAGAGTTAAGCTACGCTTGTCGGCGTTGTTCTGTGGATGGGTGACCATCTTTACATACCTAGACTCTTCCGTGCGTCGGAAAGCACGTTAAGAGCGTTCTCCCCACGCGGGCTGGCAATGGCGCATTTATGGCGATTTTTCATGATTATTTCATTAAATACAATAAAAATATACATTTTTCAGCACTAGATCGTTGGTATTTTCAAGTATGTATGCTATTTTTTAAACGACTTCCAAAAAAGGAGGAAGTTATATGTTCCACTGTATGTATGTTACTCAATTTCTCCCCCATTTGAGGACCGATTCTCAATATTCTTTTTTATTTGAAAGAGTATACTCCTGAGGTGGTCCCATTGGCACCAAGTCAGGATCTGATGATGGAATCCCAGGGAAATCGAGGGCAACCCTCAAATTTTGTAGGTATTAACAATGTTTTTCATTTATTTTCTAAAGCTATTGAGACATTTGCGTATGGTCATCATCATCTCATGACGCTGAGCTGATGAAGGAAGGTACAACTCTTTAACGGTTAGGAGTTAGGTGGAGGTTCGGGCATAACTCCTTCGAAGGGGGTTTATTTCGAAATGGTCCCATTTAAATTTCATATAGATCGGATGATGCGTTTCGGAGACAGACAACGGAACTCTTCGAAAAATGACAGCAAATTAACCGAGATTGCTGCTATAGCATAAATATGCATTGTTTTGACCCCAAGGGTGATGAAACTTCGAATTGGTGGGGTAGGTAAAAAGTAACTAAAAGTGAAAAAAAAAACTTAAAAAGAAAACAACCGACTTCCAAAAAACACCAGAAATTGAAAAATAACCATAATTTCGTAAGGCGGTGACAAGAACTTAATGAAATACATATCCAAAGTCACGGACTTCCGAAATTAAAGTTATTTTTCAATTTCTAGTGTTTTTTGGAAGTCGGTTGATTTTTTTTAAAAGTTTTTTACAGTTCAATCGTTCGCGAACTACCCATGTCTACAGTAGATACTACCACAATACCCTCTGAGGATCTTACTTGTCGTATACTTATCTCCATTGGCTTAGTCCATTCTTTGTCTTTCAGTCAAACAGTGAGTCAGTTGCGGATCCATTCATTGAGTATGATAAGTTTAAGATTACCGATTTGTGACGTGATGACTCAACAAACGGTTTACCCCTCACGTTAAGTCTGCTATAGAGTCTAACCAACAGCACCAAGCCCAAGTCAACGGCACGTTGTGTTCCACGCGCGTCTCAAAGAGATGTCAGCACAAACCGAAGGGACCCGCAAGGGTCGATGCCTGCCAGGGGTGCGGGTTCATTCGAAAGAGTTCCCGCAGCCCCTGGCATACGGGCTACTGAGGGAACACGGGTGGGTCTTAGTCAGTAAAAGTCTGACACGCCCTCCTGCTCCTCCCAGACCGGGAGAAGTTATTTGATGATGTCCCACCCAAAAACACAAGGGGATATAATCCGCCTAAAGAGATGGCAAATCCTGAACTTGGACCAGAGACAGTGAAGTTTATTTAGTACTGAACCACATAACGTGAATGTTCAATCGAACACCACGAAACTAATCTCACACGAAGCCCTCCCACAAGGTGGACCGACGACCTTGTGAAGGCTGCGGGATTCGACTGGATGCGGGAAATAATTATATTTATGACATTGATCTACACTCACACACTGACTTATTTCTTGTTAATATTCTAGGAAAATCGTATACTTACTCTTACAATGTTTGTATATATGTGAACACCGTGTATCTATCATAAAATTAATTTATCTGTATTGCTTCAATTGCATTTTTTTTACCTATTTTGGTATAGTAATTTCATTCTGGGTGTATCGTTTTCACACATAATTATATACAATGTTATGAATGTAGTATGTTAAATTGTATTTAAAACATTTTAAAAGAGTAACGTTGGAGTTTCTTGCCCGTTCTTCTCCATACGAAACTACATTTTGGAATGGGCGACTAGAATCAATTCTATTTTAATGTAAATGTTGACGTTCAAAAGTGCCTTTTAAGTGCCTAATTGAAATAAATGCTTTGACTTTGACTTTAATAGGGTACTACCCTACGATTTCATTTTCATCATGATTATTATTGTTTTTGCTGGTCATGTTTTGTGATTACGCTTTGGATTAAGCAGGTCGAACTTAGTGAAATTATGTGATTGTTACCTATGGAGAGCAGTGGTGGCCCAGTGGTAACGGCTGCGACATATGAGATGTAGGTCGTGCGTTCGAACCCAGACGCCGCATTACTTTGAGTAAATAATTTCATCACCACTGCTCTCAAACGGTGAAGGAAAACATCGTGAGGAAACCGGCATGTCCTAGAACCAAAAATTCGAAGACATGTGACATCTACCAACCCGCACTGGGCCCGCGTGGTGGATTACGGCCCACTCCCTCTCACGGAGAGGAGGCCTGTGTCCCAGCAGTGGGGACGTATGACGGCTGAGTATGTATGTATGTATGTTACCTATTGTAGCTATGTAAATATTATATAAATATTAGTATAGAAATAAGAATGCTTTTATGATTCCTAGGTGTAGAATGAGGTTATCCTAAAAAGTTTTGTTAGTCTAACTAATTCTCTACTGCGCAGACGAAAAAATCGTCACGAATATCAATTAATAAAAATATTCGATAAACGTAGATAACATTCCTTTCCTGCATAAACAAAATCTTTTATTATCGGTTTTTTTTATCGATACTCGTACTTTTTAATCGACAAACTATTCGGACAATGTTTTTATCTAATAAAAAATAAGTTCTAGTCACCCAGTCGTCAAAATTCGACCAAAATTCATTTAAATTCTAAGTTTTAATTAAGAGCGCTGTCACAGGTCCACTAGCGCCACTCCTTTAAAAAAAAATATTATAAAATCAAAAAACCCGACTGCCTAAAAAGTGAACTTTAATTTAAAAATATGGAAACAAGAAACTGTTTTTAAAAGGACCAATATTAGACTGAATACTATAAGCAATCTCATGCAGTCGGAGGCATCATATTAAATTTAACAATAAAGACCTTTATTGCCTCCGACTGCATTCACTTTTTAGGCAGTCGGGTTTTTTGGTTTTGTAATTTTTTTTATTTCACAGTTTTTAGTTATAAAATATAATTATTGTTGACGTTAATGAGACCTATTTATGAAACCCTTTATTTTGATACCCCACTTAATAGGGTTTGAGATTAAAAAAAAAATGGCGCCAAAAATCGGCCATTTTTTTTTTTTCAATTTTGATATACCCCAGTGTCACTCTCACAATTAAGACGAATCTAATGGCACCTCTCAAGCTGAAATCGATCAAGCCGTTTAGGCTACAGAGCGTGCCAAAGAAATATACATACATACACTCGAAAAACATAACCCTCCTTCTGGCGCAGGGTAAAAAAGATTATCTCGTGACTTAAAAGGAATTATGAAAAACGGCTCAATCAGCTGTCTCGGTAAGTGTGTCTAGAATTCGACTAGAATCAATTCTATTTTAATGTAAATATTGACGTTCAAAAGTGCCTTTTAAGCGCCTAATTGAAATAAATGCTTTGACTTTGATTCGAACAAAATTCGATCTAAAGAAAAACGCCCACATTCCTCTAAATCGTATTTTGTCGCTTCGTGTTTCAATATTAAACTTTATAAAAGGTATTAGAAAATTCTAGACACACTTACCGAGACAACTGATTGAGCCGTTTTTCAAAATTCGTTTTCAGTCACGAGATACTATTTTTTTAAAGGAGTGGCGTTTGTGGACCTGTGACAGCGCTCAAAATATGAATTTTCTGCACTCCTCAATATTAACCATTGTACTAACTTTTGCCAGCCCGCACGGAGGTCGAGAATTTTCTTCCCGTGGGTGTCGTAGAAGGCGACTAAGGGACTTACTAGAGAATGGGCAGCAGCGTTCTCTATGCATTTTACCACCATACTGCGATCGCCAACCCGCCTGCCAAGCCTGCGTGGCTATTATGGCAAAACCCCCCATCCTGGGGGAGGCCTATGTCCAGCAGTGGACGCCTTTCGGCTGAAATGATGATGATGATGATGATGAATGAACGTAGGTATTACCGGGATATAAAATCCTATGTGTTAATCTAGGTTATAATCTATGTGTGTGCCAAATTGTATCCAAATCCGTTCAGGCGTTGTTCCGTGATTGAGTAACAAACATCGAAATCATCTCCATAGGAAGCTTCTGACGTTTCATAAGTGCCCATGCAGGTTTATGTGGAATAAAATATTTTGATTTGATTTTGATTTGAAA
The DNA here is from genome assembly GCA_949987655.1 of Polymixis flavicincta. NCBI lineage: Eukaryota > Metazoa > Arthropoda > Insecta > Lepidoptera > Noctuidae > Polymixis > Polymixis flavicincta. The sequence goes on from OX465200.1 coordinate 8,715,867, forward strand.
CATCTACATATCAAAACATACAAGTTTCGAATTTATAATATTAGTACGATTTATAAACTCACCGCTTTTGACATTTACGACCCCCAAGATACAGGGTTCTTGTACAATATTATTATGTACATATGAATAAATAATTTTGAAAATTGACTTCTGAACAAAAGCTGAAAATATCAGCAACTCTCAATATTATTTTGGCTCAGAAATACTCAGAATAGATGAAAACACTTGAAAACTTGGCACAGAATTAGATCAGGCTTGCAAACATCCATTTAGGTTCAGATAAAAAGCTTTTATGTAAATTGAGAACATATTATTCTGAAACGAAAATTAATAAAGCTCCTAGAAAAGTAATTCAAATTGAAATAATATATTTTTCTCGTCACACACATTATCATCTCCCTAGCCTTTTCCCAACATGTTGGGGTCGGCTTCCAGTATAATCAGATGCAGTACCAGTATTTTACCTCCACGACCTAGTTACTGGTAACACAATACCCCTTGGTAAGACTGGTTGTCTGACTCGAAAACCATGAAATCGATACCATATCGATTTGAAATTATTATAACACCTATCTCTTTGTTTCATCTTGCCTTTAGCATGTACGAAAACCATGAAAACGACACACATGTTAAAAAAAATCGCAGCCGCTATCTTAGATTTACGTTTTGTCCTCAGTATCGACATAAGCACCCTCGAAAACTGTGAAAACGACGACACCCATGATAAAAATAAAAACATTTCCGCAGCTGCCATCTTGATTTTGATTTTGACCTCACTACTGGCTTTAGCACCCTCGTAAACCATGAAAACGATCTCTCCTATTCTTCCTATAATGTATAATAGAAGTAAACACACCAGAGAAACAAGAACTTCGTTCCAAAAATAAAATCGATCGTTATTTTTTTTCAGCAATGCAGTCCTCAAGCCAAGGTCGCTATGGCTATCCCGGGTACCAAGGTTATCCATACGTTAATCCTGTGGTCCACGACGTGCCCAGTATCGACGCTCAGGCGGCGTCACGTTGGGCCAACCTGCCCCGAAGGCCCATGCAAGATGGGCCAAGTGTCTTGAGCCCAGGATCTAGCAGTGGAGGCGGAAGTAGTTCACAGGTACGTGCAACTAATGTAGGGGACGTGGGTGTGCACAGTAAAACACGTGAGTTTATCGAAAGGGTGAAGGGTGGGGAGACGTATCGACACATACGTCCGTGCGCAATCGTTCGTAGAGAACACTAAATAACTATGTATTCATGGTCAAAATCATAACGGTGAAGGAAAACATCGTCGGAAACCGGCATGTCAAATGAGCCAAAAATTCAGTGACATGTGACATCTACCAACCCGCACTGGGCCAGCGTGGTGGTCACGGCCCACTAGGGAGTGAGAGAGGAGGCTTTTTTCCCAGCAGTGGGAATGTTGTAGGCTGAATATGGTGATGAAATGTATAATAGAATTTATTTGTTCTTCATTGATGTATTCGAGTTGGAAGAATGAGCCCTTAATCAGCCTTTTGTTTCAGACAACGCAGTCTTCGAGCCAGAGCTACCCAAGCTACCAAGGGTATCCTTATGTGAATCCTGTGTACAACGATGTTTCTGGCTCGATGAGTCCAGGGACTAGCGGTGGCGGCGGAGCCAGTGGCAATAGTTCACAGGTAATTCATCATTGTTGTAAGCTTTTGAGGGGCTTGTGGCTAAGTAAAAATTGCTGCACGGGTCGATCGATCAGGTTAAGCTACGCTTGCCGCGGTTGGTCCGTGGATGGGTGACCATCTTTACATACCAAGACCCCTCCGTGCCTCGGAAAGCACGTTAAGCCGTTGGTCCCGGCTGTCATTTGTGGATCTTTGACAGTCGTTACGGGTGGTCAGAAGCCCGAAAGTCTGACAACCAGTCTTTACCAAGGGGTATCGCATTACCCAGTAACTGGGATGTGGAGGTCAGATAGGCAGTCGCTCTATGTAAAATACTGGTATTCAGCTGCATCCGGTTAGACTGGAAGCCGACCCCAACATAGTTGGGAAAAGGCTAGGCAGATAATGATGATGTAAGCTTTTCTGTGACCAAGGGTGGCATGACTGGCAACGACTTAGGGCCGGTTTTTTGTTCCGTAGTTTACTAATGGTTAAAAATAGTAACCAATTTCGGCAAAAAGTGTTTCGTGATCAATTGTTAGTTGAACCAATGGTTATATAACTAACTATTAGTTAAAATATTTAACCACCCGATGTTGGAGGGTTAACCAATATGGCGGATGGTTAACTCAAACACAACATCTGTTTTGCACATTTTATTGTATTACTGCTGCAACTGCTTTGTGCAAAGGTATTTTGTAACTTGTTGCCTATTTCCTGACATTTTTAAAAGATGCTTGGCGATGAGGTGAATATTTAAGAACAATACAAGGTGTATCGTAAATAACGCACAACCTCTTGAGGGGTCATTGTACTCATACGTGAACATAAATGTAGGGAACAGCAGATTTTTTTTTTTTGCGATTTAAGGTTTGGTTCTATAGTAAAAGTTGTTGATAATGATGAGTATAATGACCCCTTAAGAGGTTGTGCGTTATTTACGTTACAACTTTTTTATTCGGAATGAAAATAGCTTTATTTCAATCTTGTGTTATTTTATTTGATTTTAATTCACTTTATAATAAATTTATAAACACAGTAAAAAAAGACGGAACATTACAAAATGCTATTTTTAGAAAACGATTTCTCATAAGTTTCGCAATATGTTTGCCAATTATTAAGTTTCCCCAATAGTTAAGTTTGATTTTAGTAACGTAATAGTACTTTAACCATTAGTTGACAAGTTGACCATGGTTATTCTAACAAATAGTTATACTGTTTGACTACGGATTAAAAAACCGGCTCTTAAGAGTTGTGAAATTACTTAGTGTATTTAATTTGATCACCACTGCTCTCATAATGGTAAAGGAAAACATCGTAAGGAAACCGCCATGTCCTAGAAACAAAAATTCGAAGACATGTGACATCTAGCAACCCGCACTGGGCCTGCATGGTGGATTACGGCCCACTCGGTCTCACAAAGAGGAGGTCTGTGTCCCAGCAGTGGGACCTTAATAGGCTGATTATGGAAGCTTCAAGACTACGTGGCGAAACGTGGCACTCTTTGATCACAACGTCAGGAAAATTGTGGTTGGGTTTTCCCACTATCGAGCTTAGCACGAGAACAGTAGAGAAGCGTTTTGTCGACGGAAGAGGAGACAAAAATGACGTTGCCGTGGAGACAGTTGACAGTTTTTCACCGAGAAATGTAGACAAGCGATTTCTATTCTACGGTCGAATAGAAAGCGTCATACTAAGCCGGCAAGAAATTCTTTATTTGCGCCCGTTATGTGACAATAGGCTCACCTGATTTCTAACAAGATTATTCTAATATTCTCTATAGCTATACAATAGGGTACTTTCCAATTTATTAAAAACTTTTTTAATTTGCTGATTGGGACGAAATATGCAACAGAAAAATAAAAGTAAATTGATTTATATCCATTTTCTCAATTAAAAACTTTGTTTAAATAGTTAGTAAGTAAGCAAGTAAATGTCGAGTTTATAATTAAGACTAGCTTTTGCCCGCGACTTCGTCCGCGTAGAAGTTGAAAATGGTTCTAATAGGATTTTGAATTGGGTTTTTACGTTATTAATTTTGTTGTGCTCCTACCGTGTTATGCCAACCTGGTATTTTAACGACATAAAGCGCTTTCTAGCTGACACAACTATGTTAGGTGTGCTCCTACCGAGTTATGACAGCCTAATAGTACTTTGACTATACCTATAAAACATTTTCTAGCTGACACAATTACCTACCTACATTAGGTGTGTTCCTACAGAGTTACGACAACCTGGTACTTCGACGACATATAACGCTCTCTAGCTGACAACTATGTAAGGTATGCTCCTACCAAGTTATGACAACCTGGTACTTCGAATGCATTAAACGTTTAAAAAGGTGACTAACAAAATATATTGAGAACTTTGCCCCCGTTTTTCACCCCCTAAAAAGGGTGTAGAATTTCGGAAAATCCTTTCTTATCGGATGTCTACATCATACACAGAACACACCCTCCAAACAGGTTTCTACGATCAGTGGTTTAGGCTGTGCGTTGATCCGTTAGTCAGTCATTCAGGACAAAGCATTTTATGTGTATGGATCAGCTAGAAAATACTGTATGCCTTCGAAGTACCGGGTTTTCATAACTCGGTAGGAGCTTACCTAACATAATTATGCAGATGTGTCAGCTAGAAAACGCTTTGTCTTCGTAGTACCAAGTTGTTATAACTCGGTAGGAGCACACCAAACATAGTTGTCAGCTAGAAAGCGCTTACATTTAAATATGTATTGAGAAAGCTTAAAAAAAGGTGTGCTCCTACTGTGCTATGCCAACCTGGCACCTACTTCAACGGCATAAGGCGTTTTCCAGCCGACACAACTATGTTAGGTGTGTCCTACTCCTACCGAGTTATGAAGGCCTGGTAGTTAAGACTGTATAAATTTATCTATATTAGGTGTGTTCCTACCGAGTTTTTATAGTGACTGACGTTACATGTCAAGTCACACGGGAATGATGTCGAACGGGATAAAAAGTATCCTATGTCCTTCTCCTGGCTCTAAACTACCTCCCTGCCAATTTTCAGCTAAATCGGTTCAGCCGTTCTTGAGTTATAAGTGAAGTAACTAACACGACTTTCTTTTATATATATAGATTTTAAAGGATAGAAGTGATATTACTGGTGTGCGGTGCCTCTGTGCAACTTCTAAAACTGCTCCAAACTACCATACCGTACCGGTGCCGTTTACACAAAAAAAAACAACTGCAAAATCACGCCTTTGTAGTTATACGTTATACCTTAATATGCAGTAAAAAATAATAAAAACACGCTTTAAAAACCGAACTAAAAAAGTAGAAAATAATTTAATTCTATTAAAAACCACGTGGTGCTCTTTGAGGTATTTTTAATATCAAGCACCCCACGCTTTTTAATAGAATTAAATTATTTTCTACTTCTTTAGTTCGGTTTTTAAAGCGTGTTTTTATTATTTTTTACTGCATATTAAGGTATAACGTATAACTACAAAGGCGTGATTTTTCAGTTGTTTCTTTTTTGTGTAAACGGCACCGGTACGGTACGGTAGTTGTTAGAGTGTCCTATAAGTTTAAGCTTTACATTTTACAAGTATACCTGCATAAATTGTGTGGCTAAGTAAAAATAGCTGCACGGGTCGATCGATCAGGTTAAGCTACGCTTGCCGCGGTTGGTCCGTGGATCGGTGACCATCTTTACATACCAAGACCCCTCCGTGCCTCGGAAAGCACGTTACGCCGTTGGTCCCGGCTGTCATTTGTGGATCTTTGACAGTCGTTACGGGTCGTCAGAAGCCCGAAAGTCTGACAACCAGTCTTTACCAAGGGGTATCGTATTACCCAGTAACTGGGTTGTGGAGGTCAGATAGGCAGTCGCTCCATGTAAAATACTGGTATTCAGCTGCATCCGGTTAGACTGGAAGCTGACCCCAACATAGTTGGGAAAAGGCTAGGGAGATGATGACCTGCATAATTTGTGTATTTAAAGTACATACATATTCACCCACCCTAGTCATGTTTAATATTTTCAGGGCGCTCAGCGACCACAGACGCCTAGCAATAGCGACACAGTGCCTCCAAAGAGGGATATAGATGAGAACCCAGTAGTATACATTGACCTACCAGAGGCTGGGAGTGAAGTGTCGAGGAGTATCACCACGCCGGATGACGAAGAACCAGAGTTTGTTCAGGTAAATACTGCTTCTACAGAGACCAATTAAATAGAATAGAATCGATTTTTTATTGGTGACGATACATATTTATGCTATAGCAGCAATCGCGGAAGGGACGGACCATTTCGGAATAAACCCCTTTTGGAACAAAAGAATTTTGCAAATCCATCTACGTATATAAATGACCGAGTTATGCCCGACATATATAAAAAATATATATAAACATGTCGAATTGCTAACCTCCTTCTTTTTGAAGTTGGTTAAAATTGAAAACTTTTTCCAAAAAAAAAAAAAACAACCAACTTCTGAAAAAACACTACTTTAATTTCGGAAGGTGGTGACAATTTTTAATACATGTCCAAAGACAGCGACTTCCGAAATTTAAGTAATTTTTCACTTTGAAGTTTTTCGGAAGTCGGTTGTTTTTTTTTTTAAGTTTTTTTTTCTTTCATCATTCGAGTTCGAAGGCTCTAAAGACTATTCAATCTTATTGGGAGTTATAATATATTCGAGCCGTTTGGGGTTTAAACATTTAGGCCATGGGGTCCGAGTGCACACTTGGTTATCCGAGACATCGCCAAGCGGTTAGTCGACTCTTCACGTGACCTGGCTGGCCTACTCTTTGGCCAAAGAATCAGCATCGCCATACAACGTAGCAACGCTGCCAGCCTTTTGGGCACTTTTTTGATTGACAGCGATGTAGACGATTTTTTTTATGCACTGTGATTCTTTTTTCTGTTTTTATTAAAAATTTATTGCTAGAAAAGTAAAGACTTGTTTAGAATTATAAATAAAAAGTATTGGCGAAAAAAAGATTTCAAAATAACAACCCGTTTCCGAGATATGCAATATTTTCACTTCGAACAAAATTATTGAATATGCGCACTGTACACCGCACGCGCGGCCTAGGACACCGCTGCCGCCCCGGCGGCGCACGCGTGAGTCGTTCACCCCTGCGTACACGACACGCGACGGCGCAAATTCGTAAACAGCTGATTCTAATTTTCCCATCACATCGGTACAATGGCGGCCCAAGACGCAAGCGCAGCCCTGCGTACAGTGCACAAAAAATATTTTAGTAAATTGTTTTATTTATGTGAAAATATAAAAACATGCTCAATTTTTTTATGTGTTCGTTTTTCGATGTCGAGTAAGTGGACGAAATTCTTGCAGTTCATATTTTAACACCTTATATAGGTACATGTACTATTAATATTATTTTATGTTTATTAAATAAGACTAACCACTCCTTTTTTTTCAGGACACAATCATGTACGACCCGTTTGAGAACCGTAGGATCGACATGCCGAAGGACGACGAAAGATCAGCAGGATCCTCCGAGTCAGGATCGACTTCTGCTTATGTACCGCAGTATCAGAACGCCCGACCTATACCGACGAGGCCTAGCACTCTGAACTTAGCTGGCGCCTCTGGATCAAGTAAGTTTATCTATCAATTTAACCATTCATGCACACACATATAAACAGACAAGAATAAAGGAACAGAAAAATACGTACAAAGGTAATGCTTATTTCTACAGAAATCTCTTCCAGCACACCTGCGATAGGAGAGCAGATAACAGAGACGTAGACAACGCGTGTTATAATAATAGAAGGGAAAACATGAAAGTACAAATTATAATCTAATTTATAAATACACATTATCATATAAGAATATACAAACATACATACATACATACTACTAAAATATATGTAGTTATAATGTGATTTAAATAATAAATACAAATGCAACTTATGACAAAGTGAAGAGATAGTGTTCTTTCACTCTTCTTTTGAATACTGCTACAGTTTGGCAGTTCCTAATGTCAGGCGGAAGTGAATTCCACAACCGGACCGCGTGCACAGTAAAGGAGTAGAAGTCGGTTGATTGGGGAGGAGACTTGAGGAGATTTCATCAAAAGGACGGGCGTAGAAGAAGCGTTCTCGCAGATAGGATGGGGTTTTAGGGTTGTGAAGAATGTTAAACAGCAAATACAATATCCGAGAGATATTAATACGTGAAGCAAACACGTTGTACCCCTTTTTACGAAAATTACGCGGACGGAAGAGCATGAAATTTGGCACAGTTCAACTTTATTTGGAGAACGAGTTCACAAGCTAATATTTTTGATTGAAATGAATTATGCATGAACACATAAGCACAATGTTTTACTGTGTATTTAAATTGCGTACTTACAACAAACAGCAAAATTTCACACCAATAAATTAAACTCGTATCCCAGCAAATTTTGTACTTTTTTTGTACTTTCCTCACTTTCCAACTAAGTAATAGACTTGGTTGGAAAGTGAGGAAAGTTTTCGAGTATGAATATCGATGAATATAAGAGTAAGGGGAGACCACAGAACAGAGGAAGCGGAGACCAAAGAAACGATAGATGGACTGTGTGAATGATGATATGGTTAGAAAGGGTGTGACTACGGAGATGACGACTAATTGAGAAGCGTAGAAGAAAAAGACATATTGCGCCGACTGCAAATGAATTGAAATAAGGACACACAATGATGTTTACTTAGTCCATCATCATCATTTCAACCGAAAGACGTCCACTCCTGGACATATGCCTCCCCTAAGCTCCTCCAATTCGACCGGTCTTGGGCTTCTCACATACTTCACAAGTTCATCGGTTCACCTTGTGGGAGGCCTTCCCACTCTACGTCTTCCGGTACGCGATCGCCACTCCAGAACCTTTCGGCCCCATCGGCCATCTGTTCTGCGAGCAATGTGCCCTGCCCACTGCCACTTAAGTTTGGCAATTCTTCGGGCTATGTCGATTGCCATTGCGATTGCAATGAGTAGTTGACGGCTACGTGATCCCAGGCTGATTCCCGACCACCGTAGGCGGGTAATGGGTAGCTCGCTGTCCGGTAAGGACCAAGCCCGGGTCGACGGCGGGTTGTGTTCCACGCGCGCCTCAAAGAGATGTCAGCACAAACCGATGGGGCCCGCAAGGGCCGATGCCTGCCAGGGATGCGGGTTGTTCGAAAGAGATACCGCCGCCCCTGGCATACAGGCTACTGAGGGAACACGGGTGGGTTTTTGTCAGTAAAAGTCTGACACGCCCTCCTGCTCCACCCAGAGCGGGAGAAGTTATTTGATGATTTCCCAACCAAAAAAAAAGGTTACGTGATGGATCTCTTTACACCCTGTCTACACCGTTGCCTCTTCGAGGAATGGACGCTCGCTTTATATAGGAATCTAAACCAATTTACCTATTTTCAGGTTCACAATCCCCTGCATCATCGTCCAGACAAACACCAGGTGTACCCAGCTTCATGTCGAAGGAAAGCCAAGTATACGGCGGCAGTGATGGAGCTGACGGGTTCCCTTTATCACCAATACCTGTGTCAGAGTTCCCTGAACCACCTCCAGCGTATACCGAAGTGGATGAAACTTCAGCAAGAGATGTAAGAGAACCGGCAAGGGTTGATACTCCAAGGGTGGTGGAAACTCCTCAGCCACCGAGGACGCAAGTTATTGTGAATGGTGAGTTTTTTTTTTTTTTTTCTTGTCCCAGCACCTCCTGTGTAACACCTTCAGAGAAATAACTAACATAGAGGGAATTTGAGGTAACTGCAAGACGGTCAAGTTACATTAGTTGGCCTTAATTTACCAACGTGTTGGTTACCTATCGATTTCGTAAAGTAGGTAAAGAAAAAAAAAACATCATCGTTCGAACATGGTTCAAAATTTTAAATGACACTGACACATACAGACACCAGTACATTAAACTACTCCAATCTGTCAAATTTCTTTGACAGATTTTCATCTTTATTTCATAAGCATAAAGTTCATTTTCAATTGGGAAAATTTGACAGTTTGGGGCTCAGATCATAAAACAAAGGCAGATAGACCGCGCGGAACACCAAGAGTGAGGCCAAAAAACCAAATACTAAAGCGTCGCATTTTATGTAACATACAATGCGACGCTTTAGTATTTGTTTTTTTTCTTGTAGATTATAAAACAAAGGCAGGTAGATCGCGCGTAACACCCAAGAGTCAAAAAAACAAATACTAAAGCCTCGCATTATATGCAATGCGACGCGTTAGTATTTGGTTTTTTGGCCTCACTCTTGGTGTTTCGCGCGGTCTATCTGCCTTTGTTTTATAATCGGAGTTTTGGGGTAGCTTGAAGTGCTGGCGTCTGTATCTACATTAAGACAATCAAACGATTGTTGTGTCATGTTTATTGGAAATTCGTCAGAAAATATCTAAGTTCAACGAAAAATTACCAAAACAGCTGAGTGATCTCCGCGTGCCCGGCCGAGGTTCGCTGACCGAATACCTTCGCCAATCGAATTATGAAAAAAAGAAATATCGATTGAAGAATATAAACATTTCTTCTCTTCAGTTTTAACATTGCCGTGCAAATTTTGCACAATCTGTAATTTCGTTTATTCTGCCGTCGTCAAAACCCGTTTCTATGGTAGTTATGCTACGCGTGCAGCGGGCTTAGCATGACGCTTTGTATTTCTACGAAGAATAGACAGTGCTTTTTCAATACAAAGTGACATTTCGTTCCTCCATTTTTGTTATTGCACCGTAGATATCCTTCTACAATCTGTCATTTAGTCTTTAGTTTCTAACGATATTTGTCTAGGTCCTTATATATGTAGACTATTTCAGAAGAATATTTCTTCCCAAACTGTCAAAATCACACTGACAACAAACTTTCTACTCGACGGCCACAATGTATATACGATTATCTACAAAATCATGATTCGTGTAGAACGCATAACTGTGATAATGAATAGAAAAACATAGCTATCTTGTCCTATTATACATCATTTAGTTAATAGTCATGTCTATTCTTCGGTCGACAAATCGGTGCTCGTGCTAAGCCTGCAGCTAAGATGTCTATGTTAGTTGTTAATCTGAGGTTGTCCCCACCGACTGCAAACTACACGAAAGCTTTTTCTTTTAATTTGATAGGCACGCCTATGACTCCTGTCGCACGAGATGATAACGGAGGATGCCCGCAATGTTGCACGATTATCTAGAACTGTCGGCGTGAAGAAAGAAGAAAGTGGTCATAAATGACAAAGAATTAGCTCACAAATAAATAATATTTCAAAACTAAATATTTTAATGCTCATAAATAAATGATATTTCAAAACTAAATATTTTAATGCTCATAAATAAATGATATTTCAAAACTAAATATTTAAATAAATGATATTGCGGTAAAAAATATTATAAAGTTTTTCTAATTAATACACTTTGAGGGTCTACCCAAAAGACTAAGTAAATGGTATCAGGCGAGAGGTTTTCAACAAGTGGCTTCAATCCGGAACAAAAATGCTGCAAAAATAGGTATCAGTTCCCCGAAAAAAAAAAAACAGTTACAAAAAAGTTTTACTATATTGGAAGCCTCATAATGTCTCACTAGAGGACAAAAACCTCTAATTTATTTTGGCACTTCGCTTAGCGTATTTGCCCAAATATCCGCGTTATTTCATTGAGACAAATTGATCTTTATCTCATTAACTTAAGGGTGTATTTTAAATTGATTAAGTTACGTGAATATTTGGGCAAGTACGCCAAATGAAGGCCCAGCATTACAGATAACACAAGAAGTTCAATCACCACGCCAGCCCATTGCGTGGCATTGGCGATTAATATTTCTTTAGGTTCAGGTCAACGTCGGAACGTCGTCAGGAAACTCACGATGTTTTATTTTTATTACGCCATATGTAAGTGGTGGCCAAGACGAACTTAGAACGCACATTTAATTTTGAAAAAGAAAATTTCGATCATTACCAGTTTTAAGGCTTTGAGAGTCGTTACGGGTCGTTAGAAGCCCGAAAGTCTGACAACCAGTGTTACCAAGGGGTATCATATTACCGAGTAATTCAGTTGTGATGGTCAGATAGAAGATGAGGAACTTACTTCTAGTGAATGGGCTTAAAACTATTCATCTACCTGCCCCTCCGAACTATGTAGGGGTCAATCCTTATATTTTACATGGAGATACACCGCCGATACACCTTGGTTCCCCTCCTTTAAGGGAAATCTAGTCGCGGGCTCAAACTCTCTGGTGGGCCTGGCTAAAAAGCTCGCTGTCTCACCAGGCATCGTGTCCGACAGAGGTAGTATCAGTGATGAGCAGTTAGACGATAGTCTACACGCACAACGTTATTGAGTGAGATGCAGGATTATTTATAGCAAAACAGAAGTCCTGCGGAAGATCGGGTTTTATGAAAAAACCACTGCATTAATCAATGACCAATAAAGTTTATCGAACTTTCCGATATTTGAGCTCTGTCGGGACTGACATAAATTTATAACACGCCCAAAGTCAGGTTAAATTAGCAAGAAAAACGTATCTTTGTTGGCTCCTAACTATTTCATGGCGTTTTATTTTAGTATTCTGTTTCCGTACAGACAATATTAATAATGAGACAAAACCATACCATGTTTAATTTTTGATGTACACTGTCGAACAGTGGAGTAATACACTCCCAAAGTTTGTATGGGAAAAATGTGGACTAGATTCACCTTAACTAGAAAGGCGTTAACCCTCACTTGGTAAAATTTTACTTTTTAATAGAATCCAAAGAGACTTCAAAATTCTCTATCTTTCTGTCTAACAAACATTTTTACAATACAAATAGTTCCCAAGATATGAAAAGTTAGTAGGACGTCAAGTAACATAATTTTGAAAGCGTCTAAACCACACTTCTTAGTTAAATGTACTTTAAAATACTTTAACTGCCGGATGAAATGATTATTATCTAGTATCAATTGATGTGTCCTACAATCAGTGTAGGGTCACAGTTTTTAAGAAAAAAACTTGAGAGGTGTCAAGGGACACCTGGATGGAACGAAGTTCCTTTTTGGTCTTAATTTTTTCCGTCTAGCCCCCTTTCGCAACGCGCGATAAGGAACTTCGCGTTTTCAGGGTTTTAAAGCCCATCATCATCATCGTCACCATCGTCACCATCGTTATTGCTTTCTATAAGAGAGAGAGAGACAAACATGCGCACGCCGCACGGCTTACAATAGCTTACTATAGCAAAAAGTGTCGTTACAACTTTTCGTATGAATTTTTTCCGTCTAGCCCCCTTTCACAACGCGCGATAAGGAACTTCGTTCCAAAACTTCGTTCCAATAACAATTTACGCGGTTTTTGCCATTATTTCGGAAACAAATTTTAGGGCTTAACGCCTTTCCAGTTTAAGGACGGCAGTGGATAAGACTGGTTGCTAGACTTTCAGTGACGACCCATAACGACTGTCAAAAGATTCACGAATGACAGTCAGAGACCAACGGCTTAGGGCTTAGGAACTATTCACACTTATTCAGCTATGAGATGCGTAATTGCGTACGCTTCTGTTCAGCCGCGGAAAGCTGAACGGACTCTATACAAAATCGTTGTTTTCTAAAGCTGTACAGAGCTGAATAAGTGTGTGTAGTCCCTTAACGTGCCTTCCGAACCACGGAGGGGTATGTAAAGAGGTATTATATTCTATGCTACTATTGTAACTAATTTTATTTCCAGAACCTGGAAGCCCAATGAACAGGCCTATGGTCAGCCCAGTCAATCCCATGCCAATGCCTATTATAACTCATCAAAATATTGATCAGAAAAACCTGATCTGCCATCATTGTGGCGCCAGGGTCCACACGATCGTGCAGAAGGAGACCGGCAAAATGACACATTTAATCGCTTGTCTCGTCTTCTTCATTTTGTAAGTATTAAAAAAAACTTTGACATATACAACCTTATTTTTAGTATATGCGAAACCCGAAAAACGTGTCTAGTATTCTTATGTAAAGAATCTACGTACAAAATTTCAAAGCTGTATCATGAAAAATCACAAAGTTATATGTTACCTAGTTGTCTACACAGACATGGTCACCATAGGCCCCACGCGTCGCCTGTTGATAACTTAAAAAAAAAAAACTTACCCGAACCCGTTGTGAATCCACGATGATTTACTTTAAAAAACTAAATGAGTTCGCTTTGGAATTGTGTGCGATTTCCAATTCCCTATGCTTATTAGTAAATTCGCATAAATTTACTCGACCGAATCGGGCGAATCGAATTTAAATAATGTATTATTTTCTGCATGTGGTGCCGGACGTAAAAGAATAGCACCGTCCCATTTCTTCCCGTGGGTGTCGTAGAAGGCGACTAAGGGACTAACTAGAGAATGGGCAGCAGCGTTCTCTATGCATTTTACCACCTTACTGCGATCGCCAACCAGGCGTCAAGCGTGGCTATTATGGCAAAACCCTCACATTAGGGGGAGGCTTATGTCCAGCAGTGGACGTCTTTGAGCTGAAATGATGATGATGACACGAACAGCTGAACTAATCTGTAAAAATCTCGCAGAGATAAACGACATATTTGCAACAAAAAAAAAACGACTCCTTAAAAAACTGGCTCTGTATTTTAGTTTTTTGCCGCGGACTTCCGTAATAAAGGTTAATTTTCACTTTGTAGTGTTTTTGCTTTTTGGGAGTCGGTTGTTCTTTTCGCTTCTTTGTCATGATACCTATTTATCTACCTACGTTATGGGACCACCCCTGAGGCAGACTATCCATAAAAAGTTTCGATTCGCACGATTCGGACGGGTAAATTCGTACGAATCGACCAAAAACCCTTTCAAGCGAACTTTATAGAATAACACTACGGAATTTAAACTATACCTATATAGTTGCTTATTTTTATTGCTGTCACTAATAAAGCTGTTCTTTTTTCTGTTTCAGCGCACCGTTCATGATAATAATCTATTTAGCAGACTATTTTAAATACAAAAATCATTATTGTCCTTATTGTTTTAAACTTATTGGATATGAGACACCAATCGTGGGTCAGAAAGTTACTTATGTAACTTAAGACTGTACAAAGCACTAATTAGAGCCGGTTTCCACTACATCCTCTTTGGATAGCTCGCGATGTTTTCAGCTGTTCCTACTAGATTGTTATGACAGAACTTATTTACTTTTTAAACTACATACATTTTTGTACACAGGCCAGAACATCAAGCTATTCCGAGCTGTCAAATTTATTTGATAGGATTTTCAACTTTATGACACACTGAAGCATAAGGTTCATGTTCAATTGGGAAAATTTTACAGTTTGAGGTAGCTTGATGTGTTGGCGTCTGTACCATATGTGAACAGCGTCGTGACACTTGGGAACCGGCTCTTACCATGAATGTCATATTTAGATTACCGATAAGAAGAAATTGTACTTTACACAACTTTAAATTAAAATAACAATGCAAATGAGACAAGCTAGAATAGAGAGACAAGAGTATAAAAAGTAATTTTATGTCAAATGATATATCTAGTCCCTTCACAGTAATTTTATATCTGGCAGCATCCTAACAGCAACATTATTCAAACGAAAATAAAGATCACTGTGCGAAATCATAAATGCGAAAGTAGCTGTCTGTCTGTCTGTTACGCTTTCACGCCTTAACCGCTGAACTGATCCACATGAAATTTGGCAGTGATATAGCCTGGAATATGGAGAAGGACATGGCTAATTTTTACGCGATAACCGACATCCACGTGGCCGCGGGAAAAAGCTAGTCTTAAATAAAACAACTGTGAAAGGACTTTATTCGTGTCTAAAATAAGTCTCGAACCAAAAATTAACGGCTTATTACTCGATTCGTACGAATTTATTCGCCCGAACAGATCGACACTTTTATATAATATAATACATATTTTTTGTAGGCAATACATACGACGTTAATTGTTTTGTGGGCGATTCAAAAACTCCATAAATAAGTATTGGGTAATTGTAACGTGTCGAATTTTATAAAATGCATTTACGATTATTTTTTTATTTTTCTTAATATCTATTAAAAAAAAACAATTATCAATAGGAGAAATTAGAACGAATGTTTATTACTTTATTAACCCAACCTAACCTGCACCCTAATTGCGTAACTCACGATTAATCATAATCTGTTTCGTTATGAAACATTGTTAAACCATTGCTTAATATGTTCGAAAAATGTGTCTGCGCAACTAAGTAAATAACGCAATGAATTTTATTGAACTGTCAAAATGAAACGGATTATGATTAATCGTGAGTTACGTAATTAGGGTGCAAATACACATTTCCGGAGTTGCCGATTCGCCCACAGATAAATTAACTACAGAAAACAACATACTATTATTTAAAATGTAAACGCACGATTCGGCGAGTTCATTCGTACGAATCGACAAATAAGCAAATTAAATATACGCTTCTGCAGAAAGATAAAGCTGTCGCTTAAATAAAAAAATTAAAAATATAGTAATAAGTGTCACATAGCCATTTTGTTAAGTGTCATACTAAATATTGTTACATTTCGGACACAGTAGGTAGTAAGCATTTTTTTCGTGTCATACTCGTACAAAGTGACATCCATATAATTTTGAGCATTTATTTCTACAAACTCACAATTTTATATTATTTTAAGATTAAAGATGAACAAAAAACTAATGTGTGCGGGTTTGTTCGAAAGAGATACCACAGCCCCTGGCATACGGGCTACTGAGGGAACACGGGTGGGTTTTAGTCAGTAATTAGTCTGACACGCCCTCCTGCTCCACCCAGAGCGGGAGAAGTTGTTTGATGATTTCCAACCCAAAAAAAAAACATCGACAACATGATTAAGTTTCGTTTGTTGTGCTTGGGAGCACTAAAAATGTGTATTAAAAGAGTAAATTATAACGCACTTTGAATAAGCGTTCATATAAATGCAGTCTTATAAAGTAGCTTCAGGATTAACTGAGCTTTCGTTTGTATGAAAATATATTCAGCTTTGAAATTAAATATGTATGTCATTATCAACTTTGTTGGGGTCAGCTTCCAGTCAAACCGAATACAACTAAATACCAGCATTTTACACGGAGCGAATGCCTATCTAGCCTTTCCACGACATTCGCCCTAAAATATTAAAAAAAAACTTTAGTTTTCGATATCGATAAATACCCAATACGTGGGTGAAGTTTTGCCAGCTAATTTAATTTGACCCTGTATTATTGTATAATAACTTAATTGTCTATTCCTATAAAAAAAGTCTCGACTCAAATAATTATATAACAAATAAAAAATAATTATGTGACAATATATCAGACTTACGACATAAACATAAATTATAATTTAAGAATAATTTGTATAACTTTATTATATTTTATCATGTTTGTGATGTTTATGTACATAATAAATGTATTATAAAAAATATATATATATTTTAGAGGTATTTGATTTGTTTTATTAACAAACATCTGGATAGATGTAGTGACAAAAATTTAAACGAGTATGCTCAAAATCGACAACGGCTGCGACTTACGAGTTGTAAGGTCGTAAGTTCGAACCCAGACAGGCGCTTTACTTTGTGTAAATTATTTCATCACCACTGCTCTCAAAACGGTGAAGGAAAACATCGTGAGGAAACCGGCATGTCCTAGAACTAAAAATTCGAAGAAATGTGACATCTACCAACCCGCACTGGGCCCGCGTGGTGGATTACGGCCCAATCCCTCTCACCGAGAGGAGGCCTGTGTCCCAGCAGTGGGAACATTTTCGGATGATGCTCAAAATCAACAGACATTTTATTTGTAACTAGGCTGAGTCAGCACTTTTTGAACGGCTTTTTTCAAAACTACATAAGACAGTACCCCGGCACGCCCGCCCTTCACCACTTCCCAGTGTTTTAGGTGGGAAGAAGCAGTGGTGGATTTACGAGTTGTAGATCGTGGGTTCGAACCCACACAGGGGTCTTTGTGTAAAGTATGTTATTATATTTTTTTTGCAATGTGCCCTGCCCACTGCCACAATTCTTCGAGCTATGTCGGTTACCTCAGTTCTCCTGCGGATCTCTTCATTCCCGCTTCGACCATGTAGGGAAAATCCAAGCATAGCCCTCTCCGTTTCCCTTTGAGTGACTTTCAGCCTTCTAATAAGATCCATTGTGAGCGACCACGCTTCAGAAATAAATGATACATGATTTTATTTCTGTAAGTATGTTTGTACAAACACTTTTACACGTCAATCATATTTTTTAAACTTGATGAGGTTGGCGTTTCCTATCTGACTACTCTGAGAAGAAAGGCCGAAACAAACTCAGAGGTCACAGTCTCTTCATAATCTTGGTCAGATCATCTGAAGATTATGTGGATTGGTGTCTGAAATGGTCTTTTGAGGTAAGAAAAACATCACATCATAAAACATTATTTACTTACCTATTTAACTTGATGGGCCCACCAGTTTTTCTGACTTTTAAAGCTTGCTCCCAAAACTTCACAGCTTCGGGCAGTATTGTATTCTGAAAGAAAAACATATATTTGTTACAAAAATAAATGAAAGGAACAGATTTAAGTAACACATACGTCTTTTTCTTTTGTTGCGGCTGTATATGTATACCTATAGGCAGGTGATTTATTTTAGATCACACGGTATCTTAGATAAATATACATTTTGATATTAATTTTTATGTTGAAGTACTTCTTCAGAAATAATGACATATACGTAGATTGTGATTTTTCATCTTGTATTTCTATGCCTAAAAATACGAGTAAAAATTTCATTAAAACTTGTAAAAAAAATACAGATATCAAGATCCATAAGTACAGTAGGATCCAAAAGCGGAGTACCAATCTCAAAAAGTAATAGATTGACACTACGGTTTAACTTACGACCTTCTTATATAAAGTAATTTCTATACTGTAGACACACACACTCTGATACGTCTACAAATGATTGTATTCCATAAATTCAACCGTTAAAATAAATGACGTGATAGCTTAGTGGTTCCTGAACTTGGATTCATGCTGTGGTATCTTAGAACAAATTTCACGGTACGCTGTAAGCACTGCCATCTATTAGCTGCTTCAAGAAACAAAATGCTGTTTGAATTTTTATAGAAGGTTTTACACTAGATGGCAGTTTAACCAAAACCCAATAACGATGACGATAAAGTGACGTTGACATTTGTTTGACATCATAGATTAGAATAATCTATTTGACAGACAATATTTTGAATTTTTCACAAGATTTTTTTCGGTTGATGTGCATGCGCATAACCTGATAATTTTCTTGTTTTCGTGTTTTCTCGGTTTTATTTTCATTCAGTACGTTGAGTAGAACTTTGTTCCTCCGGCTTTAGGTGAAGATTGCCTGCATAAAACTTTAATCGTTTCCCTCGAAACTTTGTGATGGCTCAAAGGTCTTGTTGTGTTCCCAGCTGTTCCATGAAACTTGGAGGCGGTAAGTTGTCTCAATCTGACTGAGTACTTATATTTTCATACGGATCACCGGTAATGTGTAATTTCGACATTTTCTTTTTTATGTTTGGTGATATACTTGTGTGAAACGAGTGGCGTCCAAGGATTCCTTGGACGCCACTCGTTTCATCTCGCCGCCGGATGACCAACACTTCAACTGTGGGTCGTCCGGCGGCGAGATGGGCAGATTATATTGTTGCCATTGCGGGAATATCCTGAATGAGGTTGGCACAAAAGCGTGGAGCTTACCACAGCTTAGCACAAACAAAGGGAGGCGTATACCCAGCAGTGGGTGAAGTTGGGCTGTGGATGATGATGATGATCAACTTGTAACGTTTTTTTTTATCATGTTTTAGGATTGCCGTTGCACCGGTTTCCAAACCCAAATAATCCTGCACAAGTAGAACGTTTTCGCACTTGGGTTATGAAAATTGGAGGTGACATTATCGGAGAAGATAATAATTTCATACACAGGAACCGAAAAGTGTGTCACAAACATTTTCAAGATATTTACATATTACCAAATAAGAAATTAACTGCACTAGCAATTCCGACACTTGCAATTCCAGGTAAAATTTCTTAATTTTAAAAACTATAGTCTGTTTAGTGATGGAAAAAATTAAAGGTAAATAATCTCACCATGTCTTTGTTTTGTGAAATACAAAAATAAGCAACGTAAAAATAGAAAAATTACTTCATGAAGAAGTTTTAAAGCAGATTAATGTTACACAGTCTAGAACTTGTTTCTTAAAATATTATAATTTCATGGTCAAAAGTTCTTTAAAATTTTATTGATGATGATAATGGCTTAATGAATAAATCCCAAATGGTTAAGGTGTTCATACCTATGAAAAATCACCCTATAAATAATTTCAGGTGTGCATGTTGGTGAGCGCAGGCATATTGAACTGCCATCTACATCACTTCAAATGGAGACGGCCATCTCTACCAGACCAGTTCCAATGGATATAGATATATCTTCCAGGCCAGGTAAATATTATACAGTCGGCCAAATTAGTGCTGACCAATTTTGTTGATCAATTTTTGCAGTTGGTAATCTACACAATACAATGTTTAATTTTGTTTTTCTTATGTGATTACAGTAATGAATATTGAAATGCCATTTGAAATGGAGACAGCCATCTCTACCAGACCAGTTGAAATGGACACAGCTATATCTTCCAAGCCAGGTAAATATTATACAGTCGGCCAATTAGTGCTGACCAATTTTGTTGATCGACTTTTTGCAGTTGGTAATCTACACAAAACAATGTTTAATTTTGGTTTTCTTATGTGATTACAGTAATTAATATTGAAATGCCACTTCAAACGGAGACGGCCGTCTCTACTGGACTAGTTCAAACGGACACAGACATATCTTCGAATCCAGGTAAATAAAAAACAACATAATTATATACTTTATGTAATGAATAGGAAGGAATAGGAGAAGACCAATACCTTCCAACAATCTACCTTCTTCCTGGACCGGGAGAGGAAGATTGGAAAGTGTTGGGGGAGGCCTCTGCCAAAGGGCACACAGAATAAAAACAAACCTATATAAGGTTATCTATTCATACACGAAATCTCATAAGGGGTTATTGTACTCATCATTATGAACAACTTTTACTATGGGATCAAACCCTGAATCGCGAAAACAAATATCAGCTGTTCCCTACAATATGTTCGCATATCTCGACAAAATGTATGGAACAGCTTTTTTTTTTCACAATTCAGGGTTTGGTCCCATAGTAAAAGTTATTCATAATGATAGTACAATGGCCACTTAAGGGTACACTAGTCGCGGGCTCGAACTCACTAGTGGGCCTGGCTAAAAAGCACGCTGTCTCAACAGGCTTCGTATCCGACAAAGGTGTTATCAGTGATGAGCAGTTAGACGCTAGTCTACACGCACAACAGTATTGAGTGACCTGCACGATCAGTTATAGTAAAACAGGCGCGTAAAAAATTAAGAAAAGTCCTTCGGAAGATCGGGTTTTCTGAAAAAACCACTGCATAAATTAATGACCAATAAAGTTTACAGAACTTATCGATAATTGCACTTTGTTGGTACCGACTTGGTTTTGGAGATTTTACACTTCTTTTACTACTTAAATACGCCCAAAGTTAGGTTAAATTAGCAAGAAAAACGAATCTTTGTTGGCTCATAACTTTTTAATGGCTTTTTATTTTACTATTCTGTGTCCGTATCGACAATATTAATAATTAGACAAAACCAGACCATGCTTAATTTTGGATGTACACACTGTCGAACAGTGGAGTAAAACCCTCCCGAAGTTTGTATGGAAAAAATGTGGACTTGTTTCATCTTAAAAGATTTCGTGTATGAATAGATAGACCTTAATTATATAAAAAAAAATATTTAAATATGTACACCTACGAAAAAGGCTATACATATATAAAAATAAAAAAGTAATGAATATTAATGTAAAACTTGTAAACAGTTATGTTCAAAATAAATATTCTAAATAATACCTAATGTATAATTTTGTTTAAATTTTTCAGGTTGTTATAAGATTTCCATGCCTTTGACTGCAACAGAAAAGAAGCTAAAAGACATAATATCTGAAGTAAAAGCAAAATTGCGCAAAGCTCGTAATACAAACAAAAAGTTAAGAATGCAAATGCTGATGGCAGAAAAAATTATGAAATCTTCTGCATATCAAATGGTGAAAGAAAAAATGACACCAGCAGCTCAGACATTTTTTGCAATGCAGATCAAGCAGTTTGGGAAGAAACCTGCAGGGAGACGTTTTACTCTAGATGAGAAAGTTCTCTGTTTATCTTTATACAAGCCTTCCCCTAGAGCATACCGAATACTTGGTCAAATGTGCATACTTCCCAAGCGAAAAACTTTAGAGAAATTACTTTGCAAAATAAATCTACAGCCAGGAATCAATGAAATAATATTTGAACATTTGAAAAGAAAAGTAGAAAAAATGCCCATCCGTCACAAGTATTGCTGTCTGATTTTTGACGAAATGGCCATAGCACCTAATGTGTCTTATGACAAGACCAATGATGTTATCCACGGTTTTATTGATAACGGTGAAGAGAGATCGAAGATATTCTGTGACCATGTGTGCGTTTTCATGATAAGGGGTATTTGTAAGAAATACAAACAACCTATTTCATTTTCATTTTGTAAAGGAAGCAGTAAAACGGCAGATTTATGCAAGCAATTGAAAAGGATCATTCATGCTCTAAATGACATTGGGTTAAACGTGGTTGCAACAGTATGTGACCAAGGTGCAACCAATATGGCAGCACTTAACCTCTTGATGAAGGCAACTGAAGCTAACTATTTAAGATGTGGCAAAAATTATCCTGGAGGCTTTTTTGAGATAGATTCAAAAAAAATATACCCAATTTATGACCCACCTCATCTCATAAAGGGCGTTAGAAATAACCTACTGACGAAAGATTTACATTTTAAAGAAGATGGTAAAACAAAGTTAGCTTCTTGGTCACACATAGAAGCATTATATAAACGAGGACCAAAATACAGAGGAGTTAAGCTTATGACAAAGTTAACAGCTGAGCATGTCTATCCACAACTTATACCAAAAATGAGAGTCAAACACTGCACACAAGTGTTTAGCAACACTGTTGGCCTGACTATGGGATATATGGCAGGTTTGTTTTTTCTACTAACAGTAAATTTGACTTCAATTCTTTGATGGCGTTATAGCTGGGAATACTAAACATAGGTTTTGGGAGCTGGAATTTTAGAAAATATTTTTAAACTGAAAAAAAAACAACATTAATTTGTAGTTTCAGTAGTAGGCTCTGCGTTAGTGATTAATGTTCATTAACACATTATGTAACGACGTTAAAATTTAGTCTGCCATGTCGTCAGTGAATCTTTCATTACCGATGCATAAAATCACGATTAAAGGTAATTAAAAACTTTTTCTTTTCAGATGAAGGGAGACTCCCGAAAAAAAGTGTGGACACAGCCGATCTCATCGTATTCTTCGACAAATTGTTTGATTCTGTAAATGGCAATTTCCACAAACCTAACTTGGGAAAAATTTATAGATGTGCTGTAACTCGGCAATCTCCACATCACAGATTGTGGTATAAAAGTTTACCAATATTGAAATCCATGACGTTCATCACAAAAACTGGTAACAGAGCAACTGTGCCGTCTTTAACGAGTTGGGTAAAAAGTATCGAAGCTTTCATCGCCTTGACAAAGGATTTGCATTCTGCAGGTTTGAAATCGATACTGCTGCGCCATATTAATCAAGACCCCTTAGAAAATTTCTTTGGGGCAATAAGAGCACATGGTCTTCGCAATAATATGCCAAGTGCTCATGCTTTTATTAACGCTTACAAATCGTTACTGATATGTAATATAACATCGTACAAATCGGTTGGGGCAAATTGTGAAGAAGACAATTTTGAATTATTACATTCATTAAAAAAAATATTAACCGACAACGTACCTCAACCAGAAACAAGCAATGTTAACGTTGAAATAGCGGAGGAGCACTTGTGCATAAGGGAGGCCGATGTAGAAAATTTAATATCAAATCCGGAAAACAAAGAAAAATGTGCTGCAGTAGCATACTGTAGCGGGTGGCTCATCTATCTTTAAAAAAAAAATATTTATAAGGATTGTCAAACCTGCAGACATGATTTCGAGTCGGAAGAAATGCAAGACTATCATAAATATATTAAGATTAAAGAGTATGATAGCACAAAAACTTGGCTTTCTAACCCAAGTCGTGAAGCATTTTCATTTTTTTTTCATTCAGAAAATGTTGTTACAGAAGTTCTAAAGACAAAATGTCAAAGTAAAAATATAAACGCATATTTGGAACTAGTAATATCAATAAATATCAACTACAATTTTATTACATGTAACCATCATAGAAATTTATCAATAAACTATATGGTAAAAAAAATAATTTTGTTCTTTTTGAACAATTGGTGTAAAGATATTAATCAGTTGATATCTGGTAAAACCACGTTTTGGGATGAAAGTGATGAAATTAAAGTGGCAGCTCATAATTATTATGTAACTCTTAAAACCCGAAATAAAAACTAAAAACAAAACATATTGTTTTTTTTTCCCTGTTTAAGAAAAATGTCATGCATTGTTTTCAAGATTTGTGTTACCCTGAAAACACAAATTTATGAAAATAATGCAATAATATCAATAATTATCTAAGTACGGCTACACTACCTATATACCTACCTACGAGTATTTATGTAGTGCAGTAGCTTTAGTTCATGAAGCAACCACTACACGGCAGCACTTTCGCGACCTCGAGCGAAGCCGGAGTTGCCTATCTATAGATTATTCTAATCTATGCTTGGATTAGCGCCATCGTGCGCAACGAGTCTCGGGTTCGAATCCCACGCGCGGTGTGCTAGCCTTTTTATTGTTTTAAAAATCGCTTTTGACTATAGTTTCTTGTTCTATTCGTCTTGTTCACTAAACTCGTAAAACTTTATCAATATACCCACAGAAACCTAAAGAAATTTAAATGATAGTTAACTTACGACAGTTACGACTCATTCGACGTGACATATAGAACGGTGTTGGTTGTTATTGTGTGCTAGTGACGTGTGTTTAATCTATTAGCGGTCTTCTAGTTCATTTTAAAATGTAAGCAAATTGAATAATAGAAATGAAAGCGAATATTATTGCGCTGCATAAAAGCGGACTTAAATATCACAAATAACTGATGAAACCGGCCTGAGTGTGAGTATTATGATTTAATTATTTTATTAAGCACTTATTTAAAGTATAACTGCTGATCCTTGTAGTAATTTTTAAACGTTTTATAAATATCATAACGTCTTAATAGAAGAAAAATATAAAATTTCAAAGTAAATTTATTTCCTAGATTAAATATTTATGTGAAATTTATATTTCAAATAATTTTGTTTCTAAATAGTAATACATATTAGTATGTATTTTGTTTAGTAGCCTAACAGTACCCCTTTTTTGTTTTAGTGAAATACTGTGAGTCAGTGGATGAAAAGATATGAGGAAGGGGGTAGCCTTGCCCGTCGAAAGCAAAGTGGAAGACCCCAGCTTATAAAAGAAAGCGACAGCACAAGTGGTTTCAAAAAGACAAGACATTTTGCCAAATTATTCATAGTGCGCTGTGCACTCCACGCAGAAGGTTTGCATCATGGAAAACCAGCTCAAAAAACATAAACATTAACATTAAGATATAAATTAGAAATATTTATTATTATTGACTTTTATTGATTTTAGTAATATTCACATAATATTGTGTCATATCCGTAATATGGATTATTTCGAGGTTTAGTTTCAATCTTCTTTTCGTAATGAAAATGATTACTTAAGCTATAACTTCGATAAGTCCTATTAAATACAATTTGTTAACTTTGAGGTTTGAGAGAACTAACTCACTCGCAGTAGATTTATTCCAATAGTAGTACTACTGAGTCATTTAATTGTATTGTGACAACTTGTCTGCATTTGTTATTTTTACGTGGGTAGATTTGCGTACAAAAATGTGATTTCTTTAGAGTACCGCACATTGTAGTAATTACAGCACAATATTATTATATTACTAAGATACAATAGCCTGATTATCATGGTTCACCAATTAGCTACTTTACTTCAATAATTGTTCTTTATGAGAAAATAAACTGTTAACAAGAAGTTATTAGTAGTTATTTTATACCTACTTCATAAAATTATAACGAATAAACATTTTGTAATCACATAATCTTCTTAATCCTTTGTTTAAATAATAATTTAAGTAATTTTAAAAAAACATTCTCGTATAACGAATAATAAAAGAACTGATGAAATTGTTGAAAAGAAAAATAAAAGTCTCTTCGGGAGATTTGAACCCAGACTTTTGTGTTTCTTAATCAATGACAATACGCTGCGAGCTACCGAGACTTGATATTAGAACGTGAATTTTAGCGATCGTATGAACCGACCAAGGTCATACGTAGTTACTACGTAACACAGTACAGACAGAGACAGAGTACTCTGTGCGACGGTATGTTTTTTGTATCTTTTGACGACAGTGGTGTGTGAGTACCTACTGTGGTGTGCGGTCTGGTTACATCACTTATACACACAGCTGTAGGTACGGCCTGGACCGCGAGTCATAGCAATATAACCCTTAGCATGAGAATGGACTCTTGACCGCGACCGTACCTACAATTGTACAAAAAAATGTAAAATTTAAATGAAAAGTAAAAAGGGGAAAGCTAAATTCTGATTATCACTTAAATGACTGATTT
The DNA here is from genome assembly GCA_949987655.1 of Polymixis flavicincta. NCBI lineage: Eukaryota > Metazoa > Arthropoda > Insecta > Lepidoptera > Noctuidae > Polymixis > Polymixis flavicincta. The sequence continues at coordinate 8,742,167 of OX465200.1, forward strand.
TTTGATGAACAAGGGACCTCCAAAGCGGAGATGAGATTCTATCATTAAATACTCACATTTATCATGTCAAACTTCTCTGGTTCTAACCTGGAAAACAAAAAAAAAAGCAATTAAAAAAGATATATCAAAAATGGATGAGCCTCACACAGACCAGGGAAGCATGGCACAAAAGGGAGGGGACCTATATTCAGCGTTGAACGAAACAAGGCTGCCAATGATGATTCTTAAAAGAGTAACCGTGTAGTTTCTTGCCGGCTCTTCTCCATAGGAAGCGACAATTCGGAACCGTGCACCCAGCTTCTGACGTTTCATACGTGCCCATGCAGGTTTATAAACCTAATCTATAAATTATAAATAAAATAGATTTTTTGATTTTGATGCAAAAAATGCGGGGGATGTGCCATGGCGTTTATATGTGTAAGAATACTAGCTTTCTCCCGCGGTTTCGTCCGCGTGGATCTCGGAAATCATCCCACGGGAATGTGCTACTGGGAAAAAACCATTTCTTACTCCTTAAAACAACAGCTTTTTTCCATTGAAAGTTCAGTACAAATCGATCCGGCCATTTTAGAGATTAGCCGGAACGGCATAGAAAAAATAAAAGTACATGTTTTTTTTTTGTTCTAATTAATACCGTATACCTTCACATAATTATAGAAAAAAGCTGATAATATCACATTATAATTCAATTTTATTGATTTGCATGTACACAGGATAAGTTTTTATCCAGTGCGCAAACTGTAACCATGAATTCAGCATATCATTGTAGACTGAGCACGCCACGATTGCGGCGGTAATTCCCCTCTTTGAGGAGTGGCTTGAGAGGCGGCATGGCGTCCCCACCCCACCTTCCGCCTGACGCAGGTCCTCACCGGCACGGTTGTTTCGGGAGGTTCCTGTTTCGGATAGGGCGGGAGGAAACGCCCGGGTGTTTCCACTGCGAAGATCGCCCTGAGGACACGGTGGAGCACATGGTGGCGATCTGCCCGGCTTGAAGCACCGCCGTGTCCTCGTGGAGGCGATCGGCGGCGACGATCTCTCGCGTCCGGCCCTGGTCCAGGCAATGGTACGGAGCGAGAGTGCATGGGTAGCCGTCACCTCCTTCAGCGAAGCAGTAATGCTCGCGAAGAGGGAGGCGACGCACGTGAGGGAGAGTCCGCATATGCGCCCAGCTCACGGCCCTAAGGCGATTAACACACGGCACCGCAAACCGCCGCGGTAGGCGGTGAAGCGGATCTCATGGCGCATTGGTCTCTAAGAAATCCGTTGATGCCTAACACACGTACACCGCCCGACCGCTCGGTCGAATTGTATGCCGCCACGGCGGTGCGCGGTGCCGTGTGTGAATCGCCTAACCGCCACAGGAGACGCCCTGGGCGTCGGAAATCCCAGGCTAACTACCGGCCACCGTAGGCGTGGGCTTGCGGACGGCGAGTAATGGGTAGCTCGCTGTCCGGTAAGGACCAAGCCCAGGTCGATGGCGCGTTGTGTTCAACGCGCGCCTCAAAGAGATGTCAGCACAAAATGACGGGGCCCGCAAGGGCCGATGCCTGCCAGGGACTGCAAGATCTCATTATAAATAAAGCTTAAATGAAATTACTTACCTTTATTTGTTTATCTAATTTTTTCATACTGTCTTAAATCTATCTAAAAAAGTAATTACTTAACTAACTTTGAAATAAAATGTTTAGCACTCCTACTTTTACGAGTTTTTTTTTCTAATGCTAATAAAAATGGAATATAGTCTATTCAGACGTTCCTCCGCAAAATGACTAGACTCGGCTGAAACTCATATTAAATCTGACTTGTAGTTACCTAAATTGTCACTGACATGGTAACCTAATTCTGTCTGGCATTAACAATGTAGCTTGTTGTTAGGAGATTTTAGACAACTCCATTATAACATACATAACTTCACGCCTGCAATTCCCGAAGGGCTAAGCAGAGGTGTATCTATAGTACACAGATATCGCATCCGCCATCAGTCAGCTTAAGCACTAGGAAGTGTCGAAGGGTGGGCGTTTTGGGGGAACTGTCTCATGTGTTTTTTTTTTTTTTTGACGTTCGAAAAGGGCTGACTCACAGCCTAGTTTGAATAAATGACTTTTGATTTTGATCCGGCGCGGGCTGGCAACGTCGCATTTATAAAGTTTTTGCGTGATTATTTTAGCTTTTGTAGCTTTTGTCAGCGGCCTCGCCCGCGTGGAGGTCGGTGTATTATACATAATATCTGGATGACCAAGAGTTGCTCGGTTTTTTTTTTTTTGTTTGACGTTTTCTAAAAATGAAACCTAGCTAGATCGATTTATCGCCCCCGGAAACCCGTGCATAAATTTCATGAAAATCGTTGGACCCGTTTCCGAGATTCCGATTAAATATACAGGATAAGTTTTTATCCAGTGCGCAAATTTTAACCATGAATTCAGCTTATCATTCTAGAGCCCTTAGCGCAGAAATTTTTCGCCGGTTATACAAAAAAAAAAAAACCGCCGTTTCATAAAAAAGTGCAATACCTACGCGGTCAAAATGTGTGGTAGAACAGCAGATTTTTTTTTTTTTGTATAACCGGCGAAAAAATAATGATATGCTGAATTCATGGTTAAAATTTGCGCACTGGATAAAAACTTTTCCTGTAAATTTACAGGGTGTAATTTTAATCACCGTTTTTCTCTTAAGAGGTCATTGAACTCATTATTATGAAAAACTTTACCATAGGATCAACAAAAAAATCAACTGTTCCCCAAATTTATGTTCGCATCACTCGACAAAATGTAGGGAACAACAGATTTTTTATTTCACGATTTCGGGTTTGGTCCCATAGTAAAAATTCCGGCCGGGCTATGCCAGTTACCTTCGTTCTCCTACGGACGACTTCAATGTAGGAATACAACATAATAAAACATTGCCTTGGCCTAAAACATAATACTGGGTGATTAGTTAGTCACCGTTGTTAGTACCCGTGAAATTGAACAACTTTCTGCAAGGAACATGGGTCAAAACATGATTTTTAAAACCGAACCTCCCATACAAAATCTATCAGCTGACTATTGAGTATGCATGGAAGGTCCGACTTTTGTTTTTTTCGAATGTTGAGTCAGAACGCGCACCACGACTTGAAGTTGGTGTTATGACGCGCCTCCAACTTCTCCACCCTCAAGGACCAGTTAGTCTTCACCCGTATGTACTCTACGATGTCCTCGGTCTTCGTAGAGTGGTGCAAACGGGACACGTATAGCAGCATCGTCGGTACTGCAGGACGTAGTAGCATGTTAGAACCTGCCAGCGCCGTCCCACACTGGTTACGATAACTAGGCTTCCTCTTCTTTCGCTCTACCTTGATGAAGCCATCCTCATTGCATGTGTTCTTCGGTGGAACCTGCTGTCCGTGGTCCATCACAAGAGAAAAAGACAGAAACACAAAGACAGAAAGCTCATGTGTGTAATACTTGCAACTGGCGTGCGTGTATGACCAGATGTATGAACTTAAACGAGGCAGAAGGATCATAGTAGGTGGCGTTCTGTAATTTCCGCCTCTCGATTTACAAATTAGAACCGTGACATTTAAATATGTATTCTAAAAACGTACGCCATAGAATACGAATTAAATTATTATCAAGCCTTGTTCAATTGAATATAAATCAGCTCTGTCTAGACTTGGAAAAAATGGATAAAAGATTGCTGTTCTTCGGATTTCAATGGAAAATTAAATTTATTAGATTTGTGTTGAGTTACCAAGGCCCTAATTATGTATCGTTTTATTGATTCCCCGCGGAATCTTACTACGTTCAAACTACGTCAAGGCAGTATTTTTTTTTTTTTAGAAACCAATTTATCGGTACGGAATCGAAATGGCATAATTATTATGTATGTTCCAAGACAATTTGTCGATATTATTAATAGGATATTAGCAGAATTCGTGTGCGATTAACGTCGTTACGAGTAGTGGTCATGGTGAATTCAGGCCCACATTTCGTGGCGGGATTTCGCGAACTTGATTTTCAACTCTAGGTGTTGAACCGAGCGTTGAGAATCCAACAAAGTTTAGCGCGAGTGAGTATCAGCGCGTTTGAAAAACAAAGTGTTCGTCAAAAAAATAATGTTTTTTTTCAATTTTTCAAAAACTATTCTAATTTGAACATAGGGACGAGATATTTAACAGAAAAATAAAAATAAATTGATTTCAATCCATTTTCTCAATTAAAAACAATTTAAACCAAATTATGTTTCATTGTTTTGAATTCACCGCCAAAACGCTTCTTACGATGACTTTTTATCACGTGACGTCTTCGTCGAAGACTTTTAATGGATATAAAATGATATTACTGGTGTGCGATGCCCCTGTGCACAAATACTTCTAAAACGCCGCCAAACTAAGTATTTGTACCGGTGCCGTTGAATCTCGAAAAAGTTGACGTCACATGTCACGTGATAAAAAATCATCGTAAGGAGTGTTTTGGCGGTAAATTCGAAACGAAGAAAAATAAATTAGATTTTAATAGCTTATAATTGAGAAAATGTGTACTTATTAATACATTTATTTTTATTTTTCTGTTAAATGTATCGTCCCAAACTTCAAATTAAAATAGTTTTTATGAAATCGGAAAATACCCTATTGACTAAAAAAAAAATCAACTCATATTGGCGACATTGAGAAATGTGAAATACATGGAGCAATCAGAAGCAATATTCCCGAAACAATATTCGCATTTAATTGTTGTTGCTCCAGATTGCTCCACTTAATTGATCCAGATTGATCCATTAGTGTTGCCGAGAAATAATTGCTCAAAAAATTGCCCGTGTAAAATATTCATACACATTTGCTAAAGGTCTACCTTTTAGCAAATGTGTATGAATATTTAAAAAAGCGAAACGATACTTCTGCGACAACTGTAACCATGGATACGTACGTAATGTAACTATAAATGGATACTAGGGAATGCAATCTCGTTCTCGCGAGATCCCGGCCTTTTTTAGCGAGATTGATCTCGGACGAAAAAAGGGCGAGATCTCGCGAGTTTAACGAGATTGCACTCGAGCATAATAGTACATTATGGTACAAGTGTGTAACGTTGGTGATGAGGCGCCATTGAGACCCGAGCCGTCAGGCGAGGGTCTTAAGAGAGCCGAGGACGATAATCATCAATACACACGTGTATCATACGACGTTTTTCAACACACTTGCGAAGAAAATAATACTAAATCATCATCATCATCATCATCCATCATCATCATCCATCGTCATCCATCATCATCCATCATCATCATCCATCGTCATCCATCATCATCCATCATCATCATTCATCATCATCCATCGTCATCCATCATCATCTATCATCATCCATCATCACTCATCATCACCCATCATCATCCAGCATCATCCATCATCATCATTCATCATCATCCATCGTCATCCATCATCATCCATCATCATCATCCATCATCATCCAGCATCATCCATCATCATCCATCATCATCCAGCATCATCATCATCATCGTTTTTAAGAACAAAGGAACTCAAACAAAAAACAACCTATAACTCACTAAGAACAAAGCAACTCAACCAATTCTATAACTCACTAGTGAATAATAGTAATGAAAAAGTCACAGTTTGATAATAGGTGTCATTATGTGCCTAACTGTAGTGAAATTAGAGCCATTTTATGAGCAAGTGTGTTGAAAAAATGTCTTATTCGAAGCGCGCCCGCGGACTGACACGGACGGTTTTTTTGACTTCTCGTTGTTTTGTTTGTTATAAAAGAACTGTTTTATTACTAAAAGATTTTTGTTTGATATTAGTAGAAAAGACTGTACGTTTCTTTCATTTGTTATTTGATAGATAAGTACGACGTACCTAGAAGTTTATTAAAAAATTAAACAATGTTTGATGCATCAACGTACCTATATTGAAAAAAATCTTATAATACTTATAATTTTTTTCCTTAATTTGTTCAAATATTGTGATTATTTGCAAAAAAAAAACACAAAACTGCCAATCTCGAGAGATCTCGAAATTGGCGACATCTCTATTATTCATAAACTCGCGAGATCTCGCTTGAGCCCCAATCTCGCGAGATTTGCATTCCCTAATGGATGGGACCTAGGTATATGATTCTGAAAACCGTTCATATTTTTCGTCGATACATTTTGTCACGTAGGTATTGCACTTTTTTTTTAGTTCTTTTTTTCTTTTAAATCGACGATCCATTTCTACGCAAAGGGGATTTGATGGAAATGGAGTTTAACTAGACTCAACTCAGCCTATCGCAGTCCACTGCTGGACATAGGCCTCTCCCAAGCTGCGCCACAATACTCTATCCTCCGCCTTCCGCATCCAGTCTGTCCCAGCCACCTTTTTAAGGTCGTCGGTCCATCTAGCTGGGGGGCGTCCCACACTACGTTTGCCGATACGCGGTCTCCACTCCAGGACTCGTCTGCTCCACCGTCCATCGGTCCTTCGACAAACATGGCCAGCCCACTGCCACTTCAGCTTGCTCACTCTATAAGCTATGTCGGTAACTCCGGTTCTTTTCCGGATAATTTCGTTCCGGATTTTATCCTTCAAAGAAACTCCGAGCATAAAAAAAAAAAAAAAAAAAATTGTTTATTACCACAAAGTTCAAGTACATTGCACTGTATACAGATTATAGATCTTAATTTAGCATTTGGTAGGTAAGCACAATAGGTTCAACCCTGTCCCCTAAACTAGGCTAGGCCTGTATCTTAGGGGGCAGTACCCGGAAATAGGATATGCTATACGATGTAATTTTGGCAGACGTGCCAGTGGACTGTGTCAAGTGGGTGCATTTATTATCTTGTGGTAAGATTAAAAAATGTGATAGTGAGAGAGTGAAGAGTGAATTGTATTGTATTAGAGTAAATGTTTGATGAATGTGTGGGGAAGTGGATAGGGTGTTTCGTGATAGTGTTGTGTGTAGTGAATGAAATGCGTGCGTGTGTAGTGTGTTATGGATGTGCGAGTGATTAGTGCGTGTGCGAATAATAGGTGGATTACACATAAAGAGGTGATTGTTAGGTGATGTAGGCCATTATGACGATGTCATCGGCAAACCGAAGGTGCGAGATGTATTCGCCGTTAATATTGATACCCTGTCCAGTCCAGTCCAATGTCTTAAAGATATCCTCCAACGCGTTGGTGAACAGTTTCGGGGATATAACATCCCCCTGTCGCACCCCTCTGAGGAGTTGGATGGGACTTGTTTCCTTATCCTGGATCTGGACAGTCATCGTAGCAGCATCATACAAACATCTCAACACCTCGATATAGCGCCAGTCAATTCGACATCGTTGCAGAGAGGCCAGAACTGCCCATATTTCGATGGAGTCGAAGGCTTTCTCGTAGTCCACAAATGCCATACACAGCGGTTGGTTGTACTCTTCAATCTTCTGTACAATTTGCCGAACAGTATGGATGTGGTCTACGGTACTGAAGCCTTTTCGAAAACCGGCTTGTTCTGGCGGCTGGAACTCGTCAAGTCTTCTGGCGAGACGATTCGTGACGACCCTCGAGAACAGCTTGTAGACGTGGCTCAGAAGTGAGATGGGTCTGTAGTTCTTCAGCAAGGTTTTGTCACCTTTTTTGAAGAACAGAACCACCGCACCTCTGCTCCACGCCTCGGGCGTTGTACCCTCTTGGATGACGGAATTGAAGAGACTCGCTAGCTCTCTTAGGACTGGAGCCCCGCCCGCTTTAAGGAGCTCTGTCGTTATTCCGTCATCACCCGGTGCCTTGTTGTTCTTAAGCTGCTCGAGAGCCGCCCTAATCTCGCACTGGTCGACATCTGGGATGTCTTCCGTGTAGTGGCGCGTTAATTCGGCTCGGTGGTCATCTGCACTATGTTCTGCTGGTTTTGCCGTCCGCGTTGAGTAAAGTTGCCCGTAAAAATCCTCGACTTCCTCGAGTATCTCGGACTTTGAAGTCACGATTCTGCCATCCGCAGTTCTTAGTTTCGTCAGATGGGACCTCCCTAATTGCTGAGCGAACACTTTCGACCCTCGGTTTTGCTCAATGGCGACCTCAATGTCGCGGGTGTTGGAGCACCGAAGGTCGCGTCGCATCAGCTTTCGTATTTTTAGGTTTAAGGCCCTCTTTTCTGACGAAGACGGCTGCGTGGATGGCAATTCCCGTCTTTCCCTCATAAGTCCGAGAGTCTCCGAGGAAAGTTTGGACACCTTACTTTTTCGCTGCGACGGGAAAAGTCTGCGGGACACGTCACGTAGTGCTTTAATCATCTCGTCGGCTTTTTCGTCAACAGTGCCTGAGGTTTCCAGCAGGGCGAATCGATTTTGAAGTTCCAGTTGGAACTTTTCGGATCCTAGAGCAGTTTGGAGCTGCGTAGGTCGGAGGGTAGGCCGCATCATGCGGATTCTCTCAGATCGAAAATTGATATTTAGAGTGCCTCTGACAAGTCTGTGATCGCTTCCGGTATTGAACCTGCTGATCACGGAGACATCTCTAAATATGTGCTTCTTATCCGTCATGATGAAGTCGATCTCGTTCCTTGTCACGTTATCGGGGCTCTGCCAGGTCCACTTCCTTTGGGGCTTCTTTTCGAAGAACGAATTCATCAAAAAGAGCCCCTGCGACTCTAAGAAGTTTACCAGCATTTGGCCCCTATGATTCCTGCGCCCCAAACCGAACGGTCCGATTTTCGATTCGCCGCGTTCTTGTACTCCCACTTTAGCATTGAAGTCCCCCATAACAACGTTGTAGTGAGCCTTGGTCGTATTGTGCATTGTCATCATTCATCATCATTTACCAACCTCAAAAAAAATATGGTTACAGCTTGCGCATCGATATCCCTGCAACCCTATATTTTAAAACAACTTACAACACAAATAGGGATGGCAAAAAGGCAGATACAAAAATTATTATATATTAGAAAGAAATTGGTCTCTTAACTTACCTATACACGGAATGGTCATAAAATATGCTAATTCTTAATGGCTGGTCAATACTTCGTTTCTTGACCATATGGGCAGGCTCTATGTGTACCCCTCGGACGACCTGGAAACAAAACGAAAAAAAAAACGTTAATGTCGTATCCAGTACGCTAGCGCTATCTAGTGGCGTATGATGGAGTTGGTGGGGTGCGCGCCGTCGAATGGAGACAGTTGTCTGTTGGCGATCGGCGCGAGCGGACGTCACCGAACCATCGCGCGTTCTGCAATACGCACCTGTCTAGCTATATGTGCCTACCGATCTACTGTGTTGTTACTGTTGGATTGGAATTATTATTTTATTGAGCATAAGGATCTGTTTTCTTCATCCAACACTACCCGACGACCGCAATTAAGAATAATTTATTTTAGAAAAAAGATGAAATACAATGCCTTTTATTTTTGCGTTATTAGGACGTTACATTTGTGCTAAATTTTTGTGAATAATGCCAGGAAATCCTGTGTGATTCGTCCGCTAAGATTATTTTACAAAATTAGGCAAGCTAAAACGTGTAATAGCAGCAATAGTGTGTGAGTAAGCGCGTATGATGTGGTGTAATGGGAAAAGTGTATGAGTGTGTGATGCGACTGATGTGTGTATGAGTTTGTAATGTGTTATGTGTGTATCATGTATGAGTTTGTATTGTGTGTTAAGTGTATAAGTTTATAGTGTGCTATGTGTGTATGAATGTGTCATGTGTGTCGTGTGTGTGTAGAGAGGGAAGGTGATTTAGGGTGTCTGTGGGGGTATCAGTATTCGTGATTCTAATAGGTATTTATTTGAAAAAGGGTTTCGTCAGTGCTCCTGTTTCATCATAATCTAGGGTGAGGAGGAATTGTTAAGAGAAACCTAGTCGCGGGCTCGAACTCACTGATGGGCCTGGCTAAAAAGCACGCTGTCTCAACAGGCATCGTGTCCGACAGAGTCAGTATCAGTGATGAGCAGTTAGCCGCTAGTCTACACGCACAACATTATTGAGTGAGCTGCAGGATCATTTATAGTAAAACAGGCGCGTAAAAATGTAGAAAAGGCCATCGGAAGGTCGGGTTTTATGAAAAATCCACTGCATGAGTCATGCAGTGGATTTTATTGGTCATGCAGCATGACCAATAAAGTTAAGTGAACTCATCAATAATGGAGCTCTGTCGGTACCGACTTGTTTTCGAGATTTTACACTCCTTTTATTACTTAAACACGCCCAAACTTATGTTAATTAGCAAGAAAAAATATTCTTCCTCCTAACTTTTATTGGCTTTTTATTTTAGTATTCTGTTTCCGTACCGACAATATTAATAATGAGACAAAACCATACCATGTTTAATTTTTGATGTACAGTCGCCAGCAGGTCAAGCTATCCCAAACTGTAAAATTTTCCCAATTGAACATAGACCTTATTCCTTTGCAATAAAGTTGAAAAACTATCAAAGAAATTTGACAGATTGGGGTAGCTTGATGTGCTGGCCTCTGTACATAGTCAAACAGTGGAGTTGTAGCGGCACTACAAATAAAAAATGCTTCGCAACAAAATCGGTAAACACAAAAAGAAAAAAGGCGCCATCTACAATGCCACAGGCGAACTAAATGAGCAATTCTGCATCGCGCAATCAGAGTTTTCGACGGCACTCGAAGATATACAAAAATCCCGACATCAACTGTCGGGCAGTTGCCCGGACCAGACACAATACCCGTCTGGTCGGAGGATCCTCCTTTTCAATAGAGGATGAGCGAACTTTACACCCTGTTCCTCATACCGCTAAACTGGTGACCCCGTGAAAGAACGTCAGCGCAGCCTTCGTGCAACACTTCAGCGTGACGTCTCATTATCATCACATCAAGACCACTTCCTCAAGCTTTTCGAGCGGCGAGTCACACAGCCAGCCAGCACCCTACGGCTTCAACGGGTATCCTGACCACCTGCATGCAGCGAACCGCATGCCTGGTCATCACCCACACAGCCTCATCAGCAACCATGACCCAGCACACTGCACTTTCGGCCGGTCGAGAGCTCAATCTCCCGGTCGACGCCAGCAGTCAGCCTCAACCTCTCAACCCAGCGCTGTACCAGATCCGACTCACTGGAGCATAACGCAGCGCAACCCCGACTCACAGGGGAATCGTCGCAGACAGTTCCGACTCACCGCGAACTATGCGACACCCGGTTCCGACCCACTGGAACCACAACTGGCCCTGGTAAGCATCACAGTATGCACTGACTCAGCCCACTATCGACCTCCGGTCTCCGGGGGGGAGTGATGTAGCGGCACTACAAATAAAAAATGCTTCGCAACAAAATCGGAAAACACAAAAAGAAAAGTGGCGCCATCTACAATGCCACAGGCGAACTAAATGAGCAATTCTGCATCGCGCAATCAGAGTTTTCGACGGCACTCGAAGATATACAAAAATCCCGACATCAACTGTCGGGCAGTTGCCCGGACCAGACACAATACCCGTCTGGTCGGAGGATCCTCCTTTTCAATAGAGGATGAGCGAACTTTACACCCTGTTCCTCATACCTCTATAGAGTAAAACCCTCCCGAAGTTTGTATGGAAAAAATGTGGACAAGTGTCACCTTAATTAACTACGAAATGAAGATGTTTTTCTTTACTCTACCTATAAAGATAAATATCGTGAGGTAATATGACCTCAATGGTCTAAAATCGCTAACAAGCGGCGGGTCCTCGGAACGTCTCGTTAATTACTTCTTACTGAATGTTTTTGATTTATTTTCCTTGGCTTCTAGAATATCCAATTAGTAATTGTATCGGTCTCTACCTATACAATTACAAATCGTTATAATACGTCACTGGTTTAACATGTCGTTATTACTAGGATACCCATTTTCTCAGATTATAAAACAAAGGCAGATAGACCGCGCGGAACACCAAGAGTGAAGCCAAAAAACCAAATACTAAAGCGTCGCATTGTATTTAAGGTGTTAAAAAAACTGCAAGAATTTCGTCCACTTACTCGACATCGAAAAACGAATACATAAAAAAAAATTTTTTTGAGCATTTTTATATTTTCACATAAATAAAACAATTTATTAAAATATTTTTTGTGCACTGTACCCAGGGCTGCGCTTGCGTCTTGGGCCACCATAGTACCGCGCGCGAGCGACTCGCTAGCGGTTCCCCCGCCGCGCGTGCGGTGTACAGTGCGCATATTCAATAATTTTGTTCGAAGTGAAAATATTGCATATCTCGAAAACGGGTTGTTATTTTGAAATCTTTTTTTCGCCAATATTTTTTATTTATAATTCTAAACAAGTCCTTACTTTCTTGCAGTTAATTTTTTAACACCTTATATAATGCGAGGATTTAGTATTTGTTTTTTTGACTCTTTGGTGTTCCGAGCGATCTATCTGCCTTTGTTTTATAATCTAAACAAAAAAAAAAACTAAAGCGTTGCATTGTATGTTACATAAAATGCGACGCTTTATTATTTGGTCTTTTGGCCTCACTCTTGGTGTTCCGCGCGGTCTATCTGCCTTTGTTTTATTATCTGAGCCCATATTCTAATAGGCTAGATAATTATATTATAAATACGAAAGTAACTCCTCCGTCAGTCTGTCTGTTACGCATCCACGGCTAAACCGCTGAACCGAACGTCATGAAATTTGGCACAGATATAACCTGGAATATGGAGAAGGACATAAGCTACTTTTTACGCGATAACCGACACCCACCTACCGACGTTGCTTAGTCTTTTTTAAGTTCCTCCACATAAATAAAAAAAAAAAAGTTTATTGGGAACAGTTTAGGTAATAGCATTACAAACGAAACGAAGATAGCTGCAAAAGTATAAAAACTTTTTAATAAAAAAATTAAACCGCCGAAAAACCGAAAAGTAAAAAAATAATAAACTAGCTTTGTCCAACCCCAATAACTAAGTTCGGAAGTCGGTGACTTTGGAAATGTATCTAATTATATGTCACCGCCTTTTATAATTTTTTGTGGCTATAATCTACTAATTACTTTTTGTTGATTACTTTTTGTAATACACAACTCAGTATTAAAATCTGTGAGTAAACAATCAATCATCCCCTGTTTTCTTACCCTTAGGGTTGAAATTTTTCTTTGAAATTTATATGGGACCAACTTCGGGGTATACCCTTTCCAATAAAAAAAGAATTATCAAAATCGGACTACTCTGTAAAAAGTTATGCGTGGTCATACATAAAAAATAAAAAAATATACGCGTCGAATTGAGTAACCTCCTCCGTTTTTTCGTCGGTTCAAAAATACTGTGGCGCGGCTATCAACGCCCCACAAAAAATACATTGAAGACATTTGCTCCAGACTATGAAATAAATTAACATTTACGACAAGAAAAAAAAAATATAATTAATTAAAAATACAAAAACTTTGAATGTGTTATTTTGCATAATGTAGAGAGGCGTGGCGTGAGGAGAGAGTGTTCGTGAGGGTGAGAGTGTTTGTGTGTGTGTGAGTATTTGTGTGTGAGAGTTTGTGTGTGTGTGTATATGTGACTATCTGTGTATGTAATATGTGCGTAATATTGCCTGGCCGTATCTCTGGCAACAGGTTGCTACATGCTGCAATTGCTCTAAATTGCTGGATGTAGTCGCGACTTCATAGTTGACAAGAATTGACCAGGATGGAGCAATTTTAGTTGCTCGTGTAAGCGCACCCTTAGGCTACGTAACATCACGCTATATACTCGTAAACCTAATGAGCAGAACAAAAACAAAAAAAAAGTCAGAAAATAACTCTGAGCGAAAACGGAGTAAAAGCAGCCGATAAGCTGCGAACGACGTGGGTCGGAAGAGTAAGAAATTTCACGCGGACAAAAACGAGCAGAAGCGAGTCTTACTATCCTATTCATCATCATCATCATCATTTCAGCCGAAAGACGTCCACTGCTGGACACAGGCCTCCCCCAAAAGGGGGTTTTGCCATAATCGCCACGCTTGGCAGGCGGGTTGGCGATCGCAGTATGGTGGTAAAATGCATAGAGAACGCTGCTGCCCATTCTCTAGTAAGTCCCTTAGTCGCCTTCTACGACACCCACGGGAAGAGATGAGCCTATCCTACTATTCCTACATACTTAATATTATAAATGTGTGAAAGTATGCATGTTTGGATGATTATTTCTCAATCACGCATAAACGGCTCAATTAATTTGGATGAAATTCAGCACACAGATAGATTATCAAATCAAATCAAAATATTTTTATTTCATATAAACCTGCATGGGCACTTATGAAACGTCAGAAGCTAGGTGCACGGTTCCAAATTATTGTTTCCTATGGAGAAGAGCCGGCAAGAAACTCCATGGTTACTCTTTAAAAAATGATTGGCTTTAACAATGTTTTCAAATTACAGAGATGAAATGTACGGGAGGACAGTGCAGGCCTGTCAATAAGTACCAGGTACTTAGACGAATACATAATACAAAATCGTCTACAAATCTACAGTCTGTAAGGCCTACAACGTTCTCCCATTCACAATATGTAAAATAATTATAACCTAGATTAACACATAGAATACTTTTTATTACGGTGGTACGTTCCCTTGTGATAATTTTCGACCTACACGCGATCAATGCCGCGGGCAAAAACAGAAAATATTGTAGTCGACGTTGATGTAATCGATTTTCATATAACATTGTTTATTTTCTCTAAAAGCTTTATACAAGTAGCTAAGAAAAGAATATGTAAGTACTTTTACCTACGACGGTAGAAGAACCTATTTTTTAGAGTTACGTACGCAAAAGGGTACCAAGTGTACCAACAGAGTAAAGATAAAATTGTGATTCCAAAATTTAGATTGACTAAAACTAGCAAGTCATTTCTAATAAACAGTATTCGCTTTGCAGTATTCGGCTTCCAGTTTAACCGGATACAGCTGAATACCAGTATGTTACATGGACCCAGTTACTGGGTAACACGATACCCCTTGGTAAGACTGGTTGTCAGACTTTCGTGCTTCTGACGACCCGTAACGACCGTCAAAGATCCACGAATGACAGCCGGGACCAACGGCTTAACGTGCTTTCCGAGGCACGAGGAGTCTTGGTATGTAAAGATGGTCACCCATCTACGGACCAACCGCGGCAAGCGTAACTTAACCTGCACCCTAATTGCGTAACTCACGATTGATCATAATTGGTTTCGTCTTCACAGTTAAACAATATTCATTGCGTTATTTATGTTGTCGAACAGACACATTTTTCGAACATATGAAGCAATGGGTTAACAATCCGTTTCAAAACGATACAGATTATGATGAATCGTGAGTTACGCAATTAGGGTGCTGGTCTACTTAGCCACAAGCCCCAACCAAAAGACAAAAACAAAAATCTAGTGTTAAATTTTCTACGGTGATACGGAACCCATTCATGAATTTGCAAAATAAGGAAAACCTTGCGATATTCGTTCATTATTGGAACAAGAAACCCACTCAAGTTCTACCAAATATTATACCGAACATTAAAACAGCGGTGAATTAAAGAAATTGTTTACACAAACCACGACACAAACTGTTTGCAAGGTGAACCTAGTCCACATTTTTCCCATACAAACTTCGGGAGTGTATAACTCCACTGTTTGACAATGTATATTAAAAACTTTTTTCCAAAAAAAACAACCGACTTCCAAAAAACACTAGAAATTGAAAGCGGTGACAAGAACTTAATAAAATACACGTCCAAAGTCACCGACTTCCGGATCGAAGTCGGTTGTATTTTTTGGAAAAAAGTTTTTATTTTTTACTTCTTAATCATAGTACCTACCTACCCCACACCAATTCGAAATTTCATCATCCTTGGTGTCAAAACAATGCATATTTATGCTATAGCAACAATCTCAGTTATTTGCTGTCGTTTTTCGAAGAGTTCCGTTGTCTGTCTCCGAAACGCATCATCCGATCTATATGAAATTTAAATGGGACCATTTCGAAATAAACCCCTTTCGAACAAAAAAAGAATTTTGCAAATTGGTCTATAATATATGACGGAGTTATGCCTGAACCTCCACCTAACTCCTAACCGTTAAAGGGTTGTACCTTCCTTCATCAGCTCAGCGTCATGAGATGATGATGACCATACGCAAATGTCTCAATAGCTTTAGAAAATAAATGAAAAACATTGTTAATACCTACAAAATTTGAGGGT
Source organism: Polymixis flavicincta (assembly GCA_949987655.1). Lineage (NCBI taxonomy): Eukaryota > Metazoa > Arthropoda > Insecta > Lepidoptera > Noctuidae > Polymixis > Polymixis flavicincta. The sequence continues at coordinate 8,758,264 of OX465200.1, forward strand.
TGCCCTCGATTTCCCTGGGATTCCATCATCAGATCCTGACTTGGTACCAATGGTGGTCCCATTGGTACCTCAGGTCCCTCAGGAGTATACTTTTTCAAATAAAAAAAGAATTTTGAGAATTGGTCCTCAAATGGGGAGAAATCGAGTAACATTCATTAAAAAAATACATACAGTGGAACATATAACCTCCTTCTTTTTTGGAAGTCGGTTAAAAAGTAAAACCCACCCGTGTTCCCTCGGTTGCCTGTGTGCAGGAGTCGAGGTATCTCTTTCGAATAACCCGAACCCCTGGCAGTACAGTTTGCGCACTGGTTAAAAATTTCGCCTGTATGGTTGAATTGCTAAAAATAGCGTGTTTATTAAATAAGGTTGTGAACGAACCTTGGCCACAGATCAGAACTAAGAAGTAAGGCTGAACCCTGACCTAGATTTGAGCAAAGCCTTCCGCGTTGTACAACCTTCTGTGAGTTCAGATATCAATGATTTTACTTGTTTTAACTAGTTTTTTGTGGCGGCCATCTTGGTGATGTATACCTGCAAGGTGTAACAAAATACACATAACTCCTGAAAACAGTTTGTTCAGAATTGAATATTGAATCGATTTCAGGAGCTTTCAATATTGTTTTTTTTTTAAATTACGTATTTTGTCATACTGTCCGGCCGGTTGAGCCAAAGAAAATGAAACCTTATTTAAAGGCAATAAGACTCTTTTTTAAACGCATAAAGTAATGCTAGGGTCAATACGATTTTCTCAATAATTAATAACAGTTGGCTTAATAAGTTTTGGTTTTTGTATCATGCTTTTAACTCAATATTCTAATTTGGTCTTGCGTTAATTATGTTACACGTTGCATAAAAAGTATTTAAAAAAAAAAATGATTTGGGCGTTGGGATCATGACGGCACTGCAGGCCTAGACAAAACACATTTCTGTTAGCGTTCACGCCAAACGCTACGCCAAAATGCATGGGAATGACATTACCTGCGGAAAGGACACGACGTAACCTTTCCGCAGGTCCGTTTGGCGTGAACGATAACAGAAATGTGTTTTGTCTAGGCCTGCTGCTAAGTTCAGTTTTGTCCGACGCTTAAGAGGAAAAAGCACGAGATTTATTAAAATTTATATTTTCTATGAAAAACAGAAATTTCTATGCTCCCACTCATCACTTGTCAATATGAAAAAACTTTCATGATTCCCTCAAAGGAAAAAACGATCAAAGAAATTGTTCACTTGAATAAAATCCGTTTTCCTATTGGAATTTCTTGGTAGCAGCCTGGAGTCTGAACTTGTGCTCGCTTGATGGAAATAGGCTCGATCTCTATTACATTTTAAGGCTCTTCCACAAACAAGAGACGCGACTCTGGTGGAACAATTAGTTATGAAAACTTCGTGATCACAGCCCTATCGAAATCGCGTCAAATAAAAACTTTAATTTCGGAAGGCGGTGACAAAGAATTAAAATACACATCGAAAGTCACCGACTTCCGAAATTAAAGTTATTCTTCAGTTTCTAGTGTTTTTTGGAAGTCGGTTGTTTTTTTTTTTTGGAAAAAGTTTTTATTTTTCACTTTTTAGTTATAGTACCCACTCCACACCAATTCATCATCCTTGGGGTCAGAACAATGCATATTTACCTATGCGATAGCAGCATTCGCGGTTGATTTGCTGTAACTTTTTGAAGAGTTCCGTTGTCTGTCTCCGAAACGCATTCATCAGATCTATATGAAATTTTAATGGGACCATTTCGAAACAAATCCCTTTCGAACAAAAAAAAAATTTTGCAACGAGTTACGCCCGAACATAAAAAAAAACATGTCGAATTGATAACCTCCTTCTTTTTGAAGTCGGTATATGGGAATGACATTACCTGCGGAAAAGTTACGTCGGTCGTGTCCTTTCCGCAAGTAATGTCATTCCCATACATTTTGGCGTAGCGTTTGTCGTGAACGCTAACAGAAATGTGTTTTGTCTAGGCCTGCTGGTCATACACGCACGCCGGTTGTGAGTACTTCGCACCTTACCTTTCTGAAGAACATCACGAGGTCACTATATGCGGTCTCTATATAAGTTCACTAATGTCCCGCAAGGGCGTCCCCTCCTATCGTTTCAACTCACATCTGCCCAGTATTTCATCCTTGGGTGAAAAACGATATGATCTCCTATTTTTAATAATAGGTCTTTACCTATGAAATTGCCGTTTTGTATGAAAAAATTTAAACGAATTTTTTTCATGAATTTTTTATTTGTATTAATCGAAGTAATCACCCATGCAATCAATGCATCTTTGCCATCGCAGTGGCAGTTTATTGATGCCCTTTTTAAAGAAATCAACTGGACGGGAGGCAACAAATTCTTCAAAGGCATTTTGTACTGCCTCTCGGGTATTAAATTTTTTTCCCGCCAAGAAGTTATCCAAATTCTGGAAAAAGTAGTAGTCTGTAGGCGCAAGGTCTGGTGAGTAGGGCGGATGACGGAGAGCTTCCAACCCCAGTTCTTGCAACTTGGAGACCGTCTGCTGTGCAGTATGAGGTCGCGCGTTGTCGTGCAGGAGCAGCGGAGACGAGCGATTGACCAATGCTGGTTGGAGATGCGCCAGCTTCTCCATCATTGTGTTCAGTTCTTCACAGTACACATCTGCAGTAATGCTCACCCCGTTTGGTAACAAGCTGTGATGAATCACACCGGCGCTAGACCACCAAACAGTGACCATCACTTTTCTAGGGGTAAGTTTTCGTTTAGGGCATTGTTTAGGTGCTGAACCAGGATCCAACCAACTTGCTGAGCGCTTACGGTTATCAAACAGAATCCATTTTTCATCGCAGGTAACAATGCGGTTCAAAATTCCTTCATTTGTGTGTCTGTTGAGCAGTGCAAGGCACGTCTCGACGCGTACTTCGCGCTGGCGATCATTGAGTTCGTGGGGCACCCATTTGTCAAGCTTTTTTACCTTGTCAATTTGACGCAAATGGACCAATATTGTTTTGACGCTAACGTCGAAAGCTGCTGCTAATTCAGCCGTAGATTGTGTATCATCAGCTTCCACAATCGCCTTTAATTCGTCATTGTCGACCAAAGTCTTCGGACGACCGCGAGGTTCATTTTTCAGGTCGAAATTTCCAGAACGGAAGCGAGCAAACCAATAACAGGTGGTGCGTTGGTTTGTAGTGTTAGCTCCGTAAACGTCGTTGATATTGCGTGCCGCTTGTGCCGCGTTGCTGCCACGACGGTACTCATATTCCATAATTACTCGAATTTTTAACGTATCCATGATGACGAAAAAGATTGAAATGCGATGAAAATGTAACACTAATCAATAAAGAAATGACTACTTTTAGAAAAAAAAATCCATGTTTTTAAAATAAAATTAATTTGAAATTAGAATTCTTAGCCAAACAAAAATTATTTTGATTTGAAATGGCCAGTACTGCAGAACGGCAATTTCATAGGTAAAGACCTAATATATCAGACAGATATTAGCACTTGACGTTTTGATCTTAGCTCTTAATTAAACCAATTAATGGCAGAGCTTATATATGATACGCAAATGATATGCTTCAATGAGCGTAATTACTTATATCTAGATGTTTATTAACATGACATCACGTTTGTATTCCTCGAAGATTAAGCAAAGATATAATTAGAGGTAAGACGAACAGGGTGTACAGTTCACTCATCTATGTATACTACACAGGGAAAGTTTGCTGTTTTTTTTTTTTTTGTGTACTCGACGAAAAATTTCTACGCTAGGGGTTCTAGAATGATATGCTGAATTCATGGTTACAGTTTGCGCACTGGATAAAAACTTTTCCTGAATGCAACGTGTAACGAAAAGGTTATATACATACCAAGGCCACAGCTTCTCTGGATGATATCAAACTATAATGGAAGGGTTTTTTAATCCCATCTCTACGTGTTCGGAAGTTATGAGAATTTATAATATATTGATTAAAAAAAATTGAAGTGAAAACTTCTTTAGAATAGAATGGAACAAAAATCATGGAACTCGCGTCATCGTCACCGAACGCTTTCCATGAGCTAAATGTATAGGTACTGTGTATATATGGGTGAACGAGCACACGGATGAGTCGCGCGTTGATGTCTTTTGAAAAAGTCTCTTTCTTTCATTAGGAAATTCTAATTCTTTTCTCCCTTTCTCTCCCTTTGTATTTTTATCGTAAAAATCTGTGCTCAAACTCAAAGTATTTATTTCAAATAAACCAATTACAAGGACTTTTGCGCGTTTTTTGGAAAATACCCTCTTTACGAAGGGGCGCAACATGTGATGCATGCCCTAGGCGCCATTTTTTATTGGTACGCCCCTGATTATGTATCTTTGACACAGTCCATCCATTTTTTTTTTGGTCTACTCCTACTCTTATAGCCATCCTCATACGTACTCAAAACTTTCCTCCTATATAAGAATACTGAATAATTAATGTTACTTGTGCCTACAATAACGTTTTAAAGACGTCTTGTTACTAAAAGGGTGTTATTAGTCCCTTCTACGCTTTGTTGAAATTGAAATGTCAAGAACAAACAGAATTTTCAAAGGGTTTACAAAATGTCAGAGTTAAATGGAAAATGGGGTCAAAGTTTTCAAAGGGTTTACAATGTGTTTGTTATTTTCGTTTTAATAAACATTTATGGCGTGAATGGTATTGTTTAGGTCTATATTATTGTATTTTGGGCAATGGAGAGGGCTATGCTCGGAGTTTCCCTACATGGTCGAATCAGGAATGAAGAGATCCGCAGCAGAACCAAGGCAACCGACATAGCCCGAAGAATTGCCAAATTTAAGTGGCAGTGGGCAGGGCACATTGCTCGCAGAATAGATGGCCGATGGGGCCGAAAGGTTCTGGAGTGGCGATCGTGTACCGGAAGACGTAAAGTTGGAAGGCCTAGCACAACGTGGACCGATGACCTTGTGAAGGACGCAGTAATCCGCTGGATGCGGGAAGCACAGAACCCGTCGAAGTGGAGGAGCCTGGCAGAGGACAAGTCCAGCAATGGACGTCTTTCGGCTGTAATGATATTGAATGATGATGTTGTATTTTACTTGTAATATAATAAAGAAGAGTTTGTTTGTGTGAAAGCGCTAATTCGTGGAATCACCAGACTGATCTGAAAAAATGTTTCTGGATTTATTATTTTATTTACTCGTATTTACTAAGTAAGGATTTCCAACAAAAGATGTACACAATACATGACATAAATAGAAGGCAACAACAGGTATTAAGTAGGTGTGCTCCTTCACTTATGGGAGACCACAGCATGCACAATAGAGTCAAACTAAGCTAACAAAGTAAAGATTTAGTAGCACACACATTTTTTTTTTACTTTAATAGAGTTTTGCCATGCACTAAGGTCATCGACTACATATTTTTTTTATTTGTTTGTTTGCATTGAATAGGCTCCGAAACTACTGAACCGATTTGAAAAATTCTTTCACTGTTGGGAAGCTACACTATCCCCGGGAGACATAGGCTATATTTATCCCCGTAATCCCACGGGAACGGAAACTACGCGGGTGAAACCGCGGAGCGCTGCTAGTAGATACTATAAATGCGAAAGTAACTATGTCTGTCTGTGTGTTACGCTTTCACGCCTAAACCGCCGAACCTATCGTCATGAAATTTGGCATAGATGTAGTCTGGGATATGAAGAAGGACATAGGCTACTTTTTTACGCGATAACTGACATCCACGCGGGCGGAGCCGCGGGCAAATGCGAACATATCTACATAACGCTAGACATCGAGCATCGATGACCAAGCTGACCGTCCATCGTTAGAACAAAATTCAATCAATCAATCAAAATATTTTTATTTCATATAAACCTGCATGGGCACTTATGAAACGTCAGAAGCTAGGTGCACGGTTCCAAATTGTTGTTTCCTATGGAGAAGAGCCGGCAAGAAACTCCACGGTTACTCTTTTAAAAATGATTGGCTATAACAATGTTTTCAGAGATAAAATGTACGGGAGGACAGTGCAGGCCTGTCAATAAGTACCAGGTACTTAGACGAATACAGAATAGAAAATCGTCTACAAATCTACAGTCTGTAAGGCCTACAACGTTCTCCCCATAGATTTAAGAAAGAAGGTTCTCCCATTCACAATATGTAAAATAATCTACATAAAAGTGGTGGTGGAATGTTTTTTAATTGATACAGGTTTTTCCTATAATTTTTATTTTGTTTTATGGTTATATTTCTAGTTATTAGTTTTGCTTAAGGTGAAACAAGTCCACATTTTTTCCATACAAACTTTGAGAGGGTTTTACTCCACTGTTTGACAATGTACATCAAAACTTAAACATGGTATATTTTTGTCTCATTATTAATATTGTCTGTACGGAAACAGAAAACGAAAATAAAAAGCCATTAAAAATTTATGAGCCAACAAAGATTCGTTTTTCTTGATAATTTAACGTAACTTTGGACATGTTTAAGTAATAAAAGAAGTGTAAAATCTCCAAAACTAATTCGGTACCGACAAAGCTCACATTATTAAAAAGTTCAATAAACTTAATTGGTTATTGATTTATGCAGTGTTTTTTTCAGAAAACCCGATCTTCCGAAGGACTTTTCTTAATTTTTTACGCGCTCTTTTTACTATAACTGATCCTGCAGTTCACTCAATAATGTTGTGCGTGTAGACTATCGGTCTAACTGCTCGTCACTGATACCACCTCTGTCGGAATCGAAACCAGGTGAGACAGCGTGCTTTTTAGCCATGCTCACCAGTGAGCTCGAGCCCGCGACTAGTGTACCCTTAATTTTGATTATTTATGTCCTAATGCTGGCCTCCCACAAGTTGTTCCAGGAACTCTTTTCCCGCGCCACCTCAAACCAGCCTTCGCTGTACGCATCCAGGTCACTCGTCACCGCTTCCTGGGCTGACCGCGCCGGCGCCATAGTGGCACCATCCATCTCCAGACATGTTGTGTAAAAAAATCTTAGTCTAGCCTAGACTTCACATCATCAAAGTTTATCGTTTAAACCAAGACCAACATAGTTATTTTTTATAGATATTTCTATAATAACATTTTGTTTTATATTCCTTGTTTGTTACTTAACTGTATATTGTAGCGTTATGTTTTCAATTCAGCTCTGTGTTTGTTTTTATTCGACATTGTGTAAGTAAGACTACAATATTTACTTTTTGATATTGTATTAAAAATGGCTGCGCCATTACGGTTTTTTCTTAATAACTCTGGAAAAAACTGTGAAGGAATAATAAGGCCTATTGTGAACGACCACGTTGCAGTGTCATATGTCATCACTGGCAACACGTACTGGTCAAAGGCGTCTTGAGACAATGCGGTATTTGGAACGAAGATATTGTCACCACTGCTCTCAAAACGGTGAAGAAAAACATCGTGAGGAGCCAAGCATGTCCTAGAACCGAAAATTCGCAGACACATGACATCTACCAACCCGCACTGGGCCCGCGTGGTAGATTACGTTGTATGGCCCATACCCTCTCACAGAGACGCAGTTAATTTTCACAATGTTTTCTTTTTTTTTTTGGGTGGGAAATCATCAAATAACTTCTCCCGCTGGGTGGAGCAGGAGGGCGTGTCAGACTTTTACTGACTAAAACCCACCCGTGTTCCTTCAGTAGCCCTTAAGTCAGGGGCTGTGGTGTCTCTTTCGAACATACCCGCACCCCTGGCAGGCATCGGCCCTTGCGGGCCCCATCAATTTTTGTGCTGACATCTCTTTGAGGCGCGCGTGGAACACAACGCGCCGTCGACTTGGGCTTGGTCCTTACCGGACAGCGAGCTACCCATTACTCGCCGTCCGCAAGCCCATGCCTACGGTGGCCGGAAATCGGCCTGGGATTCCCGACGCCCAGGGCGTCTCCGTATCCTGCGGCGGCTAGGGTCGCGAGGGCGCATATGCTGCCTCTCCCTCACGTGCGCCGCCTCCCTCTTCGCGAGCATTACTGCTTCGCTGAAGGAGGTGACGGCTCCCCATGCCCTCTCGCTCCGTACCATGGCCTGGACCAGGGCCGGACGCGAGAGATCGCCGCTGCCGATCGCCTCCACGAGGACACGGCGGTGCTCCGCCCAAGCAGGGCAGACCGCCACCGTGTGCTCCACCGTGTCCTCAGGGCGATCTTCGCAGTGGAAACACCCGGGCGTTTCCTCCCGCCCTATCCGAAACAGGAACCTCCCGAAACAACCGTGTCCGGTGAGGACCTGCGTCAGGCGGAAGGTGAGGACGCCATGCCGCCTCTCAAACCACTCCTCAAAGAGGGGACTTACCGTCGCAATCGTGGCGTGCCCAACGTTGTAGGCCTTACAGACTAGATTTGTTGACGATTTTCTATTCTGTATTTTCATTCTTCTAAGTACCTGGTACTTATTGACAGGCCTGCACTGTCCTCCCATAACTATTATCACTGTAATTTGAAAACATATTAAAAGCCATTTATTTCTAAAAGAGTAACCGTGGAGTTTCTTGCCGGCTCTTCTCCATAGGAAGCGACAATTTGCAACCGTGCACCTTCTGACGTTTCATAAGTGCCCATGCAGGTTCATGTGAAATAAAATATTTTGATTCTATTTGATTTGAAGCCCGTGTCCCAACAGTGGGAACTTTATAGACTGATTATGGAGAAGAAATCGATGTTTATTAATTACGAGATACTTTTGTACCAAAGAGGATCCCCTAATGTAGCCCGGGAAAGTCAAATTTTCTTACGTTTTTGCAAAAGCCAGGTCAGTACCAGATTGTATGTTGATTAAAATATAATTCGAGAATTTAAGCATTAATACCACCACACTCTAAGTTCCTTTAAACCCATTGAATCATTGGCGAGTAATTGGTAGCTCGCCGTCCGGTAAGGACCAAGCCCAGGTTGACGTCGCGTTGTGTTCCACGCGCGCCTCAAAGAGATGTCAGCACCAACTAGTGCGGTCTGCAAGGGCCGATGCCTGCCAGGGGTGCGGGTTGTTCGAAAGAGATACCGTGGCCCCTGGCACACATGCAACTGAAGGAACACGGGTGGGTTTTAGTCAGTAAAAGTCTGACACGCTCTCCTGCTCCACCCAGAGCTAGAAATTATCTGATGATATCCCACCCAAAAAAAAACCTATGGAATGACTAAGTATTCCGATAATAAATCATACAATGGGATTTTAAAAACGAACTTGCGAATCATATTTTGTTCAGCTATTTTGGCGCTAAAGTACACTTTTTCTTGTCTTTTAATTCAATTTTATACCCTAAAAATATCTTTATAAGTAAGAAAAACTACTCGAGAATTACAAGATCTGCCAGGGGTGCGGGTTGTTCGAAAGAGATACCTGTTCCACCAGACGGTTTTTTTTAAATGTATTTTCCTCGATTTCTCGCCCATTTGTGGACCGATTCTCAAAATTCTTTTTTTATTTGAAAGAGAGATACTACTGAGGTGGTCCCATTGGCACCAAGTCGGATCTGATGATGGAATCCCAGGGAAATCGAGGGCAACCCTCAAATCTTATAGGTATTAACAATGTTTTTCCTATGTTTTCTAATGCTATTGAGACATTTGCGTATGGTCATCACCATCTTATGACGCTGAGCTGATGATGGAAGATACAACTCTTTAATTTAGGAGTTAGGTGCAGATTCAGGCATAACTCATATATGGACCGATTTGCGAAATTCTTTTTTTTAGAAAGGGTTTTATTCCGAAATGGACCCATTTAAATTTCATATAGATCTGATGATGCGTTTCGGAGACAGACAACGGAACTCTTCAAAAAATGACAGCAAATCAACCGCGATTGCTGCTATCGCATAAATATGCATTGTTTTGACCCCAAGGATGATGAATTGGTGTGGAGTGGGTACTACAACTAAAAACTTTTTCCAAAAAAAAAACAACCGACTTCCAAAAAACACTACGAAAAAGTTTTTTTTTTCCTCTCATAACTGAAAATGTATTAATAAGTAACTAATAAATTATATACTTAATTTTCAGATGTTTGCCACTGTCACTTTAGAGGCAACATTTATGAGAATTGCACCCAAAAAAATGAAATTAAAATGGCGACCAAGTTGCATCTAAGGAATAGACACGAAGCAATAATTTCTCAAAACTACACTACAGCTCAGTATCTGTCTAAAAATATATCAAAAATATATGTAGACACAGACAGAGGTAAAAGAGTCATTCCACAAACGAAAAAAAGTACAGAAAAATACAATGCCTTAAATAATATAGACAAAGATGTAATAAACAAAAATTACAGTTTATTTGGGATAGATTTGACACTGTATGATTTAGGAAACGAAAAACAATTACTAACAAAGAAAATTATTAATTCTGATGATTATTTAGAAAATACCATTGATAGTAGAAACCAAAGAGAATTGAATGAAGGTACTGGAGCATTTATTATGCTCAATAATGGCACAGACGACGAACAAAGCACTACACTTAAAATTGGAAATATAACCAAAACTGTTACTAGTATTTCCCAAATCAATGGCATGGATAGAAATGCCCTAAGATATGATTGGCCTAACAATTTTGAAAACAATAAAACGACACTAAATATCCGAAAGTATGAGTTACCTAATAATTTAAAACCACAAAGTGAAGATACTGGAGAATTTACTATTCCCAAAAATGATTTCATTCCGGAGAAAAACTCTGTAATTATCAATGGTAACATAACTAAAATTGTGACTACGTTTTTCCAAAATGGTACGAATAAGAATTTTCCAAAACATGATTTGTCTAAGAATATCGACAGCAATGATGTGACTAAACATATCCAAAAGTATGATACTGGAGAATTTACTATTCCCAAAAATCATATAATTGTGGAGAAAAGCACTGTAATTACAAATGAAAACGTAACTGAAATACTGACTAATATTTTCCAGAACAATAGTATGGGTAAGAATGTCGAAAAACATGATTCATCTAAGAATGTACAAAAACGTGATATTGGTATACCAGAGAATGTGCCAAACAATTATATGCCTGAAGTTATCCGAAATCACAACGCTAAAAATGACCAAATGTATGATTTATACAAAAAAATGGAAAACTATGAAAAACCAAAGAACATCATCCATAATTTCAACGATGTTAAGCCTTATAATTACCAAACAGATGAGATGCATTACAAAAATATAATTAACAAAAACGATGTGATTAAAAAGGATAAGCATTCCGGAAGATACGATGATAATACCAGTCATAATGTTAGACCACAATTACAAACAATACTGAACAATGATTTAGTCAAAAAGAGTTTAGACGAATTCAAAATGGTTAGAAGGAAAACACATTACACTATGCCAGACGTAGAGCTTAAAACTGACATTGACAAACGTGATATATATCGCTATCAAGATCTCGCCTATCCGGATTTTCCTGGAGCCAGAAATCATGTGCACCCAGATTATTACGTTGAAGATATTCAGAATAACATGTATCCAACATACGGAGAGTTAAACCATATATATCAAAGTTCTGAAGAACGAAATGATATCAAAAACTTCAAAGAACTAAACAAAATAATAGCTAGACAAAAGAAGATAATGAAAAAGCTAGAAAAATTACAAACGAATGGACGACCTAAGACTACTACTACTACAAAAAAAAAGACCGACTTCGAATTACTCATTTCTGAAGTCGAAACTAAGAAGAAACTGCAGAGAAAATGGCGAAACTACACAGATTTTACTTTCGAAACGACTACGGCTAAGACAACAACAAAAATGACAACCACAGCGAAACCAACGACGATTCTGACACTTTTTGACGAAACAGCAGTCAGAGTCGCGTTAAAAAATGACCCCCATGTCAAAAGGATTTTAAAGATGGCGAATTTAAAGCGGGAAAAGTATTTGAATAATGTTCGAAGGCATTTGAGACGTAATAATTATACTCATGATACAGAATATGCAAAGAGCTTGGCAGAAAGTGCTAACGGACAACGAATTGAGGCAGCAGAAACCATTGCTTTTGTTGACAGATAGCAATGGACAAGTCACTTAATACATACAGAGTGTCCAAGAAGTCGACGTCAAGCCGGAATCTGGTAATAGGCCAAGTCTTAATCAGAATCAGACTAGAAAATCTGTTACAGTCTTTTTACTCCTATTATACAAATCTTAAATACAAAATTGTCTGTGAGATTCTGAATAACGTTTCTACAAACTCTTGCCTGAAATTTAAAGCCAAGTTCAAGCTTTTTGCTCAATCTTTTGATTTGCGAAGTATTCAAAACGAATACTTCGCAAATATTTATTTCGCTACAAAAATTCCTCTAATGTGATGTAAATGATTTCACAAAGATTAATGATTTTATTTCTGTAAGTTGGTTTGTACAAACACTTTTACACGTCAATCATCTTCTATGGAAGAAAGGTATGATTTTCTTTGATTATTTAACTTAAATACAGCAAAATCTTAGGTCTTTGATTTTTTATGAATACGCAAAGAAACATCTACGGACGAAAGAGTCTGAAATTTGGCACAGTAAAAGTTTATTGGAGGAGTGCAAGAAATATTACATAATTTTTTTTATTTTATGTGCTCGAATTCCTACCAAAGGGCGACCACTCGTATTTTTCAAACTACGCGAGGTCGGCGGCGTACCTGCCACCGTTTGTAGTAATTCCCTAGACATAAAACAGACCTTCACAAAGAGCTCTAAAGCTAGAAAAACATGGAGTCGCTTCGCAAAGAGATCCGTCCTTTGAGGTCTTGTGCATCTCCGACGAGGCTTAGAATACAATCAATCGGTAACGATATTGCGGATTCTTTTCACTGTGCAAAGTAAAAGAAAGAAACCGGCAATTTAAAGCTTGATATTTCACATAGGAAAATTGTTTTCACAAACTTGCAACATTTCTGAAAAACTATTTATTTAAAGACGATAATAAAATCTTTTCCCAATTTACGTGTATTAAAAAGTGTTAAATTTATTTAAGATTTTGTTTTTATACTACATTGTCAGTGACATGTTTTATGTACAGACGCCAGCACATCAAGCTACCCCAAACTGTCAAATTTTCCCAACTGAACATGAATCTTAAACTTTTGAATTAAAGTTGAAATTCTATCAAAGAAATTTGACAGATTGAGGTAGCTGGATGTGCTGGAGTCTGTGCATCTATGCCAAATTACACAGCTTTCTAGTACTCTGAGCTAAGCTGCGGGCGGACGGGCAGACGAACGGACGGACAACGCCTAACAGTTTGAGTGTAATCAACTACGGAACCCTAAAAACCGGCCAAGTGCGAGATGGACCTGGCGCACTTAGGAGCACATTCACTATGAAATTTGAATACGGACGTAAAAATATCAGGGCGAGATTTTATCGCGCAATAGATCTCCAATTCTCGGTGTTGAACCTACCATTGAGAATCCACCAGAGTACATACCAGCGCGTCAAAAAAACTTACTTGGATTTCAAGTACCAGCGCTAAGCAGTGCGTTGAAATCCCAGTGCGGGAAGAAATCGCGCCACGATATAATAAAATATTATAATAATTATATTTTATTTTTATAATTTATTATATTTTATTATATTATGAATATAATTTAGTATAATGTTATTTTTAATTTAATTTTTCAAAACAATGTACCAATATTGTTATGAAAATAAATATGTAGAATATAAAAAAAACCGGTCAAGTGCGAGTTGGACTCGCGCACCGAGGGTTCCGTACAAACCTGTGGGTATATAAGTAAAAGTTCAAAATTGTCAAAAATATTTTTTTTTATATGACGAAACTAAAAATTTTCGGTTTTCGTAATTTTTCCTATATCTGTACTATAAGACGTGACTTCGTACAAAATTTCAAGATTCTAAGTTCACGGGAAGTAGGTTTTGATTCCCGTGCGAGTTTCGAAAATTTGCGGAATTTTGCGGCCTAAATGGCTGTATCTTTAGATTGCGTTGACTTAGAAGGTTGGTTTTTCTACAGCTTCCAGGGACAGTAGAACTAAGTATCATATAGAAATTTCAGTTTGATACCTCCACGCGTTCCTGAGAAAAACGGTCTTGACAGATGGACGGACGGACGGACGGACGGACGGACAACAAAGTGATCTTATAAGGGTTCCGTTTTTTTCCTTTAGAGGTACGGAACCCTAAAAATTACATAATTCAATACGTCCGCGCGAAGAAAACAATTCACGCTTTCAATTTATATATTTAGCCAATAAATCAGCATAAAAAAATCTTTCAACGTCAATAGTTGGCACAGTAATTTATATAGAAAAGATTACACAACTGGAAATGATAGATTCAAGACAAATTATGTTTATTTATTTAAATTATATGCAGCACACCCGTTTTTCGTAAGAAAGTAAGAGTTAATTTATAATATATTGTCATGTATTTTGACTTACTCAAAATACATGACATTATATTATAAATTAACTTATGTATTAAATATATTGAAAATACTTTCTTTGTTGCAAGTATTTTTTTCATGCGTAATAATCAATTATAACATTTGATAACCATGAAACTGTGATAGATGTATTGTTTTGAATAGTAGTAAAGCGAAATTATTATCTTGCATCGCCTTTTAGCTACGGTTAGAATCGACCGCCATTTTGTATTGCGCACCTATTTCTATAGGTTTTCAAATCTGTAGTACCATTTGCACTAAAAAAACACTGGCACTCCGGGAGTGCCGGCAGACGTGTGTATTTTTTAAATCGTCAATACAGTATTTCACATTTGGTCCTTGCGTCTTGATTGCTCTCGGTAAAAAATGATAAACGAGCGATCGACTTCAGCCATTAAAGGTAACAGCACAGATTTTTACGGTAAAAATACAAAAGGAAAGAAAGGGATAAAAGAATTAGAATTTCCTAGTGAAAGAAAGAGACTTTTCCAAAAGACATCGACGCGCGACTCATCCGTGTGCTCGTTCACCCATATATACACAGTATACATATAGCTCATGGAAAGCGTTCGGTGACGATGACGCGAGTTCCATGATTTTTTTCACCCAAAAAGTGCTCAACGCGCCTATAGAAATTTTCACTTCAAACATCGCCATGACCGCACGAACGTAAAAATATTGCGGCGGGAATTTTATTGTGCACTGGATTTTCAACTATCGGTGTAGTACCGAGCGTTGAGAATACAACAGAAGGCCAATTCTCTTAATTAAAACCGTTCAAAATCTAGTCGCAGTGTCATCTCAGCGACAAGCAAATGTCAAAAATGTATGAAAAATTGAGGTATTTTTGACAGATTGACACTGAGATCAGACTGTGAACGTTCTTAAAATTAGTAGAATTGCCCCTCAGAGTGTATCTCAGGACGTCGCAAAAACACACTGTTCGATTTTGCACTGTCGCCGCTAAGGGAACGTCCATTACTTACGTGAGGCGTTTAGGGTAGGGGGGGGGGGGGGGGTCAACTTGAATCTCACCGCAGTTTCACCCGCTTAGTTCCCGTTCACGTGGGAACACGGGGATAAAATATAGCCTATGTCACCCGGGGATAGTGTAGATTCCCAACATTGAAAGAATTTTTCAAATCGGTTCAGTAGTTTCGGAGCCTAATCAATGCGAATGCGAACAAACAACCAAATTGCTGCCCATTCTCTAGTAAGTCTCTTAGTCGCTTTCTACGACACCCACGGGAAGAAATGGGATAGTGCTATAGTATAGATAAGTCAAAACGTGAAAATTGCCTAATACGTTTTTCAAGTTATCGATTCGCCCTCTACAAGTCACCTAGGGTTGCTTGCTATAGTAAATCCATAAATGCAAGTTTTTTTTTTTTTTGAACATTGCCCCACACTAGGAATTTCTCCTGTATTGTGGGTGCGTTTACAAACATTTAAACTCACATACACAAACGGCCAGACCCGGAACAACTACTTGTAGGTCATACAAATATTTGTTCCGTGCGGGAATCGAACCCGCGACACACAGCGCAGCAGTCAATCGCTTAACCACTGCGCCAACCGTGCCGTGAAGAATACTCCACATACACTTACAAAACGTAATTTTAATAGTGAAACGGATCTGCTGATGCTGTGCAATTGTTTAGTAAAGATACTAATTTGACACAAATTGCAAAAAGCAATAAAAAATATGTTTTTAATCATAATAATAAAGAAAAACAAATTGTACTTTATTTTGATACTACGTACTTTTTTTTTCTTACCTATAATAACCAATGTAGTTTAACTACATGAATAAGAGGTGGCAACCCTAACTACAAGTCACCTATAGAAAATAACACAATATTTAAAACTGTTTGATTTTAATTTTGTTCCGTTCAGCTATCCGCGGCTGGACGGACGTGTACGCATCTCATACAAAGTCGTGGTTTTCTATGAGGCAAAAGCTGAACAGAGCTGAATAAGTATTCCCTAATAAGCGTTCGCTATCGTCTTGTTGAGTATGGTGAAGATCTTTGGTTGCATATCTAACATCAATGCCTTACATAGGTGATATGTGGTACTTTTATAGCGATTTATTCTCAGAATTACATTATCTAACTACGCCTAAGCATTTCCTTCCTTGTAAATAATTGCCTACACCTGTTTAATTAATGTTTCGTGTAAGTCAACATCTGCCTAGCCTTTTCCCAACTATGTTGGAGTCGGCTTCCAGTCTAACCGGATGCAGCTGAATACCAGGATTTGCCCCAGAGCGACTGCCTATCTGACCTCCATAACCCAGTTACTGGGTAGCACTGACTTCTGACGACCCGTAATGACTGTCAATGATTCACAAATGACAGTCGGGACCAACGGGTTAGCGTGCTTTCCGAGGCACGGAGGGGTCTTGGTATGTAAAGATGGTCACCCATCCACGGACCAACCGCGGCAAGCGTAGCTTAACCTGATCGATCGACCCGTGCGGGTTTTATTAGGTACTTAGCCACAAGGGGCCACAACGAGAGGGTCGTTACGTATAAGTGTAGTTAACATAACATCACGCCGCACATAGGAGTATTTGGCTAAAAACTTTTTAATAAAAAAATTAAACCGCCGAAAAACCGAAAAATAAAAAATAATAAACTAGCTTTGTCCAACCCCAATAACTAAGTTTGGAAGGCGGTGACATATAATCAAATACATTCCAAAGTCACCGACTTCCGAACTTATTTATTGGGGTTGGACAAAGCTAGTTTATTATTTTTTATTTTTCGGTTTTTCGGCGGTTTAATTTTTTTATTAAAAAGTTTTTATTTTATAATTTTTTGTGGCTATAATCTACTAATTACTACATGCTTAATTTTTGATTTAATACACGACTCAGTATTAAAATCTGTGAGTAAACAATCAATCATCCCCTGTTTTCTTACCCTTAGGGTTGGAATTTTTCTTCGAAATTTATATGGGACCAACTTCGAGGTATACCCTTTCCAATAAAAAAAGAATTATCAAAATCGGACTACTCTGGAAAAAGTTATGCGTGGTCATACATAAAAAAAAAAAAAAAAAAAAAAAATATACGCGTCGAATTGAGTAACCTCCTCCGTTTTTTCGTCGGTTCGATAAAACCGGACAAAAATATCTGAGGCGTTTTTTTTATATGAATTCGATTTAAACATTATTTTTGATTACAAATAAGTGTGCATTAACAATTAATCTCATTAAAACTCTTCGTTTTCAACTTCTTCGTCTTCATTTTCTTCATCTTCATCATCTTTGTCTTCATCTTCTTCACCGTCTATATTTTCACCGTAATCTTCTTTATGAGGAGTACTTGCAATCATCAGACTGACTGCCTCTTGCGAAAATGGCTGAGTTTTTTGTGCTGTCTTGGTCGATTACTATTCAGATATGGGTCGGAACTTAGTAACAGTCTATGTAATATGTCTCATGGATTCTTTATCAGGATAATACTCCGTTTTGGCCTTTTGAATGAGCGAATAGCAGGGGTAGATGTTTTTATTAGACTTGTGTATTATTTCCCACTGTCTCCTAGTAAAGTCACCTTCAACGAAGATGGCCAGTGCTTCTTCAGGTGTATGTTTCTTCACAATTGTTTGCTTTCTGGACCTAGTAATAACTTTGCGGATTTTTGTAGCTCTGGTTGGTGAAGCAATAATTTCTTAAATTATTTTTGATGCGTCCGTATTTCCTGAAATACGCTGACTCATCCGCCAGCTGCACACGTCAACTCCTCCACAGGTACTAGCTCCCGTAGTTCTTTAGTTTTTCGTCGTTTGCTGCGATCACAAAGCTCTTTGAATGTTTTTGATAGTCGTCCTGGTTTTTGAGTAGGTATTTCCGTCCAGTAAGGCAATTCAATAGAAGATGTGAGCCAGACTTCATTAGTTTTCAAGAAACGTTCTTCTTTGTAAGTAGCATCTTTCCATTTTTTCTTGAATATAGTCTTGAAACACCTCAAAGAACGAATAAAATTAGATTTTTTATTATTTGGACAATTAGCCAGTTTCAGAAGTCTCTCTTCGAATAATAAAAACTTTTCATCCATTTTCTTTCCTTTAAATTCATTCAGGATGTTATACAATGCTCTTCTGGTAAATTTCTTGACAGTTCCCGAAGAATCTGTACAAAAAAGGCAAAAAAAAATATTATTTAAAATAATTCACATATTTCACTCACTAACTTTGATGTAATACAAAACAAAATGGCGGACGTGGGCGGACTGTTTAACCACGGTGTGCAATTGTCGAAAGACCGGTTATTATGACCATGTATAAATGATAGCGGGACAAGACAGGACACATAAACAAAAACACTGTTTTCTGATAAATTTAAGTAAAAAAAAAATACAAATTGTGTCTGTTATCATACCATTTTTAAACATAAAATTTAAGCAGCAAATCAACTAATTGATATTTCAAAATACAGTACATACCTTCATCTTCCATTTTCAAAACTTTTTCTTTTAAAACTCCACCACACGAGAACACAATAACAAAGCAAAGTAAGACTGCAACCGAGAGCGCCGAAAACAAAGACATGCGATTCTGCGAACGAATGAGTTTCGACTGACCTACGTAAACAGCTTTGAACCTTGCGGGGATTGAATGGCTGTCATTTGATGGACCGGTTACCTGGCTAGATGAACAATAGATTCAGTGAGACTTTTGACTAATTTGCTGATTCCGACTTTTGTCCGGTTTTATTAGCCAAATACTCCTTAGTGCGCCGGCTGTATTCTCTGAATAGCTGGGCAAATTAATGTTTGATTCCCATGTAATAGGGGCGAGCCTATTGCCATCAACCAGACACGAATCCAGACTCCGGGAAATTCCAGATGGAACCAAATTACACTTTGCCTGACCCGGGAATCGAACTCAAAACCTCATGCTCCACCCACTTCCACTGAAGCTGTCGGGCTGTAATTTGGAACACGTTTGGTTCTCGTGAAAATGTTTTACAAAAGCCGTTTTTTTTTTTAAATCCTTTCTATTAATATTACAAACGCGACAGTTTGCATGTATGGATGTTTATTACTCTTTCTCGCAAAAACAGCTGAATGGATTTGGATGAAATTTGGCACACATATAGATTATAACCTAGATTAACACATAGGATACTTTTTATCCCGGTAGTACGTTCGCGCGGGTTACGCGGACTTCCACGCGGGCGGAAGCTAATATTTGATATAATCTGACTTTTTTGAGGCAAATAATTTCGTTTTCTGCGGTTTTTCTATATTTTCCACTGTGAAACTTGAATATTTTTTGTCGGATAAGAATGTGAATTCGCGAGAAGAGAGGAACAGAGCTTTACTAAAATGTGCTCCTTATCTTATTAACGAAGAAATATAATGTTCGGAATTCTATAATTCTTGTAAAATAATTAAAAAATTTAGTGTACCGCAAAAAGTGCTAGAAAATACATTTTTTTTATTTTTTATAATTGGTACTCTTTGTATTTTACTCCGTGGAAATTCTCCACTTCTTCTAGAAAAAGTTAGCAACCTGCACAACGACAAACAATATTCTTTGTGTGTTGCAAATAAGGATAAGTAGAAATAATGCAAAGTCATGCGATCTATGCCAGTAAGTAGCTAGAGAATCACGCTATGTAATGACGATAAGAAAAATGCTTGTTACGTGAGCAAAATCACATCAAATGTCTATTATATAACCAGGAAAGTTCACATCAAGTCGCAAATAGACACCACTTTAGTTTTTTAGCACGCAGTCCATGCAATATGCATTCTAGGAAGTCGAGTGTCTGTCTATGGATCGCGGGTGAACGTTAACTGTCACTTTTGATAGTTCGGTACTCCCGCGGTTTTTTTTTTTACATATGACAAAAATGGAAATGGTAGGAATCGGTTAGAATGTAGCATGGAATTAGTATGTACTATAATTAAAGCTCCTTGGAATTTGGTAAAAACCCACAGAGGAAAAACCCTAAAAGTCAATGAACGGCCATTTGTTTTGGTTAAGGGGAAGCGCCGGGGTGGACCGCAAAATACAAATTGTCTCACGTTTTATGCAATTTTCAGGTCAGTGTCTGGTTGTATGTTAAAAAATATATTATTCGCGATCGTAACACCTATTACATATACATACAACCCTCTGAGTTCTCATAATCTCATTGAATGACTACTACATGAAAAAATCATTCAATGGAACTAAATGGATATTTAATGAAAACTTGAATTTCGCAGTGTACATCAGCGCAACCTCCTAAATGAACTAGGTACGTAGCTTAATAGATTCTAGAGCTCTATAGTCTGCATTTACTTCCATTTTTACATGCTTACATAATCAATAAACATAAATAATGTCATTCGTACTTTCAAAAATGCATCTGATCAAATACCTTTCATAGAGAAAGTGTTTTTTTAAACACTGTCGGCTGAATGAGTATTTGACCTTTGCCTCGCGCAATATTTAAAAATATCGCCACTAACGATATATAATAGTGATGTGATGAATATTAATGTTATCGTAATCGATCGATTATGTAAGGAAGCAATCGATATTGTTAGTTTACGGTTTTAAAGAATAATGTTGTTTGTTTTGTTATGAGACTGTGTCTAAAATGTTAGCGTTTTTTTTTTAGATTTTTAAATGACTTTTACTAACAATTTAAGGATTTCAGTTTTTGCGGGATCGCGTTGGAACATTTCATTTGCATGAAATTTTGTGAAATAGCGAATGAAATTGTATAATTTTAGTAGTGAATTATTCAATTTAGTTACGTGTGAGTGCACAAGTGTAGTGAAGGTGAAAATAAGTGACTAACGTGGACTTTTCGTGTTCCCCCCAAAAACTCCTAATAGGTTGTTGTAAAGTTACTACCGCTTTACAATAACTTTGACTTGACTGACTCTTAGGACTATGACGTTTTTGTAACTTCGTGCCTGTAACGGGCCATTAACTTGATCGAAAAGAAAAATTACTTGACACTGCCTAAAATGCACAAACAGTGCGAAGCCAAAAGCAAAAAAAAAAAAACACAGACAGATGAGTTCAGGCTGAGGCATCAGTCAAAAGTCAATGTAAAGATGCGTTCCTTAATTTTTAAAATAAAATATTTGTTTGGATTTTGATTTGAAATAAATATTTATTATTGTGATTACCAGTGTTGTCACTAACCTCGTTTTAAAGCGAAGTCATTGTCAGAAACCTTCAAATTAAGTGAAGTTTACTTTTCGGAACGCGGATAAATAAAACACCGGTTACCAGTACGTTATTATATTGAAACTTGACGTGATCACAATACTCGATCTCAAATTCAAAAAAAACTATACATTCCTTAGCCTTATATGTAATCGCCGGAGACTCTTAACATCGAGATTCAAAAATGTGACGTAAAAGAACAACGCCATCTAGTTTCATAATTAGAACTAAATTACTTCGACTTAACATTAGCGAGTTAGGAATGTG
Organism: Polymixis flavicincta; assembly: GCA_949987655.1. NCBI lineage: Eukaryota > Metazoa > Arthropoda > Insecta > Lepidoptera > Noctuidae > Polymixis > Polymixis flavicincta. Next base: position 8,780,095 of record OX465200.1, read on the forward strand.
ACGTAAAGGAACAACGCCATCTAGTTACAAAAATAGAACTCAATTACTTCAAACATTATTTCGTTGCACAAAATTGATGCGAACATACCGCCCACCAAGGACATTATGATATGTCCTTCATTACAAGAAACCGCCCACCATGAGGTCAGGGGCACAAAGTGAAATAACAATAAATTATGTGTGCAACGACAAGCAATGACAAAAAAATATGTTACAGAAAATACATACCTATACCATAGCACAAAAAACTTCCAATACTTGTGGACTGTATAAACTTATCTAACTTACAATAATTCTTTGTGGACTGTATACACTTATATAAATCAATGACACTTAACAAAAATATAGCTTAAACAAAACTTAACATGTAGGTACTACATAAGATTCACCTTAATTGGCAATTGGCAAAATGCACAATTTTGACGTAGGTCGTTTGATTGAGGATCCATTACACTTGAGGGTGACTACTCGTGTAACCTTATCCAAACCAGGATGCTTATCTACGACCTTGCCCAAAAGCCAACGGGCAGGAGGTAAGTTATCCTCCTTGACTAATACTACATCTCCGATACTTGGTTCTGGTATATTTTTAGTCCATTTATAACGTTGTAACAAATGAACTAAGTACTCATCTGACCATCGCCTCCAAAAGTCTTGCAACATGCGTTGTGTAACCTGCCAACGTCTCAGGTTGCTGATATTAGAATTCTCATAATTACGTTCAGGCACCGCTATCAGAGGCTCACCTATCAGGAAATGACCTGGTGTTAAAGGAGCGGGATCTATGGAAGAGTCAGGCAACATTGATAACGGCCTGGAATTAAGGCACGCTTCTACCTGGGACAAAAGTGTTGTTATTTCTTCGAACGTAAGTGTAGAATTACCTATTACACGTTTTAAGTGGAATTTGGTTGATTTCACCCCAGCCTCCCACAAGCCACCGAAATTAGGGGAATGAGGCGGAATGAAATGCCAAGAAGTGCTGTTGTTACTTAACCATCCTCTAATTTCTAAAGCCACGGAAGACCTTTCCGCAGCGACTAAATGCCGAAGCTCCTTGGAAGCGCCAACAAAATTCGTTCCATTGTCGCTCCAAATGTCACTGACCAAACCTCGCCGAGCCACGAATCTTTTAAAGCCAGCGATGAAGCCTTGCGACGTCAAATCACTGATGGCTTCTAAATGAATAACCTTGGTCACCATGCATACAAAGACACAAATGTACCCTTTGTATGATCCGTGGCCTCTACCCTTTGACGTTCGGATGCTGATGGGACCAGCAAAATCCACACCACTCTTTAGGAATGGTCTTGCTGGAATGACTCTACTAGACGGTAACCGACCCATAAATGGGGTTTGAACAGATGCTGAGTACCGCCTGCACTTTACACATTTGTGTACATGAGTTTTAACCTTTGTTTTGGCGGAAAGGATCCAATACCTAGTACGCAGATGGCTCAACATTAGTTTTGGTCCCCCATGTAACGTCCTCTTATGGGCTTCATCAATCACTAGGTTGGTGATGTGACTGTCAGGTGGTAGGATGATGGGATGTTTGACAGCCTCATTTAAATCAGCATTATGAATGCGTCCACTGACACGGAGAATGCCTTCATCATCGATGACTGGACAGAGACTTTTAAGCTTGTTTTTCGCTTTTACACTTCCTGTTTTTCTTATATCCTTCATTTCTTCGGAAAACTCTTGATTCTGAACATGTTTTATACACGTTTTTGTTGCTTCTTGTATTTCTTCCTTGGTGAGATACCTTTCGAATCCCTTTTTACCATGTGATTCTCTCTTCCAACTCAAAACTCTTCTACAGTATGCTATAACCCGAACTAACCTTTGTAACGATGAATACCTTGTCCAGAAAGGATCTTCCTGAAGAGGTTCAGTTACGACGTGAACCTTGATTGATCTTTGCTCCGTGTTGGTCATAATTGACTTTGGTCTGGTGTATTCTATCGTTTCATTATGAAGCCATGAGGGTCCTTGACTCCACAGTGAATTGCATACAAGTTCCTGTGGTGTTACTCCTCTGGAGGCCAAATCTGCAGGGTTATGCGTAGATTGGACATGCGCCCAATGTGAGTTGTTGACGTGAGAGAGTATAGTAGACACTCTGTTTCCAACGAAAGTAGTCCAGTGACTGGGGTGTTTACTGATCCATGCTAAAACCACTGACGAGTCAGTCCAGGCGTGTATTTGAAGGGGTGCGATTCTCATTACTTCAGCGACTTCGGAAATGAGTTCAGAAAGCAACACGGCCCCCATCAGCTCCAAACGCGGAATAGATTGCTGCTTAACTGGTGCAACCTTAGTACGAGAGGTGATTAAGCTAACATGGATAGTTTTGTGGACATCGATGACTCTAATATACACCACGGCTGCATAAGCCGCAATCGACGCGTCGCAAAATCCATGCAACTCTACCAATAGATCGTTGGATTTTATGTTAACCCATCTGGGAATGCTGAACTTGTTCGTCTGTACAAGGCTTTTACGGTAAGTTTCCCATTCTGATAGAAGTTCCGGAGTTAATTCTTCATCCCATTCCAGGCCAGCAAGCCAAAGCTTTTGAATGAAGATCTTGGAGGTAACAATGCAAGGTGCCACCCAGCCAAGCGGATCGAACAGGCGTGCGATCTCGGATATTACCCTTCTCTTAGTGATTGGGGTTTGCTGTGGATCAAGTTGCACTGAATATTTAAATTCATCACTCTCACGATCCCACGAAATTCCTAGAATTTTTATAACCGAGTCCAACTTTATATCCTTTCCCTGTTCCTCTCCTTTACTTTGTCTTATCTTTGTTACCGTATGTTCTTGAATTATGTTGTTTAATTCAACGCTGCTGCTAACCCATTTCTGTAGTTGAAATTTACCTTTGGTAAGTAACTCTGTTAATTTTCTATGTATGTGTAAACCTTCTTCAACTGTCTGACATCCTGTCATTAAATCGTCTACGTAAAACTCATTTTTTATGATTTCAGATATTTCAGGATGACATCCGCCTTCATCGACTGCCACCTGCTGTAAGGATTTCACTGCGAGGTAAGGAGCTGCTGCTGTACCAAACGTAACTCTTACTAATTTGTATTCTTTTATTTCAGATTCTGGATCATCGCGCCACACTACTCGCTGAAATTCTGCATGTTCAGGAGAAACCTTCACCTGTCTGTACATTTTTATGATGTCAGCACAGAGACTTATGGGATGCATTCTCCATCTCATAATGATGTGACGTAATGGAGGTTGCAACATGGGACCAACCATGAGATCGTCGTTCAGAGACACTCCATTTAACCCTTTCATCGAAGCGTCAAACACTATTCGAACCTTGGTTGTAGATTTGTCTTCGCGTACCACGGCGTGATGTGGCAGATAAATTGCTGTACTTATATTACGCTCATCACCGTGTACAGGCTCCATATGACCAAGGTCGATGTATTCTTGGAAGACATCTGAGTACCGAGCTTTAATTGTCGGATTCTTCTTGAATTTATTCTCAAGAAGGTGAAATCTTTTTGTAGCGAGGTCTTTCGAACTCCCATATTGACACTGTGGATCTTGATCACGAAAGGGACGATTAACCACATAGCGCCCTTCCTCATCACGGCATGTAGTTTGAGCATAAATATCCTCACATCGTTGCTCTTCGTCCGAAAGAATCTTCTTATTAGGGATAGTAGACTCTATTTCCCAGAACTGTCGCAATAGTGCGTTGTCATCAGCCTGATCTGAGCTGCTGTGAATGACGTGATGACAATGAATAGAGTCACGGCTTGATGATATCTGTCCAGAAAGGATCCAACCCAGGGCAGTATTCTGAGCTACCGGTAAGTTTGGTGGACCTTGAATTAAACCATCTCTAAGAACCTGACCATATATTTCCGCACCAAGTAAGATGTCTATCTTGCTTGGCGTATGGAACTCTGGGTCAGCTAAAGGTAGCCCCTTTAGCTCGGACCAATAGGACAGCTCTAATTTTTCTGAGGGTAAAACCGACGTAATTGTACCTAATACAAAAGCATGTACTTGGACACTAAAATTTGGATCTAAGCGTGAGTGAATAGTCATTGTGACTGTAAACTTGGAAGCAAAAGCACTTCTCTCACCGCCTATTCCCGATATAACCGACTTGGTCGGCTTCTTCTTAAGTCCAAGTAGCTGCACTGCTGATTCTGCTATGAATGATGCCTGAGATCCCTGATCCAATAGCACTCTTAGCAGTTGTGTAGAGCCACTTCTTGTCTGTGCTTCGACAAGAGCAGTAGCCAACAAAACTTGAGTAGGTACTGATCCCTTAGAAAAATGTGAAACTATATTTGAAGTTGATGGTTCGCTTGCTGGTAACGATGCCTGAACACCAGACACCGCTGATTTAATGTCGGCTACTGTATTAGAGCTTTCATTAACTACTGTGGAGTTTGAGACCGAATTTGGATGTAGTAGTGAGTGATGTCTTCGCTTACATATATGACACGACGCAGTGTGTCGACAAAACTTAATGGAGTGATTCGCGTTTAAACAATTATAACATAAGCGCCTGGTTTGTGCAAAGCTATGACGAGATTCGTAACTCTCTTGAGCAAACTTCTTACAATTAGAAATTTTGTGGGTTTCCTTGCAGAATGGACAAGTTGTTGCAGCGGCCTTATTAACGGTACTAATTACATGATGAACCTTTGGTTTAGGTTTACTTGACTTTGAGTCTAAAAATTCGAGCGCACGAAATCTGGCTTCCAAAAAATCTCTAAACTCCGAGAGCACAGGTAATTCATCTTTGGAGCTAATTTTAGTCTCCCATTGCTTTCGTGATTCAGAGTCAAGTTTGGAACTAATTATGAAAATGATAATGATGTCCCACGTGCTAACGTCGACTCCGAGATTTTTTAGACCATTTAAACATTCCATTGTGGTATCCAGTAAACTCATAATACTATTTGAGCATTCTGTTACATTAGTCTGACTCAATAAGCGCTTTAATAAACAATTCGACAGAAATCGCTTATTATTGTATCTACTATGTAGTAATGACCAACATTCTTTGTAATTATCTGAAGTAACCGCAATATGTCTGACAAGTTGATCTGCTTCTTCCGACAATAATCCCTTTAAATAATGCAATTTCTGCACATCTTCTAAACTAACATTATTATGTATCAAAGATGTAAATAGATCTTTGAATGTTGTCCACTCAGCATAGTTGCCCGAAAACTTTGGAATGTTTATCTTTGGTAATCTGACACTATTTGATATTGTGTGGTCGATATTTGTTTTTGGGTTTCGATCTAACTTATATTCGCTATGTATATTTAAACATTCTTTTAACTGTGTTTTGTGAAAAATGTAAGTTTCTTCAGTGGAATCATAATCATCATTTACAAAATACTTATCAGACTCTAGCTGAGCGTCTGTGGCACTTTTTATTATTGTTTTGTGAGTTGCCGAGAATTCTTTCCACAAAGCTTCAAGTGCTTCTAATCTAGTCTCAACGTACATTTTAGTCACTCTGTCTTTAGGTGCTTTTTTAAAGTTAATCTGAGCCTTTTCAATGAGAAGCTTTGTATTATTTTGAATTTTATACGTAGCCTCCATACTTATTAAGAAGTTACTAAAACTGCACTTTAAATTTGACAATTATAACTTCTACTTAAACTGTTTACCACATTCACAAATATTCGCAGTATTTCTTAAATTCCTGCTTTATATAATATTTACCATATGAAATATTGAAACATAACCAGTTAAAATATGTATACCAAAGACAAATCCAATTTATTACAATTGGTTCAATGTTTCCCAACAATGCGCAAATTAAAACATCAAATGTCACAAGTTCAAGCAGGTACACTTTTAGAACTTATGAATAAAGTCCACACAAATCTACTAAAGTCCAAATTAAAACTTTCAGACGAAATTTTCTATCTTCTGGAAACCGACTTGCAAATATGTAAGGATAAGTGTACTCACGATTTTTCTTCTTCAACAAACCGCACTTCACTAGCACTGAATCCGTATTCACTCCACTGCGTCACTCAGGTATTGAAACCCAAGCGAAAACTCCACTATCGCTGGTGGACTCAACCGTTCCCGCCCTGCGCCTCACTCCGCTGGTGATGATGATGATGTCTTGTTCGCCCAGCTCCACCCTCACTCCGCTGGTGTCAAACTTCGCCCTGCACCCTGCGCCACCGCCTGGTGCTGGTCCACGCCAACTCAGCTGCAGCAGCACTGGTCACTTCACTGTGCACACCAGCTTGGGTATGCGGCGCTTCAGGGCGATCCACCCTGGTTTCTACGCCAAGAATCACAAAACACTATCTGGATCTCACTTATCCGACTCGATAAGGACCATGAAGTTTACTTTTCGGAACGCGGATAAATAAAACACCGGTTACCAGTACGTTATTATATTGAAACTTGACGTGATCACAATACTCGATCTCAAATTCAAAAAAAACTATACATTCCTTAGCCTTATATGTAATCGCCGGAGACTCTTAACATCGAGATTCAAAAATGTGACGTAAAAGAACAACGCCATCTAGTTTCATAATTAGAACTAAATTACTTCGACTTAACATTAGCGAGTTAGGAATGTGACGTAAAGGAACAACGCCATCTAGTTACAAAAATAGAACTCAATTACTTCAAACATTATTTCGTTGCACAAAATTGATGCGAACATTAAGGAAAACCTAAGTATCAATTAATTTAAACGAAGAAACAACGCAATAAGAGAATTAAATATCTACTATAATGAAGGTCACTGACATACATTAATCTCGTATTCTAAGTCTGGGCAGAATTCTAAGTGGAATCAAAAATGTTTAAGTCATTTATTCAAACTAGGCTGAGAGTCAGCACTATTTTTAACCGACTTCCAAAAAGGAGGAGGTTATATGTTCCACTGTAAGTTTTTTTTCATGTATGTTACTCGATTTCTCCCCCATTTGAGGACCGTACTCCTGAGGTCCCATTGTCACCAACTCAGGATCTGATGATGAAATCCCAGGGAAATCGAGGGCAACCCTCAAATTTTGTAGGTATTAACAATGTTTTTCATTTATTTTCTAAAGCTATTGAGACATTTGCGTATGGTCATCATCATCTCATGACGCTGAGCTGATGAAGGAAGGTACAACTCTTTAACGGTTAGGTGGAGGATCGGGCATAACTCCGTCATAAATTTAAATTCTTTTTTTGTTCGAAAGGGGTTTATTTCGAAATGGTCCCATTTAAATTTCATACAGATCGGATGATGCGTTTCGGAGACAGACAACGGAACTCTTCAAAAATGACAGCAAATTAACCAAGATTGCTACTATAGCATAAATAACGTGACCATTTATTCTTTGATTCAAAACGGGACATTGGTTTAGGTATTTAGGTTAAATAACAGGTAGTCAATAAAAAAAAATACTTTTCGCATCTGACATCTGAGGGAGTAGGTATTTATTTGCTTGATAAACGAATATTTCGCTTGTAAGTTAACATTGAACGGACACTTGTGTTTCGGCATCTTAACTTATGATTCCAAAACAAAAGAAGTTAAATTATTTAACAGGTACACGAACATCAAACAACAACAAATAAATATCGAGAAGTGGGCGAACGAAAAGTCTGTCAAACAATAGAATATTTCTAATTTATTAAAAACTATTTTAACCTCTTGAAGATTGGGACGAAATATTCAACAGAAAAATACAAATTAATTGATTTATATCCATTTTCTCAATTAAAAACGATTACCTATGATAAAATTTATTTTTCGTTGTTTTGAATTTACTGCCAAAACGCTCCTTCCGATGACATTTTTATGACGTGACCAGACGTGACGTCAGATTTCAGATTTGTGTAGGTACCTAAACGGCACTGGTAAAAATAATTTATGTGGCGCAGTTTTAGAAGTATTTATGCACAGAGGCACCGCACACCAGTAATACCATTTTCCATCTATTAACAAGCATGTTAATTATAAACTCGACATTCCCTTGTTTAAACTAAAGTAGTTGTACTACTTTAGTTTACACAAAAGTGACGTCACATGTGTTTTTTTTTGGGAGGGAAATCGTCAAATAACTTTTCCCGCTCTGGGTGGAGCAAGAGGGCGTGTCAGACTTTTACTGACTAAAACCCACCCGTGTTCCCACAGTAGCCTGTGTGCCAGGGGCGCCGGTATCTCTTTCGAACAACCCGCCAAATGATAAAAATGTCATATTAAGGAGCGTTTTGGCGGTAAATTCAAAACAACGAAAAATGTGTTTGATTTAAATCGTTTGTAATTGAGAAAATTTGATATAATAAATCAATTTATTTTTCTGTTACTTATTTCGTCCCAATCTTCAAATTAAAACACTTTTTTAATAAATTGGAAAATACCCTATTAATCAACAAAGCGCAAGCGATGATGACTTGGCCACTCTCGGCTATCGTCGTGTCGACCGACGACGCGGTCTCGCTCTTGCACACCGTTCGCGTCCGGCCGGCTCGACTACTCAAATTTTCGCGCGGTTTCAGAAAACGGGACATTTTTGCGTCCCAGAGTCCATTTCGGGGACACCGGGACTCTTTATTAAAAAAAGGGACAGTCCCGTTCAAAACGGGACGTCTGGTCACGTTAAGCATAAATATGCATTGTTTTGACCCCAAGGATGATTAAATTGCGAATTGGTGTGGGGTAGGTAGGTACTCTATCTAAAAAGTGAAAAATAAAAACGTTTTCCAAAATAAAAACAACCGACTTTCAAAAAAAACACTAGAAATTGAAAAATAACTTTAATTTCGGAAGGCGGTGACAAGAACTTAATAAAATAAATATCAGTATATAAATAATAAACTTAATAAAATACATATCAGTATATAAATAATAAACTTAATAAAATACATATCAGTATATAAATAATAAACTTAATAAAATACATATCAGTATATAAATAATAAACTTAATAAAATACATATCAGTATATAAATAATAAACTTAATAAAATACATATCAGTATATAAATAATAAACTTAATAAAATACATATCAGTATATAAATAATAAACTTAATAAAATACATATCATAATTACAGTCACCGACTTCCGAAATTAAAGTTATTTTTCAATTTCTAGTGTTTTTTGGAAGTCGGTTGTTTTTTTTTTGTAAGTTTTTAACAGGCTTATATTAGCTTCACCTGTATGTTTGTTTGTAACCGACTCCTTTGGACTTGATTTTGACCAGTTACAAACGGTCAGATTTCAAATCAACTTAAACTTTGTAGGACCGTTATCGAGGACCGATGACAATTCAATAATAAAAAAAGAATCACGCTTTTGTAGTTTAGAAACTTTTGTAGTTTAGAAACGCTTTAGTAGAACTAAAAAAAATTAAAATAAATATTAGATTTAAAAAATAAAAAACACGCTTTGAAAACCAAACTAATAAAGCAGAAAATAATTTCAAAAAAGTGTGGAGTGCTTGACATCTGTCAAATCCCGGCTAATGAGACACAATTAATTTTCTATTGTAATGCCCCCCCCCCCCCTATAGGGGCCAATACCTCAAAAAGCACCCCACGCTTTTTTAAAATTATTTTTGGCTTTTACTTTGGTTTTAAAGCGTGTTTTATAGTTTTTTTAAACTATTATTTTTAACGTCATAATTACATTTACGTCACAATTACACGCCCGCCCTTCACCACTTCCTAGTGCTTTAGCTGGGAAGAAGAAGTGGCGCAACAAACTGTACACCAGCACAGCTGTCCATGCGAACTACGCAAGGAGCGACTGCCTATCTGACCTCCACAACCCAGTTACTGGGTAATACGATACCCCCCCTTGGTGAGACTGATTGTCAGACTTTCGGACTTCTGACGATCCGTAACGACTGTCGAAGATCCATGAATGACAGCCGGGATCAACGGCCTAACGTGCTTTCCAAGGCACGAAGGGGTCTTGGTATGTAAAGATGGTCACCCACCTACGGATTAACCGCGGCAAGCGTAGCTTAACCTGTTCGATCGACAAGTGCGGCTGTAATTACATAGCCACAAGCCTCTCAATTAGCATTACAGTATGTCCGTATATAAAATTCCCGCGGTCTCCCCTCTTACGGGTCACAAGTTCAATTAAAACTTGTCAACGTGAGTTCGTATCAGGATCCGTCAATTTACTACAGTTGTATACGTATACACACGGTGCCATTTTTAAGGCGCAGACACCCGACTTTTAAGGACTTTTTATTGAAGATCACGTCTAAACGGCTTGTCTTATGTATTTGAAAAAAAAAAAATGTGAAAGTAGACAATTTTCTTCGCCATTTGATATGTGAATATTTTGAATAATATTTTTATAACATAATGTAATTAATTGGTAAAGTAATGTCTATCGCGGACATAAAAACGATAATCACGCAAAAACTATAGGGTGTATTTCCATGAAACTTTCACCATCTAAAAGACAATTTAATCACCCAAAATTTAGTAAACGGTTTTTCTTTGAATTGTGTTTGATAAATCAACATGGGTTGTTTTTCGAAAAACTTGATGCGCGTTCAGGCGGGGTCTCTTGCGAGCGACGGGCGGCAATGCACCACAGTAGGTAGCTGTCATCTATCGTCGCCTTAAGGTCTTATGGCGGCCCCTGCAATGTCCTCCTTGTTTAAGGTACCCTACGTCATAACATCGCGCGTATAATAAGATAAGAAAACATAATATTTATTTGCATAAACATGTGTCATACATACAATTAAAGACATGCATGTAAGAAGGCAACAACAACATTATCAAGTACAGACAGACATGTTTGCCGCATGATGTGATGTGCAAATGTCAACAAATATTTTTAATTAAAACGTTCTCTTAAAATAACAATAAATTTTGTAATTAAAGAATAATAGTAATATTTTAATAAATTTAAAATAACGAAAATTCGAACAGAACATCAAAAAATAACAAAAAATATATATTTAGACTACCTAATCCCCACTAATATTATAAATGCGAAAGTAACTCTGTCTGTCTGCCACGCTTTCATGCCTAAACCGCTGAACCGATCGTCATGAAATTTGGCAGAGATCTGATGATCTGATTTATATTTGATAAATAAATTTTCCGTGACGCAAATTGTATCGAAAACTGTCAAAATGTCGTTCATAGACAGCTTCACAATTTTAACATTTGAGGCGCTAGCCGCTAAACATAAATATAGTCATGAAATAGTCATGAAATTTTGCAGAGATTTAGCCTGGAGAAGGATATAAGCTACTCTTTTACGCGATAATCGACATCCACGCGGGCGGAACCGCGGGCAAAAGCTGGTAAACTATATTCTTACGTAGTAATCTAGATCCGTGTGTTGCCGGACGTAAAAGAATAGCACCCACCCATTTCTTCCAGTGGGTGTCGTAGAAGGCGACTAAGGGACTTACTAGAGAATGGGCAGCAGCGTTCTCTATGCATTTTACCACCATACTGCGATCGCCAACCCGCCTGCCAAGCGTGGCGATTATAGCAAAACCCCCCTATTGGGGAAGGCTTATGTCCAGCAGTGGACGTCTTTCGGCTGAAATGATGATGATGATGAATCTATATTCCAATCTTATTACGTGAAGCAAACACTGTCCCCTTTTTACGAAAATTACGCGTATGGAGGAGTATGAAAGTTTTATATCTGGATGACCGGCACCCTAATTGCGTAACTCACGATTAATCATAATCGGTTTCAATTTGATAGTTCAACAGTATTCGTTGCGTTATTTACTTTATTGAGCAGACACATTTTTCGAACATATGAAGCAATGGTTTAACAATCTGTTTCAAAACGAAACAGATTATGATGAATCGTGAGTTACGCAATTCGGGTGATATACTCGATGATTTTGTTTTTGTTTGACGTTTTCTAAAAATGAAACGTAGCTAGATCGATTTATCGCTCCCGAAACCCGCTGCATACTAATCGTTGGAGCAGTTTCCGAGATTCAGATTATGAATTGCTCGTTTAAGGCGACGATAGCTGACAGCTACCTCAACGCGCATCAAGTTTTTCAAAAAACAACCCATGTTGATTTATCAAACACAATTCAAAGAAAAACCGTATACTAAATTTTGGGTGATTAAATTGTCTTTTAGATGGTGAAAGTTTCATGGAAATACACCCGATAGTTTTTGCATGACTATCGTTTTTATGTCCGCGATAGGCATTACTTTACCAATTAATTACAATATGTTATAAAAATATTATTTAAAATATTCACATATCAAATGACGAAGAAAATTGTCTGGTTTCACATTTAATTTTTCAAATACATAAGACAAGCCGTTTAGACGTGATCTTCAATAAAAAGTCCTTAAAAGTCGGCTGTCTGCGCCTTAAAGAAGAAGAATAATAGAGTTATGGAGAAGATTAGTTCAAACTTAAAGTTGAAATTAATTACTGTCGAATTTCGACATTTAACGACCATTAATTTGAATAAATACAAAATAAACATTTATTTGTTTGCTTCAAATATGATTGGCTGCTGTAATTAATTTCTGTTTAACGATCATTAATCAAAATATATTACGCTTGTAAAAGTAACGACGCGAAGTGACGACACGGTTGGCGTAATGGCTGAGCGATCGACTGCTGCGCAGCGTGTCGCGGGTTCGGTCCCCGCACGGAACAAATATTTGTATGATCTGCAAGTAATTGTTCCGGGTCTGGGTGTTTGTGTTTGTGAGTTTCTATGTTTGTAAACGCACCCACGATACAGGAAGAAATTCCTAGTGTGGCGCAACGTTTTTTTAAAAAAAAAAAATAAATAAAAAAAAAAAAAAACAGGTGAACGGATCACCTGTATACAGGTGTAACAGAAACCCTATTGCTATCCTTAAGTACTAAAGACAACAGCTGGTACAAAATCACTATACATAGTTTCAGCTCAACATAAAATACTCTAAGAATTGATATCTAATTTTCAGTTTCATATGTTTCTTAAATTCAAATCCTAACAAACGTGTCACCGTACTACGTAGGTCAATAACTTTCCACGTTACTTGCCAATAACACGATATATCTCTTCCGAGTGATGTGTTTATTTCAATTTGATAAGTTCGGTTTCTGGTAACAATGTATTAAAATTCTCATTACTTCCGAACATGTAGAGATAAGATTTTTTTTTTAACTTTTTCCAAAGAAAAAAAAAACAACCGACTTCCAAAAAACACTATAAAGTGTAAAATAACTTTAATTTCGGAAGTCGGTGACTTTGGACATGTATTTTATTAATTTCTTGTCACCGCCTTCCGAAATTAAAGTTATTTTTCATTTTCTAGTGTTTTCTGGAAGTCGATTGTTTTTTTTTGGAAAAAGTTTTTATTTTTCACTTTTTAGTTAGAGTACCCACTCTACACCAATTCATCATCCTTGGGGTCAAAACAATGCATATTTATGCGATAGCAGTAATCGCGGTTGATTTGCTGTAATTTTTTTATGAGTTCCGTTGTGTCTCCGAAATGCATCATGAGATCTATATGAAATATAAATGGCAATTTGGCATTTCGGAATAAAACCATTTCCAAAAAAAAAACATTGCAAATCTGTCTATATATATGACGGAGTTATGCCCGAATCTGCACCTAACTCCTAAGTTAAAGAGTTGTACCTTCCATCATCAGCTCAGCGTCATGAGATGATGATGACCATACGCAAATGTCTCAATAGCATTAGAAAACATAGGAAAAACATTGTTAATACCTACAAGATTCGAGGGTTGCCCTCGAGTTCCCTGGGATTCCATCATCAGACTTGGTGCCAATGGGACCACCTCAGGAGTATACTCTTTCAAATAAAAAAAAAGAATTTTGAGAATCGGTCCACAAATGGGGGAGAAATCGAAGAAAATACATTTAAATAAATACGTTCGGTAGAACATATAACCTCCTCCTTTTTGGAAGTCGGTTAAAACCGTTCTAATATAGTTTGATATTATCCAAAAAATCCGTGCTTTTGGTATGTATATACCCTATCCGTTACGAAGTGTGAGGTGTGAGTCGTTCTATCAAAATGAGGGAATCTATGCTTAATTTTATCGCCGGAAAAAAATATTCAAAAATTTTAAAAATAAAATTTCGCTACTGTGACCCCAGTGTAAATAAAAAGGTGTAACTTTTAATCTAGGCAAATGATCTATCGCGATGAAATAAACTCCACAATGATTGGTATTGTTACGAGCTAGGGGTTCGTGACAATTAAAAACTGCCGATATGAATTACCAAAAATAACACTTTAATTAAACACACTATAACACAACACAATAGCACTTGAAGATCGCTTTAGATGTTCTCGCATGTATCGCTTCCAATGAACTACCCCGAGACGCGCTCCGTTCCCGCTTATATAGGGCCCTCGGATAGTTCCAGAACCTTCTACCGTAGAAGCATCTAGAATGTTCGAGTACATATCGGCCCTGACCGAACACATGTCGATAGTTCCAGAAAGTTCTAGAACATCATCGAACTTTATAGAAAGATCTTGACGATTAACTCCGCTACTCGATACGAGATGTCGCTAGTGGCAACCAAACATTAATTGTGCGGCGCAACACTGCCCTCACCTAAGAAATGCTCGTCCCGAGCATTATCGGCCCCATAATAACGCGCCAGTCGATCCACGTGGACTATCTTAGGAGTACCTCTTGCACCTTTCTGTATCCGGTAGGTAACGTCATTGATCTTTGTCACAATCCGGTACGGTCCGTCCCAGTTAGCTTGAAGCTTAGGAGATTTCCCTTTGCTACGGACGGGATTGTGCAACCACACTAGTGAACCTTCGTCAAACCCTTTATTGTTCATTTTACGGTCATAACGGGTTTTCATCTTTTCAGACATTTGCGGGCCTGAGTGTCTGACGTGCTCATAAATGTCATTCATCTTGTTCCGCAAGTCATTCGCATAATCGGTTATACTGCGGGGGGCATCAGGTGGTATTCCGGTGATCAGGTCTGCAGGTAGCCGTAATTCCCTTCCAAAGTTTGCGAAAGCTGGTGTCACCGATGTGCTTTCGTGAACAGCGCTTCGATATGACAACAAAAACGGTTGTATGTGCTTGTCCCAATCTCGTTGCCGATTTTCCACAACTTTTGCTAGGTACCTCTCTAATGTCTGATTAAATCGTTCTACCATTCCGTCCGATTGTGGGTGGTAAGAAGTTGTTCTTGTTTTATGAGTACCCATAACTCGACAAGTTTCCTGGAATATTTGGGACTCAAAATTCCTTCCTTGATCACTGTGAATCTCTAAAGGTACTCCAAAACGACAGAAGACTTCATGAACTAATTTATCTGCAACTGTCGAAGCTTCTTGATTTGGAATGGCGAAGACTTCCGGCCACTTAGTGAAGTAATCCATCACAACCATGAAATACTTGTTACCACTTTCACTTTCTGGAAACGGCCCCGCAACGTCAAGGGCTATCCTCTCCCACGGTGCACCAACATTGTACAATTTCAATGCACCTCTGCTACGCGTCTGAGGTCCCTTTACAGCTGCACAACTTGTACATTTGCGACACCAGTCCTCGACATCGTCCCGACAGTGGATCCAGTAAAACCGTTCTCTTATCTTCAGAAGAGTCCGTTTTACTCCTAGATGACCTCCTGAACAACCATTATGGTAAAGCTGGAGAACATCCGGTACTTGAGCTTTAGGGACTACCATTTGCAAATGACAACTGTTTCCCCGAGCATTTTCCCATTTACGGCACAGGACTCCATCCTGAATCACCAAGCTGTCCCATTGGGCCCAATAGCTCTTTGTGACCGAACTCATTGCTGAGACGTCGCTCCACTTGGGCTTAGGAGCTCTGGCCTTCATCCACTCCAGAATCGGCCTGATTTCCGAATCTTCCTGCTGTGCACGTTGTAGACTTTCCTTCCACTCGTTGCTGAGGTCCGTCCTGAGCATCCTCACAGGTACCACTTCTTTACTCTCTTGCCTAGTACAATGCTTGCAGTCTTCAGGACAAGGTCTTCTTGACAATGCATCTGCGTTGCCATGAGATTTCCCGCTGCGATGTTCGACCACAAAGTCGTATTCCTGCAGTAGCTCAATCCATCTCGCAACTTGTCCTTCTGGATTTTTGAACTGCAATAGCCATTTCAGTGCAGCATGGTCGGTTCGTAAGTGGAATTTCCGACCCAGAAGATATTTGCTAAAATGCTGCAATGACTTTACCATAGCAAGCAATTCCCGTCTAGAAAGAAAGAAAGAAAGAATACCGTTTATTTGGACACAGTTCGTGTAACACAAAATAAATAGCAAAAAAAAGTGAAAATAAATAACTAGGTACTATAATATGTGCCTCACGGCTGAGCCAAAAAGATTCATTTCAGCATTAATGCCAGACAGATGCTGTCTGACGCTGGTTTTCTAATGAACCTTTAGGGACAAGTGACGAGGAGTACAAACAGTTTCAGCATAGGTAAATAAATATTTTTATACTTATAAATAAACACATCATAGAAACTTACAAAAACAGAATAAAACGAAAACAACAGGAGCTCAGCGAAACATATGTATACATTGGATTCGTGCACGATGTACTCACAAAGCGCTGCAAGCCGCCGCACGCGGCGGACATTACACTGTCAGTTATTTCGCTTTTACAAGAAAACATTAAAATTACAGTGGGTTATTTGATTAATTTTTTTTTATTAAACATTGAGTAGTTACAATAACAATAGACACTAATAATTAAGAAGTTAAAATAATAAGTCACAGTGAGTTTAATACTATTTGAAGAAAATGAAGTAGGTACCTACCTACCTATAACGATGGATGAAGTGATAATTAATTGAAAAGGTGGAGGGTGTATTATGTAATCTCGATGCAAAAAAAAAAGGCCAGGCACGATGGGTAAGTACATGAAAACAATGCATTAAAATTAAACAGAGTAAGTACGAGATGGAGATGAAAAAGAAAAAAAAAATGAAGTAATGTATTCGTTTATGTTTCCCACAGGTCTCACAACTGCGGCAGCACATAAGCGCCGCGAATAGCACAGCAACGTCATCGAGTCGAGGGCATTTGGCAGTAAAGGATGGAAACCACCCGCATATTATCCGAAATATACCTACATATTTGTGATACAACAGGAATTATCTTTTACGTAAAGTACAGTGAGCATTTCATATAAGTGAAACATTTAGGGCGACCATATCAACTTTCCGTTGCGAATCTATAAGATACTGCCGTAAACGTGTTCTGAACGTGTGGATAGTGCCCAAAATCCGTAGTGGTGGTGGAATATTGTTCCACACTTTATGTTACACGATGCAGCGTATCTGAAACTGCCTCTGAAAGCCGCTGTCCTATGAGACTGTGTTGAAAGTTGTTGCGCACATAGCCTGGGCGCGCAATCTCGTCTACTAGCCATCCAACTCAGCTTGTCATACAAATACTTCGGTTTCTTAGACTTAACGACACCAAAAAGCAGGCACGCTAAGTGTAACTTTCGTCTCGACTTCATTTTGAGAATAAAGTGTTTGTTAAGAAAGGGGGTGACGTGACTTCTAGGGGGAACAGAGTAACAGAAGCGTGCACATGCGTTTTGGACTCTTTGTATAAGTCGATCGGTACGAGCCAGCAAACGTGGGCCGTAAACTGTATCAGCGTAGTTCAATTTAGACAGAACAAGGGTTTCGACTAGCTGTTCACGAAGCTTTTCAGACAAGAAAGGCCTCATTTTATAAAGCAGTTTCAGACGATAGAAGCAGTTTCTTACTGAGGTAGCAACGTGTTTCTCAAATCGAAGGCTGTTGTCCATACATGACCCAAGGTTCCGCGCCTCATTTACACGCTCAATAGGCTCATCCATTAGAGTCAAATCAAGGCTCAATGGTATCTTCTTCAACTGTTGCTTCGTACCAAACAGCATATATTTGGTTTTCAATGGGTTCAGTGCCAAACAATTCTCATCTGACCAGGCGGTGATTCTTTCTAGATCGTCGTTTAAGTCTCTAATGGCTGATTCATAATCATCAGGACTAAAAGATAAATACAGTTGGACGTCATCGGCATAAATATGATATTTGCATTTCTGAAGGCACTTTATTATGTCTGCACAGTAGAGAATAAAAATAATGGGACCTAGAATTGATCCCTGAGGAACGCCTCTTTCTATAGAAGCGAGAGCTGAGGTTAAGGTAGTACCGTCCAACAAACGCAATTCTACAAATTGTTTTCTGTTACTGAGGTAGCTGTGGAACCATTGAATGGCCCTGTCGTCAAAACCGTAATATTTTAATTTTGACAGTAATAGCGAAACGTTTAAGCAATCAAACGCACGGGAGAAATCAAGTAGCACCATAAGTGAACACATGCCCTTATCTTGGGCTGTTAAGATATTGTCTGTAACATCTAGTAACGCCGTAGAAGTGCTACGCTGTTTCCTAAAACCGGATTGTAGATCAGGTAACAATTCGTTCTCTTCCAAAAACCGAGTCAATTGACGGCACACTACTCTCTCCATTATTTTTGAGAGACAGGGCAGAATACTGATCGGCCGCAGGTCTTTAACTTCTATAGGGTTTGGATTCTTAGGTAGTGGTCTAACTGTGGCAATTTTCCATTGGTAAGGAAACTTTGATGTCCAAATTGAATAATTAATTATGTAGGTTATAATTGCTAAAGTGTGAGGTAAAGTTAGATCAAGCATACTTAAGGTTATGTTGTCGTGGCCTTGAGCATTCGACTTTAGCTCAGAAATAATGCGGGAGATATCGTTTTGGTCCACAGGAGCAATTGTGAATATTGCGTCGCTATACCTGTGGGTCTCAAAGAATGATAAAAGCGACATGTTAGCCACCGGGTTGCCAGGGACCTTTAAAAAAGTGTTATTTATCAGGTCTGGATTTCTAAAATGTGACGGAAGGTCCTGTCCTTGCTTTGAGGGTGCAAATGTTGATTTAATGTTCTTCCATAGTAATTTAGGATTGTTTATTTTATTATTTATATTGTGCCTAAAGTATGCGATTTTTTCATGATACAAGGAACTTTCCACCAATGATTTTAACTGTTTATAATAAAGTTTTTTTGTATCTAATTTAGAACTCCTGTATTTAGTTAATGCCTCGTCCCGCAACCGCATCATGAGCTGGACAATGTCCGTAATCCAGGGATAGGATAATTCCTTAATGCGACACGTTTTAAGCGGTGCGTGAACATCAAACAATGATATTATGCAGGAATTAAAAGTATCGACCATGTCATCCACATCAGTAAATTCAGAAATACGATCTATGTTTGATTGTGACAAATCCGTATAAAAACGTCTCGTGACACAATAGTTCCTCTCCGGCTTTGACAACGACTTGCTGAAGTACGCTATCACAACCTCCTGATCACCATCCCGTTGAGACAACACACCACCAAGTCCTATGTCACTTGCGTCTGTGTCAACTATAAATTCCTTGCCTGCATCAGGGTACCCCAAAATAGGTGTTTTGCATAGTCGGTCCTTTAACTCCTGGAATGCGATTTCGCAACTTTCATCCCAGCAGAAATGTCGCTTCTCCTCGGTTAGCTTATGTAGGGGTTTGGCTATATCTGCAAAGTTCTTAACAAATCGCCGATAATAAGAGCACAACCCCAAAAACGCTCTGACCTGCGTCTTGTCTTTTGGAACTGGCCAATCCTTGACAGCGGCGATTTTTTCTGGATCTGTGCGGATACCTTCTTCCGACACTACATATCCCAAAAAGCTAACTTGCCGTTTGAATAGTGAACATTTCTTCGGACTCAACTTGAGGTTGGCACTCTGGATTTTCATGAGCACGCGTTCCAGGTTTTGAAGATGTTCTTCAAACGTACGGCCTACGATGATGATGTCATCCAAGTAGACCAGACAGGCATCGCCAATCAACTTAGTTAGTACAAGTTCCATCAACCTTTCAAACGTTGCCGGAGCGTTGCACAATCCAAACGGCATAACTTTAAATTGCCACAGACCCTTTCCTGTCGAGAATGCTGTTTTCTCCTTGTCCTTGGGGTCAATTTCAACTTGCCAGTAGCCACTTTTCAGGTCCAGCGTGCTAAACCACTTTACTCCAGTAAGCATGTCCAACGTGTCATCAATTCTTGGCAAAGGGTAGCTGTCCTTCTTCGTAACTTCATTCAGACGACGATAGTCAACACAAAACCGCATGCTGCCGTCCTTCTTCCTTACCAGCACTACAGGTGAACACCATGGACTAGATGAAGGTTCAATAACACCATCCTTCACCATTCCCTCAATCATGGTTTCTACTTCCTTTTCACGCGCTACCGGCAATCTCCTTGGCCGCTGACGGATAGGCAACTCGTCGCCTGTATTTATTTTGTGTTGCACTAAGCCAGTCTTCCCAATGTCACTATCGTTTAGGGAGAAAACTTCGGCGTACTTCAGTAACATCTTCTTCGCCTTGCCCATCTCATTTTGAGACATAGGGCTGCGACACTCTTCTAAAAGTGTGGTCACTCTCGTTTGTGCATCCTTGCTGGGGGTCCCAGTCGATAGATATTGGCATTGACGCAGCCAATCCACTTCCTCGCAAGTACCAATCAGTGTGCCTTTTTCAATAGTCTGTTCCTGATCACAAAGGTTCAGCACACGTACCCCTGAGATGTCGGTGGCTCTGACCAAAGTTCGTGCCACTTTCCATGGAAGGTCATTGTCTACCCTTTCCACGAGTACACAACGATGAGTTTGCCCAGGATTCCCAGGAAGACTAACCGGCACAATCGTTTCTGATCTCGGAGGAAGAACAATTTCCTTAAGGCTGTACACATTCCCTGGTAACGCCCCTTCCATAAAAGGTTCCTCTCGTCCACATTTCATAACTCCCTGCTTGACGTCAATCTCGCAAAAATTCTTCCTCATAAAGTCAAGACCCAGGATGCAATCGTCCATTATATCAGCCACGATGACATTATGCAGGTAGGTCCTGTTGCCTAGCTTCAACTCCATCTCCTTCTCTCCACGGACGGGTATGCGCTGACCGGTGGCTGTCACCAAAATAATGCGTTCCCGGTTGTATGCGGAGTCCCCAAGGAGTCGACTCATAACTTTGGGACTGACGACCGTACGAGAGGCTCCCATGTCTATGGTCAGCTTACAAGGCATTCCGTTGATCTCACCCTTGATGATTAAGGTGTTCCCGTCATGGGTTTGTGTGATCGAAATCCTTGGGGCTCTTTGAACATCAGCCAGCACCCGCCCCGCAGTCCTGGCTATTACTCGTTTCCCTGCTGCTGCTGGGTAGTGCTGTTAGCCGCGCTACCCTCTGGAGACCGGCCCTCTTCCCTTTCTGCAGTTCGCTTAGGGCAACTGGATCGAAGGTGGCCCCTTTCCCCACAGCCGTAGCACCTAGGGCTGTATCCATTACGATCGCGAACTGTAGCTGCTACAACCTCCCTGACGCGATGGGAACGATGATCCTGCCGCACAGCTTCCACCTCCAGTGCATGGGCCAAGGCGTCCTTAAGCGTCCCGTGGTGACCGAGTCTCACAGCAGCTCTAACTTCAAGGTCCCGGATGCCGTCGATGAATGCCTGCACCAGGTTCCCATCAATAAGCGCAGGTACGGACTGGTACGCTTTTCGAACCAGCTTCTCCACTTCAAGGGCCCACTGCTGCAGGTTTTCGTTACTGCGTTGCACACGATCCTTGAGCTGCGCACGAAACACGTGTTCCAGGTGAGCGTCGCCATATCTAGCCTCCAATGCCTCGAGGAGCTGCTCGTAAGTCACTTCCTTACCGAGAGCTTCCAGCACATTTAAAGCCTGGTCGCGCAGGCCTAGGGTGAGGGCAGTCATGGCCTGACTTTTATTCCACCCGTTCGCCTTCATGACAGCCGCAAACTGAATTGTGTAGGCCGACCAGGAAGAAGTCCCATCGTACGGCGGCACTTTGAATCCACGTAGCGAAGGTGTTGTAGCTACGGGAGCTGCGATTCCATCCCCAAGTTTGAGGTTACCCAACTCTTGCTTTACATCAGCAATAACGTCACTAAACTTGCTGATCTGAGTTTCAGCTTCTGACAAGCGGTTGTCATGCTGGGCAACCTTCTCCTTCACCTCCTTCATGTCTTTCCCGAAGGTTGCGTGAAGGTCCTTTATGAGGAGCATCTGCTCTTCCTGGCGGTGCACCTGCTCCTCCTTATCCCGTTTGAGCTGTTCTTCCAAACGGCGGGCCTGTTCCTCCTGTCGGCGAGCCTGTTCCTCCTGTCGGCGGGCCTGTTCCTCCTGTCGGCGGGCCTGTTCCTCCTGTCGGCGGGCTTGCTCCTGCAACATCATCATCAGAGCAGCAAAATCTGGTGCTGGTGATGCTGGAGCAGCTGTGGACGGGCCGGCCTCTGTGGTTGGTAGCTGGCCCTCCGACGCCTGTGGCATTGTTCCACCAAATCGCCTCTGGTCCGTCTCCTGCTGGCGTTGACTCCGGGTACGGATACCCTCCGTGTCGTCTTTAGGTAAAATCGGCATGATTTTAATCCTTGCTTCTGACACCAATTGTTACGAGCTAGGGGTTCGTGACAATTAAAAACTGCCGATATGAATTACCAAAAATAACACTTTAATTAAACACACTATAACACAACACAATAGCACTTGAAGATCGCTTTAGATGTTCTCGCATGTATCGCTTCCAATGAACTACCCCGAGACGCGCTCCGTTCCCGCTTATATAGGGCCCTCGGATAGTTCCAGAACCTTCTACCGTAGAAGCATCTAGAATGTTCGAGTACATATCGGCCCTGACCGAACACATGTCGATAGTTCCAGAAAGTTCTAGAACATCATCGAACTTTATAGAAAGATCTTGACGATTAACTCCGCTACTCGATACGAGATGTCGCTAGTGGCAACCAAACATTAATTGTGCGGCGCAACAGTATTAATTAGGCATCCTCATACAGAGAAATGTGTGAAATTGTTCAAGTTTTCACTTCTGTCAGAAGTCCCGGAGTGCCACTGTTTTATATTAATTTTTAAGGTTTCTTTTTAATTATCTAATGCCAATAAACGCATTTTTCTTTCTTTCTCTTACCATGTTTGTCAAATAACCCGCATGTGTAGTCACGACATGTCACATGACTCACCCTTCAAAACCAAACCAATCAAAACGTATTTGTGAAACCTTTGAAGAAGACTGATTTGTAATTGACAATGATGGCCTTTTTTGGTATGTTAGGCTACATAACGTACATAATCACTAAGAGGCCATCCAAAATTTACGTCACGCAAATTTTATGGTTCTTTGAGCCGCCGCCCCCCTTCCTTGTCACAATCTTGCGAATTCTCCCTCTACGATGTCACATTTTCTTTTAATTTTAAATTTGGAAGTAAATAAAACAGCAGTCTTTCAATTTTTTTTTTAAATTAGAACACTGCACTCGCCGTCGGCTTAAACCTACATAAATAAAGATTTTGGTTTACAGGAAAACTTTTTATCCAGTGCGCAAATTTTGACCATGAATTCAGCATATCATTCTAGAGCCCCTAGCGCCAAAATTTTTCGCCGGATAGGTATACAAAAAAAAAATCAGCTGTTCCATACATTTTGACCGTGTAAGTAGTTGCACTTTTCTATGAAACAGCTGTTTTTTTTTTTGTATACCTATCCGGCGAAAAATTTTGGCGCTAGGGGCTCTAGAATGATATGCTGAATTCATGGTCAAAATTTGCGCACTGGATAAAAACTTATCCTGTATACATAAATTTCGAGTTTTAGTACTTATTTTAGATTTTAACATGTGTTGTCACAAAGCTTTTGACGCCCCTGTAACATGTCACCGCTGAATTGACCCCCTCCCCCCCGTAACGTGTGATGTCATGTATGGATGGCCCCTGAAGGAGTTGACAATTATATCGGTCTAAAGGTCCATTTGACAATCAGCGTCAGATAGCATCTGCCTGACATTCGTTAGTGGCTTTACATTCATACTCTCAACATTATCAAACCATCGAAGCATACTCTTTTCGATGTTGGTCACTACATCTTCTTATAAGCCGCACCGTTGCCTCATCACATCATTATTTTACTGCTACTACTGCAAACTAAAAATATAAACATGTCGAATTGATAACCTCCTTCTTTTTGAAGTCGGTTAAAAAGTAAGTACACAAACTAAAACCCAATTAATTAAAAATCAGGCTCTAAAAAGTATGAAACAAGAATTCTCATCTGACAGCCGTGGTCGTGAGTATACCTTAATAAAAAACATTTTTGAAGTGAAAACTTCTTTAAGCGCGGCACTTTTTGGGTGAACAAATATCATGGATCATCGTCACCGAACGCTTTCCATGAGCTATATGTATATTGTGTATGTATGGGTGAACGAGCACACGGATGAGTCGCGCGTTGATGTCTTTTTGAAAAGTCCCTTTCTTTCACTAGGAAATTCTAATTCTTTTATCCCTTTCTTTCCCTTTGTATTTTTATCGTAAAAATCTGTGCTGTTACCTGTAATGGCTGAAGTCGCTCCCTCGTTTATCATTTTTTTACCGAGAGCAATCAGGACCCAAGGACCCAATGTGAAATCCTGTATTGACGATAAAAAATTACACTCGTAATAGGGAATATGCAAAAAATTTAAATTTGTCTCAAATATTTTTTTCTAGATTCTATATTGTCTTTACATCATACTTAAAAGGTATTTTTTTAATTTAGTTATTATTTAAACCCAGAAAATATTATATAAAAAGTGAAAAATAAGGGAGGGAAATTCAAACTTACAAAACGCGTCACCATTGGTCGAAACGAAATGTGACGTCAATGGTCATGTCACGTCATCGGATTTATCGGCCGTCGGCGTCGATATTCATAATGTGTTAGTAGTGTTTGTGTGAAAAATTGTTTCAAACTGTATTCCTGTGTAACTTGTGAATATTATATTTGTAGTCAATCTTGGACGATGACACACACTGGTTTTATCAAAGCACAATCGGATAATCTACCGAAAATAGATGCATTTAAAGATAGTTTTCAATAAACTTTTGTAAACTAGGTCAGGTTAGTTTTAGACCGAATCTTCTACTGCTTAATAGCTAATTCACACTAAGCTGTACATAAGTAACGTTAAAAAGATTTTCACAACAAAATACCTGCAATCGATAATAATCATCACCTCAGCCGAAAAACGTCCACTGCCGGACATAGCCTCCCGCAAAAGGGGGTTTTGCCATAATCGCCACGCTTAGCAGGCGGGTTGGCGTTGGTGATAAAATGCATAGAGGACGTTGCTGCCCATTCTCTAGTAAGTCCCTTAGTCGACTTCTACGACCGACACCCACGGGAAGAAATGGGATGATGCTATGCTTTTACATACGGCACCACACGGAACTGATAATGGAGGTACATAATCCCTTCTCATCATACCAATTTTTTTACTTAAAAAATTACTTTATCGGGTGTACTAATAATACTGTTTTTGCGCTTCGGTACCATATAATACTTGTAAGAAGGTTTTTTAACTTCTTTCATGATATGTAAAGCAATTAAAACTGAAAATAAGCATAAAGTAACTAAAACGCTATAGTAAACAAACACGGGACACAACCTATGACGTCATCAAAAGCGCGCGCAAAATGGTGGCGTTTGAACGGCTCAAATTTATTAAATGTTTTAAATTTCTCTTTGAAAAAAAATTTAAAAATTCTGACATTACCTTCCTTGTACATATACGAATTAAATCTTTTTGTAAAATCGAATCCAAGCTATTATAAGACTGCTTCTAAAAGTTATTACAGAAAATTACGTGACAAAAAAAGATTAGACGTAGAAATACCGTATGGGAAAACGGCACTACTCAATAAAAGTATTATTTGCATGGCATCGCTGGTTTATAACAAATTGCCAGATGACATTAAGAAGTTACCTACACATCTGTTTAAGAAGAAACTATACACATTCCTAATTAAAAAGTGTTATTATAATGTTAAAGACTACTTCGAGGATAAAGATATTGTATTTTAACTATAACAATTTTTTTTGTACATTAACTCAATACAATAATAATTACAATTACTGTGACATTATTAATTGCTCGACATTACTGTTATAATTTATTTGTTCAGATTTAATTTAATTGACTATTTATGTATGTTTTCAGTGACAATGCAATTTAATAAGAAAACTGATTATGAATAATATTTGTCTTATATAAAATAAATGTGATAATGTTTCCTAATACCTACCTATATTTGCACACCTCATATTATGGTTATAATACAGTGTACCCTATGAACATTTACAACATCCTCTGAACCTGTAATATGCAAATAAATGATTTGATTTGATTTGATTTGATTTGATTTGATTTGAAGCCTATTTATATTTTTTTCTATGTTATAAAGATGTAAATGATTAATTTTAGAAAAAAAAAATCATGCATATTCCCTATTTCATTTCTGTCAGCACTCCCCGAGTGTTTTTTAAATGTATTAATAGAATTAGAAAAAATTTAGATCTTTCATTTGGTACCCAAATTACCCAATACGACATGTTTTTTTTCGTGAGTTTACGTTCCCTAGAGGGCGCCATATTCATTTTTATGTATATATGTGATAACTATTTTAGAAGTTATGAGGGAACAGATGACCATACATACAAACAAAAAAATAAGAACCGACTTCCAAAAAAACACTACAAAGTGCAAAATAACTTTTAATTTCGGAAGTCGGTGACTTTGGATGTGTATTTTAATTATTTGTCACCGCCTTCCGAAATTTAAAGTTATTTTGCACTTTGTAGTGTTTTTTTGGAAGTCGGTTTTTATTTTTTTTTGAAAATGTTTTTATGTTTCACTTTTTCATCATCCTTGAGGTCAAAACAATGCATATTAATGCGA
The DNA here is from genome assembly GCA_949987655.1 of Polymixis flavicincta. Classification (NCBI taxonomy): domain Eukaryota; kingdom Metazoa; phylum Arthropoda; class Insecta; order Lepidoptera; family Noctuidae; genus Polymixis; species Polymixis flavicincta. The sequence continues at coordinate 8,806,952 of OX465200.1, forward strand.
TAGCAAAATTCGCGGTTGAATTGTTGTAATTTTTTGAAGAGTTCCGTTGTCTGTCTCCGAAACGCATCATCAGATCTGTATGAAATTTTAATGGGACCCTTTCGGAGTAAACCCCTTTCGAGAATTTTGCAAATCCGTCTTTAAACGACGGAGTTATACCCGAACCTACATTAAAAAAAAACCGGTCAAGTGCGAGTTGGACTCGCGCACCGAGGGTTCCGTACAAACCTGTGGGTATATAAGTAAAAGTTCAAAATTGTCAAAAATATTTTTTTTTATATGACGAAACTAAAAATTTTCGGTTTTCGTAATTTTTCCTATATCTGTACTATAAGACGTGACTTCGTACAAAATTTCAAGATTCTAAGTTCACGGGAAGTACCCTGTAGGTTTTGATTCCCGTGCGAGTTTCGAAAATTTGCGGAATTTTGCGGCCTAAATGGCTGTATCTTTTGATTGCGTTGACTTAGAAGGTTGATTTTTCTACAGCTTCCAGGGACAGTAGAACTAAGTATCATATAGAAATTTCAGTTTGATACCTCCACGCGTTCCTGAGAAAAACGGTCTTGACAGACGGACGGACGGACGGACGGACGGACGGACAACAAAGTGATCTTATAAGGGTTCCGTTTTTTCCTTTAGAGGTACGGAACCCTAAAAAATATATAAACATGTTGAATTGATAACCTCCTTCTTTTTGAAGTCGGTTAACAAACCCACATACATACATACCAGACAAAATCATTACCCTTTTTATTGCTTCGCCGTAGTCGGGTAAAGAAGAGTTATTAGTTATTATTACACACACTATTTATTACAACTAGTCAATTGCATCGGTTCATTGCTGCCAATCTGTTTCATGTTACATTAGAATTGTCATGGAAATGACGCACTGGGAGGTTTAACTGCTGCAGTGCTGCAAGTATCTTTGGTTTATTAGTCGACTCGTACGAATGAACTCGCCCGACTTGGGCGAATCGTCACTTTTAAATCCCTACTAATCCGGTCTTCATATTCTTCTTCGAAAGTTACTGTCTGTCTGTCTGTCTGATACGCTTTCACGCCTAAACCGGTGAGCCGATCGTCATGAAACGTGGCAGAAATATACCCTGGGAAATGTAGAAGGACATATGCTACTCTTTTTACGCTTAACTTACATCGACTCGGGCGGAGCCGCGGGCAGAAGCTAGTAATACAATATTTTCTCTAGGCTATTCGGACGAAGTTCATTTCATTTGTGAGCGAAGTGACAAATTCTAAAATGTCGCCGCCAGACGACCGACATCGCGTCTTCCAGTCATTACTCGCCATTCTGCCTTTAATTTACCGCTTTTAAATTCTCCAGTGCGTTCCTTCTTGACTAATTGTCTGATGACTGTACAAACCTAGTCATTCATCATTTTAGCCGAAAGACGTCCACTGTTGGACTTGGGTCTCCCCCAATTTAGAGGGGTTTGCCATAATCGCCACGCTTGGCAGGCGGGTTGGCGATCGCAGTATGGTGGTAAAATGCATAGAGAACGCTGCTGCCCATTCTCTAGTAAGTCCCTTAGTAGCCTTCTACGACACCCACGGGAAGAGATGGGATAATGCTATTCTTTACGTCCGGCACAACACGGACAACAAACCTAGTACTCCCATCTAATGTATCGTCACCATTCGACACGCAACGGTGACGATTGCGACATGCTATTAAAATGATTCGCTATGTGGTAGGTATAACTGTGTCTAGGTCGCAGGCGCATCGATGGTGAATTATTATTACTAATGTTCGGCCAGTGGTCGAAATTCGAGCATAATTTTAAATGAATTTAAAACTTTAAGTAACAAAGATTTAAAAAAATGGTTTATGCACTCCTTCTCCATGATAATATAAACTTTAAAGGTGCGAAAATAGACCAATCGTTACGGCAGAGCCCGCATTTTCACATTCAGCTAGTACCTTTGATTTCTTTCTTTGACATTGTCGGGGGCGTGACGGTCGCCTCCATCCGTATCGGGTTCTTCATTGCCAATAGCGTGAAATGTAGCTTTGCTTGGTTGCTTAGCAACGCTTTTATACGTCAAACGGTCGGCCAGTCACCTCTGGATTTCATTTTAACTTGATTTAGGTAGCTGTAAGGTACCCAATTCTTATATTACTTTGTGATTTATCCTAAAAAGTAGGTTAGATTTATAATCAGCCAACAATGTTCCCACAGCTGGGATTCAGGCCTCGTGTCTGTGAGAGGGAATGGATCGAAATCCACCACGCGGGCCCAGTGCGTGTTGGTAGTTGTCACATGTGTTCAAATTTTTGATTCTAGGACATGCCGGTTTCCTCACGATGTTTTCCTTCACCGTTTTGAGAGCAGTGGTGATGAAATAATTTACACTAAGAAAGCGCCTGTATGGGTTTGAACCGACTACCTATATTTTCTCGGTAAGTCGCGGCCGGTACCACCGGGCCACCACTGCTCGAGATAGAAATTGCCGAGAAATACTGTCGGTCTGTAAAAATCTCCCTGTGAAGGTGAAGTCAGCTGTCATTCCACTTTGATGCTAGAATTGACAGCTCAGTTCAAAGGCAAACTTTGTACAGAATAGGTTGACAGGAGGTATTGTCTATGACTTGTGCTATTACTAAATAACTAACATCACTTTGAAATTCGAACGGTGCCGGTGCCTCGTTCTGAACGCGATGATTTACTTTTAAAACAAAAGAGTTCGCTTTCGAACTGTGTGCGCTCACTTGAGTGATGTTCGAAATAAACTTAACAGAATAGAATGATCTACTTTTCAGATTTAGTACTTTAGATAAAACCCCGGCGCGATATTTTGACGTCTGTGCAAACATGGTTCTTACAGAATCTAACTGATCTAATACAAACAACCAGTAGACTAAACTCCAATCTCATGGTGAGGCATCGTTCTGAAATACGAGCCAAAGTTATAGTCAAACGAAAATCAAGTAAGGAAGTACTAAAAAATATAATTGCACCAACTTGAGCGTAGTAACTAAGGCAAGCAAGTAACGGTGCACAAACGCAGCACGGTGTTAATGACCTTTCAAATGTCACTTTTACGCGAGTATCCGAACTGGGTACGGTCGAACGCAAAATTGTTTAGAAGTTGAATTTTTTCGACGCCATGTTTTAGTTTTAATTGAGCTAGGATATCATATTTAGTTTTATTAACTGACTAGCTTTTGCCAGCGGCTTCGCCTGCGTGTGGTTAGAAAATTATCCCACGGGAACGTACTAGGGTGATTTTCAAAATTTTTGTACATTTTGGTGTGTGAAAACGTCCACGTGAATATTTACGAAGAAAAGTGTATTGAAGTGATCAAACTAGTATAATACTAGCTATAGGACAGACGTTCTGTTATCATCTGATTGGAAGGTTTTAAATGGAGAATGTTGCAGGTCAAAAACCCCAAAAATCTACTAATATTGGTGTTACAAGAAAGAATAACAAAAATGAACGAAATGTAGGAACAATATTATTAATATTATGCACTAGGTTTTTCATTCATATTTAATATCATTTACATCATTATTAGAACCATAAAGATATTGTGCAACTAGAACATGTATATATGTGAGTAGTTTCTTCTTTATGATTGTTTTTGTTACGCGCTGCTGCTAAGAGACACGAGACTGCTGTATGAAAATATTATGAGACTGAAGTAGTAAAACTCTTTTTTTGTTTTAATTACCTATTATTATGATCTGAAATGTTGAAACCCAACTGGGAAACATGTTGCTAAAGATAATACTACTAGTTTGATCACTTCAATACACTTTTCTTCGTAAATATTCACGTGGACGTTTTCACACACCAAAATGTACAAAAATTTTGAAAATCACCCACTATCAGGATAAAAAGTATAGTATGTGTTATTACATCACAACTGCACTCAAAACGGTGAAGGAAAAACATGGTGAGGAAACCAGCATGTCCTAGAACAAAACTTCGAAGACATCTTACCAAACCGCACTGGACTCGCGTGTTAGATTACGGTCCATTTCCTTTCACAAAGAGGGCTTGTGTCCCAGCAGTGGGTACATTTTAGGCTGATTATGTCTGGTCTGTTATTTATGTACTTACATAAAAATTTCAATGTAAATAAATAGTCCCAATTGCGCCCTGTTGATGGCAATAGGCTTCCCCTATTACATGGGCCTTAAACATAACTGACAAACTGTACTATAAGTACACCTTAGATGTTTTTCCGCTTAGATAATAATGTGTAATGACTAAATAAATAACAAGTTACCTCTTATTATTTATTTTATTAGTTTTTAATTAAATATAATTACTATGGATTAACTAATTTTCCTGTTTTTGAGAATAATAGGAATAAACCACTTTAATTTAGTTCCTACTATTGATTGTATGCATGCACAAACAATAATAATTAATTCAGTTAAATATTAATTACGTGATGAGAACGGAAACGGTTAATTAACTTAATTACCGTGAAAATAAGGAAAATTTAATTGAAATATATTTGGTTTAACCATCGTATATTTAGTTTATTTTTAGGGTTCCGTACCTCTAAAGGAAAAAACGGAACCCTTATAAGATCACTTTGTTGTCCGTCCGTCCGTCCGTCCGTCTGTCAAGACCGTTTTTCTCAGGAACGCGTGGAGGTATCAAACTGAAATTTCTATATGATACTTAGTTCTACTGTCCCTGGAAGCTGTAGAAAAATCAACCTTCTAAGTCAACGCAATCAAAAGATACAGCCATTTAGGCCGCAAAATTCCGCAAATTTTCGAAACTCGCACGGGAATCAAAACCTACAGGGTACTTCCCGTGAACTTAGAATCTTGAAATTTTGTACGAAGTCACGTCTTATAGTACAGATATAGGAAAAATTACGAAAACCGAAAATTTTTAGTTTCGTCATATAAAAAAAAATATTTTTGACAATTTTGAACTTTTACTTATATACCCACAGGTTTGTACGGAACCCTCGGTGCGCGAGTCCAACTCGCACTTGACCGGTTTTTTTTTATAATAAGAAAGAATGTCTCACTTATTTTTTTAATTCTATCTAATAACAAAATTATAATTCTTATAGCTTTCTAGTAGAACTGTTTTATCCAGCCACTTATGAAGACAAAAGAAACGATGGATAGACTATGTGTGAAAGATGCTATGGTTAAAAAGGGGGTGACTACCTAGATGTTTATTACTTGTTAATATTCTAGAAAAATCGTATATTTACTCTTACAATGATTGTAAATATGTGACCATCATAGAATTAATTTATATGTATTGCTTCAATTGCATTTTTTTTAAATCTATTTTTAATTGTATTTAAAACATTTTAAAAGAGTAACGGTGGAGTTTCTTGTCCGTTCTTCTCCATACAAAACTACATTTTGGAATGGGCGACTAGAATCAATTCTATTTTAAAGTAAATGTTGACGTTCTAAAGTACCTTTTAAGTGCCTAATTGAAATAGATGTTGTGTCGAACCCGAATACAACAGACTTATCAAGTTATCAGTTACATAATTATTACTCGTCATCTCAATTTCCAAGACACATTTTCCTCCGTTTGTAATTTTTCCTCAATTAATTTATTAGCAATAAAACCATAAACAATAAATTTGCGTTCTATTATTTGACACGTGTTGTCTCTGGTATTCCCAGTTGACATAATAATAAATTGTTACATTGTTTGCATTCATAAACATGTAGAAACTAAATTATCCTTATTTATTCCCCTCCGTGTATTAATATTGTATCTAATGTTTCATGCAGTGGTGCAATACTTTTGTTAGTGATGACTATGTGTGAGATGTCATACATTATTAGATTACTACTATGACTACATTATCTAAGCCCCCACCGCATCTGTCTGAGTGGGAGTCATTCCACATCTGTCTGTCTGTCTGAACGCGATAAACTCAAAAACTACCGAATAGATTGTCATACGGGTTACACGAATGGACGAAGTAATTCATGAGGAATAGATAGATAATTTATGAGGTGTGTAATTAATTAGTATTTTGTGTAAATTGGCTGAAATATGACGTTGATTGTTGAAGATGTCGGATAAAATCATTTTGACGGGAGCATTACTGACGTGCGGGGGGGGGGGCGTAAACATTGGATGAAATTTGGGACATTTATAACGTGGATAAACACACGTACTTTTAAATCCCGGTAGTCGGTAAGTTCCCGTGGTATAATTTTCTACTTCCACGTAATCGTACCCGCAGGCAAAAGCTATGGTTGTAAATATTTTCCTACCATTTTTATTATTAGGGGGGATTAGCTGTCAGGACTCCGTACGTTTTTATCAGTAAGTTATACCTAGAAAGTTTAGTCATCATTTATTTTTTTCAATTATATATTGGTAAACTAGTGGAATTGACAGTACCCGTTTGAAACGATAGATAATTTTTTCTTTCATGTTCTAAAGCCAGTAATAACAATTCAGAAAAGACACGTAACTTTACGCCTGTATTTCTGAAGAGGTTCACCACCGATTCATACACCGGAATTTTGCCAAATATGTTTATTAGCACATTGTAATAGGTGACGAGCCTATTGCCATCAACCAAAGCACATATCCCGACTCCAGCCTGCTATTGAGAAATTCCAAGCGGAAAAACCTGGTAACATTTTTCCCGACACGAGAATCGACCCCAGGTCCTCATGCTCAACAGTAGCGCTTGCAGCCACTACACCAATGAGGGCCACCCCAGAAAAAAACAATAATAATTATTCTGTGTACCGATAAAAAATCTCTTGACAAATGAATTTGTCCGTGACTGTACCGTTCATGACATCCTAAGGTAAGGCAAACCGGTTACACAGCCTCCACACAATAATAATACCATATTTGTTCAAATATTTAAATGCACGCACGATGCAATGACATTCCATGCAGATTTCAAAAAAAGAACATTAGTTGATGCATTCAGTAATACTGAGGTCACACTGTCGGAGCAGAGTGTCGCTGTAGTGCATGTGGCGAGATAGGGAACTAATCTATACAAATAAAGCAGTATTTATGTTCTGACTTCTGATAATAATGCTGAGCGATAGCCGTTTTGCGTGGATGTGACGCATGTTTCCCTCAACCTTTTATTATTTTTGTACTCCTGTTCTTTTTGCGTTATGTTTACCGCAAATAAACGTATTTACTTTCTTTCTAATAGAAATTTATTACCTGACAACATACGGTCTATAATTCTAATAATAACAGAAACATTGGAATATAACGTTCCTTACAAGGTCGTGGAAATGAAGGAACCCGTTAAAATATCGTGGTGAGATTTTACGCGCACTGGATTTTCAACTGTTGAATCGAGTATTGAAAATCTAATTGAGTGCTCTCCGGCGGCCAAAAAAAGCAGTTCAACGATGACTTCGGCGATAAGCAGTGCGATACAGGTGCAGTGCGCGTAAAAAATCCCTCCGGTATATTATTACTACTTTTACATGGGACTCAAATATAATGAGGGTTTTTATGAATATTCAAGCCACCAGTTGGCGCAACTTTGACAAGAGGTCTTCCAGTTCAACAATGAACTGAAAATATTTGATGTCATTCGTTTCATTCTTTCGTTCACCATTCAGTCCGTAGGCGCTTTGACACTTTTGACAGGTGCCCGGACCTGACGTCTCAGTGCTGCCACCTATTGAACGTCATTTCAGAAAACCCTCATTGGCGAAAGTTGGGTGAAGTATATGTAGATGCACCTCTGCCCGACCCTACGGGGATTACAAGCGTGATATCATGTTATCGTTGAAATTGATGTCCATTTATCGCAACATGAAGCTCTGAAGCCAGATAAGTGTTGCCTTAGTACTTATACAAGTTGAATAACCTTTGCAATCTGTATAGTTTTGTATTATTTTTTTGCATCTCTTGTACACTTTGGGTTCGTTTTAAACCTTACTTTTTTCACAATAAAACATGAGCAAGTTATTTTTTAGGGTTCCGTGCCGAAAGGGCGCCAACGCTGGAAGCCTATTAAACGACATTCGCAGGGATTTTTTTTTGCGTGGGTAATCATGAAATAACTTCTGCCGCTCTGGTTGGAGGGCGTGTCAGACTTTTACTAACTAAAACCCACCCGTGCTCCTTCAGTTGCCTGTGTGCCAGGGGCGGTGGTATCTCTTCCGAACAACGCACCCCTGGCATGCATCGGCCCTTGCGGACCTTACCAGTTGGTGCTGACAACTGTACATTCACAGGGATGTAATAAAAATGCGGCGGTATTTTTTCGCGCACTTGATTTTGAACACTCTGTTCAGCGCCGAGCGTTCAAAGTCGAACAATAAAACACACTCATCGATTTTCGACGCGCTGGGGTACACCCTGTTGAATTGTCAACGCTTGGTTCAATGCTCGCGAAAAAATCCCACAGTGATTTTATTACGTCCGTGTGAATTGTCCGTCTGTCCGTCCGTAGACGGACAGTTTGTCTGTCAGCAGGCTATCTCGTGAACAACAGGCTTAGCACTAGATCCGTAGAGGAGCAAACTCAAACTCAAAGCATTTATTTCAAACTAGCTGTCCCGACAGACGTTGTCCTGTCCATCCTAAAGTCATTCATACAAAATCCATACCCTACCTACCCTACCTACTCTACCTACGCTACCCTACCTACCCTACCCTACACTATCCTACCCTACACTACCCTACCTACCTACTCTACCTACGCTACCCTACCCTACCTACCCTACCCTACCCTACACTATCCTACCCTACCTACGCTACCCTACCTACCCTACCCTACTCTGCACTATCCTACCTACCCTACCTACACTACCCTACCTAATACCGGGATAAAATAAATAATAAATAAATCCTATATCCGTCTCTTGGTTCTAAGCTACCTCCCACCAATTTTCAGCCAAATCGGTTCAGCCGTTCTTGAGTTATAAATAGTGTAACTAACACGACTTTCTTTTATATATATATAGATAAATCATTACAGGCACTTTTGAATTGTCACGGTCGGTGAGTTGAAATATGAAGCTAGTTGCCCATTCCAAAGCGTAGGTACCTATGGAGAAGAACGGGCAAGAAACTCCATGGACACTCTTTTAAAATCATAATATTGTTACAAAAAGTTGGTTACATCATTATGTTGAAATTATCAATGTGAGAACGATGTAAAAACTACACATTAAAAGCGTCCGTAATTAAAATAAAAATAACAATTCAGAAATTAAAATAAGCCGTGGGAGCTAAGAGATGACCAGTCCCTACTGGCGGCGCCCGTTCACGGACATGACGTATGCATCAGCACCATTCAGCTCAACCATTTTGAAGGGAACTTAATGATCCAACACACACGCCACCACCAGCGAGACATTTGAATGAGCATGACATACTCTTAGCTGCCAGGGCACATTCAAGTCAATGAAAGTGTTTTGTCAACGGAAGAGTAAACAAAAAATTGACGTTTCGTGTAGACAGTTGACATTAAGACGAATCTAATGCTACCTCTTAAGCTGAAATCGATCAAGCTGTTTAGGCTACAGAGCGTGCCAAAGAAATATACATACATACATACATACACTCGAAAAACATAACCCTCCTTCTGGCGCAGTCGGGTAAAAATGACGTTTCGTGTAGACAGTTGACAGTTTTGAACCGAGAAATGTAGATCAGCGATTTCTATTCTACGGTAGAGTAGAAACAGAAAGCGTCATGCTAAGCCTACAGTGACACGTAGTTGAAAATGTCATTGTGTGTTTGCATTTCTCATAGATAATAGTACATTATGGTACAAGTGTGTAACGTTGGTGATTATCGCTGAGGCGCCATTGAGACCCGAGCCGTTAGGCGAGGGTCTTAAGAGAGCCGAGGACGATAATCATCAATACACACGTGTATCATACGACGTTTTTCAACACACTTGCGAAGAAAATAATACTACAAAATCATCATCATCATCGTCATCATCATCGTCATCGTCATCGTCGTCATCGTCATCGTAATCGTCATCGTCGTCATCGTCATGTCATCGTCATCGTCATCGTCATGTCATCGTCATCGTCAACGCCATCGTCATCATCATCGTCGTCATCGTTCTCGTCATGTCATCGTCATCGTAATCGTCATCGTCATCGTCGTCATCGTCATGTCATCGTCATCGTCATCGTCATCGTCAACGTCATCGTCATCATCATCGTCGTCATCGTCATCGTAATCGTCATCGTCTTCATGTCATCGTCATGTCATCGCCATCGTCATCATCGTCGTCGTCATCGTCATCGTCATCGTCATCGTCATGTCATCGTCATCGTCGTCATCGTCATGGTATCGTCATCATCGTCATCATCATCATCATCATCATCATCGTTATCATCGTAGTCGCCATCGTCATCGTCATGTCATCGTCATCATCATCATCGTTGTTTATTTAAGAACAAAGCAACTCAACCAATTCAAAAACAACCTATAACTCGCTAAGAACAAAGCAACTCAACCAATTTTATAACTCACTAGTGAATAATAGTAATGAAAAAGTCACAGTTTTATAATAGGTGTCATTATGTGCCTAATTGCAGTGAAATTAGAGCCATTTTATGAGCAAGTGTGTTGAAAAAGAATTTTATTTTTCTATTGCCGCTATTAAAATTATCTAATTACACACAAATTTTGGTAAAAAGAGTACAAAGTTTTTGGTTCACGTATTACCTAATACATAATTATAAAGAAAGCTAAGTACCTATAGACAGATAAATAAGACTACGTTACGATATCCAAGTGTTTTCACAGTGCAAGTTAAAATGTCAAAAGCCAAAACCATAAATTTTAAGTAAAACTCACGTCTGCATGACAAATATATATTTAAATTGTTATGAAACATAATATGAATAATATTATAACATGTTTTGTCATTTAACTAAGACACTCGTTAATTTAGTCGAGTTTTTAAAGCCATTCGCTTACTGACTTGTAACAACAACGCGCAGAAAGTGAGCGCACACAAACAGGCGCGACTCTAGTTTTTTTTTTTTATAATCTGGTAGAATTTACTAATAATTACCAATAATTAAGATCTTAAACATGTAGATAATTTCTGTAATATTTAGCTACAGAAAATAGTTTATGGTACTTAGTTACAAGAATATGTTACAATTTTAATTCCGGTAGTATGTTCCCGTGGAATATTTTCTGGTATTCATGCAGGCGAAACTGTGAGCAAAAGATAGTTTTACATTATTTAGTTAATGACTAGTCTACGGCTAAACGCCCTATAAGCTCGGAGGAGCTTCCTGACAAACTGCTATTCTACTGCTACAATGACTAAATTATGTTTTTTTGTCTACTTTTGACGTTACACGTCAATGGCCGCCAACCCGAGAACAGCTGTCAAAAGCGTAAAATTACAAAATGTCTCATTTTGTCATGTAACGAAGCTAATTTATGTTAAGGCGACCTTCATGCTGTATCTTTTGTTATTCAAATAGCTTAACTAATTGTTGTTACCGTTTTTAAAACAATGTATGGTTTGTAACGTTTCAAATTATGTATGTTTAAATTGACTGTTTCGTTGGTCAAGTTGTTCAAGCGCTACTACTGCGCATGAGGGATCGATTCCCAGGTCAGGCAAAGTGTTATTGGGTTTTTAATTGACTTCCAAAAGAAGGAGATTATCAATTCGACATGTTTTTTTTATTATTTATTTTCGGGCATAACCCCATCATATATGGACGGATTTGCAAAATTATTTGGCCGAAATGGTCCCAATTAAATTTCATATAGATCTGATAATGCGTTTCGGAGACAGAGAACGGAACTCTTCAAAAAAATTCAGTAAATCAACCGCGATTGCTGCTATCGCATAAATATGCATTATTTTGACCTCAAGGATGATTACATTTCGAATTAGTGTGGGGTAGGTACTATGGCTAAAAAGTGAAACATAAAAACATTTTCCAAAATAAAAAAACAACCGACTTTTCAATTTCGGAAGGCGGTGAGAAAAAATTTAAATGCATATACAAAGTCACCGACTTCCGAAATTATTTGTGTTTTTCCAGAAGTCTGATGTTTTTTTACTTTTTTTTAACAGCAGTTCGGATTATGAATTTGTGTGTGTTGTTAAATGATAAATGATTTTATTTCTGTAAGTAGATTTGTAAAAACACTTTTACACGTCATCTGAGCAGGGACCGGACAACCCCGCTTAAGAGTTAAGCCTTTTGACAGGGTAACCCGTACATGGGGTAATTCATATCGCAGTGTTACCTTTTGCTCGAGTTACATGCGCGAAACCCAGCGAAATGGTTAACACCTTTATTATGGTAACCACGTGAAGGGGTTAACCCCTTCAATGTCTTAAGCCTTTGAAGGGGTTACCTTCACGAAAAGCTTTTATTCGTGTAACCCTGACTTACCTAATCAACTTGAGGTGCATGTTTATACTTGTACCCGAGCGGCGACGCGGCGCGGCGCGCGGCGGTGTGGCGCCTCATTGTCGTCTTCCTTACTATTTCTATTTAGTTATTACGAATTTGACAACAAGTGACGATAGAGCGATAGTCCGGTCAAAATAGTCATTCACCCTTGCATAAATTCCTAAGACGCTGAATTTTTACATAAACGTTAGGGATACCATTATAATGAAAACTCTCCATCGATCCCACATTTACAATTTGTTTTCATTCAAGGTCAAAGTTCGTTAAAATTGGATTTTTCGATTTTTTTTGGGAAACGGTTAGTTTTATGATAAAAATAGGTCAGATAAAAATTGTAGATCATGCAAGGTAAATTTTTGTAGATACATATCTACAAAAATTTACCTTGATTGGGAAATCATCAATGACTTCTCCCGCTCTGGACGGATAGGAAAGTCGTGTCAGACTTTTACTGACTAAAATCCACCCGTGTTCCTTCAGTTGCCTGTGCCAGGGCCACGGTACCTCTTTCGAACAAATCCGCGACCCTGGCAGGCATTGGCCCTAGCGGACCCTCTTCATTATTGTTGACATCTCTTTGAGGTGCGCGTGGAACACAACGCACCGTCGACCCGGGCCTGATCCGTACCAGACGGTGAACTATCCATTGCTCGTACTACGCAAGCCCGCATCTACGGTGGTCGGAAGTCCGCTACGGAGTCCCGACGCCCATTCCGTCTCCTGTGGCGGAGAAAGGGCGCGAGAGCACAAGGATTGCCTCTCTCTCACGCTCTCCGCCTCCTTCTTCGCGAGCATTACGGCTTCGCTGAAGGAGGTGACGGCTTCCCATGCACTTTCCTCCGTACCATGGCCTGGACTAGAGCCGGACGCGAGAAATCGTCGCCGCCGATAGCCTCTACCGATCGCTTCCGCGAGGACACGGCAGTGCTTCGCTCAAGCAGGACAGACCTCCATCGTTAACTCCAGGCGATCCACACAATGGTGACACCGGGGTGTTTCCTTCGGTCTTACCCAGAACAAGAACCTCCCGAAGCAGCCGTGTCCGGTGAGAACCTGCGTAAGGCGGAATGAGGACGCCGAGACCCCTCTTTCCCTCCGTGCCCAGCACTGGGTTGCGACACTTGCACTTTCCATGACGCCATGAGATCCCACCGGAGCTGTCCGTTGTGCCGTAATCCTCCTCGCGCCGCTCCCACACATGCGCCAAGACTTTTTGTCTCCAGATCTCATGGTGGCAATCCGGAAAAGTGGCTCGCTGCGTCACCGGAGTTTGGACGGTATCCCGGGACTAGCCGGAACACTTTATCCCCTAAAATTCACAATTTCTGAGAAAAATCGACTCTAAAATTTACTCTACATTCATAATATGCACACATTTCCACGCCACCTACGAGGTGTAGTGTACTTGACGCGTTTTTTTTAAGCGCCATTGATCAGGCCGGCTGACCACCAGACGGGCAGCAAGGCATGCACGAGGGATAAAAAAGCTGACTCAAATTGTAACATGGAGCCCTCGAAGTCAGCTCGCTCACCGCCCGCCGGCAATAACGCCCAGGAAAGGCCTGACGGGGAGGCGGTAGTTACCGAGTAATTGCCAGACCTTCGTCTTCTCCAAGCCAATATCAATCGTTGCACCAGGGCTCAGGACCTTTTGCTCCAGGCAACGCGAAGTGGTTGATCAACGTTGCCATCGCCACCGAAACATACTTTGTTCCTCCCAAGGATGACAGGATGGGTGACATTGATGGCTTGGTGACACTTATCTTGAGCCCCTGACACTCTGTCCCTTGAGACCTTCAGTCGGGACAGGGCTTTGTAGCAGCCTTAGTCGAAAATATGGTCGTGGAGATTTATTTCTCACCCAACCGACCTCTCGCTGACTTTGAGACTTTATTTCGGAATCGAACCCAGTCGTCAGTCGAAGCCGTCCTCACCCCGTCCTTGTCATGGGGTACTTCAACGCCGAGTTCACAACTTTTAGTTCCCCAGCAACGGATGCACGGGGTCTGTTATTATAAGAGTGGGCGATGGAGTCAGGCCTACTGCTCCTAAACCGGGGATCCGTTCAGACATGTGTGTAGCAGTGGGGTGGGTCTATAGTGGACTTATCGTTTGCTAGTCCTGCTGTGGCACGCTCTGTTCAGGACTGGCGTGTATTGTAGGAGGTGGAGACGTTGTCGGACCACAGATACACCCAGTTTGATGTTTCCGCCCAGACTTCGAGTGGCCCGGTCCAAGCGGCCCCGGCCCGAGTTGAGGATGACTGTTGACGATGGGTGGTCAAGCGACTGAACCAAGAAGCTCATCTGGTGGTCTCAATGGTGCATGCCTGGTTGGACTCACAAGTCAGGTCTATCGATATAAACGACGAAGCAGCATGGTTCCGGGAGGCCATAACCCAAATCTGTGATGCTGTGTTGCTCCGCGTTAAGTTTCCATCTGCCAGGCACCAGGTGTATTGGACGTCACAAGATATTGCGCAGTTGCACATCGCATGCGTAGCAGCGTGGCGCCCGTACACTAGGCACCGACGAATGCGCCGACGAACACCAGAAGCGCTAGTAAGAGCGTGGAACGGTGTGAAGTGTACAAAGTGGCGGTGGCGGAGTGGTGGTGGTGGGTGGTAAATTGGATTGCTAATTGAAATATTATTTGCTGTGTCTAATGGACGAATTTAGAATCAACTGATGCTGTGTAGCGTCCGACATCTTATATTTGTACGCCGTTCGGGAAAAACATGACTTTAATCATAATTTGACGTAACATCTTGCATGCTATGTGTGTGTATACTCATGTTTTAAACAAATAAAAAAATATCTTATCTCAAGAGGGCTCTTCAGCTGGAAATTAAGCGGGCTAAGGCCAAAGCTCACATTGCTGGCAATTCTAGAACGGGATACGTGGGGGCGACCATACCGTTTGGTTAGGGGCAAACTTCGCTCGTGGGCGCCCCCACTGTCCCATAGCCTCCAGCGCTGCTAGACAGAGTGGTGAGCGCTTTATTCCCCTCTCAAGGGGAGCTCACACCACCTAATATGGTTCCGCCTACTATAGTCCCCAACACGGAAAACGAGGATGACGACGCGCTTGAAGTGACCCAGGTAGAACTGACAGCGGCAGTACAAAGGCTTAAGGCCAAAAGCACTCCAGGACCAGACGGCATTCTTGGCCGTGCATGGGTTCTGGCCATCAAGGCTCTCTGGCCCCGCTAAGTAGGACTCTTGAGTGCATGTCTGGAGAGGGGACAGTTTCCACACTAGTGAAAGACTGGAAAGCTGGTCCTGATAAAAAAAGAAGGGTATCCTGCGGGCTCTCCATCCGCTTACCGGCCCATTGTGTTGCTGGATGAGGTGGAAAAACTCTTCGAGAGAATTATTGCAAACCCTCTCATTCAGCACATGGCAAGAGAGGGGCCGGATCTAATCTGATCGGAACCGGTTTGGTTTCTGTAGGGGGTGCTCTGACGGACAGAGAGTATATTTTAGAATCGCTTTTTCTCAGAAATGTTGAATCTTAGGGTATAAAGTGTTGGGCACGCCACGATTACGGCGGTAAGTCCCCTCTTTGAGGAGTGGTTTGAGAGGCGGCATGGCGTCCTCACCTTCCGCCTGACGCAGGTCCTCACCGGACACGGTTGTTTCGGGAGGTTCCTGTTTCGGATAGGGCGGGAGGAAACGCCCGGGTGTTTCCACTGCGAAGATCGCCCTGAGGACACGGTGGAGCACACGGTGGCGGTCTACCCTGCTTGGGCGGAGCACCGAAGTGTCCTCGTGGAGGCGATCGGCGGTGGCGATCTCTCGCGTCCGGCCCTGGTCCAGGCCATGGTACGGAGCGAGAGGGCATGGGGAGCCGTCACCTCCTTCAGCGAAGCAGTGATGCTCGCGAAGAGGGAGGCGGCGCACGTGAGGGAGAGGCAGCATATGCGCCCTCGCGACCCTAGCCGCCGCAGGATACGGAGACGCCCTAGGCGTCGGGAATCCCAGGCCGATTTCCGGCCACCGTAGGCATGGGCTTGCGGACGGCGAGTAATGGGTAGCTCGCTGTCCGGTAAGGACCAAGCCCAAGTCGACGGCGCGTTGTGTTCCACACGCGCCTCAAAGAGATGTCAGCACAAAAAGTGATGGGGCCCGCAAGGGTCGATGCATGCCAGGGGTGCGGGTTTGTTCGAAAGAGACACCACAGCCCCTGGCATACGGGCTACTGAAGGAACACGGGTGGGTTTTAGTCAGTAAAAGTCTGACACGCCCTCCTGCTCCACCCAGAGCGGGAGAAGTTACTTGATGATTTCCCACCCAAAAAAAAAAAAAAGGGTATAAAGTGTAAGGATAATAAAATTTATGTATGTACTTAGATAATTGCATGATCTACATTTTTTGTGAATGAGGTAATTTAATCATAAAACTAACCGTTTCGCAAAAAACAAACATCTTTGCGAACTATGACCTTGTTTAAAAAAAAATCACACAGAGGAACGATGGGGACGACTTTCACAGTTTCAATATAATGGTACCTATTCCTAACGTTCATGCAAAAATTATGCTTCTTGGGAATGTATGCAAGAGTACACCTATTTTTCGGGCTAATTTGACTGGGCTATATACGGTGTCCAGCATCTCGACTCGGCTGTGGCATTTCCACAGAAAAAGTAACTAAATAAAATAATAAGAAATATAATAGGCAGTAATACCACACACACTTAAACAAAAACACAGCTAAGTAGTTCCGTCCGAGTTTCGAATTAAATGACGAATGATGAGAATGTAAACAAGTATAGACACGAAAAAGAAATAAGTACCTATTACAATGTTTAGCATGTGCGACAAACAAAATTGAACTGTAAAATCATATAGGCAATAATTAGTATTCCATGTTTACAAGTCGCTCGGTACATGCAACCTTGGCGCCGCCGCCGGGCGAAAGATGTCACGTGCGGTCGTAGATATACAATTTTCAAACTAATTTCGATTACAAAGAGTGGATATTACAATGTGTTGGAATGGAATGGCTTACCCTGTTACAGTGTTACAGGGTATTGAAAGGTTAACTTGTTCGGAAGGGGTTACATTGCACCCATTCGAGGGTGTAACATGTATCAAAGGGTTTATTTTTTAAGCGCTTAAAAAAACCCCTTCAAAAACCCTTTCAACGAGTATCCGGCCGGTCCCTGCATCTGAGAAGAAAGGCCGAAACAAACTCAGAGGTCACAGTCTCTTTTAAAGTCCAGACATAATCTTGCTCAGATTATGTGAAGACCATGTGGATTTGTGTTTGAAATTGTCTTTTGAGGAAAGAACCTCACAGATTGAGTAGACCTGTCCAATCAGTAGGTACACGCATTTATCAGCTCGACTCAAGTCGATGGCAATAGGGTCGCTCGGGATATGGGACTTGACATAACTGGCGAAATTTCTGAATAACACTCTAGGGATTACAGCCATGATATTAATAATTTTATGACTAAAAAAATATTTCGACGAACTGAATTTTCCTGAATTATTTTCGAAAAATATTCAATGCCAGGAGCCGTCTGGATTTTTTAGGTCCAAAAGAAAATATTAATTAACGCACATCTGTAGCAACATTAATTGGGTTTTTGCTAACGTAAGCCCAATTATTTTTCTTTGCTAGAATGGCGTTTTCTTTTCAATCTTTAACGGCCATGGGCTTGCCCCCTATAGCCTACTTTACGCATCAATGGTATGCTGAATACTAAATTGTTGGGATTAAGCAATCAACATGATCATCAACTATGTTGGGGTCGCCCTCTAGTCTAACCGAATGCAGTTGAATACTAATATTTTACATGGAACGACTGCCTATCTGACCTCCACAACTAGGGCTTCCATTACGTAATTACGTAATTACGTAATTACGGACAGATTTTAGAAATCTCACAAATACGTAACTGAAGAGCTGCAGTCCGTAATAACGTAACTATAGGATAATATTAATTAATTTAGGTACCCATTTATTTAGTTCTATAGTTTCTGCCTACTCCATGGGAAAAAGGCATGGGTTTATCTGTGTATTTACAATTTACCTTAATTTAGTTAACCTACGACTTACATTATGACAACACCAAAACCCTTTCTGTGGGTATCCCCCGAATTCCCGGGGTTTATTTTATAACTTCCAATTTGAGTCCGCAAGATTTAATTTCTTAGTCGTACAGAATAGAGTTCATTGTTGACCAATCGGGAAACGAAGGGAATCCCCGTTGGTTGTGGATAGTTCGGTACGTAACACAATCAAAGTTTATAAGTGTTTCGCAAGTATTTGATCTACGTCGTAGATAATAAAGTTTAATATTGTGGATTGAGCAAGCTAAGGGAACTCCATACATTTTTCTTTACTTTCGTGAATTTAGAAACAATCTCAATATTCGGTACTCAGTCGTCTTACGTACACCTGCGAGATACTGTCCTGCCTGGTCTAAGCTTATTTTATTGACTTTTGTGATTTTGTGTATGTGCCGCAAAGTTTGACGCTTGGTTTTCAGAAGCTTTTCATCACAAGTTTCTAAGTAGATATCACCATACACGAGTAGAGATACTTCAACGAAAATGTAAGTACCTATTTTAACATTACTTGTCTACTTACTTTGTTTCTAGGGTATTGTGTGAGAGTTTATACATATAATTTAGTAGTTGATTTTATATTGTTGACGGCACGGTTGGCGCAGTAGTTGAGTGATTGGCTGCTGCGCTGCGGGTCACGGGTTCGATTCCCGTACGGAACAAATATTTGTATGACCTACAGATAGGTGTTCCGGGTCTGGGTGTCTTGTGTATGTTAGTTTACATGATTGTGAGTGCACCCACGATACAGCAGTAATTCCTAGTGTGGTGCGACGTTTAAAAAAAAAAAAAAATATGTGCGATTTTATTTTATTGTTGCTTGTTAGATGTCTGTGCAAATAGACATTGATTATGAGTTCACGGTACGTATGTAAATGTATCCCGTTTTAAGTGTAGTGCCTAACTATAGATGCTATTTATATGTATTACCTAACTATTAAATTATGAAATATTTATATATTGTTTTAGGTCTGCAGTAAAGAAGACTATTTATAAGGAGTTTTTGAACAAACGCACACAATCAGCTATATGGGAACACTTTTTGAGGGCTGAAAATGGGCAAAGTGTCCAATGTAAACATTGTCAAAAAAAATTGAAGACTCCTGGTGGTGCTACTGGAGCACTACATACACATATGCGTGCTAAACATATTGGCGAGATGTCACAAGAGCAAGATGCGCAAAGGGCAAGTACTTCATCGTGCTTTCAAGCAAGAAAAAGTTTAGAACCTCCATCGAAGAAAACTAAACTAACGGATTACTTTTCCACTGAGTATTCCTTGGACGTTATAGTGACTAGAATGGCAGCATTGGATGGCATCCCATTAAGCAAATTTTGTACTTCTGAAGATCTAAGGTATGTTTTCAAAAAATCTGGCTATGATCTACCGAAATCTCCTTCAACTATTACCAAAATTGTCCTGGAACAGAGTTGTGCCATAAAAAAACAATTAATAAATCAGTTTAAAGATATGAAGTCCCAAAAAAAACGGTTTACTATAACGTTTGATGAATGGACCTCTACCCGGAACCGGAGGTATATGAATATAAATATTCATAATAAAGACCTAGAACCAGCTAAATATAAAAATTTAGGACTAGTAAGG
Source organism: Polymixis flavicincta (assembly GCA_949987655.1). NCBI lineage: Eukaryota > Metazoa > Arthropoda > Insecta > Lepidoptera > Noctuidae > Polymixis > Polymixis flavicincta. Next base: position 8,827,024 of record OX465200.1, read on the forward strand.
ATAAAGGGTTCAATGCCAGCTCACGTTGGAACTGTACTGTTAGAAAATCATCTAAATGACTTTTATTTGAAACTTGAAGATATAATTGCATTCACAACGGACGGAGCCAGTGTTATGGTTAAAATGGGCAAAAATTTTGATGGTCACCATCAGTTGTGTTTTGCTCACGGAATACAACTTGCAGTGCTGGACGTATTATATAAGACACGGAAAAGTACAACTACTGAACCAGAACTAGAAGATGAAGCTTCAGATACTGACACTGAAGAAATTGAAGAAAACGATGGCGGACTTTTCATAGAAGTACCTAGAGTTCTAGAACCAGAGTTTCTGTACAAAGATATTATAGTAAAAGTAAGAAAACTTGTTAAATCATTCAAAAAATCACCACTGAAGACCGATTTGTTGCAAAAATATTCTTTACAAGAGCATGGTAAAAGCCTCGATCTTATACTAGACTGCAAAACGCGATGGAACAGCTTATCAGATATGGTTGGATGATTTCTGAAATTGAAATCAAGTTTATTTAAGGCTTTATTAGGCTTAAAATCAAATATAAGTTTCACAGACACAGAAATACAAGATCTACATAACATTCATCATAGTTTAGATATAATAAAAACTACAGTGATGGCATTGTGTCGCCGTGACTCGAATTTGTTAGCAGCAGATGCTGCGCTTCAGTTTATGTTAAATAAGCTTGATGCTCAGTCCAATGGGCTCAGTGACAAGCTTGCTGTATCCCTTAGAAAAAGAATAAAAGAAAGGCGAACAAATGTGTCTGGTGTCTTGCAGTATTTGCATAATAATGAAGAATATTATAAAACCGAAGAAACAGAAACTTTTACAAAACCGACGTCGGATTATATTAGAACATATGTTGCAAACTTATTAGAAAGGCTCAAATTTACACCGCCTACAAGTACACAAATGAGTTTAGATTCCGAAGCAGATGACAATGATGCTAATGATGGTTGTGGCGACGAGTTGACTGTTGCACAGCAACTAGAAAAAGAAATACAGAAAACTATGTCTACAGTAAACAAATCTGGAGTAAACACAGATCTTGAATCCATCATCAGAGTTGAAATGTGTATCTACGATAGCACTGGCGGCGGTCGTGAAGTTTTCCTAATAGCAGCTTATAATTATTTACTATGTATAATGCCTACTAGTGTTGAAGCAGAACGGGCATTTTCTTCTGCCGGCTATCTTTGTTCTAAACTAAGAAGTTCCCTTGGTGACAGAACATTGCATTCGTTATCATTTATGAGATCATATTATCAAGAACAAAGATTGGAAAAATAACCATATTTTATATTGTTTCTTACTTTTAAACCATTTGTGCGTGGTACATGTTTTGTTTGAATTGTTGATTGAGTTTAGTCAAAATCAAAATCGTCAATCAAATCAAAATATTACATTTTGATTTGATTGACGATTTTGATTTTGAGTTTAATTTTAAAATTATCATTTTAATCTGTAATTTACTTTTAATTCCTTAATATTATAATTTTTTTCATTTGAAGTTGTTTGATTTTTACTTCTAAAATACGTAATAAGCCCAGAATTTATCGTGCTTTAAAAAATCAAAACAGTTAAGTACGTAATTACGTAGTTACGTAATTGAAGCATCAAAATGCGTAACTAGTTACGTAATTGGCAAATCCGTAATTTTGGAAGCACTATCCACAACCCAATTACCGGTAAGTAAGACCGGTTGTCAGACTTTCGGGCTTCAGACGACCTGTAAAGGCTTTACGTGCTTTCTGATGCACGATGGGGAATTCGTATGTAAAGATCGTCACCCATCTACGGGCCAACCGCGGCAAGCGTAGCAATCAACATAATTATGCAAGAAACACAGTCGCGTTTTGTTCTCTGGAATCTGGAAGCCTACCTAGGGTTTGGATGATGCAATGTAACGATAATGTGAACCAAGCCTTATAAAAGAAGCGAAGCTGTCAAATGAACTGTCAGTGTCACTGTCAATAAATTCGTTCTTTGTTACGCAAATCATAATTTATAGACAAATTATCACCAGCCAGGTTTCAATTTCTAAAGAAATCTAATTTAAGCTAGATTTACGTCAATAGAGAAAATAATTTAAGAGATCTAGCTTTCAACATCGTTAACATAAATTAAGGATGATCGATATTAATGTAATCAATATTGAAATCGAGTAATTAATCGAGAGATTTTTATCGATTAATCATGTTTATTTATGTCCTTGCGCAACATGTCTGCTAGTTATCGTATTCGTATGCGAATTTATAATTAAAGTTTGTAACTTCTCCATTTGATGGCCGTTTTTATTCTAATTTATTACTTACGTGTGCAGCAATCAACATGCAAACGGATAAAAACTTTCCAAAATTCAAAATTTAGTAATTCCTCAAACTGTCGATTTTGCAAAAATCGCAACCTGAAATCTTGCGAGGAGTGAACTGTCAGTGTCATTAAACCTGCATAGTGCGATTCAGTAAAAATCTCACCGTGACAACTTGGGTGAAGTGAGTTTGAAGTGGCTGTCAAAGCCTGGCGTCAGGTGGGATGTTCATTAGATCGCTTCAGACCGGCCGATGCTAGGGATTGACCAGGCATTAATTAGCAATCATAATCGAGATTTAAATAATATTTTTATGCTATATCTGTTGATTTATGTTTTCTGTTTTGCCATTCTATTTTAAAAGCCCCTAAACAGACATGTTTACACACTGTAATAATATAAAATGATCAATAGAATTAGCGAAAAAAAAAAATAGATTACAAATCTCGATTATCATTGTAAATGGATTGGAATGGAATTTTTGGTTACTCCCTAGTATTACTGGCGCAAACTGAAGCCATGAATTTAGTACATTACCCCTTAGCGTAGAAATGCTTTTTCGGAGACGTGCAATACCTACCAAAGTCATTATTTATGTTTTTTTTTTTTCTAAATTTGACATAGTTGGTTCAGAATCATAAATTGAATCAATAATAACAGATTACGCATCGATATCCATGGCCACCCTGTATGTACCTAGACTAAAATAACGACAACCAATAAATGCAAATTGACATGAAATTTAATAAAAAATATATTCAACACACGCGTTTATTAAAATCATAAATAACCCAACGTTGAATTCACCTGCAAACAAAGATGGCGGCTGCTGCATATTAATTAACATCGTGTTTTCATCGGCACGTCATGTGGAGCGTACACTCTGCAATATAAATGCCAAGAAGCTACTGGACCGTGCCATATCTAGTGCAGATTTCACAGCATTGTCATAGGGTTGCGTCGTATATGGATTTGTTGAATAAGACCCCTGATAGTTATTACATTTCAGTTTATATGTTACGACGAGCTTTACAATATTTGTAAATGTGTCTTCTGTAAATGTGTAGAATCCTGTTGGTTCCTTTGATATCGCTTCACTGATTCACCACTATATCAAGCGCTACCGTGCAGACCTGCTTCACTTTATCTGTTTCCCGCCATTCCTCCTGAATGACAGATGACATTAGTGACAGCAGCTGCCACCGCTTGTTTGCATGAGAGACAATGTTTACACATACATTTATCAAATAGATAAACTGCACTGTCATTGCTTTATTTTTGATTCTTTTACGTTTTGCGGTTTAGATATTTTATGCTGGGTGCATCTTGTTTATGATTAATATATATTGCATTGAATAGGCTCCGAAAGGACTGAACCGATTTGAAAAATTATTTCACTGGTAGGAAGCTACACTATCCCCGGGTGACATAGGCTATACTATATCCTCGTATTCCCACGGGAACGGGAACTACGCGGGTGAAACCGCGGAGCGCTGCTAGTTTCATATATGTATTTTGTTCAAACGATAGCCCTGCGTCTGATCGTGGCGAGAAGACGAAGATGCAAGCGAACAGCTATGCGTATAGTCACAGCGGAAATACTGCGTCTTGTGGTGACAAGCCACTGACGCAAACGACATTTCTGCGGACGTAACGACGAGACGCAGGCGCAAATGACAGCCCTGTATCTTATCGCAGACGCAAACTACAGATGCAACGACAGCCCTGTGTCTAGTCGCGTCGACAGCCCTGCGCCTAGTCGCGTCGACAGCCCTGCGTCTAGTCGCGTCGACAGCCCTGCGTGTAGTCGCGTCGGCAGCCCTGCGCCTAGTCGCGTCGACAAGACGCACAGTTAACACTGGCACTTACTCAATGACAGACAATTCCGTCTACAGATGGCATTGACTTTGGAAAGCTAATAGAAATGTCCACTTTCACACTGTTGCAATAATAGTGATCAATATATTATTCGTCCATATATCACGACTTCACGAGAAACGTTTGACATGTTTATAATCCACTGATTACTACATCACACTTGATGACTACGCAAATCTGACAAACGTCTGTTCAAAGATAATAATTCAAATATAATGCATTGCACAATACCGCACATATTTTAAAAGTACCTACATTAAATAATAAATTAATTTAATGTATAGTGACTCATGGAAAATATTCTATGCGTTACATACATATAAGTACAACGTTACAATACAATACAAAATAAAAACAAATAATTTACAAAATCAAAAAACCCGACCGCCTAAAAAGTGAACTGTATTGAAAAAAGATGGAAACAAGAAACTTGTTTTAAAAGGATGACTTTTACACTGAATAAGTAGTACTATAAGCAATCTCATGCTTTATTGCCTCCGGCTGGCATGGCAGTCGGGTTTTTTGATTTTGTCATAATTTTTTATATTATTGCACAGTGTTTAGTTAAGGCGCAGACAGCCGACTTTTAAGGACTTTTTATTGAAGATCACGTCTAAACGGCTTGTCTTATGTATTTGAAAAAATTATATGTGAAACTAGACAATTTTCTTCGTCATTTGATATGTGAATATTTTAAATAATATTTTTATAACATAATGTAATTAATTGGTAAAGTAATGTCTATCGCAGACATACAAACGATAATCACGCAAAAACTATCGGGTGTATTTCCATGAAACTTTCACCATCTAAAAGACAATTTAATCACCCAAAATTTAGTATACGGTTTTTCGTTGAATTGTGTTTGAAAAAATCAACATGGGTTGTTTTTCGAAAAACTTGATGCACGTTGAGGCGGGGTCTCTTGCGAGCGACGGGCGGCAGTGCATCGCTGTAGGTAGCTGTCATCTATGGTCGCCTTAATATAATTATTTTTGACGTTAATGACCTATTTATGATACGCTTAATTTTGATACAGTCCTCAATAGGTGTTGAAAAAAAAAACCTTTTTTTGAAGGCACAATATGGCGCCAAAAATTGGCGATCTTTTTTTCAGTTTTGATATACCAAGTGTCACTCTCACAAATACGACGAATCTTAACGGAGCGGCACCTCTCAAGCTGAAATCGATCAAACCGTTAACGAAAGTCTTTGGCACGCTCTACTCTTCTAGCTTTATCATTTACTATTACTACTAGCTTTCGCCAGCGGCTTCGCCCGCCCGGAGGTCGGTGTACGATTTTATACATATATGTATAAACCTTCTTCTTGAATCACTCTGTCTATTGATGAAAACCCCATTTAAATCCGTTGCGTAGTTTAAAAGATCCAAGCGTACAAACACGAAAAGCGACTTTGTTTTATACGGATGTAAAGAAGAAAAATATAAAATTCTACGGATCCCGAAATGAATTTAATATTTGTCTCACTTTAAAAAATTCCCAATTTTTTCGTTTTTCGGAACTCAAGCAAAAATGTTCGTTCTTTCAGCTCCATTGAATCTTTTTTGTACCTCTGGCATTCTTTTGAACGGATCATAAAATGATAAAAATGTATGTTATTTTTCTGTTGATATTATTCGAATATTTTATTTGTTCGAAATTTCAATTAACCTACAGAACGCAAAGCACGCAATAATATTGTTTAAATGAAAAGGTTGAACTTATTGACACTTCAATACATCCTTTTTGGACTTAAATGAGTGGTACTCAAATTTGCAATTAAAAAATAATTAATTTTATGCAGACTGCGAAGCTGACCAATTATTTTTGATGTAGCTATCGTTTTGTATTGAATCTCTTTGCTACGACCCATAGTCTGAGGAATGACGTGGTAAAGCAACGGTGCGGTTTAAAAGAGTATGCTTAGATGGTTTGATCAAGTTGTCAAAAAGGTCTACAAGGCAGGTTTGAGTAGAAACGCCAGGACGACGTAACATCACCCTACGACACGAAGCGAGTCGGGCAAAAAGAAAAAGTCCGAAAGAAGCTTAAGCGAATAGGGTCTTTTTATTTAATAGGAATTTACGTAAATTAAAACTGCGGTTAAACAATTTCACTAACAAACTTATGTTATAGTTAAAAACATGTTAATTCAAAGCTAGAGCGTGTTTAACTTCCTTTGTTTCATGAACTAGTTTCAGAATAAGTTATTTCATTTCCTTACCGTTTTCAGCAGCATTGTATTTGGAGCGTCGGTATTTAAACAATGAACCTTATTTGTTCGGGATTTTATTTAAAAAAAAAAAAACAGTGGCAATCCGGACAGAAGTGAAAACTTGAACAATTACGTGTGTATTTTTTAAATCGTCAATACAGGATTTCACATTGGGACCTTGGCTCCTGATTGCTTGCTCTTGGTAAAAAATGATAAACGAGCGATCGACTTCAGCCATTAAAGGTAACAGCACAGATTTTTACGATATAAATACAAAGGGAAAGAAAGGGATAAAAGAATTAGAATTTCCTAATGAAAGAAAGGGACTTTTCCAAAAGACATCAACGCGCCACTCATCCGTGTGCTCGTTCACCCATATACACAGTATACATATAGCTCATGGAAAGCGTTCGGTGACGATGACGCGATTTCCATGATTTGTGTGCACCCAAAATGTGCTCAACGCGCCTAAAGAAGTTTTCATTTCAAAAAATGTAGTTTGGACATTTCTGAAAGCGGATAAATAATAAACCATTACGCATTGTTTCCCCGAAAGGATAAGCAAAGGTGTACGTACAGTACATCCACATTTTGCCAATGTTTAAGTCCCATTGAATAGGGGCGAGCCTATGGCAATCAAGGGGATACAAATCTAGACAGACTCCGGGCTAAACATTACGTTTCATCACCTTAAACAGACTAAGCAACCAATGAGCCTTAGCAGAAGGCTAAAAGTCACCCAAAGGGCAATGGAGAGGGCTAAGCTCGGAGTTTCCCTACGCGATCGAATCAGGAATGAAGAGATCCGCAGGAGAACCAAGGCAACCGACATAGCCCGAAGAATTGCCAAACTTAAGTGTCAGTGGGCAGGGCACATTGCTCGCAGAACAGATGGCCGATCGGGCCGAAAGGTTCTGGAGTGGGGACCGCGTACCGGAAGACGTAGCGTTGGAAGGCCTCCCACAAGGTGGACCGATGAGCTTGTGAAGGCCGCAGAAATCCGCTGGATGCGAGAAGCGCAGAACCGGTCGAAGTGGAGGAGCTTGGGGGAGGCCTATGTCCAGCAGTGGACGTCTTTGGGGTGAAATGATGATGATGAATCAGCCTGTAACGATCCCACTGTTGGGACACATGCCTTGTCTCTCCGAGAGAGATTGGGATGTAATCTACCACACGGGCCCAGTTCGGGTTGGTGTCTTCAAAATTTTGGTTCTTGGTGTTCTTGGGCCGTTTTGATGGCAACCACACCAAATAAACCGCCTGCTTGGGTTCGAACCCACGATCTACAAGTCGTAACTCAGGGCCGTTTGCTGCTTCCACATAAACATTAAAAATAAACATAGAATACGCATAGAATTCGATTATTTGTTTGTTACGCATTCACGCTAAAAAGGCTGAACGGATTTTGACGAAATTTGGCACATGACCTAGAGCATAACATAGGCTTCTTTTTAACCAGGATTGCAGACGAAGTCGCAGACAACAGCTACCTATTGATACTCCATGTCCATGCGTGTTGGACAAAATTATCTATTTAATCTGTGACTGGCTACAGCTTGATGATTTAACGAGACAAATAGAAATTGTCGACAGACGTGTGCCGCTAGACAATTCATGGTCGAAAGCGCATGTAATTGACGTTATACGGTTAAAACAATCTTTTGATTAATTTTCTAGTAGCGTAACTATTAACATACCAGAAAAAAGAAAGATGTTGCATCACCATTTAAAAGATTTTATTACACACAAGCCTTATAGGTAGATTGAGTTAGTTATATTTTTAAGGTTTTGGTTTACATATAAATTTCGAGTTCTAGTATTTTCGATTTTAACATTATGGGTACTTGTTTTGTGTGTGTCATAATAACTCTGCTCACAAATGTCATCATTATTATATTGTCCTTAAAATATTTCTCATTAAGAAAAATTTGTACTGAATTTCTTTTGAGAAAATAAAGATTCTTCAACCACACAACATGTGACGTCACAAGGTTTTCACCCCCCCTGTCCCTTGTCATACAATGTCCTATTTCGTTGACCCCTCCCCCACCTTAACGTGTGACGGAATTTATGGATGGCCCCTTAGCCACAAGCCCCTCTATTAGTCTGTTCTAAAAGTTTATGAGGAAAATGGAAACAAATGAGCTCCCTAAAATAGGGTTGAACTACACGATGACTGATGCATACATGCCGTCTGTTGGGACAGGTCAGCTCAAAGCTGCAATGGCCCTTTTTTCGAAAGGCTCTTGCAGACATGGCCCTGCATTTTTAGACTCACATACAATTCAAATAATATAATGTTTGGACTTTAAAAGAGACCATGATGTCTGAGTTTGTTTCGCCTTTCGTTCTCAGGGAACAGTCAATCAGTCAGTTTAGGTTCATTTTATTTATGTAGATTATTTTACATATTGTGAATGAGAGAACGTTGTAGGCCTTACAGACTGTAGATCTGTAGACGATTTTCTATTCTGTATTTTCATTCCTCTAAGTACCTGGTAAAACTTTCCTCTCCTTATTCCAAATTGTCTATGGACGGCGCAACATGTCTTTTACTTCCACGCGTCTCATTAGGTTTCGTCTCGGTATTCACTCCCTGTTCTAGTCGATTCCTAGTTTATTTGCACTTCCCTTACTTTTATAGCCAAGCAAGCAATCTACATTGTTCCTCAAAATTTTCCGCATGACTTATCCCTTATTCATCGTCTTCTTAACCATTCCAATAACCAACCATAGTGTGACAGCTGATGCCTACAACATGTCCCTCAGTATATCGCGAAAATCGACTATAAAGTCAAATAGTGTCAATGAGAGAACTTTGTAGGCCTTACAGACTAGATTTGTAGACGATTTTCTATTCTGTATTTTCATTCCTCTGAGTACCTGGTACTTATTGACAGGCCTGCACTGTCCTCCCATACCTATTATCACTGTAATTTGAAAACATTGTTAAAGCCAATTATTTTTAAAAGAGTAACCGTGGAGTTTCTTGCCGGCTCTCCTCCATAGGAAGTAAGAAGTTGGAACCGTGCACCTAGCTTCTGACGTTTCATAAGTGCCCATGCAGGTTTATATGAAATAAAATATTTTGATTAACCAACATGACGTGTAAAAGTGTTTTATAAGAATTAATTACATAGATAAACGTTTCATTTCATTTCAATAGACAACTAAACATTTTCTAATCCATGTATCTATTTCTGTAGTAGTTCCAGGGTATATCTGCTAGTGACAGCATTGTCTCTAGCGGGCACAATGCAAAGCTGGCGAGGTGTTTGTCAACGTGACCTGGAGGAATAGATCTTAATAAACGTGGCCAAATAGAGAACTAATTTGAATTGTGCTGTGTTTGACAGGTTCTTGACATCTTCCTACACAAGTAACGGCGGTATCCACGACTACGGCGAAGCATAAAGGAAGAAGATGGTATGTGTCATTATGTACAGTACCTGGCGATAAATATTGCAGACACAATCGGCTAATTTCGGCTTCGTAGAGCGTTATCTCTGTCGCACGAAATACAAGCAGTCCGGTATCTATTAAGAGCTGTTAAAACAATTATGATTTGCTTCTTTTGATAATTATTTTTATTCTTTGTATAAAATACACCAAATTTTCTATAAGTGATGGCTTTAGGTTGGGGTAAAATAAAATGCCATAGACACCAATGCCACAGATTTCATAGTACAACTTTAAATTATTTAAATTTGGGGGTGTTAACAACTCTAAATATATATTTTGAACTGGACGCGACCGCACTCTATCGCACTTGAACAACGACTGACAAAACGTCACATAGGTAGTGTGCGGCAGAGATAACGCTCTACGAAGCCGAAAATAGCCGATTGTCTCTTTACAAAGGTCGATGTGAAATATTTATCGCCGGGTACTGTACTTAGCCTTTTTTCAACTATCTTCGGGTCAGCATCCAGTCTAACCGGATGTTACATGACCAGTATATTACATGGAGCGACTGCCTATCTGACCTCCACAACCCAGTCACTGTGTCATACGATACTCCTTGGTAAGACTGGTTGTCAGACATTCGGGCTTCTGACTTCTGAAGTATGTGCATAAATGTTCATCTGTTCCCTCATAACTTCTAAACTACTTATCATAATTAGGTATCGTTGGAATGTACGTCACATTAAATTGAATATGGCACCCTCTAGAGGACATAGTCATGAAATAAAAAAACCGGCCAAGTGCGAGTGGGACTCGCGCACCGAGGGTTCCGTACAAACCTATAGTAAGTATATTACTTACCTTATTAAATATTAAAAAAATATATGATGTAACTAAAGGTAAATTGCGGTTTACGATTTATGACGTTTAAAAAAAACTACTAACTAGATCTCGTTCAAACCAATTTTCAGTGGAAGTTTACATGGTAATGTACATCATATTTTTTTTTAGTTTTATCATTCTCTTATTTTAGAAGTTACAGGGGGGAGACACATTTTACCAATTTGGAAGTGTCCCTTGCGCAAACTATTCAGTTTAGAAAAAAAAAATTAGAATCCTCAACATTATTTTTGAAGACCTATCCATAGATACCCCACACTTATGGGTTTGATGAAAAAATAATTGAGTTTCAGTTCTAAGTAGTGGGAACCCCCATTTTTTGTCTTTTTCTATTTTTGTGTGAAAATCTTAATGCGTTTCACAGAATACATCTACTTACCAAGTTTCAACAGCATAGTTATTATAGTTTCGGAAAAAAGTGGCTGTGACATACGGACGGACAGACAGACAGACATGACGAATCCATTAGGGTTCCGTTTTTTGCCATTTGGCTACGGAACCCTAAAAATTCTTGCCACCTACCTTATCAAAAGAAAACATTCTAATCTAATAGTAATAAGCGATCATGAGCAAAGTGCCATACGACCATGGCTTTCAAATGAGAATATTTTCTTGTTTCGCACATTTTAGAGCGTGATTTTTCAGCATACCATAAATCATCATATCAGCCGAAAGACGTCCACTGCTGGACATAGGCCTCCCCCAGGCTCCTCCACTTCGACCGGTCTTGTGCTTCCCACATCCATACCATAAATAGGCCTATAATATTCCCACTGCTAGGACATACGACTTCTCTCTGTGTGAGGGAGTGAGCCATAAGCCTCCACGCGGGCCTAATGTGGGTTGATAAATGTCAAATGTTTTAGCTTTTTCGGTTCTAAGACATACCGGTTTCCTCACGATGTTTTCCTTCACCGTTTTGAGAGCAGTGGTGATGAAATTATGAGTCGCACTCGTAAATCGCGGTCGTTACCACTGCACCAACTGCTCTCTTTATATAAGTAATAAACTAGGCAAAGGCCAGGTTGTGTTCAGCCAGTTCTGTCAAAAAAAAAACGGGTTCAATAAATCCAGTAAGTAAACAATAAAACGCAATCGCAGCTACATTTTAACAATAAACTACTTTCGTTCAAACCACGTGGTAGTTAGCAACACTACAAGTACCTGCAACCCGCAAGGTTGTGTTGCCCAAGAGAAAATAACTGTACTAAAGGAACAATGGCGCGAAATATCGAAGTTCCGTAATAAAACCTTTTTGCACAAGGTTATGGGTGAAAAATACGTGTGAAAATATTTTAATTGCGTTAATTTAATTATATGCGACCTCTTTGCTTGGATATTTCGCATTTCTTTGGATCTATGATCTATGGTAGATTTTGGCTGGGCACGTTTTTGAAAATGGAATGCCCAGCTCACAATGTTTACATTCTTTATCAGGGTTCGTTCTAACAAGCCGTACACATTTGTCCGTTTTCTCTGATTTGCGTGATTGTACTCGTATAGACGCGATTTTACAGTTATAAAATATTGTATTTCTATAAGTATTAATGCACCATTTCAATTATGATGATATACTGAATGAATAAAACGTAGCTCACTTTTATTTTTATCATTTGTTTTTGATTAATCAACGTCAAACCGGGGCGAATGTTTTGAGAATTTTGCTGTATGAGATGAAGAACGTCAATGTAAAAACCCGACTGCGTAAAAATGAACTTTAAAAAAGGACCGGAAACAAGAAATTTATGTTTTAAAAGGTTGACTATTAAACTCGATACAGTCTTAGGCATCTCCTTAATTAAATTTAACAATAAAGACCTTTATGAACCGACGAAAAAACGGAGGAGGTTACTCAATTCGACGCGTATATACCTATATATATTTTTTTTATGTATGACCACGCATATCTTTTTACAGAGTAGTTCGATTTTGATAATTATTTTTTTATTGGAAAGGGTATACACCAAAGTTGGCCCCATATAAATTTGGAAAAAAAAAATCAAACCCTAAGGGTGGGAAAACAGGGATGATTGATTGTTCACTCACTGATTGTAATGTAAAACTTCGCATAACTGCTTACAGAGTAGTCCGATTTTGATAATTCTTTTTTTATTGGAAAGGCTTCGAAGTTAGTCCCATATAAATTTCGAAAAAAAAAACAACCCTAAGGGTAGGAAAACAGGGGATGATTGATTGTTTACTCACAGATTTTAATACCGAGTTGTGTATTACAAAAAGTAATAAAAATTAAACATGTAGTAATTAGTAGATATAAAAAAATATCTAAAAAATTATTTGCTTTGCACGTGGTTGCTTAATATATAGTATTCAGTTTAAATAGGCAATTGATTAAAAATAAACAATGTTTCGTGTTTCCATCTTTTGTGAAATTAACTTTTTACGCAGTCGGGTTTTATTTCTATTGGTCCTCCGAAATACGGCGTGTGTTTATGTCTGTAAACATTATTTTAGTTACAAATATCACAATAATACTTTAACATCTTTTCAAAAGTAGGACATTAGTAATATAACTTTAAAGCACTATCCGTAATCATTGTATCGCCGTCTCTTTCGCACTAATCCAAATTCATAAGAATGTCCCTTTCTTTTGACATTTGGGCCGCCATATTGGTTTTGCAATTCGAATGACAAGTCTTTCTAAAGGCGATTTGTTTTTGTCTAAAATACGTCCTATGTATTTTCGAGAACATTATTTGAAGACGTAAATAGAGGTATTTGTATAACTTCCATGTTTTTTTATTGGATAAGAATATTAAGAATACAAAACTGGGCTACCACCATTTTTTTTTTGTTTATTTACTATCTGTTGCCTGTGACTTTGTCTACCAGTGTATTTTGTGTTTTATCATTTTTAAATACAAAATCCTGAATGACAAGTAGTCTATGTCCTTCTCCACTTCACTATCGATAGGAATCTGTATAATTTTGAAGGTCCAGCCTGCCTTAGCAGGCAGGCTGGACTTTCAAAATTATACATCCATTCTTTCATATGTTCGAAAAAATTGTCTGCTTCGCAACGTAAACAACGCTATGAATGTTTCCTAGGTACCTACTGATAGTGTTTGTTTTTCCTTTTTGGGTTGGTTACGCACGATTTGTGTATTTAGCCAGTGTCAAGTTGATGTTTCTTTTCGATCAAGTAAGTAAATGGCCCGTTATCAGGCACGAAGTTGCAAAAAAGTAATAGTCGTCTTTAGTCAGTCAAGTCAAAGTTATTGTAAAGCAGTAGTAACTTTACAACAACCTCTTAGGATTTTTTGGGGGAACACGAAAAGTTCACGTTAGTCACTTATTTTCACCTTCACTACACTTGTGCACTCACACGTAACTAAATTGAATAATTCACTACCAAAATTATACAATTTAATTCGCTATTTCACAAAATTTCATGAAAATGAAAATTCGTGCGACATGTTCCAACGCGATCCCGCCAAAAACTCACTGATGGTGTTAATACACTATCAGTAGGAATCACTTAGGGTACACACACACACACGAACCCTTCGGTTTCATAGAAAAGTATTCTTATTACAAAAATAATAAAACAGCTCTTTTTTATAACGCTTTTTTTTTACTACCGACGACAAATTCAACATAAGGGAATTGAGAAACAAGCACTTACTGAAACCATGCGAACCTGTAGATTATCCCAAAAATGATTTAGTTCGTTCTAGGAATCGAGATGTCAAACTTCGGCTACTATTACAACCTCCAAACTATTAAAAAAAAAATCCAAGTTGTTACAAACTTCATTGAAAGACATTAACATTTTAATATCTCGGTAAGTCTCACGTAACTGGTTTAACAAAGACACTACCGAGTTTATAAATAATTTATTAATATGTTAATGAACTTCTGTCAGTTACCACATAAAACGTTTATGTTATGTTATATTTTGTTTGAGTAAGCAAACGAGTAAGAATGTTAGTTATTTTTGTTCATTTACTTATTCGCCATGTATTTTTATATACTGGGTGACTTGTAAAGTGACGTATTCCTTCCAGCAGGCTTTGCACGAGAACCGTAGACAAGCGTTTTGTCGTCGGAAGAGGAGACAAAAATGACGTTTCCGTATATACAGTTGACAGTATGTCACCGAGAAATGTAGACAAGCGATTTATATTCTACAATAGAGTAGAAATAGAAAACGTCATGCTAAGTTTGCAGCAGGCTTAGCACGAGCACCGATTTGTCGACGGAAGAATAGACATGACTATTAACTAAATGATGTACAATAGGATAAGATAGCTATGTTTTTCTATTTATTATCACAGTTATGCGTTCTAAACGAATCATGATTTTGTAGATTATCGTCTATACTTTGTGGCCGTCGAATAGAAAGTTTGTTGTCAGTGTGATTTTGACAGTTTGGGAAGAAATATTATTCTGAAATAGTCTACATTTATAGAGACCTAGACACAGATCGTTAGAAACGAAAGACATAATGACAGATTGTAGAAGGATATCTACGGTGCGATAACAAAAATGTAGGAACGAAATGTCACTTTGTATTGAAAAAGCACTGTCTATTCTTCGTAGAAATACAAAGCGTCATGGTAAGCCCGCTGGACGTGATAGTCGGATCCTTTTGCAACAATAAAGGATAGACTAGGATATTGCTAATCTATGGCTTTATATGTTCGAAAAATGTGTGTGACTAGTGACGTAAACAAAGCAATAAATGTTGTTAAACTGACGTTGAATTGACGGCACGGTGTTGAACTGACGTTGAATTGACGGCACGGTGTTGAACTGACGTTGAATTGACGGCACGGTTGGCGCAGTGGTTAAGCGATTGACTGCTGTGCTGCGTGTGTCGGGCTCGATTCCCGCACTGTTACAATATTTGTTTGAGCTACAAGTAGTTGTTCCGGGTCTGGCTGTTTGTGTATGTGAGTTTAAATGTTTGTAAACGCACCGTCAGTAACAGGAGAAATTCCTAGTGTGGGAAAATATTTGAAAAAAAAAAAAAAACTGTCCAAATTAAAGGAATTCCTATCGTTAGTGTATCATTCAATTACCCCGCGGGATGTAATTTAAATGTTTGCCAATATCTGGGTAGATTTCCAAACGCAAGGCTGGTACTGCTAATTTCTTGGTGGAAAAACCAGACCAGAGTATGAAACTCAGAATATATGGTTGCGACACTTGCGACTACTAAACTAACGAGACATTTGTACCGTTTAAAGGCTCCTTCAGACAGACGTGGCGCGACGGTGCGATGCGACTCTGGTAAAATAATTTCCATTATGTTTTCATAGAAATTGTTCTACGCGAATCCCGTCGCTACTGTCTGCGGGAACCATAAAATTTCTATTAACAAAATACACCATGTTTCACCGTAGCTAATATCATAATCATATGATAATGTTTTTCAAATATGTGGCGTACAAACTAGGTAGGGAATTTTCGCACGCCTAATAATAATATGTGTAACTCTATGAGAACTTTGATAAATATCACAATTATGTCAAATGCCTATGTGTCAACTTACCTACTAGATTGCTACAAGGATCATTTGGAGATTTAATGAGATTGACAGCACTTTGTTGGTAAACATTTGTGAAATTGACACTGACAGCAAGACAAACAAGATGGCGGCGTCGAATAACGAAAAAAATTAAGGTGGAAAGACTGCAATGTGTAGAATATAATATTTGATGATGAATTGTTGATTGTTTTTTGTTTGATGATGGTCAATACGAACTTACATGAACTATATGAGAAGCTTACTGATGTAGAAGCTAGAGAGCAGTTGTCATTTTCGTCTCAAATAAAATCAACTTATAACCAATAACGTATTCGCGTCATACACGAACATTAGATTAAACCTACTAGATTAAACAATAATGCAGTGCGCGAAGAACAGGAAACACCCTACTGGTTCCTGTTGTTAGAAAGAGCGTTACACATATATTTAGTTACGTCACTAGCGTGTCGCCGCGTCACTGGATGGTACGTGACAACACGACAGGCAATTACCTTACATTTATCTTACCAATATTGAGCGTTGGTAACGCATCTAAAGGTAATATATCATTGCCTACAATGTTGGGAACATTGGAACAGCTGGGATACCTAGCCCTCCCTAGGAAGTGAGTTTTAAACTAGCACGCGGGCCCAATGCGGGTTGGTAGATCTCTGATGTCTTCGATTCATTGGTTCTAGGACATGCCGCACCGGTTTCCTCACAGTGTTTTCCTTCACCGTTTTGAGAGCAGGGCTTAAATTACTTATTGAAATTGTCCAAACAGATTCGTTACATGGCCTGTTTCATATTCTGAAATGGTTTTGAGAAACGCGTTCACTGCTTCCTCGGTTTATTTGGTTTACCCACTTTTGTGTGTTTAGGCTCAAGGGAGCTCGTGGACAAATGATTACAAACGCACAGGTCGTTCGAAAATCTTCAACGCACTGCTTAGGGGCCGTCCATAAATTACGTCACACAAATTTTATGGTTTTATGATGCCCCTCGTCCTTGTCACAGGTGGAATAATTATATAAAACAGCAGTTTTTCCATTAAAAATGATATAATAAAATTAACATAAAGTCAAATATTGTAGATAGATAGAAGAAGCCTTATAAATATAGAACGAATATGTAATATTTTTTAGTTTTTGGTTTTACATACCTATAAATTTCGAGTTTTAGTATTTTAGATTTTAACATGTTACGTCACAAAGCCCCCTGTCCCTTGTCACACAATGTCACATTTCGTTGACCCCACAGGTTGACCCCCTCCCACCTAATGTGTGACGTATTTTATTTGTGGCCTCTTAGCGCCAAGACTTGAAAATCGAACTGTCAAAGTTTGACAGTTCGATTTTTCAAGTCTTCAAGTGATGGGTAACTCATCAATTTTATGTCAGGATGAGGGAGCCCCTCAATTTGCTTCGTGAGGTCCTCACGAGGGACCCCTCATTTGAGGTGAGGAATCACGACTCGCGAGCCCGAGCCGAACTCAAATGAAGCTCCAAGTGGGCGAGGCGGGCGGGTGCAACGACGACGCACGAGTACTCACGAGTCACGACTCTCCGATAATCTGATTATTCACGTCCTCACTCTCACACACATCATTTTCTTTCGCTTATAAATTTTAGACCCTTTATTTCCAATCTAATGGTAATTCTTTTAGAGTTCATAATAATTAATCGTAGCTGAAATTAAAATATACAATGTTTACTGTGCCACAGTGTTGTCAAAACTTCAAGATCACACCTCACCTCACTCATTCTCAATTCTCCATACAATTTTTGAGTCGGTTCATTCGCTCACTGAGCTCACTCAATGCTCTTTCGCGAGTCACGAACTCGCTTGCCTCGATTTCCTATTGTCAATAATTTCAATGTCTATTTTGAAGTGAGGGGTGATGAGGAATGAGGTGGTTCAACATTGAAATTCGAGTAACTCTTTCAATTTGCGATCACGAGTACCTCAAATGAGGGGCCTCTTGAGTGAGGGACACATCACTATGTCAAACTCACTGTTCGATTTTCGATTTCGACGCGGTGCACTGCATTGGATTCTCAAAGCTCGGTTCAAAGAAGAGAGTTGTAAATCCAGTGCGCGCTATAATCGCGCCGTGATATTTTAGCGTACGTGGTCTAAGATCACACTGAACAGTTTACCCCTCCTTGATTTACCCTATTCATAGACAATTAACGCTACACAAAGGTAATAATTTCCTTTTGCACTGTACGACTTTGATCAATTAGGGACAAATTGTAAATTAATTTGCTTCAAGGATTCTGTGAATGTAGATTACATCTTACTTGTCACAGTATAGGACGATGGGCTTAGAAAAGGACAGAGCATTGGTGTTCTTTTTGTCATAGAAACACGTTCATACAGAAAGATAAATCAAAGCGAACAAAAAAAAAACCTGGATTCGGATTTATTACATGATTTCGCTGCATTGAATTTTTATTTCATTTTTGGCGCACCCGTTTTACAACGTACTGCTTAGCGGGAAAAATCGACCTTGCGAACCTAGGCTTACTAGTTACTAGGAGTAAGCCTAGGTTCGCAAAATTCTCCCTAAACACGAAAACCGCAGTTTGGGCCGGACATAAGATTAGTTCGGGGCCCGAACAAGGGGGGCTACGCTCCAACTCCGTCAACGAAAATACGGGCCCGCCCGAAAATAGTTCGAAACTTCGAAGTGACTACTACAGCTGATTAATTAACTTTTTTGGACGGTTAAAACCGTATAGGGAGTAGGGACAACTGTGAAATCGTGTAGTAATTAATTCTTAGTTGAGGCCCCAAACTAATCATAGGTCCGTAAGTGATACGGAGTAGAAAACGTCCGTAACTTCGACCGAGATTACGGATTTCGTGCTTACAGAGTAGGCCCCAAGGAGTGACGATTTGACAGTTGTCCCTAATTCCGATGTCATTTACCCGTCCGTCGGGGTCAACTACATACATTCGGACGGGCCCGTTTCTTGTTTGACGGCCTTGGTTGACGTTCAAGCGAACGTCACTATATCACGGCTTTTTTTTTTTTTGGGTGGGTAATCATCAAATAACTTCTCCCGCTCTGGGTGGAGCAGGAGGGCGTGTCAGACTTTTACTGACTAAAACCCACCTGTGTTCCTTCATTAGCCCGTATGCCAGGGGCTGTGGTATCTCTTTCAAACGAACTCGCACCCCTGATGATGATGATGATGATGATGGGACTCCCTTTTCCGCACGTAGACTCCCATTCGGTCCGTTGTGCGTGGGGATGCTGGCTAGCAGAGCCAGCCTAGCTCCGCCCAAAAGCACAGAAGCTTCCTGGGAGCTTCACAGGCTTCGCGGAGCGACCTCACTGTTCCGAGGATTTCTTCGCGTTGAGAAGCCACGGCCTCGCATTCCAGGATGACGTGGGCGGCTGATTCCTCGGCGTCAAGGCAGCCCCTGCAAAGCGGGCTGTCTGTGGCGCCTATGTTAAAAAGGTGTTTGTTAAGGGTGTTATGGCCCGTAATTGTTCCTATTATTATTCTAAGGTTATTTCTGCTCAGGCTGAGAAGTTTTTTGGTTAATCGCGGGTGTACAACCGGTAAAGCCAATTTTGACTGTCTACAGTCTGTTGCCCGTGACCATCTGTTGTTATGGAGTTCGGTCGACCTTTGGCGAATCCACGCACGAAATTGTGAGAAAGGCAGGGGGAGAAGTGGGTACGGGCCTAGCACTTTCATATCAGAGCCTCTCTTCGCAAGTTCATCTGCGGCATCATTGCCTAAAGATCCACTGTGCCCTTTGATCCACTGGAGTGCAATACGATTGGACGTCGATAAACTCTCCAGGGCAAGATGGCACTCAAAAATTAGTTTGTTGTTAGTTTGTTTGTTTTCTAAAGCTTTGAGCACAGATAGGCTGTCGGATAGGAATTTAATGCCGTAGTTCCGGATGCCTAAGCGCTTTACTGCTGTAGCGGCTTGTGTTAAGGCAACACATTCACACTGAAAGATTGAACTGTGTGTGCCTAGCGGTATGTGAAAGTTGATGTTGAGGTCAAGGGAGTGTGCGCCAGCACCTGAACCGTTTTGTGTTTTTGAGCCATCTGTGTAGATGCGCACTTCAATGGCTCCCGACTGATCCCTTTCTTCCTCTACTGTTTGTATAATATAGTTTTTATTGAACATAGGTTGGTTTGGTGTTCTATCACACGGGGCAGCGATGAGTGGCTGGTACTCAATCGCCCGGTCCAGGATTTTAGCGTGTGGGCTGGTTAAATTCTTGCCCCATATGCCCAGATGCATTAGCCTGATAGCAGCTAGTGCGGCCTCCTGCTGTATGTACAGGTCCAGGGGAGTTAATTGAAGGGCTATCTCCATGGCTGCTGTTGGGGTGGTTCTCATGCAGCCAGTGGTAGCTGAACAGGCCAGTCGTTGGAAGCGCTGTAGTCTAGTAATGGTGGTTGAGAGTTCGGTCCTCGTCCACCAAACCAGAGCGCCATTAGCCAACATTGGCCTGATCACCGCTTTATATAGCCACAGGGTAATCTTCGGAGAAAGCCCCCATGTTTTTCCTAACATTTTTTTACATTGGTATAGTGCAATTGTGCTTTTATTGAGTTTGTAGTCAAGATGCTTGTTCCAGAGCAGTTTGCTGTCAAGGATCACCCCCAAGTACTTGACTTCGTCTTTGAGTGTTAGTTCTGTGTTGAAGAGTTTTGGAAGCCTATGGGGTCCCAGGGTTCTTTTGTTGGTGAACATTATTAGTTCTGTTTTCGAGGGGTTAACCGATAGTTCGTGTTTCGTGCACCAACTCTCGATTATTTTGAAGGCACTTCTCATGAGATCACACAAGATGCCCTCAAATTTCCCCGAGATTAAAATTGCTATGTCGTCCGCGTATCCCACCGAGTACAGACTGCTGGCGTTGAGCTCTGCGATGAGCTCATTTACGACCAAGTTCCACAGTAGTGGTGACAGCACCCCACCCTGTGGGCAGCCTCTACTTACGATACCTCGCGTGGTGGTGTTCACGGAAAATCGAATAGCACGGTATTTTAGCATGTTATTGATCCATTCTATGAGTGTTCGCGCAACACCGTGCGTGGCAAGTGCCTGTTCGATGCTGGCGAAGTTAGTTTTATCGAAAGCACCTTCTATATCAATGAAGGCGCCTAGGGTTGGGGTTTTTGCTTTAAGAGCACTTCCTATGCGTGAAACTACGCTATGGAGTGCTGATTCAGTTGATTTGCCTTCACAGTAGGCGTGTTGATTAGGATGTAAGGGTCTATGTACCGAAATTTGGGACCTAATCCTCCTATCCCCCAGCCTCTCCAGTGTCTTCAGGAAGAACGAGGAGAGGCTTATGGGTCTAAAAGACTTGGGTTGGGTGTAGTCACCCCTGCCCGGCTTCGGTATGAAAATTATTTTTACTTCCCGCCAGTTCAAGGGGATGTAGCGGTGGGCCAGGCAGGCTCGAAATACCTTAAGGAGGTAATCAGCCAGTAGATCTTGGCTCCACCTGAGCAGAGCTGGGAAAATACCGTCCAGCCCTGCTGCCTTGAAAGGTAAGAAGGTGTTGATTGCCCATGTTATCTTGTCTTTGTCAATTACTTCTAACGCCACCTCCCAATCCAGGCTACTCGTGGCCCTCTCCCTATGTGGTTCCCAGCTTTGCTGGGTGGCAATCTGGCATCCTGGGAAGTGGGACTCGCACCCCTGACAGGCAGGCCCTTCCGGGCCCCATCATTTTTGTGCTGACATCTCTTTGAGGCGCGCGTGGAACACAACGCGCCGTCGACCTGGGCTTGGTCCTTACTGGACAGCGAGCTACCCATTACTCGCCGTCCGCAAGCTCATGCCTACGGTGGCCGGAAATCGGCCTGGGATTCCCGACGCCCAGGGCGTCTCCGTATCCTGCGGAGGCTAGGGTCGAGAGGGCGCATATGCTGCCTCTCCCTTACGTGCGCCGCCTCCCTCTTCGCGAGCATCACTGCTTCGCTGAAGGAGGTGACGGCTCCCCATGCCCTCTCGCTCCGTACCATGGCCTGGACCAGGGCCGGACGCGAGAGATCGCCGCCGCCGATCGCCTCCACGAGGACACGGCGGTGCTCCACCCAAGCTGGGCAGACCGCCACCGTGTGCTCCACCGTGTCCTCAGGGCGATCTTCGCAGTGGAAACACCCGGGCGTTTCCTCCCGCCCTATCCGAAACAGGAACCTCCCGAAACAACCGTGTCCACTCCTCAAAGAGGGGACTTACCGCCGCAATCGTGGCGTGCCCAGCACTGGGTTGCGACAATCGCTCTCTCCATGTCACCATGAGATCCCGCCGGAGCTCTGTCTGCTGTGCCGCGATTTCCTGCGGCAGCGGAGTTACGCCCCGGCGACTATACTCGTATCACGGCTGGATTTCATCGCGCATTGGTTGGATCTTCAACGCACTGTTTAGCGCCGAGGGTCTAAAGTCGAACATTGAGGTTTTTCGACAGGCTGAGATGCACTTTATTGGATTTTTTACCAACGAAAAAACAGAGGAGGTTCTTAAGTCGACGCGTATATTTTTTTTTCAGAGTATGCCGATTTTGATAATTATTTTCTTATTGGAAACGGTATACCCCGAAGTTGGTACCACACAAATTTCAAAAAAAAAAAAAAACAACCCTAGGAAAACAGGGAATTATTAATTTTTTACTCACGGATTTTAATATTGAGTTGTGTATTACTAAAATTTATCAAAAATTAAGCATGTAGTAATTAATGAGTAGATTACAGCCACAAGAAATTATAAAATAAAAACTTTTTAACAAAAAATTAAACCACCGAAAAAACTGAAAAGCAAAAAATAATAAACTTTTTTTGTTTAACCTTAGTAACGAAGTTCGGAAGGCGGTGACATAAAATTAAATTACATCTAAAATCACCGCTTTTTTAAAGTTTTTCAACGCTAGGTTCAACATCGGGAGCAAAAAAATCCAGTGGTCGCAGAAATCCCACCGCTATATCATTACGTCCCTGTGAACGCCGACTTACAGAGTAGACCCAAAGCCACGAGGATCACAACGTAATAGTAAAGATAGCTAACAAAATAATTGAAGCCTCCATTACGATCAACAATAGGTTTAAACTTTCACTCTCGTAGTTGAAAACGTAATATTACGCAACTCCAATGTGAGTTACGGACTCGGCCATCTTACAAGCGTTATTCACAGCGAAAGTGATTTGTCACTGATAAAAAATTTGAAATGGGTTGCGGAATTACACTGCTTTGATTTTTTCGGCGCGCTTTTTGCTGTCAAATAAAAATAATTGGTACTAAAATTTTCTATGCTTACTAACCAACATAGAACATAGTCTAGGGACTATGTTCTATGTTGGTTAGTAAGCATCCAAACGCCAAAAATCACAGCCTGATTCAATAAAATTAATTATAATTCCTTAAATGAGCAGGAAATTAATTAATTTAAAACGTCAAACACATAATTGTTTTACTAACTTTATTAATTTGATAATTTAGGAGGCGTAAATTGATTACGTCGTTACTTTTATCACGATCCTATCATAGACAACTAGGGCTGTCAACTCTTTCCTTTTTTAAATAACGTATAACATTCTCTGAATAGAAAATAAAACAATTATGGCAGAAAAAAATCTTATTTAATTCAGTTTTATGCGTGCAAATCGCAACGTGCAAATTTTTATCATTTGGTAACCTGGGTATCAGATACTGCCATTTTGTCAAAAGTATTTTCTCATGCTGGATCATTGGATCAGTATTGATAGATTTTCTTTATTGACTCATCAGTATTGAGAAATAGTTAAGTTAACAGTCATTAGTCTGCGAAACTCTTATGGGTATCCTATAAGAGTTTCGTTTTACGCATTACAGTAAAAATTGCGAGAGAAATAAAGGATTTTCGCATTATTTATTTATGCCAAAGAACACAAAAAGTATGTTTAACCAAAATAAAACAGGATACGTCATTATAAGTATGGTTGGTAACCCTATAAAAAACGGTTGGCAAGCTAAAGAACGAATTAATAAAGGTCAAAAATTAATATGAGCTTTGGCAGTGGGCGGAAGTCTGAAAATGGTACCGGTAACTGAAAGGTTGAGTGGGAATCGGGTGATAAATTGTTTTATTCCCGTAAGTAGGTTTGACAAATACTTTTACACGGCAATCATATTTTTTAAACTAGATAGGTCGGCGTTTCCTATCTGACTACTCTGAGAAGAAAGGCCAAAACAAACTCAGAGGTCACAGTCTCTTTTAAAGTCCAGACCAGACATAATCTTGGTCAGATCATGTGAACACCACGTGGATCGGTGTCTGAAATGGGATTCTGAATTTAAACCACACAGATTGAGTAGACTTGTCCAATCAGTGAACGCATAATTTACATATCAGTAAAGTTGTCATGTATGGGCATGTGATACGGAGGAATGAGGAAAATGTCGTGAGGAAAGTTTTGAGTATGAATGTTGATGACTATAAGAGTAGGGGGAGACCAAAGAAACGATGGATGGACTGTGTGAATGATGATATGGTTAGAAAGGGTGTGACTACGGAGATGACGACTAATAGAGACGTGTGGAAAAAAAAAAAGTTTCGCCAACCACCAATAAATTGGGATAATTTCGGAAGTCCAAAAATAACTTCAAATTACAAGAAACCTGTCATATTCATTTAAATATATGGATGACCGAGCTTAGCTCGATTTTTTTGCTTTTTGTAAGGGTGTAAGGGTCTTATAAATGGACTTTTAAATGAAAGCAGTGGCCTGTTTAAACTGTTACGATATATCCAAAATTAATGTACAATATCAGAAATAAGGTGCGCGTCCGGGGCGTAACTCCGCTGCCGCGGGAAATCGCGGCATAGCGGACAGAGCTCCGGCGGGATCTCATGGCGACATGGAGAGTGCGATTGTCGCGACCTAGTGCTGGGCACGCCACGATTGCGGCGGTAAGTCCCCTCTTTGAGGAGTGGCTTGAGAGGCGGCATGGCGTCCTCACCTTCCGCCTGACTCAGGTCCTCATCGGACACGGTTGATTCGGGAGGTTCCTGTTTCGGATAGGGCGGGAGGAAACGCCCGGGTGTTTGCACTGCAAAGATCGCCCTGAGGACACGGTGGAGCACATGGTGGCGGTCTGCCCGGCTTGGGTGGAGCACCGCCGTGTCCTCGTGGAGGCGATCGGCGGCGGCGATCTTTCGCGTCCGGCCCTGGTCCAGGCCATGGTACGGAGCGAGAGTGCATGGGTAGCCGTCACCTCCTTCAGCCAAGCAGTAATGCTCGCGAAGAGGGAGGCGGCGCACGTGAGGGAGAGGCAGTCTATGCGCCCTCGCGACCCTAGCCACCGCAGGATACGGAGACGCCCTAGGCGTCGGGAATCCCAGGCCGATTTCCGGCCACCGTAGGCATGAGCTTGCGGACGGCGAGTGATGGGTAACTCGCTGTCCGGTAAGGACCAAGCTCAAGTCGACGGCGCGTTGTGTTCCACGCGCGCCTCAAAGAGATGTCAGCACAAACCGATGGGGCCCGCAAGGCGCAAGGTGGGTGTAGTAGAAGGCGACTAAGGGACTTACTAGAGAATGGGCAGCAGCGTTCTCTATGTATTTTACCACAATACTGCGATCGCCAACCCGCCTGCCAAGCGTGGCGGTTATGGCCAGGGACCGGACAACCCCGCTTAAGAGTTAAGCCTTTTGACAGGGTAACCCGTACATGGGGTAATTCATATCGCAGTGTTACCTTTTGTTCGAGTTTCATGCGCGAAACCCAGCGAAATGGTTAACACCTTTATTATGGTAACCACGTGAAGGGGTTAACCCCTTCAATGTCTTAAGCCTTTGAAGGGGTTACCTTCACAAAAAGCTTTTATTCGTGTTACCCTGAATTACCTAATCAATTTGAGCTGCAGGTTTATACTTGTACGCGTGCGGCGGCGCGGCGCGGCGGTGTGGCGTCTCATTGTCTTACTTACTATTTTTATTTAGTTATTACGAATTTGACAACAAGTGACGATAGATAAGCGATAGTCCCGTCAAAATAGACATTCACCCTTGCATAAATTCCTAAGACGCTGAATTTTTACATAAATGCTAGGGATACCATTATAATGAAAATTCTCCATCGATCCCCTAAGTGCAATTTGTTTCCATTCAAGGTCAAAGTTCGCTAAAATGGTTTTATTTTTTTATTTTTTTGGGAAACGGTTAGTTTAATGATAAAAATAGGTCAGATAAAAATTGTAGATCATGCAATTATGTATCTATAAAAATTTTCCTTGGATGGGAAATCATCAATTACTTCTCCCGCTCTGGACGGAGCGGAAAGGAGTGTCAGACTTTTACTGACTAAAATCCACCCGTGTTCCTTCAGTTGCCTGTGCCAAGGCCACGGTACCTCTTTCGAACAAATCCGCGACCCTGGCAGGCATTGGCCCTAGCGGACCCCTTTCATTATTGTTGACATCTCTTTGAGGTGCGCGTGGAACACAACGCACCGTCGACCCGGGCCTGGTCCGTACCAGACGGCGAACTATCCATTGCTCGCACTGCGCAAGCCCGCATCTACGGTGGCCAGAAGTCCGCTACGGAGTCCCGACGCCCATTCCGTCTCCTGTGGCGGCTAAGGGCGCGACAGCACAAGGATTGCCTCTCCCTCACGCTCTCCGCCTCCTTCTTCGCGAGCATTACTGCTTCGCTGAAGGAGGTGACGGCTTCCCATGCATTTTCTTCCGTACCATGGCCTGGACCAGAGCCGGACACGAGAAATCGTCGCCGCCGATAGCCTATACCGATCGCTTCCGCGAGGACACGCGGCAGTGCTTCGCCCGAGCAGGGCAGACCTCCATCATTCCGTCCAGGCGATCCACACAATGGTGACACCCGGGAGTTTCCTTCGGCCTTATCCAGAACAAGAACCTCCCGAAGCAGCCGTGTCCGGTGAGAACCTGCGTAAGGCGGAAGGTGAGGACGCCGAGACATTTCTTTCCCTACGTGCCCAGCACTGGGTTGCGACAATCGCACTTTCCATGACGCCACGAGACCCCACCAAAGCTGTCCCTTGTGCCGTAATTTCTTGCGGCGGCGGAGTTACGCCCCGGCGTTTTGCCTCCTCGCGCCGCTCTCACACATGCGAAGTCTCCAGATCTCAGGGTGGCAATCCGGCCAAGTGGCTCGCTGCCTCACCGGAGTTCGGACGGTATCCCGGGACTAGCCGGAACACTTTATCCCCTAAAATTCACCATTTCTGAGAAAAATCGATTCTAAAACTTAAATTGTATTCCCCATAATATGCACACATTTCCACGCCACCTACGAGGTAGCGTACTTGACGCGTTTTTTTTTAAGCGCCATTGATCAGGCCAGCTGACCACCAGACGGGCAGCTGTTTCAAATTGTAACATGGGGCACTCAAAGTCAGCTCGCTCACCGCCCGCCGGCAATAACGCCCAGGAAAGGGCTGACGGGGAGGCGGTAGTTACTGAGTAATTGCCAGACCTTCGTCTTCTCCAAACCAATATCAATCGTTGCACCAGGGCTCAGAACCTTTTGCTCCAGGCAAGGCGAAGTGGTTGATCAACGTTGCCATCGCCGCCGAAACATACTTTGTTCCTCCCAAGGATGACAGGATGGGTGACATTGATGGCTGGGTGACACTTATCTTGAGGCTGGCCGCTGACACTCTGTCCCTTGAGACCTTCAGTCGGGACGGGGCTTTGTAGCAGCCTTAGTCGAAAAAATGGTTGTGGAGATTTATTTCTCACCCAACCGACCTCTCGCTGACTTTGAGACTTTATTTCGGAATCGAACGTAGTCGTCAATGGAAGCCGTCCTCACCCCGTCCTTGTCATGGGTTACTTCAACGCCGAGTTCACAACTTGGAGTTCCCCAGCAACGGATGCACGGGGTGTGTTATTAGAAGAGTGGGCGATGGAGTCAGGCCTACTGCTCCTAAACCGGAGATCCGTTCAGACATGTGTGCAGCAGTGGGGTAGGTCTATAGTGGACTTATCGTTTGCTAGTCCTGCTGTGGCACGCTCTGTTCAGGACTGGCGTGTATTGTAGGAGGTGGAGACGTTGTCGACCACAGATACATCCAGTTTGATGTTTCCGCCCAGACTTCGAGTGGCCCGGTCCAAGCGGCCCCGGCCAGGGTTGAGGATGACTGTTGACGATGGGTGGTCAAGCAACTGAACAAGGAAGCTCATCTGGTGACGTCAATGGTGCATGCCTGGTTAGACTCACCAGTCAGGTCTATCGATATTAACGACGAAGCAGAATGGTTCCGGGAGGCCATAACCCAAATCTGTGATGCTGTGTTGGTCCACGTTCAGTCTCCATCTGCCAGGCACCAGGTTTATTGGACGTCACAAGATATGGCGCAGTTGCACATCGCATGCGTAGCGGCGTGGCGCCCGTTCACTAGGCACCGACGAATGCGCCGACGAACACCAGAAACGCTAGTAAGAGAGGCGGAACGGTGTGAAGTGTACAAAGTGGCGGTGGCGGAGTGGTGGTGGTGGGTGGTAAATTGGATTGGTAATTGAAATATAATTTGCTGTGTCTAATGGACGAATTTAGAATCAATTGATGCTGTGTAGCGTCCGAAATCTTATATTTGTACGCCGTTCGGGCAAAACACGACTGTCTTAATCATAATTTGACGTAACATCTTGCATGCTATGTGTGTGTATACTCATGTTTTGGACAAATAAAAAATTATCTTATCTTAAGAAGGCTCTTCAGCTGGAAATTAAGCGAGCAAGGGCCGAAGCTCATGATACATTGCTAGCAATTCTAGAAAGGGATACGTGGGGGTGACCATACCGTTTGGTTAGGGGCAAACTTCGCTCGTGGGCGCCCCCACTGTTTCATTGCCTCCAGCGCTGCTAGAGAGAGTGGTAAGCGCTTTATTCCCCTCTCAAGGGGAGCACACACCATCTAATATGGTTCCGCCTACTATAGTGCCCAACACGGCAAACGAGGATGACGACGCGCTTGAAGTGAAGGCCAGGTAGAACTGAGAGCGGCAGTACAAAGGCTTAAGGCCAAAAACACTCCAGGACCAGACGGCATTCTTGGCCTTGCATGGGTTTTGGCCATCAAGGCTCTCTGGCCCCGCTAAGTAGGACTAGGACTCTTGAGTGCATGTCTGGAGAGGGGCCAGTTTCCACGCTAGTGAAAGACTGGAAAGCTGGTCCTGCTAAAAAAAAGGGCATCCTGCGGGCTCTCCATCCGCTTACCGACCCATTGTGTTGCTGGATGAGGTGGAAAAACTCTTCGAGAGAATTATTGCAAACCTTCTCATTCAGCACATGGCAAGAGAGGGGCCGGATCTAATCTGATCGGAACCGGTTTGGTTTCTGTAGGGGGTGCTCTGACGGACAGAGAGTATATTTTAGAATCGCTTTTTCTCAGAAATGTTGAATCTTAGGGTATAAAGTGTAAGGATAATTTATGTATGTACAGTCGCCAGCAGGTCAAGCTATCCCAAACTGTCAAATTTTCCCAATTGAACATAAACCTTATTCCTTTGCAATAAAGTTGAAAAAACTCTCAAAGAAATTTGACAGATTGGGGTAGCTTGATGTGCTGGCCTCTGTACTCAGATAATTGCATGATCTACATTTTTTGTAAGTGAGCTAATTTTATCATAAAACTAACAGTTTCGCAAAAAATAAAACATCTTTGCAAACTATGACCTTGTATAAAAAATTGCACACAGAGGAACGATGCGGACGACTTTTGACGACAGTTTCAATATAATGATATCCCTAACGTTTATGCAAAAATTATGCTTCTTGGGAATTTATGCAAGAGTACACCTATTTTTCGGGCTAATTTGACTGGGCTATATACGGTGTCCAGCATCTCGACTCGGCTGTGGCATTTCCACAGAAAAAGAAACTAAATATTAAAATAAGAAATATAATAGGCAGTAATTACTCATGTGGTAATACCACACACACTTAAACAAAAACTCAGCTAAGTAGTTCCGTCCGAGTTTCGAATTAAATGACGAATGATGAGAATGTAAACAAGTATAGACACGAAAAAGAAATAAGTACCTATTACAATGTTTAGCATGTGCGACAAACAAAATTGAACTGTAAAATCATATAGGCAATAATTAGAATTCCATGTTTACAAGTCGCTCGGTACATGCAACCATGGCGCCGCCGGGCAGAAAGATGTCACGTGCGGTCGTGGATATACAATTTTCAAACTAATGTCGATTACAAAGAGTGGATATTACAATGTGTTGGAATGGAATGGCTTACCCTGTTACAGTGTTACAGGGTATTGAAAGGTTAACTTGTTCGGAAGGGGTTACATTGCACCCATTCGAGGGTGTAACATGTATCAAAGGGTTTATTTTTTAAGCGCTTAAAAAAACCCCTTCAAAAACCCTTTCAACGAGTATCCGGCCGGTCCCTGGTTATGGCAAATCCCCGCCTTGGGGATTTCGCCCTTTTCGGGGAGGCTTATGTCCAGCAGTGGACGTCTTTCGGCTGATGTGATGATACATATATTTTACAAGACCTGCTCGTTTAAAGGTATTACATAGATACATTCAAGAGATCTTCTAAAAAGTATCTATAGAAAAAGAATAAAGGGAAACCTTCGTGGTTCCAATTTGTCGTTTGATACGATGATCGATTCGTAGAAAATTAATATATGCCTGGGAATGTAATTTTGTCCAAAATTAGTTCCTTCTTCTTATCTTGGCAACACAATTTTTAATACGATTTCGACGAATTGAGAACCTCGTTACTGGAAATCGGTTAAATATGAAAATGTTTGTGCAAAAGTAAAAAATGCGGCAAAGTGCGAGTCGCAGCCGTACTCGTACACGAAGGGTTCCATACCACCGTAAAATACATACACTTCATAATAAAATAATTAATTAATTCATTTTTAACTATATTTTATACTAGCAGCGCTCCGCAGTTTCGCCCGCGTAGTTCCCGTGGGAATACCGGGATAAAATATAGCCTATATCACCCCGGGATAGTGTAGCTTCCCAACAGTGAAATAATTTTTCAAATCGGTTCAGTAGTTTCGGAGCCTAATCAATGGAAACAAACAATCAAATCTTTCCTCTTTATTCATAGTAGCATAGATATAGAAGATATAGATTCTATGTTGTTATAGCTGTGTGTTGTATAAGCTGTCAGTGACCGAGTGGTAACCACCGCGACCTACGAGTTGTATAGTTCGTACGTTGGAACCTCGACAGACGCTTCACTTCACCACTACTGCTCTCAAAAACGGTGAAGGAATCACGGCGCCCAAATGTAGGCACATAGGCGACTGCTTATCTTACCTCCACAACCCAGTTATTGATTAACACGATACCCCTTGGTAGCTAGCTCGCTGTCCAATAAGGACCAAGCCCGGGTCGACGGCGCGTTGTGTTCCACGCGCGCCTCAGAGATGTCAGCACAAACTGATGGGGCCCGCAAGGGCCGATGCCTGCCAGGGGTGCGAGTTTGTTCGAAAGAGATACCGCCGCCCTTGGCATACAGGCTACTGAAGTAACACGGGTGGGTTTTAGTCAGTAAAAGTCTGACACGCCCTCCTGCTCCATCCAGAGCTGGAGAAGTTATTTGATGAATCACCAGCCTCAAAAAAAAAAAAAAAAACATTGGTAGAACTGGTTATCAAACTTTTGGGTTTCTATTGATTACACGTTTGGAGAAATCATAAATCACATAAAATAGATGTCAAGGAATATCCATTTAATTGGCAATACGAGAGTCCAAAAAAGTCATTACAACAATTAAAACTCAAAAATAACTGTCAAAATTAATAACAAAAAAAAGTTATGTCTAAGGTCAATGAGTTACAACAACGTGCTTGTCTATGATTATGATGGCTGTTTCTACAACAGAAAGTGTTAACAGAAGGTTCAATTGAGCACCCTCAATTCCGGGCTTTAAAAAATTACTTATCTCCTCCATTGCCGAATAAACATTGGCTATTTCGAATATACGCGTCGACAAAAAAAAAAAAAAACAATTTAAAAAATCACACAAATCGACATCACATCAAAAGTCATTTATTCGAACTAGTCTGAGAGTCAGCACTTCTTGAACGTCAAATTACTTATGACAGTCCCCAAAAAGCGCGCCCTACACCGCTTCCTACTGCTTTAGATGGGAAGACCAAGTGGCCAGCAGCACAGCTGTCAGTTAGAAGTTTAGAACTAAATAGATGATCCTCCTCCATAGTGTTGTTAAAATCTGTACTTATTTCATTGATATAAAAAAATACGTGTGGGACTGCCGCGGTAAAGCTATAGCATAGCATTTTTATCAACTTATGCAATTATAATTTTTTATTTATTTATATACAGTATTTTTAGGGTTCCGTACCTCTAAAGGAAAAAACGGAACCCTTATAAGATCACTTTGTTGTCCGTCCGTCCGTCCGTCCGTCCGTCCGTCTGTCAAGACAGTTTTTCTCAGGAACGCGTGGAGGTATCAAACTGAAATTTCTATATGATACTTAGTTCTACTGTCCCTGGAAGCTGTAGAAAAATCAACCTTCTAAGTCAACGCAATCAAAAGATACAGCCATTTAGGCCGCAGATTTCCGCAAATTTTCGAAACTCGCACGGGAATCAAAACCTACAGGGTACTTCCCGTGAACTTAGAATCTTGAAATTTTGTACCAAGTCACGTCTTATAGTACAGATATAGGAAAAATTACGAAAACCGTAAATTTTTAGTTTCGTCATATAAAAAAAAATATTTTTGACAATTTTGAACTTTTACTTATATACCCACAGGTTTGTACGGAACCCTCGGTGCGCGAGTCCAACTCGCACTTGACCGGTTTTTTTTCTTTGATATTAATTCGAGTTACACTTTTTGATCGTGGTGACCGATAAGAAAACAAATTTTATTATATCGTACAGTCGTACCATATACATACACGTTAAGCGAACGGTCGGCCGAGCTACATGCATGGTAGGCGGAGTGGTGTAAGGTTTTATTTTCGCCGCGCTCAAAGCCCGCGATAAAAGCTATGCAATAGCTTAAGACGACTACAAGACCTAATGTGGCCTTGAAAAACGCACGCACACATTTACATAATCGACGTGTATGCCATCTAACGACGACGACCATAACAAGTATCACACAAAACAAATACGAAGTTTAGCACTAGCGGTAAAGGGAGATTACGTTGCCGCGCCATCTATTGGAATACTCGGGAGTATTCTAATAAATGGCGCGGCAACGGCGCGCAAGTAGTGCTTATGCCTAAGGTATAAAAGTCATAATCGGTTGAATGGACTGTAAAAATGGTTGTGCACTTAAATGTTTTATTTCAAATGGAGTATACATACCTAACATTCATACATAATTATAATTCCTATTTACTATAAACAAAATCAATAAATTAAAGTCTTACACATCGGAAATAACTTCTGTGTTGATATTATCAACTTTCTTGCTCCTATAAAAAACAATTACATTTTCAATGTTTTTTCTAGTTATTTAAAAAAGTATTTAATAAACATATCTAAATATAGTAGTTCTTTAAATAAAAAAGCAAAAAATTATATTCATATGTCCTGGGATTCGAACGCGAGCACTCTTCATTGCAAGCTTTTTTTTTTTTTTTTTTTGGGTGGGAAATCATCAAATAACTTCTCCCGCTCTGGGTGGAGCAGGAGGGCGTGTCAGACTTTTACTGACTAAAACCCACCCGTGTTCCTTCAGTAGCCCTTAAGCCAGGGGCTGTGGTGTCTCTTTCGAACAAACCCGCACCCCTGGCAGGCATCGACCCTTGCGGGTCCCATCACTTTTTGTGCTGACATCTCTTTGAGGCGCGCGTGGAACACAACGCGCCGTCGAATTGGGCTTGGTCCTTACCGGACAGCGAGCTACCCATTACTCGCCGTCCGCAAGCCCATGCCTACGGTGGCCGGAAATCGGCCTGGGATTCCCGACGCCCAGGGCGTCTCCGTATCCTGCGGCGGCTGGGGTCGCGAGGGCGCATATGCTGCCTCTCCCTCACGTGCGCCGCCTCCCTCTTCGCGAGCATCACTGCTTCGCTGAAGGAGGTGACGGCTCCCCATGCCCTCTCGCTCCGTACCATGGCCTGGACCAGGGCCGGACGCGAGAGATCGCCGCCGCCGATCGCCTCCACGAGGACACGGCGGTGCTCCGCCCAAGCAGGGCAGACCGCCACCGTGTGCTCCACCGTGTCCTCAGGGCGATCTTCGCAGTGGAAACACCCGGGCGTTTCCTCCCGCCCTATCCGAAACAGGAACCTCCCGAAACAACCGTGTCCGGTGAGGACCTGCGTCAGGCGGAAGGTGAGGACGCCATGCCGCCTCTCGAACCACTCCTCAAAGAGGGGACTTACCGCCGCAATCGTGGCGTGCCCAGCACTGGGTTGCGACAATCGCTCTCTCCATGTCACCATGAGATCCCGCCGGAGCTCTGTCCGCTGTGCCGCGATTTCCTGCGGCAGCGGAGTTACGCCCCGGCGTTTGGCCTCCTCGCGCCACTTCCATATTTGCGTGAGGACCTTTGCCTCCAGATCCCATGGCGGTAATCCGGCAAGGAGGCCCGCCGCCTCGCCGGAGATTGTGCGGTATCCTCGGATCATCCGTATGGCCATGACCCTATGGGACGCCCTCAGCTTGCGAGCTGGTTGGCGCCTCAATGTCGGCGCCCACACCGGCGCCCCGTATAGGGCCATGGACCGCACGATCCCCGCGTAGAGCCTCCGGCAGGAGGCGTCTGGCCCCCTTAGATTGGGCAGGAGCCGCTTCAGCGCAGCCCCGGCCCGCTCCAGTCTGGGAGCCAAACGGCGGAAATGCTCCGCGAAGTTCCACCGGCTGTCGAGGACGAGTCCCAAGTACTTCATCGTCGACTCGACGCCGATGTGAACCCCTCCCACCGTTATCTGGGAACCCGTCGGTGGCGCATTCCGAGGACCATGAAACCACATGGCCTCGGACTTGTGCAAGGCCACCTCGAGTCCCAGTTGCCGGATCCTATCGACGATTGTCGCAACCCCTTGTGTCGCTAAGTCGGCCGCCGCCTGGTACGACCTCCCTTGCGCCAGGACCAGCGTGTCGTCAGCGTAGCAAACTACACTGACGCCGCCAGGGAGGTCGGCGCGCAGCACCCAGTCGTACCCGATGTCCCACAGATGCGGCCCCAGGACCGATCCCTGTGGGACACCGCACGACATCTCTCGCCGGTTCCACTCTCCGAGGTGACCGGGGTAGATGACGGCCCTGTCCGTCAAATAGGCCTCGACCACACGACAGAGGTAGGTCGGCATCCGGTGATACCGGAGTGCCTCCCTTATGCAACTCCAGGGCAGGGTGTTGAAGGCATTGGCGATGTCTAATGACACCGCCAAGACAACCCCACCCCGGGCCACAGCATCCCCCGTCGTGAGGGCTCGCACGCGCATGATGGCGTCCACCGTGGAGCGCCCCCTGCGGAAACCAAACTGGCTCTCCGCCAAATCCGGCCCCACCCGCACCAGCCGCCCGACGAGGCGGTCTGCAATTACTCTCTCAAAGAGCTTGCCCACCTCGTCGAGCAGCACAATGGGCCGGTACGCGGACGGAGAGTCCGCTGGGCGCCCCGGCTTCTTAATGAGGACCAGTTTCCCCGTCTTCCAACGAAGCGGAAACTGGCCCTCCTCCAAGCATGCGCTTAGGAGCCCTCTTAGTCGAGGCCCGAGAGCCTGCAAGGCCAGGACCCAGGCTTTGCCGGGCAAGCCGTCGGGTCCTGGGGCGGTATTCTTGGCATTCAGCCTACGTACCGCCACTCTCAGGTCTACCTCGGTCACCTCTGGAGAGTCGTCGTCGTCGTCGGTGTGGTCCGCATCGGGCACCGCAGGAGGCGGAGCCATAGGCGGAGGAGCGTGCTCCCCTCGCGAGGGGAACAGAGCGCTCACCACGTCCTGCACGAGATGAGGCCGGAGACTCTGCGTCAGCGGGGGAGCCCACGGGCGGATTTTATCCCGCACCGTTTTGTAGGGGCGTCCCCACGGGTCTCTGTTCAGAGTCTCCAGCGACTCCTCGCGGGCCACTACTCTGGCCCGCAACATCTCATCTCGGAGGGCGGTCTTCGCCACTCTGTACCCCTCGTACAGCTCCGCCTCAATGGCTACCGTATCCGGAGGGCGGATACGGAGCCTGCGGTGCCTGGAGTAAAGGTGTCGCGCAGCAACACACGCCTCGCGCAGTGTTGTCAACTGCGGCGACCACCAGTACACCTGGCGTGAAGCACGACCTGGCTGGACCCGGGGCATTGCCACGTCACATACGTCGGACATGGTCTCCCGGAACCACTCGGCCTCGTCGTTTATGTCGGCAGGCCTGTCCGGTGATGACACCCAGGCCTGCACGATTGAGGCTTCCAGGAGAAGCTCCCGGTCCAGCTGCTTCAACGCCCACCGCGGACCACACGGGGCCTGTCGGACCGGCGCGCTCGAGGTCTGGGCGGAGACGTCAAACCGGATGTACCGGTGGTCGGAATACGTCTCCACCCCCTCCATGACGCGCCAGTCGATGACACGCGGCGACAGAGCGGGGCTGGCGAACGAAATGTCCACCACCGACTCACCCCGCATCCGCACACACGTGGCGACAGAACCCCGGTTTAGGACGACCAGGTCTGCTTCCAGAGCCCAGTCCTCCACCATCCTGCCCCGCACATTCGTCAACCGGGAACCCCAAGCCAAACTCTTGGCATTGAAGTCCCCGAGGACGAGCACGGGGAGGGAACGAAACCCGACGACGACGTCTCTCAACTCCGCAAGGGAGTTGTGGAACTCGGCGAGAGTTCGGCTCGGGGAGAAGTACACCCCTACCACGACTATCTCCCCGAACCGTCTCTTGACACTCTCGAGGGTCGGGGTACCGGCGGCGGCCGACGAAATGAGGGTCACTGAGCCGCTCAGGTCCTCCACCCAGTCATCCCTGGGCGGGACAAAGTACGGCTCAGCGACCACGGCGATGTTAATCGACCACTGCGCCATGCTCTGGATCAACAGATCCTGAGCGGCGGCGCAGTGGTTGATATTCGCCTGGAGGAGGCGTAATGGAGCCGTCACTGACACTCCATATTAGCCTCCCCCGGGGCCCCCTGTGAAGGCCCTGCCACGGTGCCAACGACAGCGACGACGGCGGTGGACGCGGCAGCGGCGGCGGAAGTGGCGGCGGTTGCGGCGGTGACGGCGGTGGCGGAGGGCTTGGCCTTGCCTCGGCCCCTGGCTTCAGCGGGTGGAGCGCAGGCTTTGCTCCCAGCCCGGTGTTCGGCCGGCTTGCCAGCTGCCGCACATAGGTAACAGTGCGGCTTGGCGATGCACGAGCCGGCCTTGTGACCGGGCTGACCGCAGCGGAAGCAGTGGCTGCTGCGGTCCACCTCCGAGGTGCATTGCACTCCCACGTGGTGGCCCACCTGGCAGCGGAAGCACCTCAGAGGTCTGGGTTCCAGCAGCTTCACTTGCGCTGAAACCCAGCCCACCAGGAGCCTTCGACCCTCCTCCGTTATCTTTCTGGCCGCCGACACGGGGCAGCTCACCGTTACGGTTCGCATCCCCGTGTTGTCAGGACGGATGGTGCCTGCCTTCACCTGCTCGGCAGAGCATTCCCCAGTCCTGACTACGGCGGCCACAACCTCGCCCTCCGTCACGGAGTCCTCCAGGCCCAAGATGCGCATGTCAGCGCACTTGGTGGGCCTGGACACTCGGACCTCGTCCGCGTCTAGGGACGCCCTGAGCCTTTCGGCCAGGGCGTCAGCGGTCGGGCCACTGGCCGCGCCGGGGATCTCCAGCATGCGGGCTCCGGTCGCAGTGACCCTCATCCGCATGCCATTGGTGACCCCCAGCTCCGCCAGGTTCACCGCCGCCCTAGCTTTCGAAAGCACGTCGCGGTAGGACACGCCCTTCTTCTCCGCTTCCGGCTGTAGTGTTATCACTACAGCTGCGGACTTCGGGGCGCGTAACCTAGCCGCGGCGCTACGCTTTTTGCGCCGCTGCCGCCTCTCCTTTCTTTTTGCCGCCCTAGCAGCCTTACCCGCCTTCTTCTTCTCCCCGGCCACTTGCCATTCGGCGTCGGCCGGAGGAGATTGAGGAGGTAGGGCCGTCCGTTGTAGCACCACGGCTGGGGCCTGCCGTCCTGACACCACAGCTGGGGCCGTCGCCGCCTGTGCAGCCATCCCACCCTTCTTGGATTTGGTCGGCACCGGTTTCGACGAGGTACGACCCGACTGCGGTGCCGACTTGGCCGTGGCTGATGTGGCAACGGCATACGTGGCCCCCTTTTGCTGGATTGACATTATGACATTTCCAAATTCTCTAAATACCTAACATTCATACATAATTATAATTCCTATTTATTATAAACAAAATCAATAAATTAAAGTCTTACACATTGGAAATAACTTCTGTTGATATTTTCAACTTTCTTGCTCCTATAAAAAATTATTAAATTTTCAATGTTTTTCTCGTTATCTATAAAAGTATTTAAAAAATGTACCGATATGTCCTGGGGTTTGAACCCGAGCACTCTTCAATGCTAGTCTTGACTTCAACCTAATACGCTACTGTAACAGTTTAGCGCAATGTTGAAAAAACTGATGGTATGCGAACTGGCTGTGCAGTACATTTCCAAATTCTTAAATATCTTGATAAAAAAATTGTAATCATAAAATGCTCTCACCTTTTAATATTGTTCATATTATGTTCGGCATTTGATTTATATGAATTTTTTTACTTCTCGTAACGGGTTTAACTTCATTTCCCATATTTACAAATGATAATGATTAAAAACTAAGTACAAGGTTTTTTACGCTATTGTGAATGGGGGAACGTTGTAGGCCTTACAGACTGTAGATTTGTAGACGATTTTCTATTCTGTATTCGTCTAAGTACCTGGTACTTATTGACAGGCCTGCACTGTCCTCCCATACATTTTATCTCTGAAAACATTGTTAAAGCCAATCATTTTTAAAAGAGTAACCGTGGAGTTTCTTGCCGGCTCTTTTCCATAGGAAACAACATTTTGGAACCGTGCACCTAGCTTCTGACGTTTCATAAGTGCCCATGCAGGTTTATATGAAATAAAAATATTTTGATTTTGATTTTGATTGATTGAACTAAAAGTATTTTATAATTACAAGAATGAAGAATTTTTAAGGAAAGAATATAAGAAGCAAATAATTTACAAAATAGCCTACGAAAACAGTAAACAATCTCAACGGAAATAATGCGGCGAAAAGCGCGACACGTCCTACTGGCATCAGGCATCGGCCGGCACTGTCGGTACGGTACACGGGCGTTTACGCACACATGTATACGTATTATGTTCGAAAATAGGAAAATGCGATTTACGAAAAATCTATTGATCGGACTAAAAAATTGAAACACTATTATGCTAGTATTTTGCTTGTAGAATAATCTGACAAAAAATCAGAATGATTGTAATATTATTAGTATGGTTTTTAATCGTTAAAAGAAATTTTTAGAGGTAACTTCGTGATTTTTTTCTATCGTATGAAATTAGTTGTATTATGTTTTCAACACACTATCTAACTAGCATATATCCTGAAGATTATCATATATTTTTCTGATTTTGTTTACTGCAGTGGATCATAATCTTTTAGGCATTACAAAACCTGCGTTTAGCTCATCTAAGCCCCTTAAAAACCCAAGATGTCATGCACAGTCTCGAACAAAGTAACACTCAAACTGTCCCCAATTATACGTCAGTGGTTATTGTCGAAAAAGACTGACTGAAAGATGACTGACGAGACGATACATAATAATAATTAATTCATAATTCATTTAATCACTTGTTAACATAGGTACAATAAATAGTTGTTATAAGAAATTACAAGCGCCCTATGTTATACCAGAGGGCGTACAAATATTCATGGATGTCATTAGTAGGTACCTACTAAAGTTTATGACATAATTACATTAATCAAACGCTTAAAAAAAATATTAAATAATTGATTTTCAAACAACAAAAAATAGGAAAAATATAAATGTCATAAATAATGTCAATATTCAACTAATGTTTAAACAAAAAAAAAATACAAGTAAAATAATAATTAAAATAATACAAAAATGTCCCAAGCAATATTAAATGGACTTGAATTAAAAACAGTCATTACATTTTATATGTCAAAAATTCCGAGATGCTGTATTATGCTTTATGCAACAGTAAAAACTTAAGCCTTTTCTTAAATAAGTTTATGTTCAATTCTTTAATTGAATTTGGTATGTGGTTGAATATGATTGGTGCCATACAAAAAACACTTTTTTGCATCAATGCTGTATGGGATACAGGGAAACTTTTTATCAAGTGCGCAAACTGTAACCATGAATTCAGCATATTATTCTAGAACCCAGAACTAGAGCGCAGCAATTTTTCGCCGTTTAAGGCGGCGATTTCTTGAAAACGCTCAAAAAGGTGGTTTTTTATACCAGTGCATCTCTTTAATCGTAAATAATTTTGAAAGCAAAAAAATATATGATATTTTCAAGTCTTTTTTACATACAGTGAGGGAACTCAAAACATAATTAAATATACTTTAATGCATCAAAAAAATAATCAAAGTCACCTCTTAATTCTCTTTAAAAACCAGTTTATCTGTTCAATTACAATTATGATTATAATTAAAAGTATACCATAAAATGCCAAATGCCAAACTACATCTAGTGATGGATTAATATTTATTAAATAGTTAATATCTGATTTTATACCATTTTATTTTCACTTTTACGACAATACTTTCTCATTTGTAATTCGAATTTATTACAACAGATTTTAATCCGTATCGGATTGCAGTAAGAACTATTATCGCTCATAACGACAATACGACGAGTACATATAAAATTACCAGGGCCTTAAACAAAAAAGAATCTGCTGTTTCATAGCAAAAGTGCAATACCTACGCGGTCAAAATATATGGAACAGCTGATATTTTTTTGTATATCCGGCGAAAAATTTCTGCGCTAGGGGTTCTAGCATGACTGCATGATATGCTGAATTCATGGTTAAAATTTGCGCACTGGATAAAAACTTTTCCTGTATATGCGGACGTTTTTGAGACGCTGATACATCCCAATATCTTGGGTTTTGTATCAATGACCTAAATACAGTCATAGGGTATTTTCGGATTTTATTAAAAACTATTTTAATTTGAATATTGGGACGATATATTTAACAGAAAAATAAAAATAAATTTACTAATACACATTTTCTCAATAAAAAACGATTAAAATCTAAAATTTTTTTCGTTGTTTTGAATTTGACACCAAAACGCTCCTTACGATGACTTTTTATCACGTGGCATGTGACGTCAACTCTGTTTATACGGCACCGGTACAAATACTTAGTTTGGCGCCGTTTTAGAAGTATTTGTGCACAGAGGCACCGCACACCAGTAATATCACTTTTTATCCATTAAAAATCTTGTTAATTATAAACTCGACATTCACTTATTTACTACTTTAGTTTACACAAAGTTGACGTCACGTGATCAAAAGTCATCGTGAGAAGCGTTTTGGCAGTAAATTCAAAACAACGAAAAATTAATTTGGTTTAAATCGTTTTTAATTCAGAAAATGGATGGAAATATATTTATTTATATTTTTCTGTTAAAAATCTCGTTCCAATCTTCAAATCAGAATAGTTTTTGAAAAATTGGAAAATACCCTATTGCGACTAGATCTTCTGTCCTTTCCTATTCATTCCACTTAAGTTCCAAGTCATCTACAGACGGAAGTATATGTCCAACTTCATTCCTTCTTCCGTGTCATATAACTAAAGTTAAATAACGCTGTTTACCTACTTTACCTAAGTTCACTAGATAATTTCCTTTGCCTGCGATACATAGATTACAGAGCGCAGTAAAAACAAAATGGCGGTTTCGATAAAAGCGCGGGAAAATGGCGAATGAAATGTCATTCAGACATTCTTGTTAAATTTACGACACGGTATTATTTTTGTGAGGAAATTGCAATAAGCTCGATAATGTTAGTAGCCGTGGCTCGTGGCCTCGTGGGCGTCGTAAAGGCTAGGATGACTACGGCACTTGTTATCATCTATAGGAATACATAGCGTTGCCAGGCGTCCGGATAAAGCCGGACACAAGTCAGGCTTTTTAGTTGCATGTACGGCCAAATTATATGGTGTCCGGCCTGTCCGTGTTTTGTTAGGCTTTTTTTTTTTTTTTTCATTTCCCGTGCGTTAGTTTCCGCTCCGCCCGCCTAACATTGTATCGCTATGCGCTAACGCAATCAAGAGAATTAAATTTTGTTGTTGTTTCATTAGAATTTTATGGTACCTAAATGATAAAAAAGCCTTGTTTTTTTATTGTAGTGTTATACTAAGTCTAAAAAATGAAGCGTTTCCGGCCTTTTTAGCCAAATGTCCGGCCTAACAGACTGGTTTGTCCGGCTTTTCGGTTTTAAGACCTGGCAACACAGACGCCAGCACATCAAGCTACCCCAATCTGTCAAATTTCTTTGATAGATTATCATCTTTATCACATAAGCGTAAAGTTCTTGTTCAATTGGGAAAATTCCACAGTTTGGGGGAGCTTGATATGCAGGCTAGCGTCTGTACAGTCGCCAGCAGGTCAAGCTATCCCAAACTGTCAAATTTTCCCAATTGACCATAAACCTTATTCCTTTGTAATAAAGTTGAAAAACTATCAAAGAAATTTGACAGATTGGGGTAGCTTGATGTGCTGGCCTCTGTACACGCAGTTAAATAAAATTGAAGTGTCGTTTGTTATGTCAAAATAAACACCTGATTAACCGACTTAAAAAAGGAGGTTATCATTTCGATATGTTTTTTTTTTTATGTATGTTCGGGCATAAGTTTTAGTTACGTACGTATTTACGTGATCTGAGGGACATCATCCATATGGCCATACATCGTCACACTTGATCGCCACAGTTACGCAACAAATCCTAGTTACGTTAATCGATCATCAGACACGCCACATATTGCTATCAATTAGTTAGTTTGCCGTGTCGAACGTGATTGGATGAGCTCGGGGCTAAACTAAGCTGTTAGGTAATTTTAGGTTAGCTAAGTTTTAGTCATAGAATTCAGATTATAAAACAAAGGCAGATAGACCGCGCGGAACACCAAGAGTGAAGCCAAAAAAC
The DNA here is from genome assembly GCA_949987655.1 of Polymixis flavicincta. Taxonomy (NCBI): domain Eukaryota; kingdom Metazoa; phylum Arthropoda; class Insecta; order Lepidoptera; family Noctuidae; genus Polymixis; species Polymixis flavicincta. Next base: position 8,870,397 of record OX465200.1, read on the forward strand.
CACTTCGTGGCGTACTATCTTGAATTTGGTTTTTTGGCTTCACTCTTGGTGTTCGGTCTATCTGACTTTTTATATTCTGAGTCAAAGACGTTGCGAGTTTTGGCCACTATTGGGTTAAATCACTAGTTCCACGGACGTAAAAATATCGCAGCTATTTTCGTTTGCGCATTGGATCTTCAACGCTATGGGTTTTGCAAGAGAGTTGAAAATCGAACGGTGTATTTTTTCAACGCGCTGGAATACACTCTGTTGGATTCTCAACGCTCGTCATAACAACATAGAGTTCAAAATCCGACAACTCTGAGAAGACCGAAACAAACAAACAAACATACTTTTTTTTAGGGTGGGAAGTCATCAAATAACTTCTCCCGCTCTGGGTGGAGCAGGAGGGCGTGTCAGACTTTTACTGACTAAAATCCACCCATGTTCCCTCAGTAGCCTGTGTGCCAGGGGCGGCGGTATCTCTTTCGAACAACCCGCACCCCAGACAGGCCCTTGCGGAATCCACCAGTTGGTGATGACATCTCTTTGAGGCGAAACAAACAGATATCTTGGAAGTTGAAGCAGATAAGTACCTACGTGAATGGGGAACACGAATCATCTTACCACCTTATAACGGCTTTGAAGATGCTTGGAACATACAGAATATGACATTTCGATTCCTTACCGTTACATTGGTTTCTAATAAAAACGATTTTGACGTAGTTTGAACGTAGTAAGATTCCGCGGGGAATCATTATAATGATACAGAATTATTGGGGCCCTGATTATGTAAGGGTAAGAGAAAGCATGACCCTTTTTTTGTCTCAAAACACACTAATCAAGAGTTAAACAACAATTTTTCCCTATTACTACATTCTTCAAACAAGAACGTAGTCAAACATCTCAAAAAAGTATTTACTGTTCATAAAAACAATTTAAGAAATGGCTTTTAATTTTCTTAAGCAAGATGGCGGATGGAATTTCCCGCCAATATTTTATTAATCTTAATTAAAATCTAATATGACTGATAAACAGACACCTGAAGCCTTATAAAAAGATAAAATGGAAGGGATGCCATAATAAAATGCTTGAGAGATATTTTTATTACTATAATACATTTTTATCTTTTAAAACTTGAACCTGTTTGACGACCTTTTTTCTTACTTTGACATTTGATTACCAGTGACATTTCAGATTTGCAACCAAACATAAATCAAAGTTTTTTCTCGCCATATCATCTTATAAAGGTCAAGAGGCAATAAACTGGCGAAATGTGAGTGTACTACACCTCTGCCCAAGCCTTCGGGGAATACTTGCGTGATCTTTGAGTGATGATGAGTTTAACGAACGAATTTCATCATCTGCCTAGCCTTTTCATAACTCATTTTGGCCGGAGCTACTGCCTATATGACCTCCAAAACCCAGTTACTAGGAAACTCGATACCCCTTTGTAGGACTGGTTGTCAGATTTTCGGGAATCTCACGACCCGTATAACGACTGTCAAACTTGTCAAAGATCTACGAATGACAGCCGGGACCTTCGAGACACAGAGGGGTCTTGGTATGTCGGACACCATCCCAAACCCTAAAATCATTATGCAAAAAAAAACTAAATCGCATTTTACTTAGGGCACAGATAATTTAGGGTTTGGATGAGGAACAAAACGATTATGTGTACGACGCTTATAAACAAGCGCCGCTGTCTAATGAACGTCAGTGTCACTGTCAATCAATTCGTTCTAGAATGTTACGCAATTCATACAAATACATTAATACACTCAGCGCTGAACAGTGCGTTGGAGGTACAGTGCGCGAAGAAATCGCGACTTATTTATTACTTAGCACCGATTACCATTATGATATTAAATTCCCCATTAGATTTGCCGACACTTCAACTTAGCTTGTGGTTTTTTTCCGATTGTAATTTTAACCGCAGCTTTCCTAAAAATATTATTCATTCACTCTGTTATCCGTTTATTGATCAATATTCTGCGTAATTATGAAAGTTGTGTTTTTAATTCCCGGTACTGTCTTTCTAAAAAGAAAAACATGTAAAAATAGGGGCTTGGGAATCGTTTGACCATCTTTATAATTATATACCAAAACCCCCGGTGGCTCGGAAAGCACGTTAAGTCATTGGCCCCGGCTGTAATTAGTGGCTCTTTTACGTCCTCCGTGTGTAAAAATTAAGTGTGAAGAAAGCACCAGAGAGGTGCAAATAAAACATGACAAGATAAACACCACCAGAAAAGACCAGTGAAAATAACTACGCAAGGCTTTTTTTTCTAAAACACTTCCTTCATATTCAAATAAAAAAAAATTGTCTATTCCCAGTTACACGTGTCAAAATACAATTCCAATTTCAAAATGTACGTTTTCGTCCGAAAACGTTAACAAGATGCTTCCGCGATCCTCAATTGATTAAATTATTAAGTTAACGCTTCCTCTTTGTAATTATTTACTGAAATAATTAACGTAATTACTTACCTTGTACTTAAGAATCAAATATTTGCTTAGCCAGGCACTCCAATACGTAAATTACAGAATCTGAATCGTTATGAAGGTAATTGCTTCGTATCTATGTTTAAAAAAACCGGCCAAGTGCGAGCCGGACTCGCGCACCGAGGGTTCCGTATAAACCTGTAGGTATATAAGTAAAAGTTATGGTACCTGTTTTAATTATACCGCCATAATAAAAAAAAATATATATATAGGCAAATTTAGATTTTCGCGAAAACACAGACAGAGTTACTTTCGCATTTATAATCTTCCTCTTCGAAGAAGATTATACATGCTAATATTTAGTAGGGATATAGAAGTAAGTGTAGGATCACAAACCACTCTTACCAAGAGACATCGTGTTACCCAGTAACTGGGTTGAGGATGAGGTTTAGATTTTCACGAAAACACAGACAGACAGTGTTACTTTCAGTCAATCCATGTCAAATACTGGTATTAAGCTTTAGCCGTTTAGACTGGCAGTCGACCGTTGTCGAGGTCAGATAGGGAGTTTTGATCGGAACGGCACACTATACAAAGATTCAACTTGATAGTCTCAGATAATTTTTGTATTCAAAATTACCTTACAGGAAACCATATTATCGATCAGAATTTTTCATACAGCCTATCTGACCTCCACAACCACAACCCAGTTACTGGGTAACACTACATTTCGTTAGATAAACCCAAATCCTGTACTACTATTCTCCGTGGAATCTTACTACGTTCAAACTACGTCAATATCGTATATAAATGTCATATTCTATATGTTCTAAGACAATTTGTCGATGTTATTAATACGAGATTAGCATAATGTCGTGTGTGTTGTAAGGAACTAACGTTCCGAACTGCTTTTTATATTTCTATGGTTTCGAAGTAAGGAATCGTTAAGTTGTCATAGTGAATTAGGGCCCTGGTCCTGTCTCTAGGTTTCATGACTCAATTTCGCGGGGTCTAGATATTCTGGACACTTTTAACGAGGATGTCGTATGAAGCTGTTATCTACCTACTAAGCATATTCGTGTCCTCATCTCATTATAAGCGAGTCCGTTCTATGACGTAACGGATTTCTAGTTAGCAACGGTAACCTCTGGCCCTTGAAAACTGGATTTAGACGACATTATGTCACCTGTGTTATATGGGCGCTCACTGGGCTATTCTATGTTTAAATATTTGTTTTTTTTATGTAACTGGCTGGCCACATCGAAAGTGGTTTTTGTCGTGTCTATGATGAATCCATAAATTAAAACAAAATGAACGCGAAAGTGTGTTTGATTTGTTGGTTGGTCCAATGCAGGATAGGTTTTTAACCAGTGCGCAAACTGTAATCATGAATTCAGCACATAATTCTAGACCAGAGACTTCCGTCGAAAAATTTCTGCGCAGGCGCGCAGAAATTCATTATAGTTTGCATACTGATATTTTTTTTATCCTACAAAATAAAATCGAAAAGCCATATCAGTGCTTGGCGTGTTCAAAGAGGCCCCTATGCCTCCAGGCTATCACGACTTTGATATTCATTGACAATAACTTATAGAAATCAGATAAGTAGGTCTATCCAATATGGCCAATATGTATGCAAAAGACGTACCTTCTCACTTTTCACACGTGCGACTGCGATCAATGTTTTTGATTGCACTGGATTTTCAGCCCTCAGTTAATCATTTAATTTAATTACTACCACGTGTTAAGACTTAGGCATTTTAATGAACATTTAATAAAAATAAAGAATAGGTACTTACAAAAAAAAAACTTTAAACTCGCATTTAAAACAAAAGGTTGAAAACCCCTAAAATTGGAAACAGAAGTCTGGTTAGGCAAGCACCATTTAAAAAAATGCGTTTTGAATGTTTAGAAAAAAAAAGAGAGAAAATATATTAATTTACCTACGCACATAAAACTAACAGGATTTTAAATTACTGAGATCATATCTTTAACTAAAATCACACGAACACAAACACACCTTTTTACTTTTAATAATTAGCTTCCTCTTCTCACGAAACCGTTCATTTCATTCGTTCATCCATTCATTGTTAACAGCACAGTAGATCACATTATGTAATTCGCTTTCCTTATTTGATAGGTAGACATTCTTTTATTGTTATGTTTTAAATTAAAGAAAGCATCGAATTTTACGGTCTAGATTTGGCCCGGAAGGTGCAAAAGTTTTTACGTGTTTAGATATTTTCGCGCAATGGATCTTCAGCGCATCGCTTTGCGCCGAGAGTTTGAAAATTGAAGAGTGGTTTTTCAACGCGCTGTGATGCACTGTTATATTCCCAATGTTCGGATTGAAAATCAAGAGCGCGTCAAGATCCCGCCATGATTTTATTACGTCCTCTGGAACGTGGGCTTAGGTGCAACAATGCAAACAAAACAAACTCAAAAGTCACAGTCTCTTTTAAAGTCCACACATAATCTTGATCAGATCATGCTGAAATGATCTTTTGGCAAGTACCTACCAAAATAATATTAAATGTAAAGTTAACAAAAAACCATAGTAACAGTAAAGTAATACCTATCATAGAAAATAGAGATGTTGACATCTTTTACACTTTTCCTTCGCAAAAGTCGTTATTGGAAATTCAATGCCGTCCATCATTCCATAGACAAGAAAAATACTTTTCTTTTAGGTATATAGGTACGAGAAAAATAGAGGGATATATTCGCAAATAGAGTTAAGTACATATCATGGAACAAAGGATATTCTTGTAACAAACAGATATAAATCGATTATAAGTACGATAACAATAAAAAAGCTGAAAAGTATGTTATTTGTTAGAAAGAACACGAATCTCTGGAACTAGCCGTCAGATTCGAAAAAATCTTTTTACATTTTATAGCGATAATTAAAAGGTGACTTTGATAAATTTTTTGATGCATTAAAGTATGTTTAATTGTATTCGTACAGGTACATGACAGGCCTGCACTGTCCTCCCATACATTTTATCTCTGTAATTTGAAAACATTGTTAAAGCCAATTATTTTTAAAAGAGTAACTGGAGTTTCTTGCCGGCTCTTCTCCATAAGAAACAACAATTTTATTTGGAACCGTGCACCTAGCTTCTGACGTTTCATAAGTGCCCATGCAAGTTTATATGAAATAAAATATTTTGATTTTGAATTATGTTTTGAGTTCCATTCCATCACTATATATGCAAAAAAGACTTGATACTTACATACATTTTTTTGCTTTCAAAATTATTTACGGTTAAAGAGATACACTGGTTTAAAAAAACCACCTTTTTGAGCGTTTTCAAGAAATCTCCGCCTTAACTCCTTAGAGATTATGTCCAGATATCCTATAATTTCGGATGCCTGTCTAGCGCTAGCAGTCAAATTTTTTGATGATTCAGATTCAGAATGATAGTTTGTGATGGAATTAGGGTGCTAATCATTGATTTAAATAGTAAAGATACGGTCGTCCGAACATTTGACGGACGCGGTCGCCCTACAAAAAACACTAACGCCATCTATTTGAACTACGATGTCAATCGGCGTGTCTACTCCTAGACGTAACCTTGTAAGAGCGGAGTGTGGTATTTTTCGAGGTACAAAGAAATAAAATAAAAACCTAATACTTTCAAAATTTATATTTTTTCAGTTTGTTTGTGTTATTAAGTTTTCATTGGCCTTCGAATAAAACAATTTTTTTAATCTTGTTTTTTTGGTAATCTGGACATATTTTCCATTTTGGATTCGTAGTTTTTTCTGACGTTGGACATTTTAATTTACTTTTAATAAACAATAAAAATCAATTTTGTACAAAATTTAATCATAGAGTAGGTAATACTATTAAATCTTTTCATTTCATCGGCTACAACGAGCGCCGCCGTGCGGTCCGCCCAGTCCTTAAATATATGTCAATAGTGCTAATACTCGATACGTATATTATAATGATGAGTAGGCCCGTGGTTTAACGCATTTTAAATTTGTATAGAGAGTGATATTATTGCTATAGCCCTTATCGACTGAAATCAATTGTTATTTGTATTCTGTACACCTAGACGATTCATGGCCCTGACATCCACTGGCGTGGGTGGCGTAAGAGGTAAGTAACTAAGGGATAGACAGCTAAACTTAGGTTTAGTTTAGTGACATCTATCTTAATTGTATTAATACTCAAACTCAAAGCATAATTATTTCAAACCAGCGTGTAGGTCGAAAATTATCCCACGCGAATGTACTACCGGGATAAAAAGTTCAGGTTATAAATTATCTGTGTAAATTTCATCCAAATCCGCTCAGCCGTTTTAATATAGCGTGATTGAGTAACAAAAATCCAATCATCTAAAATAAACATACAAACTTTCACATTTATAATAGTAGGATAAAACAATTCGGTGCATGTACTTTTGAATTGTCAAAGGTGATCAGAAAGATGACACTAGTTGCCCATTCAATAAGTGTAGTCGGTTCCTATGGAGAAGAACGGGCAAGAAAGTCCACTGACGGACTCGTTTACATAAAAACATGGTTACATGCTAAATAATTATGTTGAAATTATACATACATACTTTTTGTATAAGATTAGTACTAGGGCATCGAGAACCGGCCCTATTTTAGGAACCGGTTCTTTCGGTTCCAAACTCAAGACGGAACCGGGTACCCGGTTTTTTCGGTTCTTTCGGTTCTTTTGATAAATTCTAGTTGATAAACTATACTGTCTTTTATATAGATTTTCTACTATCAAAACGAATTAAGGAGAATAGATCTTACTAAAACACACTTTATTGGATATCACATTACCTTACATTATTATTTTTATAATTATACTCAAAATTACAAAATCGTTTTAAGTATTATTTAGCAACAACCAATTCTTTAAAATCAGTCTTTTCGTAGAAAGTGATGCCAAATGGAGGCTTTGTCTCCTGTCTTATTAATCGCCTCTTCGAAATCCATTCTTTTGTATTTTGTGCAGCATCACACAGTCAACCGAAGGATGCGTCTGAAATTCAATAACCTTTCTTAGTTAACTTATTGACATCAGAAAAGTTGGTCGAATCTTTAGCACTTGGTGGCCCCCCCGAGTGGGTTCCCGCATTGTCGTTGCGGGGGGGCTCAGTAACCGTGGATGCCGGCCACGGTGAAGCCAAGAGGAACCCAAAGGTGGGCCCGCTCGTCAGGGCTTTTGCCTCAAAGCCGACGACGTAGCGGCCAAAAAGTAGGTTGCGGTGAGGTGCACCGCAACTGAGGTGGGCCGCGATGTCGAATTGGAGGCATCGCGGCTGAGGGTTACGGGCTGCGGTAGAGGAGGAGTGCCGGTGCTTCTGAGCAGCGCTCTTCCCTTCCGTGGCCTGGACGGGGCCGCCACCGTTTGATGGCGGACGCGGTGGGGCCGCAGGGGAAGAGGAGTGTCGGTATAGCGTTAGCCGCTCTCCCTATCCTCTGCGGCCGAAAAGTGGTAGACGGGACGGCGCGTTGTGTTCCACACGCGCGCCGTCAAAGATGTCAGCAACCACCGATGGGGTCCGCAAGGGCCGATGCCTGCCAGGGGTGCGGGTTTGTTCGAAAGAGATACCACAGCCCCTGGCATACGGGCTACTGAGGGAACACGGGTGGGTTTTAGTCAGTAAAAGTCTGACACGCCCTCCTGCTCTACTCAGCAGGAGAAGTCATTTGATGACTTCCCACGCAAAAAAAAAAAAAAAAAGCACTTGGTGGCCAAGCGGCTTGCAATCGAACTTCTAATGAAAAAGTTGTGAAAACATTGTGAGGTAACTGGCACGTCCAATAGTCCAAAAATCGGCACGATCACATAATATTAACACTGCCCATTTACATTACCAGTTTAATATAGTCCTAAGTGACGCTGTTATTTTGTATGCTTATTTAGTTCATACCTACCTATTAAGCAATAAGTAGTTTAATTTAACACGCATCGCATGTTCCACCAAGTGCCAAAATTGAGAAATTATCTACTGCATACAACTCAAATCACACACAATTATCATATTGGATGCTAAAGCACAAGGTAATGTGAGAAAAGAGAAATAAATAGGTATAACGAAGTTATCCAGGCACGCGGGCGCGTGTCCAGCCAAGTCTGGTGTAATTATTATTCTATCGATTCCGCCCAATATGTTTGCCCCGCAAGAGTGAAAGCGTAATACTTAACTAATAGCAATGACAATAAGTATTCTCAATTGATTGATAAAAATAATAATAACAAAATGCATTAACATTTAAAGTTACTCACTTATCAAATCGGCGTCAACAAAATAACATACCCACTTACAACGTTTGTTTGTGTCGAACTAAACAAAAACACGACAGCGCGTCTGCCAGTGTTAACAACCAGAGGTTAACGTTGCCGAATCTAGATGCTGCTATGGGGAAATAGTGTTAACGTAGATGAACTATTCATAATACAAAAGAAGTTAGTAAGAATTCTAGCCCAAATTGATAATACGGAGAGCTGCAAACCATTATTTATAAAATATCAGATTCTAACTCTTCCATCAATATACATACTTGACATTTGCGTATTTGTTTTTAAAAATATCGATAAGTTCACAAAAGTAGAAGATACGCACAACGTCAACACTCGCCATAAAAAGAGGTTATGCGCTCCATCCTCAAGAATAAAAATGTTAAGTGATAGCCCATATTATATGGCAATAAAAATATATAATAAGTTGCCCAACATGTTTAAAACTGAAAAATCAGTAACAATATTCCAAAAACGGGTAAAACTATACCTAATTCAAAATTGTTTCTACTCAGTGAAAGAATATCTAGAGTTTAGCTTAAAATAACGTTTTTCTCTCATGTACAAAAGTGGCGATCTGTCCTATACAAACAATAATAATTATTTAGTCTATCCTATCCTATTTAATTTCATACGATTCTTTTAATTATAATTATATTTATACTACCTGAAAAGGATGACCTGAATATTGCTGAATAATTGTACCCATTGAATTCAATAATGTTGACATTAATTTGGACTTAATTATAATTTATAATATAAAACAAAATAACTTAATAATAATCTTTAATGCATGCTAAATTTTGATGAAAAGGGCAGGCGAAGTATAACATTGCAATGCTTGTACAAGACTGCTAAGTCATAAGTACTAACATCCGATAACACCAACATTGTACACTTAGTTCGCAATAAACGTTTTGACTTTGACTTTGAATCCCTTAACAAATTCGTTATTTTCTAACATTAAAATTATAACGTTATTTATTAACTTAACAGTGATTTAATGGTAATTTTGGTGTATTTTATAGTGCCAAAAATAAACACATTGTTGATTGGTATAATGCGATGTTGAAACTGATTCCACAAATGTGGCTGGCTCCACACTTTTGGAATCAGTTTATGTCATTATATGGGAGAGGCAAGTGAAAACAATATCATGATATGATAATAACTTGATATTTAGCGTAAAGAGATGAATTTCTAAATTTATTTTAAGAAGGAACCGAAAGAACCGAAAATACCGGTTCGCCGATTTACAGAACCGGTTCTTTTAAGGATCCTCAGAACCGGGAATTCCCGATTCTTTTGGAACCGGGAAAAACCGGTTCCGATGCCCTAATTAGTACGCACGGCTACACATCAAGCTATAAATTTCCAGTATAAGCTAATCTCGCATTGTATGGGATTTCCGTACAGTGCGAGATCAGCGTATACTGGAAATGTATAGCTTGATGTGTAGCCGTGTGTACAACCACAGTACAAAGGCCGATCCGTTTGTTAGGTGTGGGAAACCAAATGATTCCATCACGCACGTTCAATTATCGTATATTAGGAGGCCCATGTTGATCAAAGGACACTTATACGCTCCAATATAAAAATAGTCATCTATTTTCGGACCAAAACCTCAATAACACGATGGGTGAATACAAGGACCTTAAATATAGTACATACTATTTCCATGGTTAAAAAGAATGATTCATCGCCAATGTACCTAGATTCCAATTTCAAAATTAGGCGTGTTCGATTTCACGACTTCACGTTCAAAGTTAAATCCGTTGAATAAACTGCATAGGATAAGTTCGCGGACTGGTTGATGCACATAAAACCTGTTTGGTATGACCTACCTACAGTTTGATACTGGCTTTACAAAAGATCTTTGTGTTATTGAACTTTGGCGATTGTGATACGCGCTGTGAGGAGTATAATAACATTATTTGTTCAAGAGTTTCGTAGGTTACGTAGTTCTACTTCTAACAATTGCATTGCATCATAGATGCAATGGGAATTTATAAACAAGTCGTGCATCACCCACAGATAAATAAAAAAATCCGGATTCACACGTCATGTAAATATTTATTATTAGACAGTTTCAGCAGTCACTTTAAAATGTAAGTAAACAATCTCCAGTATATTTTAAGTTTTAGGGTTCCGTGGGTATCAACGGAACCCTATTACCTACTACTAAGGCTCTGCTGTCTATCCATCCGTCTATCAGCGGGCTGTATCTCATGAACCATAATAGGTAGACATTTGAAATTTTCAGTCTGCTGTGTATTTCTATTGCCGCTACAACAACGTCAATATTAAAAATAAATAAGTAATAAATACTTTTTTCAAAAAAATAACAACCGACTTCCCAAAAAACACTACAAAGTGCAAAATAACTTTAATTTCGGAAGGCGGTGACAAATAATTAAAATACACATCCAAAGTCACCGACTTATTTTTTTGAAAAAAGTTTTTATTTTTCACTTTTTAGTTACCTACCCCACCACACCAATTCGAAATTTCATCATCCTTGGGGTCAAAACAATGCATACTTATGCGATAGCAACATTCGCGGTTGATTTGCTGTAATTTTTTGAAGATTTCCGTTGTCTGTCTCCGAAACGCATCATCAGATCTATATGAAATTTTAATGGGACCATTTCGGACTAAACCCCTTTCGAACAAAAAAATAATTTTGCGAATCCGTCAATATACGACGGAGTTATGCCCGAACATACATAAAAAAAAAATATATATAAACATGTCGAATTGATAACCTCCTTCTTTTTGAAGTCGGTTAAAAAAGCGGGGTTTTTTCAGTTTAATCGAGTAGCGTCACCACTGATGACGTTGTTTCAGCAATTTAGCTTTTTGTCACAAAAGCGACACCAACAAAGATGACACTGCATTCCAGAAGCCTTATCGCGAGAACCGTAGACAAGCGTTTTGTCATCGGGACAGTAAACAAAAATGACGTTTCCGTATAGACCAAGGGTTCCAAAACTTATTTTTTTTCTACTGACCACTGAGAATAAATTATATTTTAGCGCCCCCATTTTTTCACCTACTCAAAAACCACTATAACTTCAAATTAAATGAATTATTGTGAGCTATATTAGCAGAGATTGAGCGGAATTCGCGGGTCTCTTACCGCCCCCTTTAGGCCTGCAGCGCCCACAAGGGGGCGTTATCGCCCACTTTGGGAAAGGCTGGTATAGACAGTTGACAGTTTTGTATCGAGAAATTTAAACAAGCGATTTCTATTTTACAGTAGAGTAGAATTAGACAGCGTCATGCCAAACCTGCTGCAATAATTTATTATGTACTAGCTGACCCGGCGAACTTCGTACCGCCATAATTATTTTATTTCTCCAGTCGCGACTGACGAAATACCTATAACCCTTCCGGTAAAATCAAATCAGATGGATTATCAATAATTTCACAATAATTCTGATCAAATCTATATTTTTTTTTATAAATTTGCTTATATACAAACCTTGTCCTGACAATAAAGAACACGTAAAAAAAAGAATCATTCAATTTGGTGCAGTCGTTCGGAAGTTATGCGCGTACATACATTTCGGCGATTCATTTTTATATATATAGATAGATAAACAGATTCTGTGCTATCTGTACATAGGTAACATAATAGAATACTAAGTACTGCACAAGCGCTATGGTTAAGTATATAAAGACTTGTTATTACATAATTTGCATATCCTACACATATATATTTCATCTATACATATACATGTGGAGTAGCTAGCGGTATGGCGGCATAATCAGCGCGGTAATTGACTAACATTATGAATGGCTGTCAGTTTGACAGTTCAACAACATTCATTGCGTTATTTATTTTGTTGAGCAGACAAATTTTTCGAACTTACGAAGCAATGGATTATTAATTTCGATTATGTTACGCAAATAAGGTGCAAATCAAATCTTAATATTTTATTTCACATAATCCTGCATGGGCACTTATGAAACGTCAGAAGCTAGGTGCACGGTTCCAAATTGTCGCTTCTTATGGAGAAGAGCCGGCAAGAAACTCCACGGTTACTCTTTTAAAAATAATTGGCTTTAACAATTTTTTCAAATTACAGTGATAGTAGGTATGGGAGGACAGTGCAGGCCTGTCAATAAGTCCAGGTACTTGGAGGAATGGAAATAAAGAAAGCAGAAATACAGATTCGCAATATCTTGGTCTGTAGTTAAAGTAGGTACAAACGTTATTAAACTATGCGGAAAAAGTTACATTAAAATTTTTAAAAACTCCCGACCCAAACAAAAACACGAAAAGTAAAAAAAAAAAATGGCCTTATAAGTTGTTAATTGTCAATTCGGGGGACGGCTAATGAAAATGGGCCTAGGCCTCTTCTATTTGGCGTTTTCATTGACATTTTTTCACTTTTATTTCCTGCTTTTTAAACTTAATGTCTAGCTTAAATCTGCGCAGCAGTATGTTTCCCACAGTGAAGTTTGTTAATAATTTATCCTCATTCCTCGTCTTGATCACAATTTATCCCTTCATCAACCAGAAAAGAGCTGATAATAAAGGATTTGTTAAAAATATGGTTATCGTGTTAACCAGTAACTGGGTTGTGGAGGTGAGATAGGCAGTCAATCAACAACCAATCAAGTCAGACTACCGCAGTCCACTGCTGGACATAGGCCTGTCCCATGCTGTGCTACAACACCCTGAACTCCGCCTTCCGCATCCAGTCTGACCCAGCCACCTTAGTTATGCAGTCGCTCCATATAAAATACTGGTATTCAGCTGCATCCGGTTAGACTGGAAGCCGAGTAAGCCGACCCCAACATAGTTGGGAAAAGTTTAGGCAGATTCGATCATCCATGATAAACATTTCTTGACAAACCTAAGTATTATTATCTCTTGTTATTCATATTATGATTATACATATAATTATAATATAATAACATCTTGTATCAACTTTCAATATAAATATAGGTACCTATATTAGATTACAAATAAACAATCTTTTGTTGAATATTGTGAGTAAAGTTGACATTAATGATCAAAGTCAGACATCTTTGTTTAATGTTTTTATAGCCTACAGATTAAGGCAAATACATTCCGTGTGTTATGCTACCACTATGCCTATTATGCCTACATTTAATTAGGTAATTTTACATATACATCGAAATATAGGTATTTCTTGCGTGTTTAGGGTTCCCTCCTGTACATCCGAATGAAAAAAAAAAAAGAACCCATTATAGAATCACTTGTGTGTCTGTCTCATCGTCGGTCACACACAGCACAGCCAATGGGGTTAAAAACTGGAAGCTCCTGACAGGTGGCAGCACAGGTCAACGTCTACAAATAGCGATTTAGCCATTGTTTTGTTTATATTAACTTTTGTGTGGCTCACAAATAGGGTACCTATTTTTTTATTATTTCGACCCAATCTTCAAATTAAAATAGATTTGAATAAATTGGAAAGTACCCTATTAAACGAAAACTCGATAAATATGTATGAGACTTGGAGAATAGCACTATTAAAAGACCACCTAAGGAAAAGAGGACGCTTCCTTTTTTTCTTAGCTCGTCTAAATAAATAGTTTTAATTTTTTTTTACGACCCTGACTATTCTTCCCCTAAAAAATAAATAAATACAGAAACAGTTCTTTACTTCTTCGTAGCGTGTCAATAGCAATCTAACAGTTAGCCCAGAACTTAACTACGAGCTTAGCACTTTCAGCAGTTTCAGCAGCGTCCATCAGCTCCTGTAGCGTGCAGGCAACAGGACACGCTGGACATGATATTAAGTGCCACATTGTTTGTAAGTCAGCACCACATTTACACAGTCATTTACTTATTGATTACAGGAAAACCTATAAGAAGTACGGAACCCTCTCCACGCGAGTTCAACTCGCACTTGTTCTGTTTTATAAGTTTTAAATACTCACCTATGTAGTCACGCAAGACAAATGTACCGTGAAAGAACGCAGCCGTTGTAATTTGAATAAATTGCACGCGAATTGCATTATTTTGCGTGCAACGGGCAATTATATTGTCATATCTAATAGTTACAGAAGTGTGCACAATGTGTGGTCGGTAATTAAAAAAGAAAAAATATTTTTGCTAACTTCCGCATGTCTATTCATAGACTTAATTTAGTGCTAGTGGACGCACTGGCATTCATCATTTCAGCCGAAAGACGTACACTGCTGGACATAGGCCTTCCCTAAGCTCCGCCACTTCGACCGGATCTGTGCTTCACGCATCCAGCGGACTCCTGCGGCCCTCATAAGGTCATTGGTCGAACTTGTGGGGGGCCTTCCAACTTTACGTCTTCCAGTACGCGGTCGCCAGTCCAGAACTTTTCGGCCCCATCGGCCATCTGTTCTGCGAGCATTGCGAACAATCCACCACGCAGGCCCAGTGCGGGTTGGTAGATGTCACATGTCTTCGAATTTTTGGGTCTAGGACATGCCGGTTTCCACAAGATGTTTTCCTTCACCGTTTCGAGAGTAGTGGTGATGAAATTATGTACAGTTTAGCGCCTGTATTTTCTATAGGCCTTATAGAAAATACAGGCGCTCATTTATTATTACGTTTAAAGTTAACATTGTTAACTTTAAACGTAATAGGTAATAAATGAGCAAGCGTGTAGGTATGTCGTAAAAAAGCAAATAAAATATAAAATTAAAATATTAACTAGGTAGCTACTTATTTAATAATAAATAATCCATCACTGAATGCAGATTGGCATTTGAAATTTAATGGTGTATTTTTTAAATTTGAAATATTGAATGGATAAACTGCTTTTAAAGATAAGAGGTGACTGATGATTTTTTTATGCATTAAAGTGTGTTTAATTATGTTTTGAGTTGCATCATTGTATGCAAAAAAGACTTGAACATAATGATATATTTGGTCTTGGTGCTCTAGGCTGTACTAAAGAAATGAAAATATTAATAATAGTTTTATAAATCGTTTATTAACCAAATAGAGTTCTTCTTACATTTCCTTTTATGTAACTAAAGTACAAATAAACTACTCCTAAATTTATTGTTACAAGAGAAACATAATTTTAATCATTTTACTTGTGGACTATTTATTGATAGGTCATACGTACGTAGTTACGCAGTGTCTAAACCTAAACTTCAACCAATTTAAAAAAACTATCTTGTCCGAATGAAACTTTGAAAAGACAACTACGTAGGTATGTACTACTTTTCGTTTCATTCCCGTATCCATGACTTCAAAGCTATAAATAATATATCTGTGCAAACGCTTATGACAATAAACAAAGCGAATTAAAAAAAGACAATACAATTTAAGCTAGTTATTTAATTAGAAAAGAACTATCAGTAAACAAAGGTAACTATAGCTAAAACGATTGATCCAATTTCGACAACGTTTAACGTTAGTTAGTCTTACGGGAGGGGTTATGGTTTGACATAACCTCCAAAAAGTTCGCAACACAATTAAAGAGAAAAAAATCCTATAAAATTACTCACTTGATCAGCCTTTGGGTGCTCGTGTGTACAATGAACATGTTTATGTTCGCTTATTGTTTCGCAAAAAACACTGTTTAAACACTGAAACACCACAAAACACAACACTATGCCTATGTTTAGATACATTTTTGCTCATAAAAGAGATATTTCACTCAGTAAAAGTAATAAAAACTGTTTGTTTACATTTTAAAATTAAGTGAACGTAATCACACGCGCTCACTGCGAGAAATTCGCGAGGAAACTAAATATAAATGAATGAATAGCCGCGCTGAGTGAAGTCAGTAACATTAAAACAGCTGATGTCAATCGGACGGCCATAATACTTCCTATTCTCTGTCTCGTTCTCTCACGAAGCTTGTGAATAATAGAGATAAAGATGGATATACGTACGCGTGCGGGTGAGATTGTCAAGTCAATTGATTTACTAGAAGTATTTCGTATTTTCGCTGGATTAAATGTTTTAAGTGTTTGGTTAAATGAAACGTCTGTTTTCTTTATATTCAGCAATGCCACGATACCATAAACTATATCGTTATTTGACGTGTCGGGCTCAATGTGGATTTCATTCACACTTTCCGATAAAAAAAACATTGACAGAACCCCGCAAACTTTGGATTTAGAACAATGATAGGTAGGTATATCGATTATTGTGCGGCACGAACGTGGCATACAACTCTTTAAACGATGGACCACGCTCGCGTTTTAAAATCTAATAAGATTTTTTTACGCCTGAGTAGACGTTAACCTTTGTTTACGAAATACAGGTTGGATACTTGGTGTGAATGATAGGCTAAGAAATGATGTGGTAAGACAACGGTGCGGGATAAGACAAGATGTGGTGGCAAAAATCGAAACGAGTTGGCACCTATGCTTAGATGGTTATGGTCATGTAGACGCGATGAATGAAGAGCGGCTAACAAAAGGTAATTACAAGGCAGATGTGAGTGGAAAGGCCGAGAAAGGACGCCCTAGGACGACATCATCAGCCGAAAGACGCCGAAGCCTATGTCCAGCAGTGGACGTCTTTTGTCAGTGGAGGCTCCTCCATTTCGATCGGCCTTGTGCTTCCCTAGAAACCAGGACGACATATAGTGACCATATTAGTGATGTTCTTCAGAAAGGCCAAGTGCATAGTACTCGGTACCGGCGTGCGTGTATGACCAGGCATGAGGGGTACCTAAAGATCGTAGCAGGTGGTGCAGTTTCTGCCTACCCCTATAGAAAGAAGGTGTGAATTTAGTTCTGTATGTTTCTGAACTACGGGGTAGAAAAAAAATGACAACACAATATTTCCGCTGGAACTGTCAAAATGTAGGGGAAAGGAAGACCTCATCGTATAGAGCAGAAAGATTGAAACATTGTCAATGGCAGGAATGAGCAGAGAAAAGGAAAATTGAGCGTTGAGCCAATAAGAGAAGAGGTCTTTGCCTTGTAGGTACCTATAGTAATATGTGTTCTCTTTAGGGTTGCCATCCGTCCGGGTTTCCCCGGGTTTGTCCTAGTTTAGAGGGCATCCAGGGAGCGTCCTGGCGGGGCTGCATTTGTAGTCCCGGTTTAAAAATTTAAAGTCTTGGGCCGCTCGCGACACACGCACTGTGCCGCACGCCGCGATCAACCGACGAACGTAGGTAATATGATTCTGTTCGCCAGCAGGTCAAGCTATCCCAAACTGTCAAATTTTCCCAATTGAACATTAACCTTATTCCTTTGCAATAAAGTTGAAAAACTATCAAAGAAATTTGACAGATTGGGGTAGCTTGATGTGCTGGCCTCTGTACATTTAAAATGGTGATAAAAAATGACTTAAAATAATTTTAAGGTCTGCAAATAAATAAAAAGGTGATTTATGACATTTTCCACTGTTTTTCATTACACTGACTATGTTAAAAAAATATCTGTTGAAATGTCCGGGTTATGGGCTCTAAAATCCGGGGTTTTCACGCGTCTTGTCCTGGTTGCTAAATTTTAGAAATGGCAACACTAGTTCTGTGATAGGTACCTATTGGCTGATATTAAAACACCAACAGTTTATGTTGAACGGGAAGTGAGTGTAGAGGACTATTTGAGTCGTTAGGTACCTATGTAGCCAATTCCTAGGGTGTTGCTAAGTGACCATACAAACACTTTAGTACTAGTATCTATAGAAGCACCGTACTTTAATTAGCTGACTCAGCGAACTGGTTTTCATGTAGTTACTAGAGTCTATATTCCATTAATAGAACTAGCAGCGCTCCGCGGTTTCACCCGCGTAGTTCCCGTTCCCGTGGGAATACGGCGATAAAATATAGCCTATGTCACCCGGAGATAGTGTAACTCCCAACAGTGAAATATTTTTTCAAATCGGTTCAGTTGTTTCGGAGCCTATTCAATGCAAACAAACAATCAAATCTTTCCTCTTTACTCAAAATCAAAATATTTTTATTTCACATAAACCTGCATGGGCACTTATGAAACGTCAGAAGCTAGGTGCACGGTTCCAAAATGTTGTTTCCTATGGAGAAGAGCCGGCAAGAAACTCCACGGTTACTCTTTTAAAAATGATTGGCTTAACAATGTTTTCAGAGATAGTATGGGAGGACAGTGCAGGCCTGTCAATAAGTACCAGGTACTTAGACGAATACAGAATAGAAAATCGTCTATAAATCTACAGTCTGTAAGGCCTACAACGTTCTCCCATTCACAATATGTAAAATAATCTACATAATTAATTAAATATTAATAGTATAGACATAGATAGATTCGAAAAAAAGAGGAATGAATAAATTCGTAAGCCCACGATAAAGATCGTCGCTTGAATTAATCGCCCGTGGGTTAGACAGCTTACCCAGTCCAGGGCACTTTATTTTCTGCTTAGCCCCGGGTCAGAAATGTGAAAATCTAACTGTGTGATTTTTGGGATTCTCAAAACTCGGCTTTTACATTCGACAAAAATAATTGTTTTAATGACGAGGTTCTACGTGATGATTTGCGAATTGTAATCCAGATGTTTGTTAGAAGAATAAGTACCAAGCTTATTTCATTTTTGTAATATTATGTCCAATTTTTTATTTTATATTAATAAGGCAGAGATTTTCAAGACTAAAATGAAGAACTCATGTTCCTAATTAAAATAAATGACCATGAACGAGTAAAAGACAATTTTATTTTACAGTAGGTAATGTTTTTCTAATTCTATTAAATTTCAGTCAAAATAGTGCAAGCAGGTACAGTCGCCAGCAGGTCAAGCTATCCCAAACTGTCAAATTTTCCCAATTGACATATACCTTATACCTTTGTTATAAAGTTGAAAAACTATCAAAGAAATTTGACAGATTGGGGTAGCTGGATGTGCTGGCCACTGTACTTACTATTTTTCTTCTGCCGAATTGTCGGCATCTGAACCGAATTTCGTCCGAATGCCGAAGTTCGGTTCAAGCTGCCGAAATTCGGTTGAACCGAATTTCGGCCCATCCCTAATCATAATCCGTTTCAATTTGACAGTTCAACAATATTCATTGCGTTATTTACGTTGTTGAGCAGACACATTTTTCGAACATATGAAGCAATGGTTTAGCAATCTGTTTCAAAATGATTCGGATTACGATTGATCGTGTGTTACGCAGTAGGGCATTTTACTCTGTATGAGAAAAAGTTTAAAAATATATTACTGAGACAGCTTAGGTAAAAACAGTCGGGAAATGTTTGTTTATGTTCATGAAAAACAAAATAAATGTTAAAATACAATTGAATGATTTCAGTTTTTTAATCTGTTTTTGAACACCATGAAATAGTAGCCGTTATGTTTATACGTCATACCGCTGTTTAAACTAATCAGCTGAACAACTTTGTACTATTAATATATTCGTAACCAAAATAATTTTTATTGAAATAATATATTACATTCAGGAACAGCAAACCAACGATAAGTAGAGTAATAACTCATTTTTAAAATTTTAAAAAACAAGTTAAAGTTTACACAGCAAACTGACGTCATACCCCCAGAGCAATATGGCGTCCACTGCGTCCAGCGTTTTCGTCAAATTACGCGCTAAATATGAAAATATAAAATGTTAATGCATTTTTGTGGCACTAATAGATTCAATAAAAATGTTGTGCTTTTTAGTCGTTTATTTAGCATTTTAGAATCCAATTAACACACTTTTCAAAATTGGGTGTAATACCCTATTAGGGTGCTGGACTAACACGATCATTGATATAACACGATAAGTAAGTTTTCAAATAAATAAATAAGTAAGTACGTACTACAAGTACAAATAACTTTCGCTCAACTCATTGACAGCTCTGGCACGTATGGTTACGTCAAATGGTCAATATGTCACACGCGCGCTAAATATGTAATCAGCTAGATTTACATGTGTTAAGGATGTTATGTTTCGTCATCTTTTGGTGATGGCCGAGAATTATTTTTAAAGTACCTACGTGTTATAGACTTAGCTTGACTCGTAGTTCACATGGGCGCCGGGAGCGGGGTGCATAAGGCGCACCTTGTAGCTTCCTGTCTTCCAAATACAATGTAGGTGTAAAAACAACAACAACAACAAGTTCCATGTGGTGTCGGACGTAAAGAATAGCACCATCCCATTTCTTCTCGTGGGTGTCGTAGAAGGCGACTAAGGGACTTACTAGAGAATGGGCAGCAGCGTTCTCTATGCATTTTACCACCATACTGCGATCGCCAACCCGCCTGCCAAGCGTGGCGATTATGGAACCCCCCCCTCTCCCCTATGGAGGAGGCCTACGTCTAGCAGTGGACGTCTTTCGGCTGAAATTATGAATGATGTAAAAACAAAGTATTTTGAAAATTCCTAAAAAATATCTACGTATGTTCCTCGAAAATTTTACAACCAGCTGAAGGCCAATTCTCGTAATTAAAACCGTTCAAAATCTAGTCGCAGTGTCATCTCAGCGACAAGCAAATGTCAAAAATGTATGAAAAATCGAGGTATTTTTGACAGATTGACACTGAGATCAGACTGTGAACGTTCTTAAAATTAGTAGAATTGTCCCTCTGATCGATAACAGGCATTGACCTTCGCCATCGAAGTATGAATGTATTTTTTTTTAATCATTAGTTTTCGATATCGATAGGTACCTATAATTTAATTTGAACCTGCATATAAGTAACTAGCTTCTGCCCGCAACTCTGCGTCTGCGTCAATATTCTTGCTCCCCGACACACCACGTCGCATTACTACGCCTGGCCGTGCGAGTACTTCGTATTCGTGACTTTGTTCTTTTTGCTCAACTCCTAATGGCCCTAGCGTGATGTTATATACCCTATAGCCTTCCTCGATAAATGGGCTATCTAACTCTAAAATATTTTTTCAATTCGAACCAGTAGTTCCTGGGATTACCGCGTTCAACCAAACAAACTAACTCTTCAACTTTATAATATTAGTAAGTATAGATATCGATAACAGCCGCACGTTTCGATCCATCAGGTTAAGCTACGCTTACTGCGGTTGGTCCGTGGATGGGTGACCATCAATACATACCAAGACCCCTCCGTGCTTCGGATAGCACGTTAATCGACAGTCATTCGTGGATCTTTGATTACGGGAGAATCTTTTGTTACGGGTCGTCAGACAGAGCCCAGTTTGACCAAGGCGTATCGTATTAGGTACCCAGTAACTGGGTTGTGGAGGTCAGATAGGCAGTCGCTCGATGTAAAATACTGGTATTCAGCTGCATCCGTTTAGAATGGAAGTCGACCCTAACATAGTTCGAAAAAAAACTAGACAGATGATAATAGGTGTAAAATAAAATGTAATACAAGATGACAGCGGATAATTCAAACGGATTTTCAAGGCAAAAATCGAGGCTTCTTTAATAAAACAAAATATTAAATAAGAAATAAACACATTTATTAACACAAAAACACCATACACCTCTATTTACAAATAATCACACATTTCTGTAAAACTATAAACATTTTATTAAAAAAACAAATGCATTTTAATTTTTGAGGTTAAAAAAAGAACAAAAAGATTGCAACATCTATCTTGTATTCTTGTCAAAAACATAGACAATGCTACAAGGATCTCTTGGCGCGTGAATGGCATACACAGGGGGCCCGCCATTATATTTATTTTGTCAAATTTTCCGTGCACGATAAATTTAGTATAGAAACCACATAACATATGCAATAAATAAAACCACAGTCACTAATCCACAAAATAATAGCAAAATTAATTGTAAAATGAAAAAGAAAGTGAAATATTCAGACGAAATAAATACACGCATTTAACACCGCCATTTTGATTTATCGATACGATTTTTTGAGCGCCCCTGTCACTGTCATTTTCGCGCCTAAATATTTTTGTAGCAGTCTACGAGTTAACTATGCTTTTGTGCATTTCAATGATAATAATGCCTTTTAACTGCAGAAGATTTAAATAAAAAAGATTTTAAAACCTTAAACCTAAATGAGGTTTTATCGGTTTTAGGAATATAGAAAAAATATCGTCATGTCCATGTGGTATAAGTAATGCACAAATTCATCACTATAAGTTAACAAGTATTCACTTACACCAATTAAATAATAGTAATTAGGATACGCCAAGAAATTTTCTTCATAAATATTCTACAATATTTTAAAATTTATATACTACGGTATTTGAAACCTTATTTCCATTGCTTACAGTTCAGATTTGATGGGAATAAAATATTGTGTTGTACTTTTTGTTATTCAAAATTCAAGTTTGTTAATATGTGATATTTTCTAGAAGCACTATTTTGTGCTAGTCTAACCGCGTTAAGAAAATTGTGACTCATCGTTGTCACTCAGCTTAGCCACGCCCCTTGACCAATTAGATCTATTGTACTCAGAAACCCGAAAGGATGACAAACACTCTTACCAAGGGGTATCGTATTACCCAGTTACTGGGCTGTGGAGGTCAGATAGACAGTCGCTCCATGTAAAATACTTGTATTCAGCTGCATGCGGTTAGACTGGAAGCTGACCCCAACATAGTTTGAAAAGGAATAGTTATTTGCACATCGGTAGAATATCTCTCTAAATAATAGTTATTTCTATTTAGCTCTTCAGTTGTTCAATTTCTTGTGTATTAACTTTCGTGTAGTCATTTTCGCCACAAAGTTCCTTGAAGAATTCCTTAGATTTTAAACATCTAGGACTCACGCAGTGTGGGCACCTGGAAAAAGAAAGTTTCTTTTTTTTTTACGCTATTTGACTATTTCCGTTCCGTGTGGTGCCGGACGTAAAAGAATAGCACCATCCCATTTCTTCCCGTGGGTATCGTAGAAGGCGACTAAGGGACTTACTAGAGAATGGGCAGCAGCGTTCTCTATGCATTTTACCACCATACTGCGATCGCCAACCCGCCTGCCAAGCGTGGAGATTATGGCACAAACCCCCTTTTGGGGGAGGCCTACGTCCAGTAGTGGACATATTTCGGCTGAAATGATGATGATGATTTGACTAATTTCGTAAGTCGGTAACTTTGGATATGTATTTAATTATATTATGTCACCGCCTTCCGAACTTAGTTATTGGGGTTGGACAAAGCAAGTTTATTATTTTTTATTTTTCGGTTTTTCGGCGGTTTAATTTTTTTATTAAAAAGTTTTTAGTTTATAATTTTTTGTGGCTATAATCTACTAATTACTACATGCTTAATTTTTGTTTACTTTTTGTAATACACAACTCAGTATTAAAATCTGTGAGTAAACAATCAATCATCCCCTGTTTTCTTACCCTTAGGGTTGGAATTTTTCTTCGAAATTTATATGGGACCAACTTCGGGGTATATATAAAAAAAGAATTATCAAAATCGGACTACTCTGGAAAAAGTTATGCGTGGTCATACAAAAAAAAAAAAAAAAAAAAAATACGCGTCGAATTGAGTAACCTCCTCCGTTTTTTCGTCGGTTCAAAAACCGTCTAACATTAGTAGTGTGATAAGTTAAGAAAAACCATTACAAAATACACTGATTATTTAAGTTATCAAAACGCTTGCCGCAGCAATATGGCGTCGAGTCAATCGAGTGACGTCACATGTTTGTATTTCATCATCATCATACGGCAAGCAATGACAGATGGATATTTATAGCCGTGTGACGTCACAGTAATTTAAGCCAATCAAAATCGTTTACAATCATATAGTCCCAACCTCCAAAAAAAAAAAAAAAACAACCGAATTGAGACTACCCTCCTTTTTTAAACTCCATAAAAAATCATTTTATTTGATTTACCACAATCTTACCTTGTTAAAAACTGCTTAGACACTTTGTGTCCGTAATCCAGATTCTGTATCACGATGTCAGTTAACGCGTCGATGAAAGTGGGATGAACGTTCGGCGTGGCCGCCCTCTCTACTTGTTTTATTCCAGCCTGAAAATATAAATAAAAGTATTTTAACTTACTAGTTGTTTGTTTCTTTATCTAACCAACTGTGCTTTCCAAGGCATGGAGGGTGCTTGGCATTTAAAGATGATCACCTATCCACGGATCGACCGAAGCTTCTTTAATATTCATATTAAAGAAGCTTCGGTCGGTCCGTGGTCCATGCCTCGGAAAGCACGTTAAGCCGTTGATCCCGGCTGTCATTCGTGGATCTTTGACAGTCGTTACGGGTCGTCAGAAGCCCGAAGGTCTGACAACCAGTCTTACCAAGGGGTACAGTATAACCCAGTAACTGTGTTGTGGAGGTCAGATAGGATCCATGTAAAATACTGATATTCGACTGCATCCAGTTAGATTGGTAGCCGACCCCGACATAGTTAGGAAAAACCAGGCAGATGATGAGTTGTATTGCAAACCACGAAAACATCAGTTACCTTGGCCCTGGCACAGGCAACTGAAGGCACAAGGTTGGATTTTAGTCAGTAAAAGTTTGACACCCAGAGCGGGAGTAGTTATTTGCTGATGTACCATCCACAAAAATATGGCACGAAAACATCTAGGTATGTAAATGTAACAAACATTTGATTCACATTCAACCATTCACTCATTCATTCACTGACAAACAACGCACAGAACCGCTAAGAGCCTTGTTTTGTCTTAGCCTTCCTTATGCAGTATGGCAAGGACATCGACGCGCAACCTCGCCGATGGCGACATTTTTCGTCCATACATTTTGGCCAGGCAGGAATCAGCAGATAAAAAAAAAAGAAAAAAAAAGTGACCGTAAATTTCAACGCAGGGGTTTCAGAATTATATACTGAACCCATGCAAACAGGTTGCACATCCCTGCCACCCTAAATAACGTAAGTATTTGACGATGGGTGTTATTTGCATGAAATAAATGAATTTATGATTACATAAGGAACTCTGGTCAGACGATCGTATCGTGCATTTCCGTTGTCCCCGTAATCTGTGTCCCCGTCACGGGGACAACGTGCCGTCAAAAATTTCCTTACCGTTGTCCACCGGACAACGGACAGTTAAGACTTTACGTTTCGCTGTCCACTTTAAATTTTGACGTGACAACGTCTTATAAATTGGTTTGCCGGGTGACACTTCAAGAAACTGCGTTACGCTCCGCTCACGTTATGCGCTCACAATGAGAGCGAGTGAGAGGCACGCGTCCCTTCCACTCGGGCATGGTTAGCCCGCCTAAGAGCGAGAGAGACAGACATAAAAAGTGAAAGGCACGCGTCCCTTCCACTCGAGCACAGTTAGCCCGCCTAAGAGCGAGAGAGACAGAGCGAGAGAGAGAGAGTGAGAGAGATAGGCATACACACAGGTTCATGTCTTGCGCTTCTATTTCGCTTAGGCGCCTGCATACAAGTTTACACGTTGCCAGTTAATTGTAAAACGATTGTGTAGTGATAATGTGAAGGTAGTTTCGTCCATCGCAACAATTCAAACAGCAAAGGTAAATAATTTCAGACTGATAATATAACATGATGAAATAAATGACTAAGACATAAGTGAATAGGTTATGTTGTAGTAATCACAATGTTGTGGTAGTTTTCAATCAAAAAAGTAGTATAAATCGTTTCTCAACCAATAATAATTTGTTTAACTTGAATTTTTTTTTAAATATAATTCTTTGTATAAATAAATGTTTTAAATTGTTACTATTATTTCATCCTTCTTCCTACTATACGAATGAATATTCACATTAAAATTATTTTACCACTCAAAGTCGTTGTCACGTAAAACTTTCGCCCGTATACCGACTTTACAGGCAACCAATTTTTTATTTCTGTTTTAAACGTGGGTAGCAGCAATCCTAGAACTAAAATGAAAGGTATTTTGAAACAAATAAGAAATGTTTACTTATAATTATGTAAGTAGATTTTTTTGTAAATTGATATCCTGCCCAAAGTACCAGGTTGTCATAACTTGGTAGGAGCTCACCTAACATAGGTAGGTTTCTAAGCCAGACAACGGTTTATGCCTTCGAAGTATCAAGTTGTTATGACTAGGTAGGAGCTTACCAAACATAGAAGTAATCAGATTAAAAATAATATATATTACAATAAATTAGTGGGGACAACGTGAAGTAATTTTAATTATTTTATTACATTCCCTTTGTCCCCTTTAACGGGGACATGGACTACGGGGACAACGGGAATACACGGATCGTATTGCCCAGTAACTGGGTTGTAGAGGTCAGATAAGGAGTCGTCCTAAATATACTGGTTGGGGATTGGCTAGGTAGATGACGATATGCGTATATTTGATGATTGGTCTTCCTTAATGATGATACTATCTTTCCCGCGACCTCGTCTGCGATCCAGGATGGAAAGTAGCCTATGAGCTTACCCAGGTCATGATCTACCCATGTGCCAATCTCATCAAAATTCGTTCATCCGTGTAAGCCTAACAAACAAATTAACTTAGTCATCATCATTTCAGCCGAAAGACGTCCACTGCTGGACATAGGCCTCCCCCAAGCTCCGCTACTTCGACCGGTTCTGTGCTTCCCGCATCCAGCGGATTCCTGCTGCCTTCACAAGGTCATCGGTCCAACTTGTGGGAGGCCTTCCAACTCTACGTCTTCCGGTACGCGGTCGCCACTCCAAAACCTATCAGCCACATTAGCCATATGTTCTATGCCCTGCCCACTGCCACATAAGTTGGCAATTCTTCGGGCTATGTCAGTTCCCATTGTTCTCCTGCGGATCTCTTCATTCCTGATACGAACACGTAGGGAAACTCCAAGCATAACCCTCTCCATTGCCCTTTGGGTGACTTTTAGCCTTCTAATAAGGACCATTGTGAGCGACCATGTTTCAGTGCCATTGGTCATCACTGGCAACACGCACTGGTCAAAGACTTTCGTGTTGAGACACTGCGGCATAACTTAATATCGCAATAGGGTATTTTCTAATTTATTAAAAACTATTCTAATTCGAAGATTGGGACGAAATATGTATCAGAAAAATAAATGTAAATTGATTTATACCCATTTTCTCAATTAAAACGATTTAACTTTGTGTAAGGGGGCGTCAATTAATTACGTGAGGCAATTTTGGCGATTTTTCGACCCCCACCCCCGTTTGGTGAGATGTCGTGAGATTTGGCTCGACCCTCACCCCCTCCTCATAATCTCACGTGAGATATTACAAATAAAAAAGTTAATCTGTGCCTATTTGTGTTGGATTTATGAGTTGCATTTGGGTGGCTTGGCTGGCCGGTGGCGGTTTAATCATCGAGGAGCTACTGTGCTGCTTTGTGGCGCTCGCGTAACCGCGATTAGTATTATTTTGTAGGATTTACCCATATTTGCGGAAAAACCTGTTTTACATATTTTAACCCGGTTTTCTCGTAATGTTCCATTGTTTCTTTGCGGGTTTTTTAAAAATAACGTGATAATTGCGTAGACCCCCTCTCCCCCACCTGAGATTGAGTGAGATTCAACTCGACCCCCTCTCCCCCCCCCCCCCCCTAAACGCCTCACGTAATTAATGGACGCCCCCTAAACTAAAGTAGTTGTAAACGAGTGAATGTCGAATTTATAATTAACAAGATATTTAATGTATAGAAAGTGGTATTACTGGTGTGCGGTAAATCTGTGCACAAATAATTCTAAAACTGCGCCACACAAAGTATTTGTACCGGTGGTGCCGTTTACACAAAGCTGACGTCACGTGTGGTCAAGCGATAAAAAGTCATCGTAAGGAGCGTTTTGACGGTAAATTCGGAACAACGAAAAATAAATTTGATTTTAATCGTTTTTAAATGAGTAAATGGATATAATTTAATTAATTTTAATATTTTTGATTCCAATCTTCAAATTAAAATAGTTTTTATTAAATTGGAAAATACCCTATTCTAAAACTGCGCCACACAAAGTATTTGTACCGGTGCCGTTTACACAAAGCTGACGTCACGTGTGGTCACGTGATAAAAAGTCATCGTAAGGAGCGTTTTGGCGGTAAATTCAGAACAACGAAAAATACGTTTGATTTTAATCGTTTTTAATTGAGAAAATTGATTTAAATCAATTTTCTTTTATTTTTCTGTTACATATTTCGTCACAATCTTGAAATTAAAATAGTTTTTATTAAATTGGGAAATACCTTATTAAATTACTGGTTAAGATAACTTACCTCTTTGGCGACTTCATAACAGTATTCAATGTCCAATTCGTGTAAAGTTTCAATATGTTCGTTGACAAACGCTATAGGAACTAGCAGGAGATGTTTGTTGCCTTGTTTTGCGTAGGCCTGCAAAAAAAAACATAAGTATAAAAAAAATATCTTCTTCAGAAAGGTAATGTGCGTAGTACTCGCTACCGGCGTGCGTGTATGACCAGATGTATGAACGTCATCATGTTCTTTCAGCCGAAAGATGTCCACTGCTGGACATATCCCCCAAGCTCCTCCACTTCGACCGGTTCTGCGCTTCTCGCAATTATTAAACGTTTCTGTTTAGACATAATGAGCTAGATTTTGTAATAAGAACCTAATTGAGATTGACATACAGTGCTTAATACAAAACTGACAACTTTGTCTGGTGTCAGAATGTTCATCAGACGTTATTAGAACATGTCCCAACTTCATACTACACTTCATTTGAAAGAAGAACAGTCCGTTCAACCGATTTTGACTTCTGTTCCGTAGACATAAGGATGGCATGAAAACAACAGTGGTTACAGTACCAACTCTTTACTGCAGATGCCATTTATCATGCTACCAACGCAATAGAAGTCAAAATCGGTTGACCGGACTGTAAAAAAGGTTTATTTAAATGTTTAATCTTATTTTAAACGGAGTATAAAATCAAAATCAAAATCAAAATCAAAAGTCATTTATTCAAACTAGGCTGGTGTCAGCACTTTTTGAACGTCAAAAATTACAAAAGACAGTCCCCCAAAAACGCCCACCCTTCGACACTTCCTAGTGCTTTAGCTGGGAAGAAGAAGTGGCGCAACAAACTCCCCAGCAGCACAGCTGTCTGTTATGTTAGAAGAACTTGATTTTATACAATGGTAGGTTACAGAATATCGAAATTGAAATTAGTTCTAGATATAATAGATCCATTATCGGGGTCGCTAGCTAGCTACATCTTGCAATTTAACTCATTATTAAAAATAAAAAACAATGAGTAGATTATGTCAACACTAAGTAAATTGAAATGAATTTATATAGTCAAATAAAAAAACAAACAATTATGTTAATAAAGATATGACCTGTCAGTAGGCAAGGAAACTCTGGTGAAAGAACACAAACATTGTCTTGAGTTAATCACAGCGACCAACTATTCTTATCGTTTAAGTAGTCGTTGATAGAATAGTATGCCTTTGCGCAAAGGTTGGATTTTACTTTAGCTTTAAACGCATTAAAATTCAAATCTAGCACAGAAGAGGGAAGCTTGTTATAAAAGGCTATACCAAGACCAATAAATGAGTTATGAACCTTATGAAGCCGGTGAAAGGGAGCACGTAGTTTGTCCTTATTTCTAGTATTAATATTATGAAAATCACTGTTTTTAGTGTACAAGTGTATGTTTTGCCTTATATATAAGATGTTGGCCAAGATGAATTGCGATGCCACGGTGAGTATACCAATATCTTTAAAAAAATCTCTAAGAGAAACTCTAGCACCTATAGATTAGCTTCCAGCCATTTCTTCCCGTGGGTGTCGTAGAAGGCGACTAAGGGACTTACTAGAGAATGGACAGCAGCATTCTCTATACATTTTATCACCATACTGCGATCGCCAACCCGCCTGCCAAGCGTGGCGATTATGCCGAAACCTCCCTTTTGGGGGAGGCTTATGTCCAGCAGTGGACGTCTTTCGGCTGAAATGATGATGATGATAGATTAGCTGATTACTTAGAACAATAACCATTATTTACCTTAATAGCATCATCGGTATAGGGCTGTAACCAGGGCAAGGGTCCCACCTTAGACTGCCAGACCAGTCTATGAGGGTTCGGAGCACCTAGTTGCAACATTGTATTTGAAACCGTTGCTGCAACCTCGTGGGGGTACGTGTCTCCTCGCGATACAGCCTGTAACATGATAATAATTTTATTTCTTTGAGTTAAGACGAAAGTCTTTGACCAGAGCGTGTTGCCAGCAGTGGCAGCTGGTATGTCATGGAACTGGTGGTGCATTTTACTAGCTCACTAAGTATTAGGGATAATAAGTAAATACATAAAATGTATTTATTTCAGATAAGTAATTTAAATTTAAACGAATAAAAAATAAACATTAGTATTCAGTTTCACGTAAACTAAACTTCGCGGTGACAATAATGAGTCGGTCATCCATTATGGCCGGCATGCAAACTTCGCCAAACCTCGGGCGCTCTCGGTAATCGACGTTCGGTAATAA
The DNA here is from genome assembly GCA_949987655.1 of Polymixis flavicincta. Classification (NCBI taxonomy): domain Eukaryota; kingdom Metazoa; phylum Arthropoda; class Insecta; order Lepidoptera; family Noctuidae; genus Polymixis; species Polymixis flavicincta. Next base: position 8,901,321 of record OX465200.1, read on the forward strand.
TCGGTTCAGTTCGACAAACTTCGGTTCCCCCGTGCGGCGCACGAGAATGGACAAATTACTCCTTAACGCTCCATTCAGTTTTGTCAACTATCTTCTGTCTCACGCGCTAGGCGTTTTAGCTCGGATCTCATTGAAATGTATGAGCATTCGCCGTGCGCTTCGGCATAGCGCACGAGGGATCTTCTGTACCGTGAAAATAAGTCTTAATAGTTTAGCAAAGAGCTAAACTATTATTTATTTATATTTTTTTTTTGATAGTATTGTTTCGTCAGTTTTAAGCCGCACGGGTCGATCGATCAGGTTAAGCTACGCTTGCCGCGGTTGGTCCGTGGATGGGTGACCATCTTTACATACCAAGATCCCTCCGTGCCTCGGAAAGCACGTTAAGCCGTTGGTCCCGGCTGTCATTTCTGGATCTTTGACAGTCGTTACGGGTCGTCAGAAGCCCGAAAATCTGACAACCAGTCTTACCAAGGGGTATCGTATTACCTAGTAACTGGGTTGTGGAGGTCAGATAGGCAGTCGCTCCATGTAAAATACTGGTATTCAGCTGCATCCGGTTAGACTGGAAGCCGACCCCAACGTGATTGGGAAAAGGCTAGGCAGATGATGACATTGTTTCGTCAGTTTTGTTAGTATTACATATACCACAACCAGTAGCCACAATGCGATTATTAAACATTTTGTGATTCTTTCGACACCTATTAAAATCTGGTAGTTCAGTGCACGAGTGCACTTAAGGGACAGCCGCCCCTGGTTGCCAGTGCTGACATATGGAACCGAAACGTGGTCGCTCACAATGGGCCTCATAAGAAGGATTAAAGTCACCCAAAGGGAGCTATGCTTGGAGTTTCCCTGTGTGATCGTATCAGGAATGAAGAGATCCGCAGGAGAATCAAGGTAACCGACATAGCCCGAAGAATTGCCAAACTTAAATGGCAGTGGGCAGGGCACATTGCTCGCAGAACAGATGGCCGATGGGGCCGAAAAGTTCTGGAGTGGCGACCGCGTACCGGAAGACGTAAAGTTGGAAGGCCTCCCACAAGTTGGACAGATGACCTTGTGAGGGCCGCAGGAGTCCGCTGGATGCGGGAAGCACAGGACCGGTCGAAGTGGCGGAGCTTGGGGGTGGCCTATGTCCAGCAGTGGACGTCTTTCGGCTGAAATGATGATGATGAGTTAAGAAAACCAAAATATTTTATTTCACCATCCGTCTCTCCACTAGTCCAATGCTTACTCAAGTATGCATATCCGGTAGGCTCGCAATCCTTTCCTATCCTAAGGGCACGTCTACCTGACCATTACAGCGAGCCCCTCGGTCTACTTCTTGATAAATACCCTTATGACCGAGAACTGAATGTTATATTGTATAATGAATGTTGTTTTTGTTTTGTTTGCTGTCTGACACGCCCTCCTGCTCCACCCAGAGCGGGAGAAGTTATTTGATGATTTCCCACCCAAAAAAAAATATGATTGACGTGTAATAGTGTTTGTACAAACCTTCTTACAGAAATAAAATCATTTATCATCTAAAAATTCATACAACAGCGATCCCGCAATGACGTCACTTTAGGTCACGTAGCACCGCTTGATATGTACGAGAGCAAGCCGCTGTACAACGGGTTATGACAGAGACAGGTATAGAAAAATGCGTCAGAGAGAACGAGATGGAGGAATATTGCACATTTTATTTAGTTTTCAGCTGTTCAATTTTGTTGTATTCGATTCTTTGTACCAATTCCTTTATTTAATTTTAGATTGATGGTACCTAAGTATTCTTTATTGATAAGTCAACTTAAAAACTTAAAAAAAAAAATACACTACCGACTTCCGGAAAAACACTACAAAGTGAAAAATAACTTTAATTTCGGAAGCCGGTTGTTTTTTTTTTTTAAGTTTTTATTTTTCACTTTTTAAACCAATTCAAAATTTCATCATCCTTGGGATCAAAATAATGCATATTTATACGATAGCAACAGTCGCGGTTGATTTGCTGTAATTTTTTGAATAGTTTCGCTGTCTGACTCGGAAACCCGTCATCGGATCTATATGAAATGTATATGGGACCATTTCGAAATAAACACCTTTCCAAAAAAAAAAAAAAAAAATGCCCGATTTTACATAAAAAAAAAGAAAAATATAAACACGTCGAATTGATAACCTCCTTCTTTTTGAAGTCGTTTAAAAACCGGTTTCGCTTCAGCATCTCTGTTAGAGAAATTGACACCTCGCCACTGAAATACTGACCTTTAACGGCAAACTATGCGCAGTGAATAGTATAAGAACATTGTCTCTTATTTCTGGTGGAAATAATTCTAATTTCTCTTGGATCCTCTCCGCGAAAACTCTAGCCAGTAACGGATGAGTTGCCCATCTTTCTATCAAGCTGAATTGAATATTTTTCGGTACAGGCCTGTGGAATGAAGGAAAATATAATTAAATAATTATAAATGCTGAAGTAACTCTGTCTGTCTTTCACGCCTAAACCGCTGAACCGATCGTCATGAAATTTGGTAGAGATATAGCCTGGGATATGAAGAAGGACATAGGCTACTTTTTATACGCGATAACCGACATCCAAGCGGGCGGAGCCGCCGGCAAAAGCTAGTATCTATTAACAGAAAAAATTGCAAGGGTTTTGATAAAAGAAAAGTTTTTGAACATTCATCCAGTGCGGGCTGAAGAAATCACATTTCAAGTCGTTTTTCGTGATTATCTGCATCATCTGCGTCGCCTTTTCCCAAATTTGTTGGGGTCGGCTACCAGTTTAACTGGTGGCAGCTGAATACCAGAATTTTAGGGTGTGTACAGATTTGGCCGCCCGCGAGCGATGCGTGCACGTCCGTTCGCTGCTATTTTCAACCCATGGAGCAAAAACAAAGAGGAGCTGTTGTAATCAGATTTCCCTAAGAAACAATGCGTTTCAATTTGCGGGGTGAGGGGGGTTAGATCCCGCCCACTTCTTTATTTTCCATCTACCGGTCAATAGCAAAACTACTCGCTCGTTCTGTAGATTTTACTTTGAAGTTACGTAACTATCTCACACTAGATGTCACTAAATGCAGGACGCAACAGGGTCGTACTCAGAATAAGGTAATGGACCCATTTTTTTAAACTGTCTTTTAATTCTAAAATGGTAATAAACCACTAAAAAACACATTGTTATGGAACCGATTAGTGCGATAAAAATGCATTTTCATTTTTCGCGCGTGATTTGACGAAAACGCTGGACGCAGTGAACGCCATATTGCTCTGAGGGAATGACGTCAGCTTCATGTGTAAACAAATGCGCTGATATTTTGTATGATAATTGTTTATAAATAAAAAAAAATGAGTTATTATTCTACTTATCGCTGGTTTGCTGTTCCTGAATGTAAGATAATATTTCAATAAATATTAAATTGGTTACGAAAATAGTAAAAGTACATAGTTTTTCAGTTGATTAGTTTAAACAACGTTATTACGTTATAACACGGCGGGATTTTTTCTCATATAGACTAAAATACCCTATTGCCGTACCGGGAGTACTCCGGTATTTTTATTATTTTTGCGAACCATCCATATTTGTATTGAAATTGTGATATTAATTTTTGTCATCCATTGCTGTCTTAGATTATCTTCGGAAAGAAATCTGAACATACATCATTTAAAAAACTAAATAAATTATGTAGGCATTAAGATCTTTTAATTAAGTAAACAACAACTACCATACTTAGTTGTCTCACGGAGAGAAAGCGCTTTAAATACATTTTTGTAGATAGAATATTTAATTTATAGGAGATTGTATTTTTATGAGTAATTCCATATATGAGACAGCCGTGGGACATTTGGTACACTAATTGGATTCTAATTACGGCACTGTCTTTTTGTTATGTTTCCGTTTGTTGTTCATACTTGACGACAAATGGCGGCTTGTTTATAAAATGGTATAATAACTACAAAAATATAATTTTGCCCACTAAAGGATATTTAAGAATGAATGTTGAACAAATCTCAATACATATGATTATTAACCAATAAAATACCTTGTGCACCCGAATCGGGTTCAAATCTATTGTTATCTCATCTCATTAAATGTCCTATTAACCAATAAAATACCTTGTGCACCCGAATCGGGTTCAAACCAATAAAATACCTTGTACACCCGAATCGGGTTCAAATCTATTGTTATCTCTCTAGCTTGGTAAGATGTTTATTTATATTTACCTAGTTTTGTAAAAGTCTGCAATGGCGTTCAAACTTGATCCTGTGGTCGCACAACTGTACTGTGGATACTGTGAGAATATTATCGCTCTCTCCACGCCATCACTGTAATCAAGAAAGAAATAAATTTAATTATGTTTCGTGAATGAGGGTTTTCTTGAATATTCAAGCTACCAGTTGGAGCCACTTTTGACAAGAGGTCTTCCAGTTCGACAATGAACTTAAAACGTTTGATGTCATTCGTTTCATTCATTCGTTCACCATTCAGTCCGTAGGCGGTTTGACACTTTTGACAGGTGCCAGTGAACGTAATTTCAGAAAACCCTCATTAGATACCTTGCCTCGTTGGTCAAGTACGGGGCGTAGGGCATTATATCATTACATGTAGTTATTAGGTTCACCAACAATTGTTTACACTGATACATGGGGTGTCCTTGGCTCTTCACTCCTTCGGTCTACGCTAGTCTAAAACAGACGTGATTTTAATATATGTTAAAGCAACATAACAAGTGCATGAGAGGATTGATATCTTTTCGTGCAATTTGAGTGAATTCGCAAGAGTTTTGTTAAATTTTGTTAGTTATAGTTAATTAGATAAGGATAGGAGCTAAGAAGTTAAGTTTGATTATGTTTTTTATTTTTATTTGTGTTTCTTTATATTTTTACATTTTAGATTAAGTTTATTTTCTAATTATTTGGTGTATGTATGCAAACCACTATTGTATTGGGTTCTCCTGTAAAGATAGTGTGTGTAAGTTGAATAAATAAATAATAATAATAATAATAACAAAAAAATAACATGAAGTGTAGCTATACGAATTTGTGTGAAGTAGGTACAGAGGCCAGCACATCAAGCTACCCCAATCTGTCAAATTTATTTGATAGTTTTTCAACTTTATTAGAAAGGAATAAGGTTTATGTTCAATTGGGAAAATTTGACAGTTTGGGATAGCTTGACCTGCTGGCGACTGTACGTACCACAACTAAAAAGTGAAAAATAAAAACCTTAACTTATTACAAAAACAAAAACTTGGAATTCCGTGGCAAAAAATGAAAGACACCGAGTTCTGAAATTACAGTTATTTTTCATATAGTTTTTATTTTTTGAAGTCCAGTCTGTTTTTTTTTTATAAGTTTTATTTTTCCCTTTTTAGTTGTGGTACCTACTCCATAGAAATTCGAATACCTACAAAACTTCGTGACAGGAAGATATTATTGAATAAAAAAAAAACGTATTATTGAAGCTAATTCAACAAATTTATATGGAACCAATCTACAAGTACCCTAAAAATGTTTTTTTTTTTATCAGTTTATGAATGCGAGTTCTGAAATAACAAACATTTTTTTTTTAATATATTCCTATTTGGAGTGAGTTACAAATACTAACTTCTCAAGCTCTGTGAAAGCATCTTCTGTGAAGGGGGGAACATATCTGAAGCTGACATAGTGCTTGTGTGGCGCCGTCGAAGGATGCAACTTGTCAAGTTGTTCTACTAGTAGCTGACCTGGAAATTATAAAAGAAAATACTATAAGATTTAATTATTAGGCAACGCTTTTAATGTGTACGTCTTTTTTAAACGACTTCGAAAGGAAGGAGGTTTTCAATTCGACATGTTTATAATATACATACATATATTTTTTATGTACAGTCACGGACTTTAATTGATGAGCCACTTGCCACAGTTCCTATTTTAGCCGTGTAATACAAATCGGGTTTAGTCGGTTATACTCGTATGTAGTCCACAGTGACAACCCAAAGTCAACCAATTGCAGGGCTAGCAACCGTAACCTAGCGACAATTGTTTTAGCGTAGTGATAGTAACGTTAGCGTACGGAGAAATATTATGATTGTTCATTTCGACATCGGAAAAACTCGTATCCACGATTTTATCCAAACGCGTAGCGCCCAAGATAACGTTCATGACAATCATGATAACTGTTGCACATAAACATAAATAACACCTAACTGCCGCCATCTTGGAACAATTGATCACGAATTTTATTTACTATTTCTGTTTTGTAGTTGACATTTCAACTGTCACTGTCTTCGGATAGGTTTTCAGAAATAACGAGTATTTAATGAGCTCTAATTCAAAGGAGGTCAGTATCAAATAGATTGGATAAACGTATGCAACAGTGTATTGACGTAACATTCATTGACAACTTATTAGTCAACCTTCAACCTCTATGAATAAGACTATCTCCGATTTCATCTTGTTTCTGTAATCTCGTGAGTGTATAAAACTGCAAAATTGGAAAGTTTAAAAGTGGCTCATCAATTAAAGTCCGGGACTGTACATATGTTCGGGCATAACTCCGTCATACATAATTATAACGGACTAGCAACGCCCCGCGGTTATACCCGCGTAGTTCCCGTTCCCGTGGGAATACGGGGATAAAATATAGCCTATATCACCCGGGGATAGTGAAGCTTCCCAACAGTGAAATAATTTTTCTAATCGGTTCAGTAGTTTCGGAGCCTATTCAATGCAAACAAACAATCAAATCTTTCCTCTTTATTAGTAGTTAGTATAGATTTGCAAAATTATTTTTTTCTTCGAAAGAGGTTTATTCCGAAATACTCTCATTTAAATTCCATATAGATCTGATGATAGAGCAGTGGTGGCCAAGTGGTAACGGCCGCGACTTACGAGTTGTAGGTCGTAGGTTCGAACCCAGCCAGGCGCTTTACTTTGTGTAAAATTATTTCATCACCACTGCTCTGAAAACGGTGAAGGAAAACATCGTGGGGAAACCGGCATGTTCTAGAACAAAAAATTCGAAGACATGTGACATCTACCAACCCGCACTGGGCCCGCGTGGTGGATTACGGCCCAATCCCTCTCACCGAGAGGAGGCCTGTGTCCCAGCAGTGGGAACATTATAGGCTGATGATGATAGATCTGATGATACTTTTCGGAGACAGACAACGGAACTGTTCAAAAAATGACAGCAAATCAACAGCGATCTTGATAATTCTATACTGCCTTTGAATGGTTTAATTGATATAAGAGTTAAGATATAAGTGTAAGGCCTTGAGTTTTAATTTATTTAACGACAGCATACAGCAGTGTTTTATGTCACGGGCGCTATAATGGATCCTGAGTATAACGAAGGATTCTAGGGCTTCCGAACGAAGTACATTACTGAATCTTTTAGTTCTGGAGTGGCGACCGCGTACCGGAAGGCCTCCTACAATGTGGACCGCTGACCTGATGAAGGCTGCATGAATCCGCTGGATGCCGGAGCACAGAACCGATCGAATTGACGGAGCTCGGGGGAGGAATATGTCTAGCAGTGGACGTCTTTCGGCTGAAATGATGTTGATGAGACCTCACCTTGACTATTGGTCCACTTTAGAATAGGTGAGCCGCCTCCAATTTCCATATACTTCTTCTGGACTTCCTCTGTTCTTCTGGAAGCTATCCATGGTCCCAACCGACTCTGCATAGGCAGCTGAATCATATCACGATCTGTCATGATACGATGTAGGTAGTCACCGACCTGAAAAATTAGAAAAAGAGTAACGCAATCAAAAATTTAACGTAATTTAGTCAAACTAGGCTGAACAGATCCACTCAATCTGTGTGGTTCTTTCCTCAAAAAATCATTTCAGACACCAATCTACATGGTCTTCACATGATCTGACCAAGATTATGTCTGGACTATAAAAGAGACTGTGACCTCTGAGTTTGTTTCGACCTTTCTTCTCAGAACTTCATCTAGTTTTGAAAATATGATTGAGTTGTAAAAGTGTTTGTACAAATCTACTTACAGAAATCGCTGATGGCTGATGGATGGTCATAGTTCTAACCTAACCTAAACCAATTGGTCAAGTGCCCGTGCTTAGTAATGAACCCTGTTCTTGAATATTCAAGCCACCAGTTGGCGCCACTTTGACAAGAGGTCTTCCAGTTCGACAATGTACTTAAAATATTTGATGTCATTCGTTCCATTCATTCGTTCACCATCCAGTCCGTAGGCGGTTTGACACTTTTGACAAGTGCCCGGACCTGACGTCTCAGTGCTGCCAGAATTCTCTCATTGCGGGCGATTCGGCATTAGAAGCCACACCAAATGCTTGCTTGATAAGCCATTCTATAATACGTCTGGAAACGTGGGTAGCCGTTTTGTTGAACGAAGGGTAGGATGCCAACGGGACCCTGTTACTAAGGCTGCGCTGTTCATCCGTCTGTCACAGTGCTCTAAATACCAAATAGGGTATTACACTCATTTTTGAAAAGTGACTTAATTAGATTCGAAGTTGTTAATAAACCAGTAAAAAAAACATAATATTAACATTTTTATTTAGTCGATTAGTGCTATAAAAATGCATTAATAATCTACATTTTCAAACTTCGCGCAGTGGACGCCATATTGCTCTGTGGGATGACGTCAGATTGCTGTGTAAACAAATACGCTCATATTTTTTATGATAATTGTTTATAATTTAAAAATGAGCTATTATTCTACTTATAGTTGGTTTGCTATTCCTAAATGCAACATATTATTTCAAAAAATAATAAAAGTACAAAGTTGCTCAGTTGAAATGACGCAATAAAACGGCGGCTTCTATTTCACGGTGTTCGAAAACAGATTAAAAAAAACTGAAATCTTTCAATTGATTTTTAAAATTTATGTTGTTATTTCATGAACTAAAACTAATATTTTCCCACTGCTTTTTGCCTAATCTATCTAAATAATACCTTTTTAGATTTTTCGAACCGACGAAAAAACGGAGGAGGTTACTCAATTCGACGCGTATATTTTTTTTTTTTTTTTTTATGTATGACCACGCATAACTTTTTCCAGAGTAGTCCGATTTTGTTAATTCTTTTTTTATTGGAAAGGGTATACCTCGAAGTTGGTCCCATATAAATTTCGAAGAAAAATTCCAACCCTAAGGGTAAGAAAACAGGGGATGATTGATTGTTTACTCACAGATTTTAATACTGAGTCGTGTATTAAATCAAAAATTAAGCATGTAGTAATTAGTAGATTATAGCCACAAAAAATTATAAAATAAAAACTTTTTAATAAAAAAATTGAACCGCCGAAAAACCGAAAAATAATAAACTAGCTTTGTCCAACCCCAATAAATAAGTTCGGAAGTCGGTGACTTTGGATATGTATTTGATTATATGTCACCGCCTTCCGAACTTAGTTATTGGGGTTGGACAAAGCTAGTTTATTATTTTTCGGTTTTTCGGCGGTTAAATTTTTTTATTAAAAAGTTTTTTCTCACATACAGTAAAATACCCTATTGTATAAAAATGTTATGTGTAGACACTTGACATTTTGACAGAGAAGCTACTACGGCCACAGTGGCCTCTATTACAACCAATTAATAACAATTAAATATTCGGCAAATTGCCATAAATTTAAAAAATAATAATTAAATAAAGTTAAAAATTCAATGGGTTACAAGACACGTGTTTTTTTTTACTAAAAAACGTAAAGAATCTGTAGTATTAAATATTGTACTGTGGTACGAAAACGAAACCCTTCGTGTCTGAGTCCGATTCGCTCTAGACCGTTTTTGCGCTATCAGAATGACTTCACATTAATTTAAATAAAAGTCATTGTTAGTAAGTCAAACAACTTTATCTGTGAATCTATATTTTGTTCATTCATTCTTATAATGCATTTATTTGTTCATAGCAAATACAGGGTAAATTTTTAACCAGTGCGCAAACTGTAACCACGAATTAAAAATAATAAACTGTAGGAATGCCTATATTTAGTAGTAGGTATTAAAAAGGTGATAAATAATAATTAAACCACGCGATTGACCATGCAGCAGTCATGTTTGTTTAGTTTTTAGAGATACCCTTTATCAAATAGGTTATCAAAAAATATTTTGGAGTTTTTAGTCTATTCTCAAAAATAAAACAAATAAATGTATTTTGTAAATTAGGTAACTATAGTACTAACATTAAAACCAGTCAAGTGCAGGTCTGACTCGCTCATGAATGGTTCCGTACCACCATACAATATTTAAAACTACATAAAAAAAAATATTTTATGTTGACTTTTAACTTTATTTTTATTAATTGTTATACATATAGTGGCAACAGAAATAAACACCCTGTGAAAATATCAATGGTCTCCTTATCATAGTTCATGAGATCCAGCCACTGACAGACAGATGGACGAACAATGGAGGCTTAGAAAAAGGGTTCCGTTGGCACCATTTGGAACCCTAAAAATGATTCTGTGTGATAACTTTAATGACCTGTACTAGCTCAAGCATAATAGGGCGAGTTTTTGTTTTTTGAGAAGTACCTACCTACAAAAGATCTTTTTGTTATCAATCAAGTTTGAAATAAACGAGAATAAAAAAGACTTGCTTTTTATTCAAATCAAGATTCACTCTTAGATTAACAACGTTCAGTTATATTTGTTTTGAAATATTTTACCTTGTTTATAACCATTTCGACAGCCAGCGAGACATTGAGAATATCTTACGCATTCCACTCCACAAACCACCGGATTTTCTAGACGTTATATGAAGAGCTTACAAAGTCTTGAAACAACCAATTTACATGACAAAATTTGCCCAGGGATTTTTTTTTCCTAGTCCCATATATTTATAATCAAAATCAAGTCATTTATTCAAATTATGCTGAGAATCAGCACTATTAGAACGTCAAATTACATAAGACAGTCCCCCAAAACGGCCACCCTTCACCATTTCCTAGTGCTTTAGCTGGGAAGAACTGGCGCAACAAACTGTCCAGTAGCACAGCTGTCTGTTATGTTCGATAGACTTGGTTCTACACATAGGTAGGCAAAGTAATCAACATTATGAGACCCAGAAATTAAATATTTTTTCATATGTCAGCTAGCCATGCCAATATACCAACAAATAAAATGAAAATTTAACAAAAGCACAAAAAATTAAATTGTTAACAAAGTATACTACCAAAAAAAGGCTCCTGGTATAAAGGGTGTGTATTACTAATTCTATTATAAAAATAACTACAGTAAAGATTTTTGAATTCATTTCAATCACCGTCTTAAAAAAAATTAAGCATATTAATACGAGTAAAAATTGGGTCGACTAGTCAGCGGTTTTAGCCGACTAGTCGCTGACTACAAATATGGCCAACTAGTCGGTACATCACTAGTAAATAGCCTTCTTCGACAATTCTGACTGCTTGTTCCAGTGTTAAGCATGCTCAAACAAACAAGCTCTTCAGCTTTTACAATATACAGTCGCCAGCAGGTCAAGCTATCTCAAACTGTCAAATTTTCCTAATTGAACATAAACCTTATTCCTTTGCAATAAAGTTGAAAAACTATCAAAGAAATTTGACAGATTGGGGTAGCTTGATGTGCTGGCCTCTGTACAAGCTACCTGATATTTACCAACTATAATTTTGCCTTTTTTGAGATTTGATTAAAAAGTACAGTCCAAGAGTTGGGTGTTGTTCCTGTTCGTTATTTGCAACTGTTCACACATAAACAGTTAAGTTTATATTAAAAAAGCAAAGTATACCTGATCAGTGTCTGTAGGTCCACCCATGTTGAGCATAACTATAGCTGTCTTAGGTTTCTCTATTTGGTAATTTCTTCCAACTGAGTAACATGCTATTCTGGACGTCCGAGTGAAGGCTTTGCGACCTGTAAATAAATGATAATGATAAATGATTTTATTTCTGTAAGTAGGTTTGTACAAACACTTTTACACGTCAATCATATATTCTTTTTTTAACTAGATGAGGTCGACGTTTCCTATCTGACTACTCTGAGAAGAAAGGCCGAAACAAACTCAGAGGTCACAGTCTCTTTTAAAGTCCAGACATAATCTTGGTCAGATCATGTGGATTGGTGTCTGAAATGGTCGTTTTCGGAAAGAACCACACACATTGAGTGGACCTGTCCAATCAGTGCACGCATGTATCAGTAATCATGCAGCTCAACTCAGAACTTGAGGAGCTCAACGATTTGACGAACAATACCAAAGAAAGGACATAGTATTGTAAAACATCAAAGATCATCATATGCCTAGCCTTTTCCCAACATGTTAGGTCAGTGGGGTTGGGGTGGGCTTCCATTTTAACCTGATGCAGCTGAATATAAGTATTTTACATGGAGTGAATGCCTATCTGACATCCATGACCCAGTTACTGGGCAACACAGTTCCTTGTGCTGTGTGCTGTGCTGGCTGTCAGATTTTTCGTTCATCATCATCATTTCAGCCGAAAGACGTCCACTGTTGGACATAGGCCTCCCCCAATTTGGGGGGGTTTGCTATAATCGTGGCGATTGCAGTATGGTAGTAAAATGCATAGAGAATGCTGCTGCCCATTCTCTAGTAAGTACCTTTGTCGCATTCTACGACACCCACGGGAAGAGATGGGATGGTGCTATTATTTACATCTGGCACCATACGGAACTTTCGTTACGTACGGATTTTTCGAAGGTCGTCAAAAAAAATCTGCTGTTCCTTAAAAGAGCGAAATACCTGAAATACCTACGCAGACAAAATGTGTGGAACAGCATTTTTTTTTTTAATGAACGAAGATTTTCCGGTTAAGAATCGTATACAGAAGCCATTGTTACAGGTTGCGCGTCGGCTCACCCTGTATACGGGGAGTTCAAAATGTCATACCCTTGAACCCCAAAAATATACCTCAAAATCAAAACTTTCCATATCAATATAATGAATAAAGATTACGAAATTTTTACATAACTACAATTTTATGGGTCATGTTTATTTATCGCTTATCGTAATTTTTATAAAAAGTTATTGATACAGTTGCTACCAACAAATAATCGGTGATAAATACTGAAACAATTAAATTAAACAATTAAATAATATTTTCAATGAAAAACGGAGACGTAAGAATATAAAAACGTGAGGTTTGTACTTACATATTGAGGTAAGCATTTTAATGACTGGCACTGATAGAGGAATGTCTATAGTAAAATTACGAATGCTTTAAATTAAATGCAACACGTTTATTTTATAACTGTTACTTGAATTTGTTAATTATTTCCATGCATCATCCTCAACCGGAATATTGACAACTGACTGACATCGGTGACAAACTGTGACAATGACAATCACTCCACAGACAACTGATCAAATGAATGAATGATAAAATGATGATTGATTTGTGACTTTAGCATATTTCAAGTCAGTCAATCATTGAAGTGCCATAAAACGCCCATCGTCAATATAATAATCGCCATAACGATGTCTACAAAATATTTTTTTGTTAACAGTTTGTAGTCTAGTCCTTATGGTAAAGTTTCGTTACTATATAATTTAACCTAGGTAGGACAAAGCTATCATGTTCAGAATATTTACATTTTTCGTTTTGGCCACGGCGAGCAAACTCTCGCAAATCAAGCAATAGCATGTGAGTTCTTCTTTTTATTCGAATAGCACGACTTTAGAGCTAAATACCGAAGCCAAATATTTTTAATCAGATGCGTGTTTGAACACAACGCATTACGATGCTTTTGTCAGCGTGCTAAAGGTAGGGTGAAGTGGAGGTGTTCCGATGTGGGATGGGCAATGGGTCGTAAAATTCACTAATCAGACATTCATATACAGTTATGCTCAGAACACTGTGTAAAACTCCACCTGAGCATAATAGTCATTGCATTATCATAATTTGAACTAGGAGCATAGGCTTTACTGTGACAAAAGTCTTTGTTCTGTTGTATTTTACGCAGTAGATACATAAACGGATAAATTATAAACAAACGAAACGATCACAAAAACAATTTTTTCTATAATAACTAGCTCCACAAACGTTCTTTTTAGAATTAAAAAAAAAACAACTCGTAAGTAAAATTGTCTGTGGTATATTTACATCAACGTCAAAGTATTATTTTTGTGATTGTGAAAGTTATCGTTTAATTATTTATTTACAATAATTTCATCAATTGTTCAGAAATATACGAAGATGACTTGTCGCAACGCTTCGCACGCGGGCAGCTGGTACACGGAGAATGGTAAGTATGTTAACTAAAATAAAGTTTTAATTATCATAATCTTTACGCGGATTAATAATTGATTTCATCGAGAAAAAGAAAGGAATTTTTGAAGTGCCTATGAAGAGATTTTTGATATCAAAAGGTATAAAGAAAAGTGCAAGGGTAAGGGTATCTTTAGAAGTCAAAAGGTTATTGACCTTTGTTTTGAAACCCATAATTAAAATTCTTTTGTCTTTTTTAAGTGAGTTTACAATATTCCGTGTAAAACCAAAGTTGTATCAATGACAGTCTTGAAGCTAAAAGAAAAAAAATGTTTCTAACCTAGTAGACAAAACAAAGAATGAAACGAGAAAGTTGATTACTATAAAAAAAGAAAAAAGATTTTTATTCCCGCCCTTAGGTTCTATTGGAACAACATAAAAATTGATTCACAAAAATAATAATTTGACCTATTGACCGACCTACGTCTAAAAATAAAAAGTCAATAGATTTTGTGACATTAGCGTTTTGCCTTCGTTCGGTAATAAAACTCTATGTAGATGTAACCTTTTTTCAAAGACTATGCGCCTGACACTGGTGCATTCTGCTTTTTATATTTCTATGGGTGCATTATTATCGTATCGTTTTGTGTTTTAAGATTTCGAGTGTGTTTGAAAATAATTGTGACTCACTGTTTTTGCATTATCATAAAGATAGATGATATTGCAAAAATGAATGACATGACACGGCACATTCTAAGCGACATACGATTGCGACAGCTCGGCGACTAGACGCAACGACAGCTGCGGGCGACCACTTTCATATATTTTTAACGGACTTCAAAGAAAGAAGGAAGTTCTTAATTCGTTAGGTATTTTTATATTTGATACGTTGCGTTTATCCTATTACGTTAGCTGTTAATTTAAACAAAATCTAATATTTTGTTCTCAAACGATGATATTTTTTTTTTTCAAATTACACTCAAGTTTCCGAACGAAAACGGTAATCGCGGTTGCCATGACAATGACATCCATTTCAAACATACGTCAATTTCAACTGCAAAACGCGTTGGAATAATTGTAAACATAGTCCAATAGTAAAAAAATGTCCGATAAAACGAAAATAACGGCAGCTTCATCTAAAACGTCGATAAAAAGTAAGCGGCCATCAATACTTAGCGTGCAGCCTACATCTTCACGAACAAAATTCGTTGCAACAAAAGAAAAAAATGTTCCTCGTTCGAATCCGAAGAAAAACAATGCAAACATAACTACACTTGATGCGGATACCACAATTTTGAAACAAGAACAGCAAGGCATTCCAGATTTTGAAGCAGAAAACCGCCAAATTGCGTACGGTAAATTTCTACGAGCAATGTTAGAAGAATGTCTCATTGATGAGAAAATTGAACGCGAAGAAACGATAATGGACATACATATGACCGAATTGGCCGATAGATTTCAGAAAACTATGGATCAACTGGATAAAACTAATAAGAGAATGAAAAGTATATCCTTTGTTGTGGAACAAAAGAGGTTGGTAGTGAATTTGTTCCTTTTGATCCTGAAGTCTTTTGATCTGAAACAGTGACTTAGCTTTCTGTGTTACTGCTTCCTGGTTTATAGTCTGTGAATTGGCTTCCAGCCAGGCAAACTCATAATACAATCTTGTTAGACAGGTCTACACAAATCTGTGTGGTTCTTTCCTCAAAAGATAATTTCAGTCGCCAATTATAAATGTGGTAAAGATAAAACCAGACCTTCTAAATAAACTTTTCCTTTTCAGACTCCTTGACCTCAAAACACAGATCAACACACAATTCTTTGAAACAACAAACAAATCAAACGCAGAAACAATTCTCCAAGATCTGCACTCAACAGAACAAGCATACCTCGACAAAATATACCTTAAAGATGTAGATTTCGGTTACAACCAAAACTCGGGCCACAAACAGCTGTTAGACGCGGTCAATGATGCTATAGAAGGTCTAGAACAGATCAAAAAGGAGTCTAACTTAGACTTGGATAAGTTCAAAGAGTATGAGAAGTCTCAACTAAGTATTGAAGAGTTGGAAAAAGATAGATTTGACCTTGAAAGCTTGAAATCTGAGTTTGAAACTAAATTCCCACAATTTAGTGAGCAACTGCTGAAGGAAGCATCGGAAAAGATTGCTAAGATCATTGAAAATGATGAGAACGATGATGGTAATGAAGAGGGGGACGATTGATGATGGTTTCGTAATGTAGTTTAGTCAATTTTGTCAACTGTGTGTAATCTGGAGTTGATGGTCGGCCTGTTAATATATGGACCATACTTAAGCTACGGCTAGAAGAATGGTGGAGTGGAACTGCTATGAAACATGAATTTTTAAGGTATCCTCTAGACTATTATCTGGACTTATCAAGGAGTTAATTGGGAGAGATTGATTGTCACAGTTTTTATTATTGAATCCCAAGAAAACAAATGCTGATTATTTTGTTCTTTTCTTTGAGTAAAACATTTACATCTAGTATAAAGCCTGAGCGATACCGCTGTATCGCGCCTTATGTACATATGTGCGCGATGCGACAGGGGGGCAGGGCCGGCCGCTGATTCAGTCTAGTGATGGGTAGCACAGTCTTTTAAAATGAGGATCGTGCGAGGCACTCTTTGTACCAAGTGTGCTAGCACACTGTGCTACCACGAATGAGGTGAGGCCGCGAGACTGCGGTGGCCTGTGAGCACACTGAGCACGTACGTGCTGCGAGTCGCTTCACGCGCCATGCGAGTCGCGAGTGTGGTGTGTAGTGACGATGATGACAACGCAACACATCATGACGGCAGACATACGCAAAATAGTAAGCACACGTGGTGACTAATCGGTTAAGCGCGTCCCACAGCTCGCACGAGTGAAAATGAGGGAAAGAGAAATGAGAATGTTTACGTGAAGGACATCAAAATAAAAAGAGTAAGTGACTCGTTTCGTTCAAAACTCACAACACGTACTGAATCGTACAAAAATGTTCTGCGGTGTAGCTAATCTGTGGTGCGTGCTAGCACTTCAAAATAAAAAGAGTGAGTGACTCTTTTTATCTAAGTGAGTAGCTACAACTGTGCTAGCACATACATGTGCTGAGTTACCCAACACTAATTCAGTCAGTCCAAGCTGCTCATTCGTCAGTGCAAGCCGCTCATTCGTCATCACTCGCAGCGTTCGTGCGTTTCGTCGCGCATACTTAAGGCGCGGTACGGCGGTATCGGTCAGGCTAAAGTACAATATTAAAATGAAGTACACATAGGTGACATTTACGTAAATTAGCCCCCTTATTGCGTCTAGCAGCTAGCAAAAGTTTCTGGGGGTCCAACGTCGGCTGGTCCCTCATTCCACTTAAATTTGTCTATGGGCCCTCTGCGAGATGGCTTCCCGCTCCTCATAAGCATTCCAAAGACCTGGTCCAGAGATTGATAAACTAAAATTACCATATTTGATTTGTTAACAGTAGTTAGCAAAAGATTGTATGAAGAGTTGAAAGCATTTATAATTATTTAAATTTCAACTGTCTTGATTTATACTTATCTTTTTGTATGAAGTTTGTATTGAACCAAAATAAATTTGTAATGTAACAGTGGTTTTATTTTATTTATCGACTGTTTTCTATCTGCGACGGTGTCCGCGAAATATCTTGTTTTAACATGATAGTATATTACTGCAGTAGCCTGCAAAAGAGGTGTAAGTATTAACTGGTATCATAATCAAATCAAATATTATATTTCATATAAACACCTACATGGGCACTTATGTAACGTCAGAAGCTATACTCCATAAGTTATAAGATTAGATATTTTAAATAAACCTTTTTTTAAAGTCCATTCAACCGATTTTGACCTCTATTCCTTAGGCATAAGGATGGCACTAAAAGCAAAAAATTGGTTACAATACCGACTTTACTACAGCAGGCTTACCACGAGAACCGTAGACAAGCGTTTTGTCGTCGGAAGAGTAGACAAAAATTACGTTTCCGTATTGACGTTTTTCACCGACAAATGTAGACAAGCGATTTCTATTCTACAGGAAGTAGAGAGTAGAAATATAAGGCGTCATGCTAAGCCTGCAGATGCCGTTTATCATGCAACCACCGCAATAGAAGTCAAAAGTGTATGAACTCATTTAGTTGAACGGAATGTAAAAAAGGTATTGTTACGAGCTAGGGGTTCGTGACAATTAAAAACTGCCGATATGAATTACCAAAAATAACACTTTAATTAAACTCACTAATAACACAACACAATAGCACTACGGATCACTCTTAAGTCGCACTTGAAGATCGCTTTAGATGTTCTCGCATGTATCGCTTCCAATGAACTACCCCGGGACGCGCTCCGTTCCCGCTCATATAGGGCCCTCGGATAGTTCCAGAACCTTCTACCGTAGAAGCATCTAGAATGTTCGAGTACATATCGGCCCTGACCGAACACATGTCGATAGTTCCAGAAAGTTCTAGTATCGAACTTTCTAGAAAGATCTTGACCATTAACTCCGCTACTCGATACGAGATGTCGCTAGTGGCAACCAAACATTAATTGTGCTGCGCAACAGTTGTATATTTAAATTTCTTATTTCAAATGGAATATATAGGTACAGGTACACGATCCCATTGGTCGTTTCCTATGGAAAAGAGGTAGCAAGAAAGTTCACGGTTACTATTTTTAAAATAATTGGCTTTTACTATGTTTTCAAATTATAGTGATAATACATAATAGGTATTAGGTTAGGTATAAGCATATTCTATTGAAACCCAGCACTACACTAGGCCAGCTCAAGGTCTAACCAACGACCTTCAAAGGCTAGTGTTATCACAGTCCATAATCTAATGTAAGCCAAAACACTTCAAATGTTGGTACAAGTTACTAATTCAACTACATTATAACATCATACCTGTATTCACAAAGGGAATGGCAGAGATGTATAGAACCTACACCCACTTTTCACTAATTATTTTTAAGGCCCATGTAATGAGGGGCCGAGCACCTCTGCCGCTGACTGTTTAGGAATGACAGTCGTGATGTTATGCTATATTGTAGTCTGTGATGTTATGTGTGTTTATAAACAGAGAAACATAAGTACCTACTTATAATAGGTCTTTACCTATGAAATTGCCGTTTTGTATGAAAAAATTTAAACGAATTTTTTTCATGAATTTTTTATTTGTATTAATCGAAGTAATCACCCATGCAATCAATGCATCTTTGCCATCGCAGTGGCAGTTTATTGATGCCCTTCTTAAAGAAATCAGCTGGACGGGAGGCAACAAATTCTTCAAAGGCATTTTGTACTGCCTCTCGGGTATTAAATTTTTTTCCCGCCAAGAAGTTATCCAAATTCTGGAAAAAGTAGTAGTCTGTAGGCGCAAGGTCTGGTGAGTAGGGCGGATGACGGAGAGCTTCCAACCCCAGTTCTTGCAACTTGGAGACCGTCTGCTGTGCAGTATGAGGTCGCGCGTTGTCGTGCAGGAGCAGCGGAGACGAGCGATTGACCAATGCTGGTTGGAGATGCGCCAGCTTCTCCATCATTGTGTTCAGTTCTTCACAGTACACATCTGCAGTAATGCTCACCCCGTTTGGTAAGAAGCTGTGATGAATCACACCGGCGCTAGACCACCAAACAGTGACCATCACTTTTCTAGGGGTAAGTTTTCGTTTAGGGCATTGTTTAGGTGCTGAACCAGGATCCAACCAACTTGCTGAGCGCTTACGGTTATCAAACAGAATCCATTTTTCATCGCAGGTAACAATGCGGTTCAAAATTCCTTCATTTGTGTGTCTGTTGAGCAGTGCAAGGCACGTCTCGACGCGTACTTCGCGCTGGCGATCATTGAGTTCGTGGGGCACCCATTTGTCAAGCTTTTTTACCTTGCCAATTTGACGCAAATGGACCAATATTGTTTTGACGCTAACGTCGAAAGCTGCTGCTAATTCAGCCGTAGATTGTGTATCAGCTTCCACAATCGCCTTTAATTCGTCATTGTCGACCAAAGTCTTCGGACGACCGCGAGGTTCATTTTTCAGGTCGAAATTTCCAGAACGGAAGCGAGCAAACCAATAACAGGTGGTGCGTTGGTTTGTAGTGTTAGCTCCGTAAACGTCGTTGATGTTGCGTGCCGCTTGTGCCGCGTTGCTGCCACGACGGTACTCATATTCCATAATTACTCGAATTTTTAACGTATCCATGATGACGAAAAAGATTGAAATGCGATGAAAATGTAACACTAATCAATAAAGAAATGACTACTTTTAGAAAAAAAAATCCATGTTTTTAAAATAAAATTAATTTGAAATTAGAATTCTTAGCCAAACAAAAATTATTTTGATTTGAAATGGCCAGTACTGCAGAACGGCAATTTCATAGGTAAAGACCTAATATATATTTGCCGACAAGACAAAGTGCCAGCAAACAACTCACTTCACCCTCACAGTCACTCACGACACAACAATACAATACAACACACAACAACACAACACAACACGATACAATGCGTGGCACTAGCGCCATCTATCCTGAATTGGTGAAGGACCAATCGAAGCGCCGAACGCGCTCGATGCGTTTGATCGAGATCTAGGGCCTTTGTTTTTTTTTGGGTGGGAAATCATCAAATAACTTCTCCCGCTCTGGGTCGAGCAGGAGGGCGTGTCAGACTTTTACTGGTCATACACGCACGCCGGTTGCGAGTATTTCACAATTGACCTTTCTGAAGAACGTCATCAATAAGGTCAACATACATCCTCCTAGAGCGTCCCCTCTCGGAGTTTCCACACACATCTGCGTTGTAAATACCTTTTTTGTTGTAGTTTTGTGTCGTATTACCCAGTAACTGGGTTGTGGAGGTCAGATAGGCAGTCGCTCCATGTAAAATACTGGTATTCAGCTGCATCCGGTTAGACTGGAAGCCGACCCCAACATAGTTGGGAAAAGGCTAGGCAGATGATGTTGTAGTTTTGTGTGTGTATTTTATAAAATCTTTATATTTGTTAAGGTAACGAGCTGTCCCGTCAACTGGATCTCTGGCTTTCGAAAGCCGATCTCACCCATGGACCTGCGAGGGCTATCATTGCGCCGTAAGTCTGAACCTACCTATAATGTTCCCACTGCTGGGCCGTAATCCACCACGCGGGCCCAGTGCGGGTTGGTAGATGTCACATGTCGTCGAATTTTTAGTTCTAGGACATACCGGTTTCCTCATGATGTTTTCCTTCAACGTTTTGAGAGCAGTGGTGATGGAAATCACATTGTTGTTGAAAATAGACACCATTTTTTATTTTTAGGATAAAATCAGTGGGTGACGGTGAAATAAAAATTATCTTGTCAATTTTCATAGTGATGTTTGTTTCTCTGTGAAGTATCTACTACTATTTACAAGTGGTATGGAATTTTATATCACGAAGCGAGGTGCGCTTTACTTTACGCGTTACCAAGTGTACAAACACGCTGTGAATGTGTGTGTAAGCACAGGCGTTGTATTTCAAAATTAAGGTTTCTTTTTATTAGGCTACCTACATATTAAAGTGTTCAGAGCAGGGGAGACCAAATAAACGATGGATGGACTGTGTGAATGATGATATGGTTAGAAAGGGTGTGACTACGGAGATGACGACTAGTAGAGAAGTGTGGAAGAAAAGGATATGTTGCGCCTACTGCAAATAAATCGGTATATTAAGGGCATGAAAATTATGATATTAAAACCCGCTCCAGTGGTATTATTTTCTTCAGGCGAGATATTTTACAATTATTTAAAGGAGCGAATCTATATAAATAAAAAGAAAAGTCCTGACTGACTCATCAACGCCCAGCCCAAACCCTTGGACCTATAAAGCTGAAATTTTGCACAGAGGTTTCCTTTATAATGTAGACGAGGAATAAGGAAGGATGTTTCGAAATTCAACCCCTAAGGGAGTTAAATAGGGGATGAAAGTTCCGCGCGGGCAAAGCCGCTGGCAAAAGCTAGTTTTCTATAAAGCTACATTTAATGGTTTGTATATGTTACAGGCATGCCGGCTATTCATACTGCGGCGCTTGCGCAGCATTCGCCTACAGACAAATTAGTCCTGTTGTTGTGTGAGTATATGCAGGACCTATACCATAACATTATGGCAATACTGGTAACTTTTCTGCCTAAGATTCTGGAGAAGTGGCTCCATTTGTCGAAAACTGGGGAAAAAAAAAACTGCTACTTTTGTTTCAGAAAGCGTATTTTTATCCTGGGTCCCTCTCACCACGTGAGGCTCGGAGGCTGCGCGCTCTCCTCCCTCGACAAGTACCAGACTCCTCTTTACGACCTCACGATTGATAAACAGAGTAAGTAACTACCACAATGTCTATAGGTATAAGTTATATGGCAGGCAGGGGAAGAACCTATTGCAATAAGCCGGGCTCAAATTCAGAATTAGGCTGGGAGAATTTCTTTATGCAAAAAAAAAACACTACAAAGTGAAAAATAACTTTAATTTCGGACGTCTGTGTCTGGTTTTGTTTTTCGTTTTTTTACAACCGAGTCCCGAAATTAAATTTTAGTGTAGGTAGTGTTTTGTTTTTGGAGGTCGGTCGTTATTTTGAAGTGAAAACTTCTGTAGGCGCGTTGAGTAATTTTTGGGTGAATGTATATTTGGGTGAACGAGCACACGGACGATTCGCGCGTTGATGTCTTTTGAAAAAGTCCCTTTCTTTAATTAGGAAATTCTAATTCTTTTATCCCTTTCTTTCCCTTTGTATTTTTATCGTAAAATTCTGCGGCGTTACAGTCGATCGCTCGTTTATCATTTTTTACCGAGAGCAATCAGGACCCAAGGACCCAATGTGAAATCCTGTATTGACTATTAAAAAATACACACGTAATTGTTCAAGTTTTCACTTCTGTCGACACTCTCCGCGAGTGCCGACAGAAGTGAAAACTTGACGTGCCACTGTTTTTTTTTTTTTCGTAATAAAGCTTTTTATTTTTCACATTTTAGTTGTGTGTACTCCACACAAATTGAGATAACTGGCATGTCTTAGAATCAAAAATTCGAAGACCCGCACTTGGCCTGCGTGGTAGATTGAAGCACACTACCTCTCGAAGAGAAGATGCCTCAGCAGTGTGAACATATGCTGCTCTTGTTAGCTTGAGACCTGTAGAAGGACAGGCTTCTTGTCATCCCAGATATGTATGTTAGCAAAATACCCAAAGACAAGGACGGGGGCATCAGCGAAAAATTGCCAATTTTCTGCTATAAATTGTGTTGCTTATGGCCGAAATTATTTAAAAAATAAATGTTGATCGGTGTATTTGTAATAAATGGACATTGTTTTAAAAGAATCTTACTTCTTGCAGTTTATGCTGAGTTGGAAGCCACGCGTCAATTTGAATGGATGGATGTTCAAACAGATGAGGACGAACATTCTATTGAAATGCATCTACCCTACATAGCTAAAGTTATGGAAGAGTATGTATTTACAACTTTATTAATCTGTGATCACTTAGGTGTAGATTTAACTGATAGACAAAAAATCCGTCTTATTTCAAAACGCGATCTGATTTTATTTCAGGCACATAACCCTTAATTTTGTTAGCATTAAGTACTTAAACGATACAAGTATAATTCGTAAATACACAAACAAAAACAAATTAGGAACAGTAATTTACAGTTAAAAGTATATTTGTGTAGTTATCTGAAATTTGGTTAACTTCTGACGTAATATTGAAATTAGTGTTTTAGTTAAAAATCAGAACAGTTTATATTCTATGCTGTGGGTATAACATCTACTTTGCTGCATCTAAAAGGGCCAGTCACTTTACTGGATATTTTTAGAGAAATTTAGATTTTTTTTAAATCAGTGTTCTAGGGACTGACGAGACGTGATACTGGACTGACGCCAAACACCATTATTAATGTGTCAAATCACATTTGTATTGCAAAATCAACTGAAACAACAAATTATCTCCTAAGTTCACAAATTCTATGAACTATAATCACAGGATTTATTTTATTAATTATGCACATGAAAATAATGTATCAATATTTCTTAACAATCAAATTGTACTTTGAGTACTTACAAACTAATCTTAATTACTGAAATGTATGTACGCATAACTTCCGAACGACTGCACCAAATTGGATGATTCTTTTTTTTATGTATTCCTTATTGTCAGGACAAGGTTTGCATATAAGAAAATGTATAAAAAATATATAGATATGATCAGAATTATTTTTACAATCTAATACAAAAAGTGATATAGATAGGGTAACATTTTGTTACGTTAGGTTTTTAAACGCTTTATGCCGTCGAAGTACCAGGTCGTCATAACTCGGTAGGAACACACCTAATATAGGTAGTTGTGTCAGCTAGAAAACGCTTTATACAGTCGAAATACTAGGCTGTCATTACTCGGTAGAAGCACACCTAACATACTAAGTAGCTGTGTCAGCTCGAAAAGGCTTTTATGCCTTCGAAGTACCAGGTTGTCTTAGCTCGGTAGGAGCACACCTAATATAATTATGTCAGCTAAAAAGCGCTTACATTTTAACATAATAATTTATATGCTATAACAAAATTAATAACGCAAAAATACAATTAAAAATCCTATTAGAAGCATTTTCGACTTTTACGCAGACGAAGTTCCTTTTCTTTGTACTCTGCCAGCACAGGGTCATTTTTTTTTTTTCCAATCGCCTCTTTGCCTTTTTTTTTGCAATTTCCTTTTTAGACAATGTTTTTTTCTTTCTAGGTGCCATATTCTACAACAAATACATTGGTATTTTGTTTAAAACCATGCATCACACAGTATGACCATCAGTCCCTAGATGTGGCGTCAGGCCCTAGTCACTATTACGACTAGGGCCTGACGGTCTAGGGACTGACGAAACGAAACAAAATCAAATGAAACCTAGTATTTATAATCAACATCAAAATCAATAGGCGGTCAAAATAACAAAGCAGACCAAAATCATTTTTACAATAAGTAATGAGATCAATTAGTAATTAACTATCTTTAAAATGACTTAGCTAGGGCCTGAGAGTTTGACTGGCACAGCACGTGTTTCCGCAGCAAAGTCGGCGACCGCATTGGGTCGTGTTTGCAACTAACTGCACACCGATGCTATCGTATTGAGTGAGTTATGAAAAAGCCATATGCTTGGATTCCGCGTATTTTTGAATTTCATAAATGACTAGGGCCTGATATTTTTTATCGCTTACACTTTTTGACCTGAAATAATGTGATGAAAAATATTGTTATTATAAATAAAATCGTAATGACAATGTTAGTAATGTAATAGTAAACGAATTTATATAGAGTTTGATCAAATTATTCTTAAAGAATTATAATTACAGTGAAATGAATACTAAATTCGGGAGATCTTACATGGCTAGGGCCTGATATTTGGAGTAAGAAATGTAAATTTTTGGAAATAAAGAATATTGTGAAATATGTTAAAATGAGTGACCGAACTAAATGGACTTTATAACATCGCTTAGTAGTTTCAAATATTGGATAATTTTTGTATAATATTGTGAAAATTTATGATAACACCAAGTTAACCAAATTTCAGATAACCACCCATTTATGTATAGTTAACTAGCTGACCTGACGTTGTCCTGTCCGTCCAAAAGTCATTCATACAAAATCCCTACCCTACCTACCTACCCAACCTACCCTACCTACCCTACCTACCTACCCTACCAACCCTACCTACCTACCCTACCAACCCTACCTACGCTACCCTACACTAGCCTACCCTACACTACCCTACCCTACCCTACACTACCATACCCTACCCTACACTACACTACCCTACCCTACACTACCCTATCTACCTACCCTACCTACCATAAATTGAGATGTAACCTATTCTATCTTTCAAGTTGGATCAAACTGCACACGGTGTACAAATTTGATTAAAATCGGTTAAGTAGTTTAGGAGTCCATCGCCGACAAACAACGTGACACGTAATTTATATATATTAAGATAGTGCTCCCTAAATTGTAGTATTCCCCAAGTTGTATTTTATTCAATACAATTTACGAAACACTATATCTATAATGCCATTTCCTGGACACACCCGGCGACAATAAATCAGATCCAGGTGCTCCATCAGATCCTCAATTTTGCTAGCAACTATGCTCAGGATACTGCTGACCTAAAGCTCTGAGCCAGTTTTTGCATTTCCAGCTTTATTTCAATTTGGATAAAGTTCTTAATACAAAAATGACAACTTAAGGGGAAACAAGTCGCGGGCTCGAACTCACTGGTGGGCCTGGCTAAAAATCATCATCGTTTTGAAACCATTTGTTAAACCATTGCTTCATATGTTCGAAAAATGTGTCTGCTCAACAACGTAAATAACGCAATGAATATTGGTGAACTGTCAAAACGAAACCGATTATGATTAATCGTGAGTTACGCAATTAGGGTGCAGTTATGCCAAAAGTAGGAAAGATTCGACAAGCTCGCTCAAAATTCAGTTAATTACCGCGGACTTTTTTTTCAAAAGGTCCATACAAGATCCATACATCTAAAATTCAAGCGCAGGTTTCGAAAAAAAAAAAAAAAGTATTTTACTACTCAAATTAATCTGTCTAAAATTTGATATTTTAGACAGATTAATTTGAGTAGTAAAATACATTTCTATTTTTTTTTCGAAACCTGCGCTTGAATTTTAGATGTATGTGGATCTTATTATTACCGTTTCCCTTTCAGATACCAAACCGGCTTCACAATTATACCCATCCTGGTTGGTTCCTTGTCTCCTGAGAAGGAGGCTAGGTACGGCAACATCTTAGCACCTTACTTGGCTGACCCTCAGAACCTATTCGTGATATCTTCCGACTTCTGCCACTGGGGCTCCCGGTTCAGGTATACTTGGAAGGACACCTCGAGGGGTCAGATCTATCAGAGTATTGAGTGGCTCGACAAACAGGTTAGTTTTTTTGTTGTTTATCTTTTTTACCCGACTACGGTAAAGCAAAAAATATTTTACCTTAAAAAAAAAAAAACAACTTCCGGAAAAACACTACAAAGTGAAAAATTACTTTAATTTCGGAAGTCGGTGACAAGAAATTTAATAAAAAACATATCAAAAGTCAAACATATAGAAAAGTTTTTTTTTTACCTTTTAATTATAGTATCTACCTACTCCACACCATTTCGAAATTTCATCATCCTTGGGGTCAAAACAATGCATATATATCCGATAGCAGCAATCGCGGTTGATTTGCTGTCATTTTTCGAAGAGTTCCGTTGTCTGTCTCCGAATAGCATCATCAGATCTATCTGAAATTTAAATGGGATCATTTCTGATTAAATTACATTCGAACAAAAAAAAATATTTGCAAATCGGTCTATATATGACGGAGTTATGCCCGAACATACATCTATATAAATAAAAATAAACTCCTGACTGACTGACTCATCAACGCCCAGCCCAAACCCTTGGACCTAGAAAGCTGAAATTTTGCACA
Organism: Polymixis flavicincta; assembly: GCA_949987655.1. Taxonomy (NCBI): domain Eukaryota; kingdom Metazoa; phylum Arthropoda; class Insecta; order Lepidoptera; family Noctuidae; genus Polymixis; species Polymixis flavicincta. Next base: position 8,928,927 of record OX465200.1, read on the forward strand.
GAGGTTCCCTTTATAATGTAGACAAGGAATAAGGAAAGACTTTTCGAAATTCAACCCCTAAGGGAGTTAAATAGGGGATGAAAGTTCCGCGCGGGCCAAGCCGCTGGTAAAACCTAGTAAAATATGTAACATGTCGAAATGATAACCTCCTTCTTTTTGAAGTATGTTAAAAAAAAGGCCAACACACACTGGGCAAAGAATTCATGCTCGTTCACTTTCTCTAAGAGAAGATATTTCCCTGTCGTTAATGAATGTTCATAATCTCAAAGTATAATAAGATTATGATATGTACTTCTTCTGAAAACGTTCAATTTTCCAGGGTATGGACATAATTGAGAAGATGGACCCTCGCGTGTTCACGGAGTACCTCAACAAGTATGGCAACACGATATGCGGCAGACATCCCATAGGAGTGTTGTTGCAGGTAACACATATTTTGTTACTATCTAAACAAAACATTACATCACGCCTGGTTTCCCCGAAGGATGGGACATAGGTGTACCTATCATCATCATCATTTCAGCCGAAAGACGTCCACTGCTGGACATAGGCCTCCCCCAAAAGGGGGGTTTTGCCATAATCGCCACGCTTGGCAGGCGGGTTGGCGATCGCAGTATGGTGGTAAAATGCATAGAGAACGCTGCTGCCCATTCTCTAGTAAGTCCCTCAGTCGCCTTCTACGACACCCACGGGAAGAAATGGGATGGTGCTATTCTTTTACGTCCGGCACCGGTTTTGTCTCATTATTAATATTGTCTGTACGGAAACAGAATACTAAAACAAAAAGCCATTAAAAAGTTATGAGCCAACAAAGATTCGTTTTTCTTGCTAATTTAACCTGACTTTGGGCGTGTTTAAGTAATAAAAGGAGTGTAAAATCTCGAAAACCAAGTCGGTGCCGACAAAGCTCAATTATCGAAAAGTTCAATAAACTTAATTGGTCATTGATTTATGCAGTGGTTTTTTCATAAAACCCGATCTTCCGAAGGACTTTTTTTTAATTTTTTACGCGCCTGTTTTACTATAACTGATCCTGCAGCTCACTCAATAACGTTGTGCGTGTAGACTAGCGTCTAACTGCTCATCACTGATACTACCTCAGTCGGACATGAAGCCTGGTGAGACAGCGTGCTTTTCAGCCAGGCCCACCAGTGAGTTCGAGCCCGCGACTAGTGTACCCTTAAAGTATGTCCCTCGTTAAAAATAATTTACTGTTTAAGTGACTTATTTTGTCGTTTCTTTTCAGGCTATAGAAAGACTCCGGAGCCAATCGAATACACCTCGAATGGCGATGAAATTCTTGAAATACGCTCAATCGTCGCAATGTGTGACATTGCAGGACTCTTCCGTCTCATACGCTAGTGCTTCCCTCGTCATGGAGTAGGACAACTTACTGAGGTAGGCAAGTGTCTTAAATAAAGTCAGCATCTTAATCATCTGCCTAGCCTTTTCCGAACTATATTGAGGTCAGCTTCCAGTCTGACCGGCCGCAGCTGAATGCGAGTATTTTACATGAAGCGACTGCCTATCTGACCTCCACAACCCAGTTGTTAAGATTGGTTGTCAGACTTTCGGGCTTCTGACGACCCGTACACGACCGTAAAAGAAATGTCATATTTAAGATATTTGCCTGCGAAATAGCAATAAATATAGAAACACAATAAATATTATAATTTTCACCCCTTAAATGCTTAAACTAAGTAAATTCTATCTCTAATTTTTACACCCTTTATTAATTTTTAAGTAGCATTAGTAAAAGTATGTGAAAATGTAAAAAAATATGTAACCAAAAGTTTTCGATTGTTAAAACTAAAAGGCTTCTGTCATTTTTTATTATTATTTATTAATTTCCAAAAAACTTAACCTATAACACAATGATTTTAGCCACACAACGAAAACCTCTGAGGGTTAATCTGTGTGATGGCGAGCCGCTCATTTAAATTAAAAATAAAATAAAAACGGTAGTTGCAAACAAGAAATTGAAACAAAATATGTAATTAAATTTATGACAATAGGTTAGTTTTGTTAACTTCGTCTCTCACTATCCTGCCTTATATAAGAAATGTATAAGCTGTTTTTAACTAAACTTGCAATTACCAAATTTTCGGGATTTTCACGAAAAATCCCGAAGTAAATAATCTAATTTTAATTCATGTATTCGAATTATATTTACGATCCAACTAATCGTTGTATCAAATCATGAATTAAAGTTAGATTATTTATTTCGGGATTTTACGTGAAAATCCTGAAAATTTAGTAGTTGCAATTTTAGTTAAATATAGCTTTTACACATCTTAAATAAAGCTTATTTTCAACTTACTGAAGATTTTTCCCGAATCCCGGGAAAAAAAAATAGTCCTAAGGAAGTCTCCGTTTCTTGTCTCTGTTCTTCGAAGTTTAGGCACTGCTTATCATATCACAAAAAATATAAAGACTTATGCTTAAATCTGTGTTCCACTACCTTTATGTGTAGTGCTGTGTCTTTCCCGGGACTAATATGTATGAATATCTGAAACCCTCTTTTATTCCGTAATTTTATTTTCTAACAAGATACAAAAATGATAAAAAAAAACCGGGAAAAAAATCCCGATATTGTCGGCTGATATCTATAGAAATGAAAATAAGTTACGTTCTAATAAAAGTTCTTCAAGTCTTAAACGCACACTTTTGAAATGCATCTCGAATATGTACTGTTTAGTAAATCTTTTTGATGATAAAACTATTTGATTGTTTTTCTTTTACTATAAAATAAACACCCAAAAATGTGTACCTGTAGTTTGCGCTCAAATTATCCATTTTATTTTTTATTATGCAATACATCGCTTTTAATGTAAAATATTTTAGTAATATTTTCTAATAAAATTACCTTTAATAAGTATTATTTAAAAGTTTTATTCAACAGTATATGTTTTAAACTTACTTCGCTTAAGAACTTATGAATTTAACTTTTTAAGTAGAAATAAAAAATTGGAAATATATAATATATTATTTGTGTAGTATATGTATATAAAGGACTTATAATATAGTTGAAAAACTTATTTCAATTAATAATTTAGTACCGATATTTATTCTCGCCCCTATATCGGGACTGGTGTCGGTATCGATACCGCTCTAGTACCGATATTAATACCGATATTTTAATGCCTTCAATCGGTACCTGTTCGGAACTGTTCTCGTATTTCCCATGCACGTTGACGGGGTCTTTACTTTGTGTAAATTATTTCATCACCACTGCTCTTAAAACGGTGAAGGAAAACATCGTGAGGAAACCGACATGTCCTAGAACGAAAAATTCGAAGACATGTGACATCTATCAACCCGCACTGGGTTCGCGTAGCCAACTCTCTCACAGAGGGGGCTGTGTCCCAGCAGTGGGAACATTACCAATAGGCTGATTTTGCTAAAGATACTTAAATGTGGGTACACATTACGCTGACTGGTTAATACTTATACCTGGGATACAGTTCGTACCGATACGGGACCAGCAGGCGTAGCATGACGCTTTGTATTTCAAAAAACTACGAAGAATAGACAGTGCTTTTTCAATGAAAAATTACATTTCGTTTCTCCATTTTTGACATCGCACCGTAGATATCCTTCTACAATCTGACATTTTTTCTTTCGTTTCTAACGATCTTTGTCTAGGTCCTTAAATATGTAGACAATTTCAGAAGAATATTTCTTCTCAAACTGTCAAAATCACACTGACAAACTTTCTACTCGACGGTCACAAAGTAAATACGATTATCTACAAAATCATGATTCGTTTAGAACGCGTAACTGTGATAATTAATAGAAAAACATAGCTATCTTCTCCTATTGTACATCATTCAGTTAATAGTCATGTCTATTCTTCCGTTGACAAATCGGTGCTCGTGCTAAGCCTACAGATCGAAGAAAGAATTATTCCAATATCGATAAAGAGTATAAATCGTCTACAAAAAAATACATATAATCGAGGTTGTTATTTTTGTAATAAAAATACTAATAGTAGTGTTTAAAAAATATTTACAGTACTTGACTGTAAATACAACATAACGAGTTTTCGAAAAAAAATAAGTTTTGTATAGCTTCGCGTCTGTCGCGTATACCTGTTTGACAGTCTCTTGAAAGCTCGTATTGTGTCATATTTATGGACAGTTTTTTTTTATCTGAAAAAGAGACGCGCGCTTGACTTGTGGTTACCAAGTGTACAAACACGCTGTTAATATGTGTGTACGCGCATCAGCTCTCGGTACAGGCCGAGACATTTGCGAAATGCAAAGTGTGTGTTATATGTGAACGCTACTCGTCTTCATGCACACATTCACAGCGTGTCTGTACGCTTGGTTACCACAAGTAAAGCGCGCGTCGCTTCGTAAGATAAAAATACTAAAAGTACTGCAATTTAATATTGTAAAGATTAGAGAAATCTTATGTAAGTAAACAAATCTTTAATTAGTGTTGAAATTTTGTCTAAAAATTCTTATTTGCCTGGTTCCTATGTCTTGAAACGGTTTGCTTTGCGGAAATGAGCCTTGTGAAGATGTTCCTATGGTGTATTATCCTTAAAAAGTTCTACTGGCATCGTGGATAACTGACACAAATCTCGTGCTCTAACACACATCTTAAATTCATTCACTCACTGAGAGACTTCGGACAGCTTGAAACGCTGTCTAGAAGCATGAAGTTTTGCTCAAAAATTCCTTATACAGGGTATATTTTTAACCAGTGCGCAAACTGTAACCATGAATTCAGCATATCATTCTAGACCCCCCCTAGCGTAGAAAATTTTCGCCGGTTATACAAACATAAAAAAAATCTGCTGTTCCATATTGTAGACCGCGTAGGTATTACACTTTTCTATGAAACTGTTTTTTTTTTTGTGTTTACCGACGAAATTATTTCTACGCTAGGGGCTAGAATGATATGCTGAATTCATGGTTACAGTTTGCGCACTGGATAAAATGTTATCCTGTGTAACGAAAGTGAGCTCAGAAGAAGAATTTTTGATCTTGTGTGACGTCACATATTTTTAAAATTTTATAATTATAAGTAATTACATTTAAACAGCAGTTGTTTTATTTAAATAACAAAAGCAAACATGAAGTCAAATATTTTATATATGATAGAAGTAGCCTTATAAATATAGATCGAGTAAGTAATAAAAGTTTTTGGTTTACATAAAAATTTCGAGTTTTAGTATTTTAGATTTTAACATGCGACGTCACAAAGCTTTTTGACCCCCCTGTCCCTTGTCACACAATGTCACATTTCGTTGACCCCCTCTTAACGTGTGAAGTAATTTATGGATCGCCCCTTATCTTGCGCGAAAAAGAGATGAAGATATACAGGACATATAGTGACATCTCTTTCTCGCAGTTCCTTGTAGTTGTAACAAATAAAAATGAGCAAGATATAGGAATCAGGCCTTTAACCTGTATTATTAATATCTTCGAAATATTTGCCGCTTTTAATATTGTTGTCACTATAATTTGATTGTGAATACATTGTTGACGTGTATGTGGTATCGAATCGGTCTCAAAAGGCATTTATTTTGTACAAACTGTCTCAATAAAGTTTTAATTTGCTATTATTTTGTTGTTTTATTTTAAAATATCATTAATAATAGGTCTTTACCTATGAAATTGCCGTTTTGTATGAAAAAATTTAAACGAATTTTTTTCATGAATTTTTTATTTGTATTAATCGAAGTAATCACCCATGCAATCAATGCATCTTTGCCATCGCAGTGGCAGTTTATTGATGCCCTTCTTAAAGAAATCAGCTGGACGGGAGGCAACAAATTCTTCAAAGGCATTTTGTACTGCCTCTCGGGTATTAAATTTTTTTCCCGCCAAGAAGTTATCCAAATTCTGGAAAAAGTAGTAGTCTGTAGGCGCAAGGTCTGGTGAGTAGGGCGGATGACGGAGAGCTTCCAACCCCAGTTCTTGCAACTTGGAGACCGTCTGCTGTGCAGTATGAGGTCGCGCGTTGTCGTGCAGGAGCAGCGGAGACGAGCGATTGACCAATGCTGGTTGGAGATGCGCCAGCTTCTCCATCATTGTGTTCAGTTCTTCACAGTACACATCTGCAGTAATGCTCACCCCGTTTGGTAAGAAGCTGTGATGAATCACACCGGCGCTAGACCACCAAACAGTGACCATCACTTTTCTAGGGGTAAGTTTTCGTTTAGGGCATTGTTTAGGTGCTGAACCAGGATCCAACCAACTTGCTGAGCGCTTACGGTTATCAAACAGAATCCATTTTTCATCGCAGGTAACAATGCGGTTCAAAATTCCTTCATTTGTGTGTCTGTTGAGCAGTGCAAGGCACGTCTCGACGCGTACTTCGCGCTGGCGATCATTGAGTTCGTGGGGCACCCATTTGTCAAGCTTTTTTACCTTGCCAATTTGACGCAAATGGACCAATATTGTTTTGACGCTAACGTCGAAAGCTGCTGCTAATTCAGCCGTAGATTGTGTATCATCAGCTTCCACAATCGCCTTTAATTCGTCATTGTCGACCAAAGTCTTCGGACGACCGCGAGGTTCATTTTTCAGGTCGAAATTTCCAGAACGGAAGCGAGCAAACCAATGACAGGTGGTGCGTTGGTTTGTAGTGTTAGCTCCGTAAACGTCGTTGATGTTGCGTGCCGCTTGTGCCGCGTTGCTGCCACGACGGTACTCATATTCCATAATTACTCGAATTTTTAACGTATCCATGATGACGAAAAAGATTGAAATGCGATGAAAATGTAACACTAATCAATAAAGAAATGACTACTTTTAGAAAAAAAAATCCATGTTTTTAAAATAAAATTAATTTGAAATTAGAATTCTTAGCCAAACAAAAATTATTTTGATTTGAAATGGCCAGTACTGCAGAACGGCAATTTCATAGGTAAAGACCTAATATATGTCTCGCCTCGCCTTCACCTATTTTGGGGGCGGCTTCCAGTCTAACCGGATGCAGCTGAATACCAGTATTTTACATGGACCGCCTATGTGACCTCCACAACTCAGTTACTGGGTAATACGATACTAAGTTTGGTTGTCAGACTTACATGTTTCTGACGACCTGTAACGGGTTAGCGTGGCTATAGCTATAAGCGATAAATGCGCTAAAAACTGCATAGTCGCTTTTTACCCGACGCAAAAACGACGGGGTGTTATAAGTTTGACGTGTGTGATTGTGTATGGGGGGGGGGGGGGGGGTTTGCTTGCGTGTGTGCGTGCGTGAGTGCGTGTGTGTGCGTGGACGATGCGGACGGATCAACCAATTTTGATTTTGTTTTTTTTTTTGTTTGAAAGGTGAATAAGTCGGGAGTGTTCTTAGACATGTTTCGTCAAAATCGGTTCAGCCGTTTGAAAATTATCAGATCTTTTCTGGTTGATGAAGTGATTTGAGCATCTTCCACGGGTCTGCTTAAAACGAAATTTGGTATTCTATTACTTCATTGATATTAGACGAACAAAGTGACCTTGAACTGATGCTGGAGCAACGTCTGGAATTTCCAGGATACCCACGTTACTCACCAACAAACAACAGAAGTATCGTGTTTGGGCTCATTGAAAAGGTCTCAATGAATAGGTTATGGATACATATGGTGATCAGGACGAGGATTTAGGATAAATTAGCAACAAACTTCACTGTGGGAAACATACGTATCTAAAGCTGCGCAGTTTTTTTTTTTTTTTTTTGATCAAGGCATTTTCAAGTCGGGGGACGGTCAATGAAGAGGCCTGGCGAGGCTATAGGTATCTTAATCCTAGGTAAAGGTTTCCCCTTGAGATAGCTTTTTATTTTTACGCTTTCATAGTGTTCATTTCTGGCTAATTCGTCACCTACACGTTCAGTGCCACCGACTCGCCCGGAGAGTCCACGTAAATTTTATTCCAGCACCGTAGACTCGCCCGTCGAGTTCAATGTGTTTGCTATTTTACAAAAAAAACATTGTTTTTTTTGTAAAACATTGTTTTTACCCTAACGCAATGCCACTGAACTCGCCTGGCGAGTGATTCAATTCGTGTTGCAGCGCCGGGGACTCGCCTAGCAAGTCCAACGTAAAATGTAGGCGGCATCCGAGAAAACATAGTCAAAATCGTAGTGGTAATTCGATCGTCTCAAAGTCATCGCGCAAGCATTCGTTAGATTATTATTTGTTCGTCTGGCTTAGTGACGATGACCATCTTCTGTCACCCACGGTGTGATGTCGCTAGTCCATCTGTCCTGGGCCTATAGACAAAACACATTTCTGTTAGCGTCCACGCTAAACGCTACGCCAAAATGTATGGGAATTACATTACCTGCGGAAAGCTTACGTCGTGTCTTTTCCGCAGGTAATGTCATTCCCATACATTTTGGCGGAAATGTGTTTTGTCTAGGCCTGCTGCTCATGCTCAGAAAAATTACAGTCCTTTCGTAATGACTTCTGATTTTGCAGCACTGTCAATATCAAAGTGATCTCTGTTTTATCTAGTTGGAATAAGGTTGCTGGTAGGTTGTAGTTTGTGTCGCTGTCAGTGGTAAAATAACTGTGAACGAAGTTTGTAACGCAGAAACAATGAAATACTTTTTGAAAAAATCCTCTTTTTCCTACTTCATTCAGTAACTCTGTGCATAACACATACTAATTCCATTCCCCTAATCTAAATGCCATTAAAAAAAAAAAAAAAAAACTTGTCCACAGAGTACTTTTTTATTTATATGAAACCTGTCACTCTGTCAAAATTGGCTGTCTTTTAATTTTATCCAAATTTCTTAGTTTTAATACAATAGAGTACACAAAAAAACATGATTCCGCCTATTCAAAAAGAGAGTAGAATAATTCTTTTCGACAAGCACAAATCGTGGTACAAAATGGACATTGACGGAGAATACATAACCAAAACTAGCAAGACGGATATTATGACGAACATAACAGAGAAGAAATACTCGAATCGCTCATTATACCTCAGTAAAAAAAATTCAAAGCAACTCTGCTTGCGGAATTCCAGCAATTTACTAGTTACTAATGGTGACAAAAGGAAAAAGCCAGAATCTTTGAATACAACTCATGACTTTATCTTTAAAACAAGCCGAAAACTATGTTTTTCTATTATAATGACGCTGGCTGCGTACTGTGGGTTCTCCTATATGGCGACAACACATATAATTTTGAAAAATCTTCGATCAATTGAGGGAGTGTTTTAGTTATCAAGTGCTGTCTATAAGAAAAAATCCAATGTTAAGTGAGTAGCTGTTTGCCAATCCGTGCGCGTGGAGGTTGAAAAATTGTTTCATAAAACTAGCCCGTGGGGACGCCAGCACATCAAGCTACCTCAAAATGGCCATTTTTTTCCAATTGAACATTAACCTTATACTTACGTGATAAAGTTGAAAATCTATCAAAGAAATTTGTCAAATTGGGGTAGCTTGATGTGCTGGCGTCTGTACCAGTATAAAAGAAAAATTGTCCTAACTTTGGTCATGGTCTACCAGAGAGGCAAAAATCATCGAATTCCGTTAAGGCGCGAAAATGTAACGGACAGGCGGAATTACTTTGGCATTAATAATACTTGTATATACTATGAATTCAATAAGGTACCTCCTAAATTTAAGTAAATCCAAATCTGTATTGCCTTTAAAAAGAGTGTACAAATAATTTGTTAGTAATCAAGAAACTTAAGACATTTAGGAAAAAAAAAATCAACAAATGTTGCTTTATTGCTTCTGCTGGTGGCGCCATCTATGCACCTCGTATCGCAGAAACAAGTCGCCGCGGCCGCTGTTATAGGAAGCATTGTCAAGACTTGTCCTACAAACTTAACGTGTCACCGTTACTCGTACTGCGAAACAAATTATGTTGTTTCAACTAGTTACTAGTTGAACGAATTTACGAAAAGAATGAATGATAAAAATAAATGTATTGAATAAATCCTAAAAAGTGTTTGTTCTATTAGAATATTGCAATTTATAGGTGGTCAAGCGCAACATTATTTTCAGATCAATGACTTGGATAAAACGTGTAATCTGTTTTTACTCATTGTTTTAAGCAGTGGCGGCCCTGTGGTACCGGCAGTTAACTAGGTCGTAGGTTCAAATTCAGACGGTTGCTTTACTTTGTGTAAATTATTTCATCACCGCTGCTCCCAAAACAGTAAGTAAAGAAAAATATCATGAGGAAACGGCATGTCCTAGAGTTAAAAAATCGAAGACATGTAAAATCTACCAACCCACCACACTAAGCACGCGTGGCGGATTACGGCTCGCTCCCTTTCACAGAGAGGAGGCCTGTGTCTCAATCGTGGGAACACTTTAAGTTGATTATGATTGCACATCTTAATTACAAGCATCCAAGCAAGAACAGACTCCTTTTACTTCTACATTGAATTTTACAAACATCAATTGTTATCCGTTATAATAAAAGTGAGAATATAATGAGGGCACCACTATAGGAGACCCCAGTCAACACGTCATGTAACATAATAATAAAGGTCCGGGACCCCAGGGTCCCAAAATATGTCAAAGACTTTCAATAATAATAAACCATTTATTTCTGGTGACGCAGGCAGAACAATCGAATATTAGGTATGTGTTTTTAAGTATAAGTTATTAAACGTAATAAAAAAAATACAAATAAATAGTTCATTTAATTTCGCTCATTCTTTTTTTACCTGACTGACGTTTTTTTGTCAAAAACTGGTAACCCTCCAACTGGAAAGTTTCTGAGGAGAGGAGGCACACCGCGAAATTCAAAATTTTCCTACGTTTGTGCGTGCGTTACCCATAGAGAAGAGTTGGCGTTACCCCAGCCGGAAAATGTCGAATATCGTAATTTGAGTGGTAATAGATAATTATTACAGCAGTTTCTGTAATTGTTATTGCCAGGTTGTACGAAAAAGCATGATACTTTGGCCAAAAAAAAAAAAAAATGGGTTGAACTACACGGTGACTGATACATACATGCCGTCTGTTGGGACAGGTCAGCTCAAAGCTACAATGGCTCTTGCTTCAAAAAACCCTTCCAAACATTGCCCTGCATTGTTAGACTCACATAAATTCAAATAATATAATGTTTGGATTTTAAAAGAGACCTCTGAGTTTGTTTCGGCTTTTGTTCTCAGGGAACAGTCAGCTAGGAAATGCTGGCGCCATCTAGTTTTTAAAATATTGACCTACAAAATATTGACGTGTAAAAGTGTCATTAAACATTTCATTTCAAAAAATAGGCCAGCCTTCTTGACACCTGAAGAGTCGACCAACTGCTTGACAAAGTCTTGGAAAACTAAGTGGGCACTCGGACTCCATAGCCCTAGAGTTTCAAACCCAAACGGCTCGAACATGTAAGTTCGAATAAGATTGAAATATTTGCGCCGTTCGAGGTTTTCTGCACTAACACAGCCCGCCGTGCTACGAAGATGGGAGGGCGCAAGGGTATCGACACTTAAAGAAAACAAAATTTAGTAAAATATAAATTTTTATTTTAATGTTAACAATTTTGTTTACATGATTGTTACATAAATAATGATGGAGAAAAACTTAGAAACAAATAATTATAACAACTCTTTTTAGTAAAATAAATAGCTCTGTGTCTTGGAATCCATTTATTTGTAACTTAAACTAGTTATGAGAGTGGCAACAGTATTGACATAACCTTAAAAGTACTCCATCATTTTAGTGAAAAATTGAAAAAAAAAGTTAATAGTATCCCCCACGAAATTCATATAAAATTATCGGGAAAAGCCATTAAACAATAGACAGAATATAGATATTTTTTTAAATAAATAATCTGCTTTTAGAAAAAATATTTGACAAAACCAATCCTCAATGGGCCCGCGTGGTGGATAACGGCCCACTCGGCCCACAGAGAAGAGGCCAGTGACCCAGCTGTAGGAAGGGGTTAGCTGATTGTTTGAGTGTCAAAAATCGCTGCAAAAAATAGGTATTCGTTTTTATAAAGAAAAATCTGACGTATCACCTTGCTGACTACGTCAATCTATGAATTGCTTATCCAAAAATGAATAGTCCTCCATACCGAATTTCAGTCATGGCAGCCTATTTTAGCGCACACTAGTCATCTACGCGGGAGATATCATAGTGCAGGCGTGTGGGCTCTGACGCAGGTGCACACTCTCGTCCCTCACACACATAGAACGAAGGTACGGCAATCCGACTTCTCTTTTGAAAGGGGGCGTGACCAATCGAAAGAAAATAAACAAAAACTTGAAAAAATTAACGTTATTTCAATTTTGCGTAAACAGCATCAATGTATTGTTTTTTTTTTTTTTCGTTAAATATTGAGAAAGAAAATATTTTGGTAACGATTATTCATAAATTGACTTTTCAGATCTAATTTTGGTATGCGAACTTCGTGAATTCAAAAAAAAAGTTGTCTTTTATATGCTGTAGTTTGTGTATAAAATAGACATGTAAGCACTGTCTCACACACATAAGTACAGTGACAGAAGACATTAGTGACATTGTCTTCGTCATTATAAGGGTGCTTTTGGGTAGCTGCCTTCAACAAGTCTGTCAATATCTCAAGTGATATTTTTGCTCGTTACATTAAAGTTGCTTTCACGTTGCTGCTTCTAACACAACTGTAATTATCACAGTGATTTTTATTATTCTCGTGATTGTAGGCGCTGTCACTAATGTCATCTGTCAGTTACCACGAACGGCGGGAAAAGTGCCGTTTCAATTTCCCCTGCACAGATGTTTTAGCCAGTGTAGTGATGTAACCAACTTCAACACGGAATCGAACCAGATTCAAGATGAGCGTTTTTTTGAAAGGCAATTAAATTTAATCTGTCATTATATCTGATGTCAAGTGATTTGACTGGCTTTTATTATTTCAGTCAGCCAATCACAGGAGTTAACATGAGTTTGACAGATTGTTAGTTAATTTCTGTGTTGATTGGGATTTCAGAATCCGGTTGTGTTTTATTAAGTCTGAAATTATACTTCCCCTATGAGGATCGTTATGGACATGCTGATCAAACCATATACGACAAGATCTCAAACACCCCAATTAGAGTATTGAGTTAAAAACGTAATGCAATGACCAAAACTTTTTTTTAAATCTTAAGATTCTAAATAGCTGTCAAATATTTTCCTGTTTTGATTAATTTGGCAATATTACTGTATGGAAATTTGAAATATCGCTAACTAGTGACCGAAAATATTGATTATGAAATGCAGTAGTTAACATTTCAACACCGAATATTTAGATGTTAAAAAAGAACTTGGAAACTTTCCAAATGCCTTTTTTGTACCTAAAACGGTTACAACATCAAATTCAGTGTTGTAATTGCAAACCATTATTCATATTTTAGGTTTTTTATTAACAAATTAATAAAAAGAGGTAAATATTTGACAGCTATTTGCGACGTTGCCAACTTTCAGAATAAACGCTCTTAAATTCTTTGATTTTTTTTTAAATCGTCTTAAGAATAGTATTACTTTATGCATTTAAAATATGTATAATTTTATAGCCGGGGATTTCTTTCGGATCAATCGGCGCTAGACATGGCAAAATAAATATGTTTTGAAAAAAAAAAAAAACAATTCTATTACTAGTTATCGAAATCGATTTACTAGTCAATTATGAAGAATCTCAGGACATGCGTATTTAAGTGCTTCTCTTTGTACAATAAAGTTATTATTTATTTATTCTGTTACAGCTTGTAATTATACACTAGTGGAGATTTTAAAAATGGTGACATTATAAAGACGCTATCATCTTATGACCCATATCTGTGGTAAGCTCAGAATGTCCTAGCACCGAAAATTTCAAGACATGTGAAATCTGCCCGAAGCCTGTAGTTTTGAAAAAACTTTTGTGAGAACGAATCCTGTCAATTTATCAATAATAATCTTTCAAGCGAAACCGCCGCCGAACGAGCTCTAGAAACGTTCAAAAGATTGTACGTCCCGCGTCAGTAGAAGATATACATACAGTCTGTTCGCTGAGTGTTGATTAATATTATGATACGTCTCCGAATAGCGACTGTGGTTTAATTATCGCCTACTGTATGGCTGCTGTCGCTTATCTCCCGGTGTCGCCGTTTTCGTGGTTCGAGGCACGCAGGTGTTGTGAACTGCGGTATAAATTGCCTACATTATGGATAATTAGCGGGTCGCATTTTGCAATGAGATAAGAAACTTTTGATTGACTTTTCACTATCAACTCTCGGCGAAAATGACTTTACACAGGGTGCAATTAAATTAACTAGCGAAACTGCCGACTTGGTGAGCATAGGTATCTAAATACGACAAAATTTTAATAAAAACAATCTATTGTTTTTTAGGAGTCATCTAGTGTATGTATAAGAAAATATGTTTTATCCTTGTTACATATCTGAATCAATCACGTCTGTAAAGGCTACATAAAAAAAAAACGTTTTATTTTTAAACTGCGGTCGATGACCCCACAAAAAAATCGTTAAATTAATTTAATATTTGTTTTGTGATGTTTAGAATCACATCTGAGTTTCGGTAGCTAATATAATTTGCCCCTGTATACCAATAAATAATTGATCACTGACTGTTCACATCACCAGTACGAACTCTGACAAACAAACAAATCGAGTTGTATCGCTCTTCTCGATCGCCGGCAGAGGGACGGCCGCCTTTGCATATGTAGTTGGCAAATGAGATGAGTATCTATGGAGAATTTAAAAAAGTTTTATCGTATTATACCCTGTGCCCTAACCACACAAAAAAATTGAGGGTCGTGCGCATGCGCATGCATACGCAATGTGACCTCAGGCGAAATTATTTCCCGCTCAAAAATTGTTATATACACCTTGATATTATATAAACAATGACTACTAATCATTTATGTTTAAAAAAGTTTTTTTGAACATATGCGTACTTAAAAAAATTAAAATGTAATTCACTAAGACGCACGTTATGGAGATGGAATTAATGATGCAATGTAATGGTAGGTAGGTAGATATCTTGTACCGTCTGATACGTAAACATTATTTACAGGGAGAGTGTTTCATAATTCTAAAGCATTATTTATTTTTCTTTGTGTACCTATTACATTTATTAATTAGTAACAATGTTTTAATCGCGCCTAGAGGTATTTTATGTCGGACACATTGAGTGGACCAGCTTTGTAAGACAACTAAAATGTCACGGTGTATATGAATCTTTTGAATGGTCAACCATCGCTCTTGCATTAAAACTCTCGTAGTTATTAGCGGTTGAAATGTTTGTGTGATAAGGGTACTAGTTAATATCTATCTGCTCACAAAACCTTAATATTTTGCCATCGAAATATTACATACAATAAAAATAAATTAGACCTTTTATTAATTTTATAGCTAAAATTATCTTTAATAAACAAAATAACTTTTTAAATCACTTTTCGCTAGTTACAGCTTCTCGAAAAACAAAAAAAAACAATAAAAACCAATTTTAGTTTGCATGAAGTGACAACGATAATTTTTTGTTGTGAACTAACTATATTTAACTCTTTAATATAACTTTTAGACCAAATTTTAACTTCAAGTATTGATATACAAAAAATCCAAGATACGACGTCAGCGTCTCAAAAAATGTCCGCATAAATAGGGCTCAATGTGTGCACGTGTCAAATAGTCATCTTTAAGTCAGCCTTTTAGGACATTGCTTTGTAAAAACCACTTTAAGTCAAGCCTGTAAGGTTGAATTTGCAAAAAAAAGTGTTTTATCATAACTATTACCACTGACGTATAATTGAGGACAGTTTTGAGACTAACTTTTGTTCAAGACTGACCATCTTGAGTTTTTTGTATATCAATGACTTCAAGTATACAATGGAACATTAATTTTTCGGCAAAATGACACACTACGTCAGTTGCATACAACTGTCACAAATGACAGTTGTCATCTATGCGGGCAATTTATGTTAGCAATCAATTCTATAAAGAATTATGTTGCTCGTGCAAAAGTTTATACCAAATTTCGACTGCAAATGTACAGACGCCAGCACATCAAGCCACTCCAAACTGTCAAATTTTCCCAATTGAACATGAACCTTATGTGTATGTTATAAAGTTGAAAATCTATCAAAGAAATTTGACAGATTGGAGTAGCTCGGTGTGCTGGCGTCTGTACATAACATCACGCCTTGTTCCTCCGAACTGTCGTGCAGAGGTGTTGGTGGTGTTTTCACTTTTTTTTGCTATTCATTTTGTGTTACACGAACTGCGTCCAAATAAACGGTATTCTTTCTTTTCTTTCTTTCTTTCTTTATATACCTACACCCACATTTTGCCCACAAAAAAATAACAGACTCCGTAAAATATAGGAATCGGCTATTGAATAATATACACATGTAGTTGTGTCGTATCCCGCGTGAAATCAGCCTGTTTGAGCCGTCCTTTATGGTATTTTTAAGCGAAATGTGGGTATACTTGACACATGTGCCAGTCGTGATGTTATCTTAAGACCAAAAGTCATATTAAAGAGTTGGGAATCTTACATTAATTTTTATATTAACAGAGTTTAATTAAGATATTTCTTAATTTAACAAATATCTTTTTTAGAGAATTTACAATGTTTATTATATAATTATTTTTTTTTGCGTATTTTTTATATATTTTTCCGTTTTCTGGTGAAATACTGCACTTAAGTTTAATTTTTTTTTCTAATGTGTTACGATAGGATTTTTGGTAACTTTTGACTGATTTTACCATTCCTTTTTAATAACTCATTTTTTCCCCGCTTTTTTAAATATTTATCTTCAACGAAACAGTCAAAAGTTGAAAAAAATCATATTCTTTAAACCCGAAACATTATAACCTATCACTATTTGAAAGTCAATCTTCAATAAACTACAATACATGTCCATCTAGTTTTGGATAGGTTATAAACCGACCAAGACATTTTGACAGCTGTCAGATGACGTCATTCGATACTAAACGTCAAACCGCGCACTCACGGTCATATGTGGGATTATTATATTTATGACAAGAGTATAGTGTCATCTCCCGATGACACTATACTTTTGTAATAAATATTCATCGACCAACTCTTAGGATGTTTTATGCCCGCGACTGTCAAAGTGTCAACTAAGGTTGAAATAAATAGACGTTGGCATTATGCCCGTCACTGTCGCACAGTTAGAGAGAGACTGGGACATAACATACACGGGGTATTCGCGTAACACACTGACATTAGGAATGACTGTCAATTTGACAGTTCAACAATATTCTATTCGTTATTCACGTCGTTGAGCTGAAAATTTCTTCTAACATATAAAGCAATGAATTACCTGTATGCTTCAAAATTATTCAAGTTGTGAGTGTGTGTGTGTTACGCGAATATCGTTTAGTGATTATTGAATGAAGGTGGTATCGTATTTTATCTAACTGTCTACACTCTATTTATTATCTAATCAAATACCTTTAAACGAGCAATTCTTGTAAATATGTATATAATATTCTGAAACTCGGAAACGGATCCAACGATTTTCATGAAATTTAGTACTCAGGGGGCGATAAATCGATCTAGCTAGGTTTCATTTTAAGAAAACATCAAACAACAAATAAACAGATATTAACTTTATAATATTTTTGGTCAATTGAATTATCTTTAAAAAAAATCTTCAAGTAGAGTTTTCGCTCTTAAAGTTTAAACGTTAAGGTTCATAATAGCGTGTCAATGCTAGAAAGAAACACGTCTTTTCATCTCTACACATTTGCTTCGTAAAAAAGGTATTTTCAATGTATAATATATGGAGCTATGTCTTGGTCGGCTAGTTACAAGGATTATTTCTATAACTAATTTAATAATTAATATTAGACACAAATATGACAAGTAATTTAAACTGTACAATGTTATTATAATTGGATTCCTATAATTTACCGACCGTCATATATTCGGCTAGTATCGCTAAGAGCATTATTTTATTTCAATCAAGTTTCAACCGAAAATTCCTTCCAATCCATATCTATGCAAAAATCTATAATATTTTACATTTTTTTTTGTATTTCCGTAGAAAGACGAGTCCCAAATTTAGTGAAAATAAGGCTGTGCTTCGCCATGAGCGATAGCGGGTTTAAAAAATCGCTTCCGCTACGCAAACCACAGCCTTATCGAACAACCAAACATTTGAAAGAAATGCATTTTTTTTTTCTAAACGAGTATATAATAATATAAAAATTAAACTATTTTGTTATCTATGCTACACATCATATCGCACCGCGGCTTGTCGATGGGAAGTCTGTAAAAAAAAAAAAAAAAATGACACAGTTCTTGTCTTTGGTCCGGGTTTGATTCCCAGTTGCAGTGTTACGGAGTATTTTCTGTGTCTATCCCTATAACAAGTTCAAATAATGTTCAAAACACATAACTTCTTACTTTGTTGAAATCGGTAAAA
Organism: Polymixis flavicincta; assembly: GCA_949987655.1. NCBI lineage: Eukaryota > Metazoa > Arthropoda > Insecta > Lepidoptera > Noctuidae > Polymixis > Polymixis flavicincta. The sequence goes on from OX465200.1 coordinate 8,947,264, forward strand.
AAAATCAAATGCCCGATTTCACAGGTTGGCAGGGACGTCGACACAAATCTGTTCAGTACATGATTCTGAATAGGGGAATACGTATTTACGAAACCAGGTTTTTATAACAGGTATTTGCCTCCAAGTACACACACCAGGTACCGAACCGAAATACTTGCAAGACTTCGAGGTATTTTATACGGCTACTGGCTTAACTACGTAAGTACTCAACCGCGTTAGTTTTTTGCAAATGCGATCATGCTCCTTATCAATAAGAATCTACGGAACAATTTCGCATGCAAGTATTTTTTACTTTAATGGTTCGCAAGTATTTATTTGTAAACGCGATCGTGCTCCTTATTTATAGGATTTCACGGGCCAATTTCCTATGCAAGTATTTTTACTTCCAACAGGGCTTTTAAATACGCGATTGTGCTTCTTATTTGTATGAAGTCATGGATCAATTTTCGATGCAGATAGAAAATACTTGAAAGTATCTCGAGCCCTGGTTTTAGGCCCTGGTTTCTTAAGGTGGACGTACTTGGAAGCCCTGGTACTCGATATTGCAAGTACGACCCATGTGTAATTCTGAACCTCTCAGAAAGGCTTTTTTTAAGCGATTATAAAAAATAATAATAGCTGTTTCATAGAAAACTGCGCGCGAATACGCGGTCGAATTGTATGGCAGAGCATTTTTTTTTAATAACCGTCAAAATATTTTTTACGCTACGGGCCCTCTATATTTTGCTTTACCAAAGACTTGAATATAAAAAGTTACACCTAGGTACAGTAGAACGTCGATTATCGAAAGTTACACCTAGGTACAGTCGAACTGGTTGGGACATGGGTGTTCGGAAAACCGATATTTTCCGATAATCGAACTACCTATATGTACATTGATTCAGCTATGACATATTGAGGTACGTACAGGTAAATGAAAACCATATTTATATTTATGTAACTTAACAAATAGAAAATAAACAAAAAAAGCGCAGAAAATCTTGTAGTTAAAGTTTACACTTTCACGCGGCAAAATTTAGTTGATCGACTAGCGGTTACTTGGAAGTGAGATACGAGAACAACAAGTGAACGAGTCGCGAAAAGTGCGCGAAAACTACAGCGCTGGAGTCGCGTGCGAGGCACGCACGGCGCGGGGGGTGGGGCGTTAGCCTTACTACTGTTCGGATAAGCGGTCGTTCGGTTGACCGACGTTCGGATAATCAACGCTCCACTGTACTTCGAATATAAATAAAACTGAGCATTTCAATGCCCCGAGTATGTACCTAAGCTAAACTTGGCGTACTATACGTAAGCTGTAGGTTAAGATAGCAAATTAATAATAGAATTTAAATGACGTAAAACCATTAACAAGTTATTGCAATGTAATTCTAATTGAATTGTGATAAAGTATAAATTAGAACGAGATTGATAAAAACACTTAGCATTCATGCTAATATATACCTTACCTTACCGAGATAAGAGTTACATTGCAGTGACTTTCTAATGGTTTTACGTCAATCGTGAATGTCCTACCTATTAAATATAGTTTTTCTATCAAGTTACAAAATATGGCTGTAATAAAATTTAAAAGTTAAGAAATAAGTTCTATTTTATTTACCTGTAGCATTGCAGATAATCGGGTCATCCTGAAGATTAAAGAAAATAATGGTTATTATTTATTTATAATAATAATTTTCAACGAATTAAAAGTAATAGTAAAAAAAAAAAACTAAATAACACACTTTAATACAAAAACCAAACTAAAAAGTAGAAAATAATCTTCAATACGTTTATTTTAAACGCGAAAGTTTGAATGTATGTATGGATTTTTGTTACTTTTTCACGCAAAAACGACTGAATGAATTTGGATGAAATTTGGCACACAGGTAGATTATAACCTAGATTAACACATGGGATAATTTTTATCCCGGTGGTACGTTCCCGCGGGTTAATTTCATTTCATTAGATATAAAAGGAGCTTTTAAATAAACTTGAGCGGTTGCAAAATATCTGCATTCATTTTATTTTTAACCTTAAAAAATACGACCACGTTTCTAACTTTCGCAAGATCCTCAAGTGGCTCCCCATTCGACTTCGCAGAAACTCTCGGATATTGTGTTTGCTATTCAACATTCTTCACAACCCTAAGACCCCATCCTATCTGCGAGAACGCTTCTCCTACGCCCGTCCTTTTGATGCACCTTGCAAGTCGCATCTTAGAAATCTCCTCAAGTCCCCTCCCCCACTCAACCGACTTCTACTCTTACTCCTTCACTGTGCACGCGGTTCGGTTGTGGAATTCACTTCCGCCTGACATTAGGAACTGCCTAATTGTAGCAGTATTCAAAAGAAGACTGAAAGAACACTATCTCTCCACTTTGTCGTAAGTTGCATTTGTATTTATTATATAAATTACATAATCTATATATATAAAAGAAAGTCGTGTTAGTTACTTCACTTATAACTCAAGAACGGCTGAACCGATTTAGCTGAAAATTGGCAGGGAGGTAGTTTAGAGCCAGGAGAAGGACATAGGATACTTTTTATCCCGGTATTAGGTAGGGTAGCGTAGGTAGGGTAGGTAGGATAGTGTAGAGTAGGGTAGTGTAGTGTAGGAGGTAGGGTAGCGTAGGTAGGGTAGGTAGGTAGGGTAGTATAGTGTAGGGTAGGGTAGGTAGGATAGTGTAGGGTAGGTAGGGTAGGGCAGCGTAGGTGGAGTAGGTAGGTAGGGTAGGATAGTGTAGGGTAGGGTAGGATAGTGTAGGGTAGTGTAGGGTAGGTAGGGTAGCGTAGGTAGGGTAGGTAGGATAGTGTAGAGTAGGGTAGTGTAGTGTAGGAGGTAGGGTAGCGTAGGTAGGGTAGGTAGGTAGGGTAGTATAGTGTAGGGTAGGGTAGGTAGGATAGTGTAGGGTAGGTAGGGTAGGGCAGCGTAGGTGGAGTAGGTAGGTAGGGTAGGATAGTGTAGGGTAGGGTAGGATAGTGTAGGGTAGTGTAGGGTAGGTAGGGTAGCGTAGGTAGGGTAGGTAGGGTATAGATTTTGTATGAATGACTTTTGGATGGATAGGACAACGTCTGTCGGGACAGCTAGTTATATATATTTTAGTGATATTTATTTTAGTAGTATGTATGTATGTTTGTATATTCTTTTATGATATGTGTATTTATAAATTAGATTATAATAATTATTATATTATACTATTATTATTACGCGCGTTGTCTACATCTCTGTTATCTGCTCTCCTATAGCAGGTGTGCTGGAAGAGATTTCTGTAGAAATAAGCATTACCTTTGTACGTATTTTTCTGTTCCTTTATTCTTGTCTGTTTATGTGTGTGTGCATAAATGGTTAAATTAAAAAATAAAAAGATAGAGATACAAGATATGATACTTACTTGTTTAGCAGTTCTGGTCCTCTGGACAGTCATGTTCTGCTGCGGGACTGTGGAGTCTGGCTGAACTCCTAGCGCGGAGTAGATCTCGCGCAGCATCAGTAGCATTGTGTCTTCTGACTCCCTGAGAGGAATAGAAAGACCAGTGTTGAGATTTTAGGGGTATGAGGAACAGGGTGTAAAGTTCGCTCATCCTCTATTGAAAAGGAGGATCCTCCGACCAGACGGGTATTGTGTCTGGTCCGGGCAACTGCCCGACAGTTGATGTCGGGATTTTTGTACCTATCTGAGTGGCGTGGTAAACTCTGATTGCGCGATGCGGAATTGCTCAGTTAGTTCGCCTGTGGCATTGTAGATGGCGCCACTTTTCTTTTTGTGTTTTTCGATATTTGTTGCGAAGCATTTTTATTTGTAGTGCCGCTACAAGATAAACGTCCCTATATTCTACTCGCGACGAAGTTCCGTGTGGTGACGGACGTAAAGAATAGCATCATCTCATTTCTTCCCGTGGGTGTCGTAGAAGTCGACTAAGGGACTTACTAGAGAATGGGCAGCAGCGTTCTCTATACATTTTACCACCATACTGCGATCGCCAACCCGCCTGCCAAGCGTGGCGATTATGGCAAAACCCGCAGCATGTCCAGCAGTGGACGTCTTTCGGCTGAAACGATGATGATTCTATTCGGGCAGAAATGGTTTGCACGACACATGCCAAAATTTTGCACAATGTGTGCAAAACCACTGCTATAGGTACTATCGAGGAAATTTAACATCTAAATATACACCGTAAGGACTATTATTGCTTCCAGCGCTCAGCCGCTATAGTAATGCTTGCTAACAGATGTGATCATTGTGAGCACGGGATTTTGATTTCAAATTGGTCAGATGTAAGTTGTCTCGATCGTACGTACTAACCAAAAAAAAAAAAAAAAAAAAATGAAGTCACTTTTCGCATCCGTCTGTGTAACCGTGTTATTCTACTAAACTACATAACGGCTTTGACGATCATTTAAAGAATTTATTTTGAAGGTAATACCGTAGGGTATATCGATCAGGTTAAGCCTCGCATGCCACGGTTGGTCCATGGATGGGTGACCATTTTAACATACCAAGACCCTTCCGTGCTTCACAAAGCACATTAAACCATTGATCCAGATTGTAATTCTTGGATCTTTGACAGTCGTTATGGGTCGCAGAAGCACGAAACTCGGAAAACCATTCCTGTCAGAGATTACCGTGTTACCCAGTAACTGGGTTGTGGAGGTCAGATAGGCAGTCGCTCCATGTAAAATACTGGTATTCAGCTGCATCCTGTGAGACTGGAAGCTGACCTCAACAGAGATGGGCTGGTTTAACGTGTTTTCCGAGGCATGGAGAGAGTTTTGGTATGTAAGATGGTCACCCATCCTCGATTCAACCGCAGCAAGCGTGACTTAAATTTTGTCAAAACAAGATGGCGGCGTCATAAGAGCCTTGTGTACAATAATGACGTCACTCACCAGTATCCAACATGGCTGCTCATCGCGAACAGATATTCGTTGATCATCTCCAAGGGCGCTTCTTGCAGCACGTAGTCGACGCGACGACCGCTGTTCAGACGACCCAGCATGTCTGGGGTTGACTGTGGAGAAAATATACATATTTTTATTACATACATACATACAAAAAACTCTTGGAGGATAACTCTAAGGCATTAGAAGGGTTTCTAGGCGGCTCATGGGCACATAGTTTTGAAATTTTTAGTCTATTGCCGTTATAATGACAAAAAATACAAAGTTAACAACCAACTTCCGGAAAAACACTACAAGGTGAAAAATGACTTTAATTTCGGAAGTCGGTGACTTTACAAATGTATTTTTTTTTGTCACCGAAATTAAATTTACTTTTCACTTTGTAGTGTGTTTCCGGGAGTGTTTTTTTTTTAATGTTTTTATTTTTCACTTACACACTATCGTACATTCCAATTCGAAATTTCATCATCCTTGGGGTCAAAACAATGCATATTTATGCGATAGCAGCAATCTCGGTTGATTTGCTATCATTTTTTGAAGAGTTCCGTTGTCTGTCTCCGAAACGCATCATCAGATCTATGTATATGAAATTTAAATGGGACCATTTCGGAATAAACCCCTTTCGAAACAAAAAAAGAATTTTACAAATCCGTCTATATTGACGGAGTTCTGCCCGAACATACATAAAAAAAAAATTGTCGAATTGATAACCTCCTTTTTGAAGTCGGCAAAAAATTTAAATATCTAGTGTAAATTTTTGTACGGTGATGCGGAAACTATCGCGTGCGAATCTGACTCGCACTTGGCCCTTTTTTGTTCATTTCACGTAAGCTTATGTGTTAAGGTACAATTCAGGACATTTCTTCAATACGTCCGCACTACACCACTTCCTAGTGCTTTTAGCTTGGACGAAGTGGCACTACAAATTGTCCAGCAATACTATTTTAAGCATACTGGCTGTATCCAGGATTTCAACCAAGGAAGAAGAATATGTTCTTACCAGTTCAATTTCCTTCGCTAATTCTTCTTTGCAGTCTTCAGTGAGCTGTTCCTTCTCCATTTCTTCTTCTACAACCTGAAATTGAAACATTTTAATGTAAAGTTATATTATACCCATCATCATCATCATCATTTCAGGCGAAAGACGTCCACTGCTGGACATAGGCCCCCCCAATTTGGGGGGGTTTGCCATAATCGCCACGCTTGGCAGGCGGGTTGGCGATCGCAGTATGGCGGTAAAATGCATAGAGAACGCTGCTGCCCATTCTCTAGTAAGTCCCTTAGTCGCCTTCTACGACACCCACGGGAAGAAATGGGATGGTGCTATTCTGTACGTCCGGCACCACACGGAACACCCATTTTCACATGACATTAGGCCTAGTTTCCCCGAAGGGATGAGCAGAGATGTACCTATAGTTCATTCACATTTAGCCAGTAATGTTAAGGTCCCATGTAATAGGGGGCGAGCCTATTGCCATCAACCGAGTTGGGAATCGAAACCAGGACCTCAAACTCGGCAGTATAGTGAGTGATAGTCAAAATCGAAAGTCATTTAATCAAACAAGGCTGGTGTCAGCACTTTTTGAACGTCAAAATTACATAAGGCAATCCCAATATAACACTTTGCCCGACCTGAGAATCGAAAGCAAGACCACATGCCCTATAGTAGCGCTTGCGACCACTAAACCAACGCGGCAGTCTTGGTAAAAGAATCTTGTAGAGCTATATCAAATGATTTGGACACTAGCATCAGTAATAGTCAAAAGGCTTAAAGTCACCCAAAGGGCAATGGAGTGGGCTATGCTCGTAGTTTCCCTACGCGATCGAATCAGGAATGAAGAGATCCGCAGGAGAACCAAGGCAACCGATATAGCCCGAAGAATTGCCAAACTTAAGTGGCAGTGGGCAGGGCACATTGCTCGCAGAACAGATGGCCGATGGGGCCGGACGCTTCTGGAGTGGCGACCGCGTACTGGGAAACATAGAGTGGGAAGGCCTCCCATTTTGTGGACCGATGACCTTATGGAATCCGCTGGATGTGGGAAGCACAAGACCGGTCGAAGTGGAGGAGCTTGGGGGAGGCTTATGTCCAGCAGTGGACGTCTTTCAGCTGAAATGATGATGATCAGTAATAGTCAGACCCTGGCACCCACCTTCTCCAGCTGTCCCTCGGGCGGTGGCGTCGCCTTCCACTTGTTCCAGGTACTCTTGAGAGACTCCAGCAGCTTCTGCTTCAGGTCTGCGCCCACCCGCGCCATGGTATCCTTGAGCTCTGTGGCAGAGCCCAACAAATCATCTATTTATGTATGCTATACTGTTCCCCAATGTAATTTATTTGATGGTAGTTTACAATGCTCTTGTATGGATTAGAAATGTTGGGTTAGAAAAGGTATGAATGAAAGGCGAATTGCATGCAACTTCGGGAGTATAGGGGAAAACCAGGATAGTTGCCCCAGGGGTGTAGTTGCCCCAGGGGTATAGTTGCCGCAGGGGTATAGTTGCCCCAGAGGTATAGTTGCCCCAGGAGTATAGTTGCTCCAGAGGTATAGTTGCCCCAAGGGTATAGTTGCCCCAGGGGTGCGATTGCATGGGAAGGCAAATTGCGTAACAAAAATTTGCGGGACAGGTGTCCTGTCCTAAACGTAATTTATATGGATAAAGCAACTATCTATATATGTGGGAGCGATGTCTCAAAATATAGAGGTCCATAAAAATCGCGAATACTCAAGAAATATTAAAGATAATGTTTTTTAATTTTCATAAATTTGTAGATACAAAACCAAAGTCTCGGCCAGTTTTACAAACAAAGTATTTTGCTTGTTGCACTGAGAGATAAAGAGTGATGTCAAAAAGTGTGGCAACTATCCGGCTTTTAGCCTATAACTCCACTGTTCGACTATGAACATCAAAAATTAAACACGGTATAGTTTTGTCTCATTATTAATATTGTCTGTACGGAAACAGAATACTAAAATAAAAAGCCATTAAAAAGTTATAAGCCAACAAAGATTAGTTTTTCTTGCTAATTTAACCTAACTTTGGGCGTGTTTAAGTAATAAAAGGAGTGTAAAATGACGAAAACCAAGTCGGTACAAAGCTCTATTATCGAAAAGTTCAATAAACTTTATTGGTGATTGATTTATGCAGTGGTTCTTTCAGAAAACCCGATCTTCCGAAGGAGTTTTCTTAATTTTTTACGCGGCTGTTTTACTGTAAATGATCCTGCATCTCACTCAATAACGTTGTGCGTGTAGACTAGCGTGTAACTGCTCATCACTGATACTACCTCTGTCGGACACGATGCCTGGTGAGACAGTCTGCTTTTTAGCTAAGTCCACCAGTGAGTTCGAGCCCGCGATTAGTGTCCCCTTAAGAGGGATATGTGGAGTTACACGTATGGATGTAATATCGGTTGTCATGTTAAGTGATACGGAGGAATGAGGAAAATGTCGTGAGGAAAGTTTTGAGTATGAATGTTGATGGCTATAAGAGTAGGGGGAGACCAAAGAAACGATGGATGGACTGTGTGAATGATGATATGGTTAGAAAGGGTGTGACTACGGAGATGACCTATCTACTGCATTTTGTGCGTCTATTTTCCATGTACCCTGAATACTTATTGTTTATGCACGGTGAAATTTAAATGATTGTTTTCCCGTGGCAGAACAAGTTGCCATAAGGAGTACTTTCGAAGCATAGAGTAAAAGTAAAAAAAAAAAAAAAATTACAAAAATAAGATGTTTTTTTTTAAATATAATTGTTTTTAACAAAAAAAAAAAAATAACGTGTAATTTTTTATTTTTTTTAAATATTCATCAACTCGAAAACGTGAGAATCAATAGTTACACTAGAGGTAACTTGTAGGTACTACTCGAAGCGCACGCGCCGCCGACAAATGGAACAGCGATGTATATTTTATTTTATTTTTTGGGTGGGAAATCATCAATTGACTTCTCCCGCTCTGGGTGGAGCAGGACGGCGTGTCACACTTTTACCGACTAAAACCCACCCGTGTTCCTTCAGTTGCCTGTGTGCCAGGGGCCGCGGTATCTCTTTCGAACAACCCGCATCCCTGGCAGGCAATGTATAAATGTTCACAGCGAAATAAACTCTCGCACGTTGTGATTTTGCACAATTTTTTGTTTTTAATATTTTATTTGTTTATAAAACGATTTTATTACCAAGACAAAACCATTTCGCTGCGGGAAAACAACAATAAAAATTTCTCGGTGTATATTGTGGACATAATCAGCGCGAGACAATATCATTCCGTATCAAGCACGGAATTCGCTTCAATTCTCCCAGAGCTAAATATTTAGAGCTGAAAAAACAGTACATACCTAAATGCATCCTCTTCCGACCCTTGTGATGTGGAATGAGATGCGGCTTCAGGTCTCGGAGTTGCGGGTTGATCAGGGGCTCGATTCTGGAAGTGGGAAATAAGATCAACGGATGTCAACAACTGCCTAGTCTTTTAGTCTAACCGGATGCAGCTGAATACCAGTATTTTAGTTTTACCCAGTAACTGGGTTGTCCACAACCCAGTTACTGGGTAGTACGATACCTCTTGGTAAGACTGGTTGTCACACTTTCGGGCTTCTGACGACCCGTAACGACTGTCAAAGATCCACAAATGACAGCCGGGACCAACGGCTTAACGTGCTTTCCGATGCAAGGAGGGGTCTTGGTATGTAAAGATGGTCACCCATCCACGGACCAACCGCGGCAAGCGTAGCTTAACCTGGCCGATCGACCCGTGCAGCTATTGTTATTTAGCCACAGCCCCTCTTGGCGTGGCGTTCGCAGTATGGTGGTAAAATGCATAGAGAACGCTGCTGCCCATTCTCTAGTAAGTCCCTTAGTCGCCTTCTACGACACCCACGGGAAGAAATGGGATGGTACTATTGAGTTACGTCCGGCACCACATGGGACAATGTATTACGGAATTATTCCTCTAGGGTACTTTTAATCCAAGTAGCACGTCCTCCTGGACAGTGGCGGCTGGTAGATCATGGAACTGGTGGTGCACTTTACTAGCTCACTAAGTATTAGGGATAATAAGTAAATAAATAAAATGTATTTATTTCAGATAAGTAATTTAAATCTAAACGAATAAACAATAGTATTCAGTTTCACGTAAACTAAACTTCGCGGTGACAATAATGAGTCGGTCATTCATTATGGCCGGCATGCAAACTTCGCCAAACCTCGGGCGCTCTCGGTAATCGACGTTCGGTAATATTCGGTTCAGTTCGACAAACTTCGGTTCCCCCGTGCGGCGCACGAGAATGAACAAATTACTCCATAACGCTCCATACAGTTTTGTCAACTATCTTCTGTCTCACGCGCTAGGCGTTTTAGCTCGGATCTCATAGAAATGTATGAGCATTCGCCGTGCGCTTTGGCATAGCGCACGAGGGATCTTCTGTACCGCGAAAATTAGTCTTAATAGTTTAGCAAAGAGCTTATATTGTTTCGTCAGTTTTGTTAGTATTACATATACCACAACCAAGTATGAGTGGCCACAATGCGATTATTAAACATTTTGTGATTCTTTCGACACCTTTTAAAATCTGGTAGTTCAGCGCACGAGTGCACTTAAGGGACAGCCGCCCCTGCTCCTGGGATATTTTTAGACAACAACGCGGGTGAAGCCGCGGGCATACGCTAGTAATTAACATAATAATAATAACTTACCTATACGCAATAGGATCATAGGGATGGAATATGTTAAAGAAATTCTTGCACGTCGGCAAAGAGAAGTCCGCTCCCAAGGAATCAACACCGCGTATGCACTCGAATATAGCTGGAAATAAAAATAAAAAGTTTTATTGCATAGATAATGAAAGAATAAATAAATAATTTCATGTCATGTCATATAATGTTGTCTAGTCATCTCGTGTCGTGATGACACGACACGAGATGTCGGGGAACAGTATTTTGACATTGTCATTTTATGTAATGTGTTAATCTCATGTCGTAGTGTTCTCACGTCATATCATGCAATGACGTCATCTCGTGTCATCTCAAGTCATGTTATCACATCGTGTCATCTCAAAAAACGGTATTACAGCGCTAAATGTCATTAGATGTCAGTCCGGTCCTGGAGTCGGACTGACATAGTGGCGTTTTCATACAGACACTTCAGCACCTCGATGTACCGATAGTCGATCTGGCACCGTTGAAGAGACTGCAGTACAGCCCATGTCTCGATCGAATCGAAGGCTTTTTCGTAGTCCACAAACGCTAAGCAGAGAGGCAGTTTATACTCTTCGGTCTTCTGTATAACTTGCCGTAGCGTATGTATGTGGTCTACGGTGCTAAAGCCTTTACGGAATCCGGCTTGTTCGGGAGGCTGGAAGTCGTCAAAAATGCGCGCGCGAGACGGCTCGTGATGACTCTCGAAAACAGCTTGTAGACATGGCTCAGAAGTGTGATGGGCCTATAATTCTTAAGAAGAGTGTTATCACCCTTTTTACAGAAAAGTACCACCACTGTTCCATGCCTGTGGCGTTTTGCCCTCGAGTATGACGGAATCAAACAGCTTCTGGAGGACCTTAAAAACGGGTTTTCCGCCGGCCCTCAGGAGTTCGGCCGTGATTCCGTCATCACCCGGCGCCTTGCTGTTTTTAAGCTGCTTCAAAGCCATCCTAATCTCGTACAAGCTAACGTCCGGGATATCTTCGGTGTAATAAATAAATAATTTCATGTAATATGTATATTATTGCTGTCTAGTCATCCCATGGCGTGATGACACGACGCGAGATGTCGGGGAACAGTATTTTGACATTGTCATTTTATGTAATGTGCTAATCTCATGTCGTAGTGTTCTCACGTCATATCATGCAATGACGTTATCTTGTGACATCTCAAGTCATGTTATCACATCCTGTCATCTCAAAAAACTACATTACAGCCCTGAATGACATAATAATGACATTCATCGCTGTAATGCCGTTTTTTCATCTCATGTGGTATCTTATGTCATATTGTATATTCGAGTCATATCTTACCTATGCCTAGTACGATTTTTACGACCTGGGGCAGAAACTTAATAGTAGCACCTCTCCAGCGTTTAAGATAAATTAATTATGTGTGGGGGCATGTGTGGCGCCTTTTTCTTACAAGTCGACGGTGAGCCAAGCAGGCTTACGTATGCTTGGCACTTTGTTGAGCAAGTTTTTCATTTTTAATAATACTTGATGATTTGGGTGCCCCTTGATACTGCCGCCCGGGGAGGGTGCCCCAGTTAGCCCCCCCTGGATCCGGGGTTGCGAAGGGCTGCCCAGTATCCGTGGGACCTTTCACATTAGTCTAGCGATGATACAGACTACAGGATGATGTTATGTCATGTCACTGTGTCATGTCATGTTGTCATTTCATGTCGTCATCTCATGTCATGTTGTGTTGTCATGTCGTTTTTTATTTTGTATTTTATGAAATCTTACCTATAGGACTGACCAGTGCATACATAGCATCGGGCGCGAATGCTAAATTCGGGTAGCGCACGAAGGCCTGGCCAGTGCCTGCGGGACCTTTTACGCAGGCCTAGCGATGATACAGACTACATGATGAATTGTGTCATGTCATGTTGTCATGTCATGTCCTCATCTCATGTCATGTTGTCATTTCGTTATTTTATTTTATGAAATCTTACCTATAGGACTGCCCAGGGCATACATAGCATCGGGCGCGAATCCTAAGTTCGGGTAGCACACGAAGGGCTGACCAGTGCCCGCGGGACCTTTTACGCAGGCCTACCGATGATACAGACTACATGATAAATTATGTCATGTCATGTTGTCATATCATGTCATGTCGTCATGTCGTTTTTTTTTTGTATTTTATGAAATCTTACCTATAGGACTGCCCAGGGCATACATAGCATCGGGCGCGAATGCTAAGTTTGGGTAGCGCACGAAGGGCTGGCCAGTACCCGCGGGACCTTTCACATAGGTCTTGCTTGGTACGGCTTTTGTGTCGTCAGTTGATACCTGCAAAGTTAATTTGTTGTTTAGTTTACAGACATTCCTTTTCCCAGCTACGTTGGGGTCGGCTTCCAGTCTAACCGGATGCAGCTGGATACCGGTATTTGACATGGAGCGACTGCCTATCTGACCTCCACAACCCAGGGGTTGGTTGTCACACTTTCGGGCTTCTGACGACCCGTAACGACTGTCAAAAATCCACGAATGACAGTCGAGACCAACGGCTTAACGTGCTTTCCGAGGCACGGAGGAGTCTTGGTATGTAAAGATGGTCACCCATCCACGGCCTAACCGCGGCGAGCGTAACTTAACCTAATCAATTGAACCGTGCAGCTGTTATGACATAGCCACAAGCTATGGGCCGGGAATGAATATGAACCTTATTTGCTTACAGCAGAATGTTTATATTTAAGTGAATGTGAGCAAGCGTTTCATTCAAAAATGAACGCCAGCTTTTATTTGTCTTAAAATTTAAAGATTAACACTTGATTTTCAATTACAAATCCATGATAAATGATTTTATTTCTGTAAGTAGGTTTGTACAAACACTATTACACGTCAATCATATTTTTTAACTAGATGAGGTCGGCGTTACCTATCTGAATACTCTGAGAAGAAAGGCCGAAACAAACTCAGAGGTCACAGTCTCTTTTAAAGTCCAGACATAATCTTGGTCAGATCATGTGATTACTGTATTTGTGACTATATTAATAAATTGTTAGTGTTTTTGAAGAGAAAATTTCTTTAGTGGCGTTGTACACTTTTATTGTAATGGGTAAAAAATGTTAAACGCGCGTCTGGACACGTGACCTGATCGAAAATTCGTAAGACGGATGGAGAGTAGACAGCCGGCGCGGCGTAGGAGAGGAAGTATCCCCCTCTCTTTCTACGGCGCGGCGAAAATGTATGCCTGCGCCTGCTGTTTCGTTTAGACGGCGCAGGGCGCTTGCGCGAATGTTCGTGTGTGTTTATGTTACAGCGTGCCACGCGCATCCATGGATGGTGACAGTTGATGGCTTGATTTTTCTGAGAGATAAACTTTTTAATGTAATATAAATTGTCATGTTTGTGTACGATAGCGCAATAAATAAAATATTGTATTCTACCACATAAATGATAGTACTTTCATACTGATAATTAAGGCAATTCGTGAAAAATTATTCCCTAACCATTCCAAAATATCAAAAATGCACAACGTTAATATTCAAGTTTTCACTTCTGCCGGCACTCCCGGAGTGCAACCCGTCGTTTTTTTTTTTATGTAAATTATTTATCCCGAACCCCAGCTCGTAGCAGTATTCTTTCTTTCAAATCAAATCAAAATATTTTGTTACACATAAACCTGCATGAGCACTTAAGAAACATCAGAAGCTAGGTGCACGGTTCCAAATTGTCGCTTCCTATGGAGAAGAGCCGGCAAGAAACTCCACGGTTACTCTTTTAAAAATAATTGGCTTTAACAATGTTTTCAAATTACAGAGATAAAATGTATGGGAGGACAGTGCAGGCCTGTCAATAAGTACCAGGTACTTAGACGAATACAGAATAGAAAATCGTCTACAAATCTACAGTCAGTAAGGCCTACAACGTTCTCTCATTCACAATATGTAAAATAATCTACATAAATAAAATGAACCTAATTAAACATAGTGACATGATTAACATGACAATCACTAAAAAATAGTTGACATTAAAATTGATGTATAATGTCAAATAATGACGAGAATATGTCAGACATTGTAAAGATAAACAGAAACACTTTCTTTCGTATACTCACATCAGCTTGATGACAAAGTAGGTCGAACAGTATGACGCTGCCGAGAGAGTGTCCTCCTAACGACACTCCGCCGGTAAAATTCGGGTTTCTCTGAAGGAAAGTATCGTATATGCGATTCATCTCCTTGCACACCGTGTCCAGGATTGTCTATGGAAGAAGAATACAAGGGTTTATAGACTAGAAAATTTTATTTGAAACACCAACAAAATAATAGGTCTTTACCTATGAAATTGCCGTTTTGTATGAAAAAATTTAAACGAATTTTTTTCATGAATTTTTTATTTGTATTAATCGAAGTAATCACCCATGCAATCAATGCATCTTTGCCATCGCAGTGGCAGTTTATTGATGCCCTTCTTAAAGAAATCAGCTGGACGGGAGGCAACAAATTCTTCAAAGGCATTTTGTACTGCCTCTCGGGTATTAAATTTTTTTCCCGCCAAGAAGTTATCCAAATTCTGGAAAAAGTAGTAGTCTGTAGGCGCAAGGTCTGGTGAGTAGGGCGGATGACGGAGAGCTTCCAACCCCAGTTCTTGCAACTTGGAGACCGTCTGCTGTGCAGTATGAGGTCGCGCGTTGTCGTGCAGGAGCAGCGGAGACGAGCGATTGACCAATGCTGGTTGGAGATGCGCCAGCTTCTCCATCATTGTGTTCAGTTCTTCACAGTACACATCTGCAGTAATGCTCACCCCGTTTGGTAAGAAGCTGTGATGAATCACACCGGCGCTAGACCACCAAACAGTGACCATCACTTTTCTAGGGGTAAGTTTTCGTTTAGGGCATTGTTTAGGTGCTGAACCAGGATCCAACCAACTTGCTGAGCGCTTGCGGTTATCAAACAGAATCCATTTTTCATCGCAGGTAACAATGCGGTTCAAAATTCCTTCATTTGTGTGTCTGTTGAGCAGTGCAAGGCACGTCTCGACGCGTACTTCGCGCTGGCGATCATTGAGTTCGTGGGGCACCCATTTGTCAAGCTTTTTTACCTTGCCAATTTGACGCAAATGGACCAATATTGTTTTGACGCTAACGTCGAAAGCTGCTGCTAATTCAGCCGTAGATTGTGTATCATCAGCTTCCACAATCGCCTTTAATTCGTCATTGTCGACCAAAGTCTTCGGACGACCGCGAGGTTCATTTTTCAGGTCGAAATTTCCAGAACGGAAGCGAGCAAACCAATAACAGGTGGTGCGTTGGTTTGTAGTGTTAGCTCCGTAAACGTCGTTGATGTTGCGTGCCGCTTGTGCCGCGTTGCTGCCACGACGGTACTCATATTCCATAATTACTCGAATTTTTAACGTATCCATGATGACGAAAAAGATTGAAATGCGATGAAAATGTAACACTAATCAATAAAGAAATGACTACTTTTAGAAAAAAAAATCCATGTTTTTAAAATAAAATTAATTTGAAATTAGAATTCTTAGCCAAACAAAAATTATTTTGATTTGAAATGGCCAGTACTGCAGAACGGCAATTTCATAGGTAAAGACCTAATACATGGATGCGACGCCTGATACCTAGATTATGAAATCCCTGCGTTGAAATTTTTCGTCGGTTATTTATACAACTGCATTTATGCAACTTCCTAGTTTTAGTATATCCGAAACCCGATACACGTGTCTAGTATTTTTATGTAAATAATCTAGTGTCAATAAAGCTAAGTGTGGGTAATGTCATATTACCCACACTGAGCTTTATTGCCACTCGACAATATTATTTTCTCTTGGCAATATTACCCACGCTTGACAAAATTGTCCAGTCTTCGCAATATTATCCACTTCTGGCAATATCACCCACAGTTAACAATTTCGATAGATAGATAAATCGTTTATTTGGTGCATATAAAAGAGACAACACACCAAACAAAGCACTATCCCCCTTATTACAAAACAAGGTTTTTCTTTAGGTATGGTTTAAACCATCGAGCCTGTTTTTGAAATAAGAACTTAGAACTGAAATAGAATTACAGCTCCTTTTACAAAACTGACAATTTAGCACTGGACTAACTTGTCAGTTTTGTAAAAGGAGCTGTATTTCGATTTCAGTTAGGTTCTTATTTAAAAAACAGGCTCGACGGTTTAAACCATACCTAAAGAAAAATCTTGTTTTGTAATAAGGGGGAATGAGATTAAACAAGGTGCCAATACACTAAGAAAAAAAAAAACAGAATAATTACGGAATTTTACCCACACTTAGCTTTATTACCCACACTTGGCACTATTACCCTAATAGCAATATTACCCACACTTGGCACTATTACCCTAATAGCAATATTACCCACACTTGGCACTATTACCCATTCTTAGCAATATAACCCAAACTTGGCAATATTACCTCATCTTAGCAATATTATCCACTTTTGGCAATATTACCCACTGTTGGTAATATTACACAGTCTTGAAAATATTAGCCACTCTTGGCAATACTACCTACCTATTAATTGGTCACTATAGCCGAAACATACCTGGCAATACACGGGGCTGGTGTAGAAGAGTACATCGAGCACAGTTTCGTTGGTAAAGCTGCGCAATCGGGGAATACTGTCCAGTGTGATTTGAGCTAGGCGTCTATCCACGCCTGTTTCACCGGAGTGAAGAGTCGAGTGCCAGGACACGGGGAGCACCTGGGAACAATGTGAAGAGTCAATCAATCTGTCTAGCGTTTTCCCAACTTTGTTGGAGTCGGCTTCCAGACCAACATTTTACATGCACCTGATTACCAATATTTTACATGGAACGACTGCCTCTACAATCCGGTTACTGCGTAGTACTATATACAGGATAAGATTTTAACAAGTGCCCAAACTGTAACCATGAATTCAGCATATCATTCTAGACCCCCCAGAACTTTTTCGTCACTTATACAAAAAAAAAAAATCTGCTATTCCATACATTTTGACCGCGTAGGTATTACACTTTTCTAAGACACAACAGATTTTTTTTTTGGCTACAAATCGTGCCAAAGAAATATACATACATACACTCGAAAAACATAACCCTCATACTGGCGCAGTCGGGTAAATAGTTTTACTATACAATATTATAAAAGACAGCCTTGTTGGACTCTTAGACGTAATTAGCGAAATTTGAGAGTACTACCAGGTATACCTCTGCCGAACGCTTTGGGGAAACAAAGCGTCATCATCATCATCATTTCAGCCGAAAGACGTCCACTGCTGGACATAAGCCTCCCCCAAAAGGGGGGTTCTGCCATAATCGCCACGCTTGGCAGGCGGGTTGGCGATCGCAGTATGGTGGTAAAATGCATAGAGAACGCTGCTGCACATTCTCTAGTAAGTCCCATAGTCGCCTTCTACGACACCCACGGGAATAAATGGGATGGTGCTATTCTTTACGTCCGTAAACAAGGCGTAATATTATTTTATTTATGTTGGAAAGGGTACTCAGTTTGTCGTCACGACACAGTACAAATCTATCGCCCCCTATCGCCCTCTTTGCCCCATTTGACAATTCTTTAACAATTAATAAAAAGTGACGTGCTACTGCTTACTTCAACTCTGCTAACGATTCCTTGATCATAGGAATTCCTGTAGTGTGACTGCACCAGCTGCAAGCTGGTCGATCTGAAGTCTTCAACTGTGAACAAATTAAAGTATGTCAATATTGCCAGAAGTCATCTAATCGTTGTCCTATTGCCTGCTCTATGATCCTCGTCATAATGTAGCTGCTAGCTGCAAACATCAAGACATCAGAAGGCCAAATTCTCATAATTAAAACCGTTCAAAATCTAGTCGCAGTGTCATCTCAGCGACAAGCAAATTTCAAAAATGTATGAAAAATCGAGGTATTTTTGACAGATTGACACTGAGATAAGACTGTGAACGTTCTTAAAATTAGTAGAATTGCCACTCTGTACGCTGGCACAGCGCAGCCACGGAATATTTATATGGTTGACACACTGCGCGTGAGCACTGCGTCGTCACGCACCACGTGGATAGATTAAGTACTAATTGCAACAAAATTGTAGTATTCTCCTATTGGTCAATTCATTTTAGTTGTAAGCGCAACACGCACTACATACATTATAATTATAGCTTTAAGTCTGTACATATTTAACATGAAAATACATACAATTTGACGGCACGGTTGGCGCAGTGGTTAACCGATTGACTGCTGCGCTGCGTGTCGCAGGTTCGAATCCCGCACGGAACAAATATTTGTATGACCTACACAAGTAGTTGTTCCGGGTCTGGCTGTTTGTGTATGTGAGTTTAAATATTTGTAAACGCACCCACAATACAGGAGAAATTCCTAGTGTGAGCAACGTAAAAAAAAAAATACAATCTTCTGGAGTTTTACTATAACACTTTTTTTTTTTTTTTCTTTTGGGTGGGAAATCATCAAATAACTTCTCCCGCTCTGGGTGGAGCAGGAGGGCGTGTCAGACTTCTACTGACTAAAACCCACCCGTGTTCCTTCAGTAGCCCGTATGCACTGTTTTACATAGGCCTACCTCAAAATCAAAAGTAAATTAATCAAATTAGGCTAAGAATCAGCAGTTTTTGAATGTCAAATATGTCAATATAACATAAGACAATCCCCAGCATGCCCGTCCTTCACCACTTCCCAGTGCTTTAGCTGGGAACAAGAAGTGGCGCAACAAACTGTACAGCAGCACAGCTGTCTGTTCAGTTAGATAAACTTACATACATACTCAGCGTATATAGTTCCCACTGCTGGGACATAGGCCTCCTCTCCATGAGAGAGAGTGGGCCGTAATCTACCACGCGGGCCCAGTGCGGGTTGGTAGATGTCACATGTCTTCGAATGTTTCTAAGACATGCCGATTTCCTCACGATGTTTTCCTTCACCGTTTGAGAGCAGTGGTGATGACACTTGGCAGTATTACCCTACACATGGCCGAATTGGATAATATTGCCAAGCATTATTTTAGGCAATATTAACTTATTTACTTCTATACCGATGGCTATAAGAGTTGGGGAGACCAAAGAAACGATGGATGGACTGTGTGAATGATAATACAGGGTAAATATTTAACCAGTGCTCAAACTGTAACTATTAATTCAGCATATCATTCTAGACTCGCTAGCGTAGAAATATATTTCGTCAGTTATACAAAAAATAAATCTGCTGTTTCATAGAAATTTGCAATACCTACACGGTCAAAATGTATGGAACAGTTTTTTTTTTTTGTATAACTGATGAAAAATGTCTATGGTTATAGTTTGCGCACTGGTTAAAATTTTATCCTGTATAGGGGCCATCCATAAATTACGTCACACTTTGAAGGAGTGTGAGGGGGTCAACGAAATGTGACATTGTGTGACAAGGGCTAGAGCCAGAGGGTTCAAAAGCTTTGTGACGTCACATGTTAAAATCACCAGTAAGTGTCTAAATTATTTGAATTTATGTTAATTTTATTGAAGATTTAAAAAAAATGGAAAAACTGCTGTTTTCATTTAATTATGTACCTACTTATTCGAAATTAATACAAAATTGAAAAATATGTGACGTCACACAAGAGGGGAGGGGGTTTCACGAGTGTGACCACATGTGACAAGGACGGGATCTTAAAAAAAAAAAAAAAAAATTGTGTGACGTAATTTATGGATGGCCCCTAGTTAGAAAGGGTGTGACTACGGAGATGACGACTAATACAGAAGTGTGGAAGAAAAACATGTTTCGCCCACCACAAATATATTGGGATGAGGGTAGGAAACGATTAACTTACCGACTTCCTCGACGGATCGGAAGCGCATGTCACAAGCGGAGCCGACGCCATGACACAACAGTAACAGATGGTCGATACTCGACGGCTCCGTGTCTTCGATTTCAGATTCGTCATGACCCCTGCGAACAACGCGGGGACGAGAGCTGGATTGCTGAAATTTGGGATGATTATAAATTAATATCATGTTATGTCTGTATTCTTCAAATAGGGAGAGGTGTATAATGCCAGAAACATCAGAGCCGGTGGTTCTAATTAAAAGTTTTTTTTTTTTGAAATTATTAAATTGTCATCGGTCCTCGATTAGTGTACAGAGTTTAATAGAAATCTGACCATTTGAAGTGGGTCAAAATCAAGTCCAAAGGAGTCGGTTACAAACAAACATACATATGAAGCTAATAAAAGCGTGTTAAAAAAGAATAACAATTCATACAATTCTGAGAATTATTTAGATGAAATGAATATTCGTGTAAGTATTAAACATTTGATCACATTCATAATTACACAAGCAATCATAGGAACACACCAACGTTTGGGAGTAATAATATACCATAAGCAGCCTATAACGTTCCCACTGCTGGGACACAGGCCTCCTCTCTGTGAGAGTGAGTGGGCCGTTATCCACCACGCGGGCCCAGTGCGGGTTGGTAGATGTCACATGTCTTAAATTTTTTTGCTCTAGGACATGCCGGTTTCCTCACGATGTTTTCCTTCACCGTTTTGAGAGCAGTGGTGATGAAATAATTTACACAAAGCAAAGCGCCCTTATGGGTTCGAACCTGCGACCTACAATAATAAAATTCAGACAACTAACAATTTTTTCCTTCTGACATTTAAATTCTCCCGCTCCATGGACCAGTAGGATGAGGTGGTCGATCTTCTCCGGCTGGTCTCCTGACACACGGATCTTGGGTGGATTGCGGTATACGCGCTTACCGAAGGAGAATAGCTGGAGGGGTAAGGATTGGATTAGGGTAATAGGGTAAGGGTAATGTGGTGAGGGTAATATGGTTAGGGTAATGTGGTTAGGGTAATAGGGTTAGGGTAATATGGTGAAGGTATTAAGGTTAGGGTAATGTGGTGAGGGTAATATGGTTAGGGTAATGTGGTTAGGGTAATATGGTTAGGGTAATGTGGTTAGGGTAATATGGTTAGGGTAATGGTTAAGGTAATAGGGTTAGGGTAATATGGTGAGGGTATTAAGGTTAGGGTAATGTGGTGAGGGTAATATGGTTAGGGTAATGTGGTTAGGGTAACATGGTGAGGGTATTAAGGTTAGGGTAATGTGGTGAGGGTAATATGGTTAGGGTAATGTGGTTAGGGTAATATGGTTAGGGTAATGTGGTTAGGGTAATATGGTTAGGGTAATGTGGTTAAGGTAATAGGGTTAGGGTAATATGGTGAGGGTATTAAGGTTAGGGTAATGTGGTTAGGGTAAATAGAGCTAGGGTAAATATTGTAAGGGTAATAGGGTTGGGGTAATAAACGGATTAGGTTAATAAGATTTAGAGGTTAAGTTAAGTTAACGGTGGAGTAAATTAACCAGGGAAATTAATTATTTACCATAACACATTACGTCAATTTAACGTGATATAGCCACTTAATAGAATTTTTAAAGAATGACAGTAGTGATTTGGAGCTACAGCTCTTTAAATTGACAGTCATTTGCCGGGCAAACATTTTCAAAAAAATCATGCACTGATTGAAAAACCCACCCAATTTGTGTGGTTCTTTCCTCAAAATACCATTTCAGACACCAATCTACATGGTCTTGACACGATCTGACCAAGATTATGTCTGGACTTTAAAAGAGACTATTACCTCTCAGTTTGCGAGAAAAATAAGAAAGAATTTCTGCTTTATTCTGAGAGAACCTTTCAATGTTGATCGAGATTACACGCAAGGTTGGTTTTGTCAGTGGAAAATGGCCGGTTAGGTGAACTTAGTCCACATTTTCCCATACAAACTTCGGGAGTGTATTACTCCACTGTTTGACAATGTACATCAAAAATTAAACATGGTATGGTTTTGTCTCATTATTAATATTGTCTGTACGGAAACAGAAAACTAAAATAAAAAGCCATTAAAAAGTTATGAGCCAACAAAGATTTGTTTTTCTTGCTAATTTAACCTAACTTTGGGCGTGTTTAAGTAATAAAAGAAGTGTAAACTCTCCAAATCTAAGTCGGTACCGACAAAGCTCAACTATCGAAAAGTTCAAGAAAAAATATATTGGTCATCGATTTATGCAGTGAATTGTTCATAAAACCCGATCTTCAGAAGGACTCTTCTTTTTTTTACGCGTCTGTTTTACTATAATGTTTACTGTATGGCAATTCGTGTTTATAATCAATTACCAAATATTATTAAAAATTTCAACTTCATGACATTTAAAAAGAAATTATTTAACTTACTATTACATAAGTGTTACTACTCAACAAATGAGTTTTTAAATGAAAAATTTGACTCAAAATTTAAATTAGACGACGACTTTCCTTTGTATCCCTGATTGAATGGAATTTAATATGACATTGTATTGAATAATTCTCTACATTGTAACTAATTATTTTTGACATTATAATTAATAATACTTGACACTGTATATTTTGATAGTAGTTTTCCATATCCTGGACATTGTATGGTTTCAACAACTAATTTTAACTTATTATATTGTACATTTAATCTTAATTCTCTGAAATATTTGTACGCTGGAAACAGCAGAATATTATTGACGTCATATTATGTGTAGCACCTTTATAACCCTTAAAGTGTAATGTCAAAAAAAAAAAAAAATGACCTGGTGCTAGCTGACTCCAAGATGGCGTCGATTAGGTCACGTCCCCTTAGGTCCCTTGGGTTAAAACCCCGATTTCTCGCTATTTTACTATGAAACTCATATGAAACTGTAACTTTTTCGGAATTAGTACATCATTTTTTATTCAGTGTATGACCTATGTGAAATTGAGTTTACAATAAAATGAGTAGGTTTCAAGTTAAAAACGAGTGCTGTTATTTGTCTCCCACTTTATCATTCAAGGCCCCAGAAATAAAAGCAAAATACATATTTTAATAATAAACCATTTAATAGTAATCACTATTACACTACAATAACGATTACATAATAAACATATTACCACCAGGCAGCCAAAACATATAAAAAAGGACGTTAATCTTATCTTATCTTCACGCGACACAAGTGGCCACTTATAACTGTTACGTAACTCGACACTCATTCATTTTTTTTTAGCAGTCGTAAACTTGTCGCAGTTTGACAAATGTTTATGTACTTAATCAGTTCAAGACTGTTGCTAACTATAAATAAATACTTGCAAGTGTTCACAATGAAAGGAGTTCGTAAATTAATCCATAAAAAAAGTCTATTGTTTACAAAAACTTAAGAACACGTGACGCTGTATGCGTCACGTGTTCAGGTTTTTTCTTATGAATTGCTTAATCGATTGCAAATGTGAAAACTATTCCAGAAACTACATTAAATTACCTCCTATTTAAGTGTTATAGCAAAGTTTTAATTATTTTTAATAATTATGTATTTTTTTCGAGAATCGGGCGATGACGTAATTCGGCCCTTAGCAACAGGTCGGACTGTTGCATAGCAACGGAGGAATGACATGTTAAAATTGCAATTTTGACTACTTTATCTGAATTTTCATACACAACATCGTATATTTATGGATAGTTTATGAAATTTTCTTACCATTTTAGCAGTATTTTAGCCATTTCATACAAAATACGCACACGAAAAGTCAGCGCAAATATTTTATGATTTTATATGGCGGCCATTTTTTCACCTCGTGGAATTTTTTCCGTAAAATATATGCGTAAATATATTATACTGCTTTTAACTAATACGTAAATAGAAAGTTGATTAACTTTACATACGTATTCATGCTTGAAATATGCACTTTCACTTCAAAAACACTCAGCACAATCGATAAAACGAGTAGCACGGATCCGAGCCATAGCACTGTCAAAGTACTATGTTCTGCGATGAATACCGCGAAAATTTGCACTATGAAGTTGGCATCAATCCAAGAAACATATCTAGCCTTGTCTATCCTGATCATTTTTATACAAGAACGAAAGAGATAGGTTGCTTAGTTTCATAGAGAAACGTAAAAAACCGCTCCCACCGGCTCCCACAGATTACGTGCCGTGCCACGGCACATAGCAATCAACTGCGATTTTTTATCCGCCGTGGACCGGCAAATGCCATTTCGCCGGGTATCAACAATATTCTAAAAAATAAATTTTAAATAAATAAATATAAATGATCTTGCAGCTCACTCAATAACGTTGTGCGTGTAGACTAGCGTCTAACTGCTCATCACTGGTTGGAGACAGCGTGCTGTTCAGCCAGGCCCACCAGTGAGTTCGACCCCGCGACTAGGATTAGCCGATCGGGAGAAGTTAAAATTACAATATTTTATTTGGTTACTCACCGGGGGCGTGCTAAAGGCGTCGCTGTGTAGAAAGTGAACCATCACATTGGGACCATGCATGACGACTACCTCCCCATTGGGCAGGACCAGACGTCTGTGCCATTCCGCTGTTGTCATGCCGTGGCGGTATTCCTCCTTGGAAGAGTTAGTCAAAGTTTTAGTCAATTCTAATTACATAGAAAGAAATATATTTTATTTGAAACACGCACCGGAAATACAAACATAACAACGAAAACTTTTGCCAAAAAAAAAACAACCGACCGACATCCGGAAAAACACGACAAAGTGAAAAACCACTTTAATTTCGGAAGATAACTTTAATTTCGGAAGATAACTTTAATTTCGGAAGATAACTTTAATTTTCACTTTAATTAGAGTACCTAACCTCACACAGCAATAGGGTATTTTCCAATTTATTGAAAAGTATTCAAAATTGAAGATTGGGACGAAATATGTAACAGAAAAGTAAATTGATTTATATCCATTTACACAATTAAAAACGATTTAAATCGAATTTAGTTTTCGTTTTTTTTTTTAATTTACCACCAAAACGCTCGTTACGATGACTTTTTATCATTATTAACCGACTTCCAAAAAAGGAGGAGGTTATTATGTTCCACCGAAGGTATTTTTATTTTTTTATGTATGTTCCGCGATTTCTCCCCATTTGTGGATCGATTCTCAAAATTCTTTTTTTATTTGAAGGAGTACACTCCTGAGATGGTCCCATTGGCACCAAGTCAGGATCTGATGATGGAATCGAGGGCAACCCTCAAATCTTATAGGTATTAACAATGTTTTTCCTATGTTTGCTAATGCTATTGAGACATTTGCGTATGGTCATCATCATCTCATGACGCTGAGCTGATGATGGAAGGTACAACTCTTTAACTTAGGAGTTAGGTGCAGATTCGGGCATAACTTTGTCAGATATAGACCGATTTGCAAAATTCTTTTTTTAGAAAGAATTTTATTCCGAAATGGTCCCATTTAAATTTTATATAGATCTGATGATGCGTTTCGGAGACAGACAACGGAACTCTTCAAAAAATGACAGCAAATTAACCGAGATTGCTGCTATCGTATAAATATGCATTGTTTTGACCCCAAGCATGATGAATTGGTGTGGAGTGGGTACTATAACTAAAAAGTGAAAAATAAAAAGTTTTCCAAAAAAAAAAACAAGCGACTTCCAAAAAACACTAGAAAGTGAAAAATAGAGGAAGTCGGTTGTTTTTTTTTTTGGAAAAAGTTTTTTGTTTTGTATCAATTTGACAAAAAACACTAGAAAGTGAAAAATAGAGGATGTCGGTTGTTTTTTTTATTGGAAAAAGTTTTTTGTTTTGTATCAATTTGACAAAAAACACTAGAAAGTGAAAAATAGAGGAAGTCGGTTGTTTTTTTTTTTTGGAAAAAGTTTTTTGTTTTGCATCAATTTGACAAAAAATATTTACCTCTAGTTTTTCAGCCACAGGTTCTGTATACGGCACATATCTGGCGTCTGTAGTGCCTTTGTAAAACCAACTGCACCTGTAAATTGTCAAATAAAAACATGAAATGAAATTACGTATTTTATATTTAACTTGTTCCGTGTGGTGCCGCAAGTAAAAGAATAGTACCATCCCATTTCTCCCGTGGGTGTCGTAGAAGGCGACTAAGGGGGCTTACTAGAGAATGCGATCGCCAACCCGCCTTCCAAGCGTGGCGATTATGCAAAACCCCCCTTTTGGGAGAGGCTTATGTCCAGTAGCGGACGTTTTCGGCTGAAATGATGATAATGATGATGATTCATTCATTCATTTCAGCCGAAAGATGTCCAGTGCTGACATAGGCCTCCCCAAGCTCCGCCACTTCGACCGGTTCTGTGCTTCCCGCATCCAGCGGACTCCTGCGGCCCTCACAAGGTCATCGGTCCACCTTGTGGGAGGCCTTCCAACTTTACGTCTTCCGATACGCGGTCGCCACTCCAGAACCTACCAGCCCCATAGGCTATCTGTTCTGCGAGCAATAACTAACGACATAACTTATATTTAACTATTAAACTTACTTTTCTTTTAAAGTACCCTTTTATATTTTCTAGTAGGTCTACTCGCCTTAAAAGAACCCTTAGTGAAGATCCGTTTAGAAAATCAAAAGTCATTTATTCAAACTAGGCTGAGAGTCAGCACTTTCTGAAGGTCAAAATCACATAAGACAGTCCCCCAAAACGCCCGCCCTTCACCACTTCCTAGTGCTTTAGCAGCTAATCATTCTAGACCCCACAGCGCAGAAATTAGTAAGAAACACTTGTGGCGGCATCTACAAACACCACATGCGAACTACGGGTCGATGACCTGACGTCACACTAATCCTGCATCGCGCAATCAGAGTTTGCCGCACGATTAT
Organism: Polymixis flavicincta; assembly: GCA_949987655.1. Classification (NCBI taxonomy): domain Eukaryota; kingdom Metazoa; phylum Arthropoda; class Insecta; order Lepidoptera; family Noctuidae; genus Polymixis; species Polymixis flavicincta. The sequence goes on from OX465200.1 coordinate 8,974,465, forward strand.
ACACACGATACATGCAGGATAAAAAATTACCAGTGCGCAAACTGTCACCATGAATTCAGCATGTAGTTCTAGACCCCCTAGCGTAGAAATATATAATCGGTAATAAAAAGAATCAGCTGTTCCATACATTATGACCGCGTAGGTATGAAACAGCAGATTTTTTTATGTATAACCGATGAAAATTTTCTGCGCTGGAGAGTCTAGAATGATATGCTGAATTCATGGTTACAGTTTGCGCACTGGATAAAAACTTACCCTATACATTAGGTTTATCTATACTAATATTATAAAGAGGAAGGATTTCATTGTTTGTTTGCATTGAATATGCTCCGAAACTACTGAACCGATTTGAGAAATTCTTTCACTGTTGGGAAGCTACACTATCCCCGGGTAACATATGCTATATTTTATCTCCGTATTCCCACGGTAACGGGAACTACGCAGGTGAAACCAAATGGTGAAATAAAATATTTTGATTTAGTACAGTAGCCCTCACTAATGGTGCCCCAATCTCAAATAGCAATAGATTGACACTTCGCTTTAACTTACGACCTTCTTATAATAAGCAATTTCTATAGGCTATAATACTATATACACACACACTCTCATACGTTTACGAATGAATGTATTTCCTAAATTCAACCGTTAAAGCAAATGGCATGATAGCTGAGCGGTTACCGCACTTGATTATCGCGTTTGAGCGCAGCGAGTCGCGGTTTCGAATCCCACTCGCTGTGTGATAGTCTTTTTATTGTTTTAAAAATCACTTTTGAGTATAGTTTCTTGTTCTGTTCTTCTTATTCACTAAACTCGTAAAACTTTATCATTATACCCACAGAAACCTAAATAAATTTAAATGATTTACGACTCATTCACCGCGACTTATAGAACGGTGTTGGTTGATATTGTGTGCTAGTGACGTGTGTTTCATCTATTAGCGTCCTTCTAATTCATTTTAAAATGTAAGCAAATTTAAATATAGAAATGAAAGCGAATATTATTGCGCTGCATAAAAGTGGACTTAATACCTATATCACAAATACCTATGTGATGAAACCGGACTGAGTGTGAGTATTATGATTTAAATATAAATATTAAACATTTATTTAATTAAAGTATAACTGCTGATCCTTGTAGTTATTTTTAAATGTTTTATAAATATCACAATGTCTAAATAGAATAAAAATATAAAATTTCAATGTAAATTTATTTCCTAGATTATAGAACGATGAAAATAACAATAAACTTAATATCTATGTGAATTTGCCCTTTTAAATAATTTTGTTTCTAAATAGTAGGTAATACATAAAGTGTGTATTTTGCTTAGTAGCCTAACAGTACCCCTTTTTTGTTTTAGTGAAATACTGTGAGTCGGTGGGTGAAAAGATATGAGGAAGGCGCTAGCCTTGCCCGTGGAAAGCAAAGTGGAAGACCCCAGCTCCTATAACAGGCACACGTTCAGCGAATATGAAACAAGTGGTTTCAAAACGACAAGACATTTTGCCGAATTATTCGACACATCTTTACGAACCGTGCGCCGTGCACTCCACGCAGAAGGTTCGCATCATCGAAAAGCAGCTCGAGAATCAGCTCAAAAAACATAGTTAACGGAAAAAACATTAACATTAAGTTATAAATTACAAATATTTATTTATTTTAGTAATATTCAAATAATATTTTGTCTTATCAACTTCTTTTGAATGTTTTTTGTTAAGTTTAACGTTCTCTTTTTTTTATGTGTTTGTTGCTGTTGTGTTGTGTCTGTGTCGAATAAATGTTTTCTATTCTATTCTATTCTATTCTTATCCGTAATCTGGATTATTTTGAGGTTTAGTTTCAATCTTCTTTTCGGAATGAAAATGAACACTTAAGCTATAACCTCTTTTTAAGTCCTATTAAATACGATTTGTTAACTTTGAGGTTTGAGTTAGAACGAACTCACTCGCAGTAGAATAAAAGTAGTACTACTGAGTCATTTAATTGTATTGTGACAACTTGTCTGCATTTGTTACTTTTACGTGGGTAGATTTTTGTAGAATATTGTGATTTATTTAGAGTACCGACACACAGTAGTAATCAGCACAATATTATTATATTACTAAGATACAATAGCCTGATTATCATAGTTCACCAACTAGCTTATTTACTTCAATAAATTGTTCTTTATGAGAAAATAAACTGTTTTAACAAGAAGTTATTATTAGTTATTTTTATACATTCTTCATGAAGTTATAACGAATAAACATTTTGTAATCATTTATTATTGGTAAACCTTTATTTAAATAACAATACGAGTAATAATAAAAAAATGTTACATTATTATTCTGGTATATTAATAAATCGAATAATAAAAGAACAGATGAAGATGATTGTTGAAAAGAAAAATTAAAGCTTCATCGCGAGATTTGAACCCAGACCTATGATTTTTTTAATCCAAGACGATACGCTGCACGCTACCGGAACTCAAATTATAAAAGTAAATTTTAGCAATGGTATGAACCGACCAAGGTCATGTCTGTCGTCGCCGACGGTATGTATAAAATACAAAGAGTAACGCCAGTGTGTGAGTGGAGCGGTGAGTTTTGTGTTAATACATCACTTATACACACAGCTGTAGGTACGGCCTGGACCGCCACTTCATAGCAATATAGCCCTTAGTATGCGACTGCATTAGTGAATCTTGATAGTACATACCTTCTAACATTGGTAGGCTTATCTTCCCAGTACACAGGTATCCTTAGCCTGCCGATGACGTTGACATCGTATCTGCCGCCGTCGGTGGCTACCAAAGTTTGATCGTTCAGGTCCGCTGGAAAACACAGATGATTTTGTATTATTATACAAGTTACCGATACATACACTCATGGATACACTCGAAAAACATAACCCTCCTTCTGGCGCAGTCGGGTAAAAACGTAAGCCTTGAATTAAAATCCTACGTCCGGTAGCCCGGCTAGAATGGAAGCTAACAGTGTTACTAAATACCGTCTACCTTCAAAACAGGAGTGAACAGGCATTTTCGCTTACCATCGGGCATGATCGCGGCCACGAGTAGATCCATTTATATAATGTAATGCACCGATCCCAGCGTGGCTCGACCAGCCTCGATTAATCGAATGAACCCCAAGATTTGCACTAGCCCCTGGAGCCTCATGCTTCATTGTGTTACAGAGGCCATTGCATATCAAGAAGTAGACCGGGGGGCGCGGTAATGGTCAGGTAGACGTGCCCTTAGGATAGGAAAGGATTGCGAGCCTACCGGATATGCATCCTTGAGTAAGCATTGGACTAGTGGAGAGACGGGTGATATTTATTCGCCGGCATGATGATTCAGGTCGGGCTTCTTGGGTACGTTCAACTGTTAAGCTATTGCATAGCTTTTATCGCGGGCTTTGAGCGCGGCGACCAAATCAAGAAATTCCGTAACGAAAGTAAAACCTAACACCCCCCACTCCGCCTACCATGTAGCTCAGTCGAGCGTTCGCTTAACGTGTATGTATATGGTACGAGTGTACGATATAATAAAATTTGTTTTCTTATCGGTCACCACGAAAGGCAATTGCATGTATCCGAGATGAGAATGTTAAGAGGAATGTGTGGTGTTACACGAATGGATAGAATAAAAAATGAGTACATAAGAGGAAGCCTGAAAGTGGCACCGATAAATGAAAAGTTGTGTGGAAATCGGCTGTCATGGTATGGGCATGTGATACGGAGGAATGAGGAAAATGTCGTGAGGAAAGTTTTGAGTATGAATGTCGATGGCTATAAGAGTAGGGGGAGACCAAAGAAACGATGGATGGACTGTGTGAATGATGATATGGTTAAAAAGGGTGTGACTACGGCGATGACGACTAATAGAGAAGTGTGGAAGAAAAAGACATGTTGCGCCGACCCCAAATAAATTGGGATAAGGGCAGGAGAATGATGATCGGTCACCACGCTCAAAAAGTGTAACTGGAATTAATATCAAAGAAAAAAAAACTGCATAAATAAAAAATTAATAAATAATTATAATTGCGTAAGTTGATAAAAAATGCCATGCAATAGCTTTACCGCGGCAGTCCCCGAGTGCCACACGTATTTTTTCTTGACTCTTTTTTACGCCGTTGCTTCGCTATGTTCTGTGTTGTTGTTTTCATAGTAACGAGCAGACCCATTTAGTAAATAAAAATGTACTTACGATTTGTATAAGCAGCCTCCAGACTCCTGGAATCAACGACCGAGAAGCCTCTCCATATGGACTTGTCTTCAATATCCACCCGGTAGAACCAGTGATGTCTTACCGGTGTATACTCCGTCGCTGATCGATTCTGGAAATATTACGATGGGTCTTAAAAATAGTACGTTGTATTCATTATCTATACATAAATAATAAATCTTCTATACTAATATTATAAAGCTGAAGAGTTTGTATGCTTGAACGCGCTAATCTCGGAAACTACTGGTCCGATTTGAAAAATTATTTCAGTGTTAGATAGCCCATTTATCGAGGAAGGCTATAGGCTATATATCATCACGATAAGACCCTTGGTAGCCGAGCAAAAACAAAAACAAAGGTCAGAAAGAACGTTGAGCAAAAACGAAATAACAGGTCGGGGGAAAAAGACATTTCAAACGAATGAAATCGCGGGCAGAAGCTTGTTCACACAATAAGACAATGGAAATAATAATCCGAATATCATGATACGAATCGTCAAACTCTGTATGTCCCCTCTGTGCGGTGCATATATCGACAAAACTCTTATTGATAACAGCTAGCACTTAGCGGGGCATACCACACGATGTGTCAGAGGGTTGTGATCTTGATTTATCAAATCAAATGAGTACATTTAGTTATTTTACAATACACATTAGTAAGTTTCAACATGAAACCCGGTTAAGGCACGGCAACATAACAATAATTTTTAACACAATAAAAATAATCATAAGAGTTTTTATTTTTTTTGTATTATTACATGACTAGTATAGTCCGTCAGTGGTCGTTAGTTTTTGAATTAACTTTTTATTTTATTTTAGGGTTAGCTCACAATATACAGGGTGTCCTGTAAGTAGTACGACATTGTGTGGGGGGTGATAGCTTGGGTCAATACATACTAAAAAAACATAATAAATGTTCCGCAAAATGTTACCAACGGGCGATCAAGACGCTTCCAACCTTATTTGTCAAACAGTTTAGAAGTTATGAGGAAAAAGATGAACATACACATACAAACGCAGCGGTCAAAACCAATTTTTTTTGTTAAAAAGTTTTTATTTTATATTTTTTAGTGGCTATAATCTATTCATTACTACATGCTTAATTTTTGATTACTTTTTGTAATACACAACTCAGTATTAAAATCTGTGAGTAAACAATCAATCATCCCCTGTTTTCCTACCTCTGGGGTTGGATTTTTTTCCCGAAATTTATATGGGACCACCTTCGGCGTATACCCTTTCCAATAAAAAAGAATTATCAAAATCGGACAACTCTGGAAAAAGTTATGCATGGACAAAGATAAAAAAAAAAAAAAAAATATGCGTCGACTTGAGAACCTCCTCCGTTTTTTCGTCGGTTAAAAATCATTTAACCCTCGCCGTAGTCGGGTATAACGGAGATATTGATGATATTAAAGAAAGGCAATTTATTGAACATACATAGTTTTGGATTCAGGTTTTCTTCAGAAATGTATGAGGCATTTGTTTAATTTTCTGTACCCTGTTTGATAGCTAACATAGCTAACATTTTTTGTAGAGAAATTGGTCTACTTATGAAGTCTAGTTTTAGTTTAAGTACCACGTCTAGTACTAAAAGTTAGTCTAGTAGTACTTTTGAAGTGTAGCAGGTCGTTTGATACCCAAGTCCGAATTCTGAATAACATCGACGCTCAATTTCTTAACCCATTTTTCTTGCAAACAAATAACTATTATAAATACATAAATAAATAAGATTATGTAATAAATTAAACAAATATCAGTACCTCGGTCATCTCCGCAACTCCTTCATTAGGTTCTTCCTGTATCGTCATTCCATCGAAAGTTACTGTAACCGTACCCCGGCCACTCTCCTTTTGAGGCTCCATTCTAGAAGTATTCATGGCTCCCTGTTCCCCGTTCTCATTAACCGCGGTCCTAACCTTAAAATTAGCTTCAAATATCTTCGCGCAGTGCCTACAATTCGTTAGAAGACTACCTAGATCTATTGGCTTTATATCATCCACCAATTCGGCTTTTTCTTTGTTACCGTCTTGTTTATAAAATTCAGGTAACGCTGTGTCGTATTCTACGGTGAAATAGTTTACGTGTTTTGTTGTTTGATCTTTAGTTACTGTTATATTTTGAACTGATGTTAAGTCCTGCATTAGATCGATGATTTTGGTATTTTGTTCTGTTGAAGCGTGCCTATAATGGTTCTGACTTTGGCTTAACTCAAAAAAAGATTTGGCATGGTCTGTTTTTGGGGGGGTACTGAAGTAACTGGCTAAGCGGCTAAAGCTTTCTGGGGGATTGTTCGTGGCTGAGTCAGTGAAGAAGTTTATGGGATCGGGCAGTTTTGGTTCGGCAGGTTTTTCATCGGGAGTAGTGAAGACTGCAAATGGCGGTAGAACTGGTTCAGATATTTCGTCGGGTTTCGCAGTAGCAAAGGGTCCAAATGGTGGCATAATCGTTGCAGGATTTTCTTGAGTTATTGAAGTAGCGAATGGTGTATACGGCGGTAACATCGATTCATCCGGTTTCGAAGCTATAAACGCTCCAAATGGCAATATCGTTGTAGATTTTTCATCAGGTTTTAGTGAAGTGAATGGTGAATATGGTGGCAACATCAATTCAGGTTGTTCTTCAGCTTTTGAAGTTATGAAGGCTGCAAAAGGTGGCAAAATCGATTCCGACTTGTCATCAGATTGTAACGAGCTAAACGGTGTAAACGAAGGCAACATCGATGTAGGATTTTGTTCCGGTCTCAATGTGGAAAACGCTCCAAACGGTGGCATAATCGTTTCAGGAATATCTTCTGCTTTTGAAGCTATATAGGCTGCAAGTGGGGGCAGAATCGGTTCCAGTTTCTCATCCGCCTTTGAACTGAAAGCTGTTAACAGTTCTGGCAGTGGCGTTTCTTCATCGGCCTTAAAACCAGGAGCCAAAGCATATTCTGGCAATTTTGTATCTTTTTCAGCAGGTTTCGGATCAAAAACGTTTGGAATCGGCGGTAGTTTCATTTTTTTTTCTTCTGGCTTCACTATTGTCTCCTTAGTTACGTCTTGCGAATTTTCATTATCGATCTTTTTTTCGAAAATTTTACTAAGTATTGGAGGAGTTGGGAAATCTGGCAATGGTTCACTTTGCTCATCAACTAAGCTGGTTATGTTGGCTTCAATATTGAATCCTACGGGTACAATAGGCTGGACCTTAGTATAGTTAGGTGCTATACGGGATGAGCAATATGTAGCAACAGCTGTTGTTCTAGTTTGTGTTGATGTCTCTGGAACTGTCTTAAACTCATTCCTTATTTTATCTTCTCTCTGTTTAGCCAAAGCTACCCTTCTCTTGAACTCTTCTTCAAAACCTGGTGGAATGCTTGGAGTGGGTTTTGTGTTGGTGTTTCTGTAGTGAGCTTCCACGGCATAATTTCCCGTGTCGAAGTAAGATACCATACTTATTGGTTGTGGTGCAATGTCGTAAAATAGCGATTGGTGATCTACGCCATCGGATGGTTCCTTTTTCTTATATTTCTCGACTCGGTTTGTGAACGAATCTAACTCGTTTTCTGATTTGTGATCGTCATCATCCTTATCCGAAGGTTCTATAACGAACTCTTCGAAGAGTGGAAAGTCTTTATTTGCGTCCCGTTCTATTGAGTTTACGTCTATTTTTCCAGCTTCATCAGACTTTGAATCTTCTTCCTCTTCTTCTTCAGCCGGTGGCGCAGAAGGCGCAGTCATTTTTCTGGCTAACAAGTCTTCATGGTGTTGAACTTCATCAGCGCTTGTGGGTACTTTATCGAACAAGAGAGAATTGGTCCCATAGAATCCTATAGCATTCGGGTCGACATTGAAATTATAATCTTCCTTTAGAGCACTTTCTGTCCAACCGTAGTTTATAGATTTCCTTTCATCAACGTCTTCAAGCATTTCTGCAGCTGAATGGACTTGTATTGTTTCCATAGTTTCTTCAGTTATATGTGATATCTCGTCAAACTGCCCAGCGTCATATTTCACTTGTTCGTTATTGGTCGGTTCGCGTTCAGCTGGTTCTGTTAGAGTCGTTTCAACGGGATTCGACAGCTGTATTTGTGATCTCATGTTTTCTATAAGTTGGTCGGTGACATCCTGGTCATTTTCCTTATCCTCTGGTTTATTTACTTCTCGGCAGGTCTCGCATATGCTTAATTCGGAAGCATTCTCATCTTGAGTCTCTGTACCAATATTTCCAGCACCATTTGCACTCAGATTTTCGTCGCCTTTGTCCTGATTATCAGGAGTACTATCTTTTACATTTTGGTTATTAGCATCAGACGATGAAGTGATTTCAAAGAAACTTGCGCTTGATTGGCTAGCTAACCTGTCTATGTTTTTGTTATTAGCGTTTTCTTCTTGAGTTGGAGTTTGCACGTTTTCAAAAAAACTAAAGCTTGAATGTCGACTTAATTCATCAGCGTGCCTAGCGCCGTAATCTTCTAGTTTATGTGTATGATCAAAGAAACTCATGCTTGAATTTCTATCCGACAGACTTGTGATCAAGTCAGCTGGAATATATTCTTTAGATTTCTCAGCAAGTACAGTGCTTAGGCCAAATAATGGTACCGATGACACGCCAAGTATAGGAACATCGTCTTTAGTTAAAGAATCTAATAAACTATCCTTTGGGATAACAGTTTCTTTACTGTCATAAATAATCGGGCTTGCGAATAAATTATGCGATTTAATTTCGTCGTTTATTTTTTCTTTGTTTTCTTTCTTGTCAGACAAATTAATCGGAAACTTGGATCGTATTTCTTCAGAGAACTGTAAAGGTTTTTCCGTTTCGGGAAAGTCGGGAAATTGTGAACTATTTGATATGCTTCTATTTTCTGTCTTTTCAGAGTTTTTGCTTGCGAATATGCTCGACGTATTTTCTTTATTAGCCTCTTTGTTATCTATTTTCATTTTATCAAATAGATTAACAGTGTTGGGGTCAAACATTGCTATCGGCTCTGATTTTGGCTCTTCCGCAGCATGTTGAATCTGTTCAAAAGATTCATTTATAAAAGTCCTGTCCTGTGTAGCTTGAGGAGCGACAGCATCGCGAGTTGCTGGTACCTTGCTTGCTGGCACTTTTATAGGCTCCTGTACCTCCAAGTTATCCAAATTACTAAAATTCGCAAATCTTTCTTCGATTAAAGTTCTACTTTGAACCAGTCTAGCAACTTCGGGGCCAGCTCTAGCCACGTTTTCATCCATTTTTCTTTCAGCATTATATTCTTGATTCTCTTTAAACGTTCTTGGTCCTTCACTAACGTTAACATGAACAGATGGTTGTTCGATAGCTTCCTGCGTTGCTGTTGATGTTTGTTGGAACATAGTCGTATTAATATTTTGTTCTGGGTAGACTTGTTGGGTATTGCTATTATAAGGCTTAGGATGTGCTGAATGGCTTGGATAGTCATTGCTATTAGAACAGTGACCAGCCAATGGCTGACCCTGATTCTGGAAGTTCGGATACTTGTAGTATTCGTTATTCAGATATATTGCATTCTGATTTTGGAAATCATAATTGTAAGGCTGAGTATTCTGCTGAGCGTTCGGCACAAATATTTCTAGGTTCGTTTGAGCCGCTTGTGCTTCATACGGCACATTGGAATAAGGCGCATTTTGCTGTGCAATCTGTGCCACTGATTCCTCCTTTGTGGGGTCTTTGTACGCCGGATCAAAGAAAGTGGTCACGCTGTGTTGAATCTTATTGATGTCAATGCTGCTGAGCTTCGATTTCAGCGACCCAATAATGCCAAATCCTTTGGATTCTTTCGGCTCTTCTTGTTGTTCGTAACTTTCAGTTTTAGGTCGGCTCAAATCAAATGCTGTGCTGTATTGTGACTCAGGATTCTGAATATGATGAGTGATATCGAAGTGTGGATATCCTGGGGCTGGCTGACTGATATCATAGTCGGATGGAGGTTGCACATTAACCGCTGAATCAGCTAAATTATATTGAGGATTCAAAGGTGTAGCTTCTGCTGGTTGACTTAAATCAAACGGCACTGCAGATGGCACATTTTGACCAGCTTTCGGTTGCTCAGGTGTAAACAAAGCACCTTGGAATGTTCCAGAATCTGCGGATGGTATAACAGGTTTGATGCTGTTGCTAATAGAACCAATTCCATCTATTGGCCCAGAGTAATATTGGGGTCTTTTCTTGTTCATTCTATAGTTAATACCTCCTGTAGCCTTTGGTGGTTCTATCAAAGGTTTTGCTGGCTCTGTAGCAAAAGATTGGCTAGGTTTCGGTTGCTGTTGCACTATTGGGCTATAAATAGATGGCCCATCATTGGCAGGGGGTGGTGGAATGATGAATGATGCTGACCCAATATTTGGAGTAGATCCTATTGGTGTCTGTATTGGTCCTGGAGGTGATATCGTTTGAGCAGCCGGTGATGTTGGTGAAAATATATTGCTTAAAGGCGGCAGTGATGATCCAGGTCCAGAGTTTGATTTTCCATCTACTGGTTCAGTAGATGGTACAAACATCGGTGGAGCATTAGATGCCAATGTTGGAGCAAACATAGATGGAGCTGCTATATTTGTTGGCATCATGTTTGATGGTGGTGAAGCCAAATTCTGTGGTGGCAATCTGCTTGGTGCTTTACTTGGTGGTGCTATAACACTTATGGGAGATGCCAATGGTGGAGCTGCAAATCCGGATGTCGGTTGCTGTGTAAATTGTGCTGGTGGTGGTATGCTTGGCATGTTACCAGCCTGTATGTCTTGATGCAGAGATGTTGGCTGTTCAGTAACCAACATTTGTGTACCAAACGCAGATTGGGAATGTATTTCGCTGAAAGAAGATCCAATTGGCTGTGCTGGCGCTCCAACTGGATAATTCATTGGGTCAAATGTTGGAACGAATATGTTCTCTGTGCTCATTGATTGCATGGGTTGCTGTTTAATTACCGGGTGATTGGAGCCAATGCGCCTAGCAACAGATGGTGGTAGGACAGATTTGCCTGTCTGACTCCCCGCTTTCTGAGTCGAAAACATAGGAGGTGGAGGAATTGCATTACTGGGAGCGTTTGTATCATACGTAGTCAGTGGCGGTGGCGGTAAGCTTTCTTCAAACGATTTTGGTTCCATTTCTGTTGGAATATTTAACACTGAAGGTTGAAAATCGCTTGCTGGATTATGAGAATCACCTATTGGATTGAATATGTTATAAGTTTCGGGTATATTTGGAGGAGTTCGTTCCGCGATATTATTCGTTTCTGAAGTTGATATTGCTTCCGTAAATATATTTTGGTCATTTGACGGTACGAAATAGTTTTTAACGTTTTTAGTTAGTGGATTGAGTTCTATTTTTTGTGCTGTTTCGAAATTAGTGCCCGAACTAAGTCCTGGTATTTGGGCGTATTTCTTTTTCGTTGTTATCCGGAAATTCGATGAACCTGAAACAATAGAAAACATTATGTTAGTAAAAAAAAAATGTACTCCAGCAGTAGAACATAAGATTTAGGGACTATAAATATGGGAAATGACTTTGACAAAAAATAAGCACTATGTTCGATTGGGTGAGATCTTTATCTATGTCAGAGGTGACAAGTACACCTTTTCACCTACTGAGGCCAGGGACCTATTTAACATAATTGACAATGAAACATTTTGTCAATAAATTGAAGAAGTAACACATTTCGTTGATTTTCCTGACCTTCCTATACCTGTGCCCAAATCTGTGACACATATACACACGCTCTCTCAGGCTGAAAGACCAGAACAGAAAATTCAGTTTTTATTTTTATAACGCTTTTATTAGCTCGGGTTGTATGTATGTATGTATCTATGTATGTAACGGAATCTTTGAGCCTAATTTTCACTGGTTTCTAGACGTCTGATCAACTTGAAACTTTGCACACGTCTTAAGGGCCGATGAAAATGCAATAACCCAATAAAAAAAATCCATTATCCTGATTAGGATCGTCAGGATTAATAAATCTTTTCGCGGATCCTTTGCATGAGAGTAACAAAGACAGAGCACGTGAACTGCGCAGGCGCGTAGTTTTGGACTCTGCTTGTGGCACTTGACATTTCAATATCACATGTCCCCAAAAAACTTATTCATAAATCGGACTAAAAAATGGAAAATACATAATAGTTTAAAAAACTAAAAAAACACGCTTTTACTGCTGATCGAACTAAAAAATGGAAATTAAATAATAGTTTAAAAAACTAAAAAAACACGCTTTCATTGCTGACCGTACTAAAAAGTAGAAATAATTTTTAATTACAAAGAGTTTATGTTACAGTAGTAGGAAGTCAATAATTAAATTCAGAGTAAAAAGCGTGGGGTGCATTTTCCTATATTTTCATGACTCTCCTCTCATAGATGGTTGCCAATAGAATAGTTGTAATAATTAAAATATCAAGCACCCCACGCTTTTTACTCTGAATTGAATTATTGACTTCCTACTACTGTAACATAAACTCTTTGTAATTAAAAATTATTTTCTACTTTTTAGTTCGGTCAGCAATGAAAGCGTGTTTTTTTAGTTTTTTAAACTATTATTTAATTTCCATTTTTTAGTTCGATCAGCAGTAAAAGCGTGTTCTTTTTAGTTTTTTTAAACTATTTTTTATTTTTATGTAGAAAGTATATTTGAAACTAGGGAATATCGTGAGTAAGATGAACCCAATTTATTGATCACTAGCAGCGCTCCGCGGTTACACCTGCGTAGTTCCCTTTCCCGAGGGAATACGCGGCTAAAATATAGCCTATGTGACACGGGGATAGTGTAGCTTCCCAACAGTGAAATATTTTTCAAATCGGTTCAGTAGTTTCGGAGCCTATTCAATGCCAACAATCAAATCTTTCCTCTTTATAATAAAATATTAGTGTAGATAAGCCATTAATTTACTGAATAACAGTCTCTTATATATGATTTCTTCTAATAACAGAAGAAAAGTAAACTTAAAAATCTAAAACAGATCATTACGAGGAAAGTTAAATAAACAAAATATTTAAAGAAGAATGGGTACATAAGAGGTAGCCTGAAAGTGGCACCGATAACTGAAAAGTTGAATGGAAATAGGAAATGTCAATGATATGGAGGAATGACGAAAGTTTTGAGTATGAATGTCGATAGCTATAAGAGTATGGGGAGACCAAAGAAACGATGGATGGACTGTGTGAATGATGATATGGTTAGAAAGGGTGTGACTACGGAGATGACGACTGATAGAGAAGTGTGGAAGAAAAAGACATGTTGTGCCGATCACAAATACATTGGGATTAGGGTAGGAGAATAACGATTTATCGCAGAAGTGGCATCAATTTAGAGACGTTTTCCATCAGAATGATCATCATATGCCAGATTCTGCCCATCTAACTGTCATATCCTAATCAGCCATAACATTACCACTACTGGGACACATGCCTCTTCTCCATGAGAGGAAATGGGCAGTAACCATACGAGCCCGGCACAGGTTGGTAGATGTCACAAGTCTTCGAATTTTTTGTTCTAGGACATGCCGGTTTCCTCACGATGTTTTCCTTCACCGTTTTGAGAGCAGTGGTGATGAAATAAATCACACAAAATAATGCGCCGAATCGAAGACGCTTGGAAAAGCTGGAAGAAATGGGATGGTGCTATTCTTTTACGTCCGGCACCACACGGAAATACTGTACGGTGTACTAATACTTCTGTTTCTTTTTTCTTGGCTATTTACATGAGTATGCATAAATGGTTAAATAAATAGTAGGGAAGAGTCTAGGCTGACGTTGAGTGGTATTTTCAGGTGATTTCGTTCACGCTATACTGCTACTGAATGTTAATATCATTGATCAAGGCTAGCAAACCCAGGTTGAGTGGCAAGTTACCATACATCTATAGTAGATGCGTGTGGCCAGTTTTCTACCCTGCGCCCAGCTGTCTAGCAATTATGTTGGCAATCGACTGCGAACCTGCAATGTTGTGGGTTTCCACGGTCGTATTCGACACGTCAATATTTTATTCACATTACATATTATAAAACAAAGTCCCCGCCGCGCCGCATCTGTCTGACAGGCGTGTCGCGGCATTACAAAAATAAATACCTCGCAACAAATATCGAAAGACGCAAAAAGAAAAGTGGCGCCATCTACAATGGCGAACTATTCTTAGAAATTCTACATCGCGCAATCAGAGTTTACCACAACACTCGAATAGATAAAATATCCCAACATCAACTGTCGGGCAGTTGCGCACCAGACACAATACCCGTCTGGTCGGAGGATCCTCCTTTACCAGCATAGGTATGAGCGAACTTTACACCCTGTTCCTCATACCCTATACTGGTGACCCAGTGAAAGAACGTCAGCGCAGCCTTCGTGCAACACTTCAGCGTGACGTCATCATCATCACATCAAGACCACTTCCTCAAGCTTTCGAGCGGCGAGTCACACAGCCAGCCAGCACCTGCATGCAGCGAACCGCATGCCTGGTCATCACCAATAGGCTCAGCAGCAACCATGGCCCAGCACACTGCACTTTCGGCCGGTTTCATCAAGCTGTACATTTCCAGTATAAGCTGATCTCGCATTGTATAGGATTTCCGTACAGTGCGATATCAGCGTAAACTGGAAAGTTTAGCTTGAAGTGTAGCCGTGTGTACTGCCAAGGTTGCGGGTTTTTCGAAAGAGATACCGGAGCCCCTGGCACACAGGCTACTGAGGGAACACGGGTGGGTTTTAGTCAGTAAAAGTCTGACACGCCCTCTCGCTCCGCCCAGAGTTACTTGATGATTTACCACCCTTAAAGAAAAAGGTGTAATGGTATAAGGTTTGGAAGGTAGATCAGAAATCCCGTATATCATAGGACACGCACATTCAACTATAACCTCGAAGCTATAATTTCACGCGCAAAGTTATTACTCATAATAAGTTGTTTTATAGCACGTATTGAAGAAAATGTCTCCTGTGATTTAGATAGTCTTTATGATAATTTAGTAAGTCGGAACTGAGAAACTGCCGCGGCATGTAAACATAAACCACGTTATTTACTGGATGATGTTTTACGAAAAAATGTCAGGTGAAATTTGATCGAAATAAGAAAAAAACAAACGGACCTCCCATACAAAATCGATCAGCTGACTATTGATTTTGCATGGGAAGTCCGATTTTTAAGCTATCGGCATAGCTTTTATCGCGGGCTTTGAGCGCGGCGACCGTATCAAGAAATTCCGTAACGAATTTTTTTTTTTTCGTTTTTCGACCCATATTTCCTTGGAGAAAGTTGTTCAATTTCACGGGTACTATCACCCTGAAAAATTTGGACGGTTTTCGACGTATAAACAACTTTCAGCTTTAATCAACGCTTATGAATAAACCCCTATAACAGGATGTGCGTTGATATGGCTGCGACCCTGCTTCTTTTTTGTCACATAAATTTATATAAGGTGGGATGTCAACAAATAACTTCTCCCGTTCTGGGCGGAGCGGGAGGGCGTGTCAGACTTTTACTGACTAAAACCCAACCGTGTTGCTTCAGTAGCCTGTGCGCCAGGGGCCTCGGTATCTCTTTCGAACAACCCGCTCCCCTGGCAGGCATCGGCCCTTGCGGAGCCCACCAGTTGGTGCTGACATCTCTTTGAGTGTTTCCATCGATTCAGTACAAGATTTGAAACCCCATCACCGTTTTGAGAGCAGTGATGATGAAATTATGAACACAAACCTCGTATGTGCGGGCCACTGAGCCACCACTGGTCCTATCATAATTTGAGTACATCATGATCATTAATTACCAATTAGCACTAAATACCAGCTAATTGTACAGGTATTGATCAGCCCGTTCAGATCATTGTGGAGCAAGTTTTTTTTTTATTTTTAATCTATACTAATAATAAAGAGGAAAGATTTAATTGTTTATTGGTTTGCATTGAATAGGCTCCGAAACTACTGAACCGATTTGATCACTGTTGGGATGCTACATTATCCCCGGGTGACAAAGACTATATTTTATACCCGTATTCCCACGGGAACGGGAACTACACGGGTGAAACTGCGGGGCGCTGCTAGTCATATTATATTATGATTTTGGCACCCCCTGAAATGATTTTTGTCATTTTAACAACGTTCACAGTCTGATCTCAGTCTCAATCTATTCTATTCTTAACATTTTTGACAAGTTTTTGGATGTCGCCGAAGTGACATTGCGACTAGATTTTGAAAGTTTATAATTACGAAAATTGGCCTTCTGAAATTATGTAAATGTTGGGTCTAGTGATTTTAAGGGTTCCGTAACCGGAGTGTCACCAACGGGGTCTGTCAGCGGGCTATATCTCATGATCCGTAATAAGTACACAGTTGATATTTTTACAAAATGTGTATTTCTGTTACCGCTATAACACCAAATAATAAATATAAAACAAAGTATAAAGTTAAAGAGGTATCCATACAAGAAACGTGTTCTTTTCGGCAATTTTTGCCTTGTGATACAGAACCCTTCGTCTGACTCGCACTTGACGGATTTCTTCTTACTATATGAATGAAACCCACTAGTCTATACAGATAAATAAAATTGGAGTGTCTGTTTGCAATATTAAAACAACCGCTTTTTACTAAATGCATATGGATGTATACACGCTACATATTCTAAAATATATTTTTTTTACATTTTTTGTCCGTCTGTCTGTTTGTTCCGGCTAATCTCTGAAACGGCTGGACCGATTTTGACGGGGCTACTTTTATTTCAGAAATTTGTTAAACTAGCTTTTGCCAGCGGCTTCGCCCGCGCGGAACTTTCGTTCCCTATTTAACTCCCTTAGGGGTTGAATTTCGAAAAACCCTTCTTATTCCTTGTCTACATTACAAAGGGAACCTCTGTGCAAAATTTCAGCTTTCTAGGTCCAAGGGTTTGGGCTGGGCGTTGATGAGTCAGTCAGTCAGGACTTTTCTTTTTATATAGATTCTACGCGGATGAAGTCGCGGGCACAGTTAGTACAAAAATAATGACAAAACTCTTAGATAACATACACACAAACTTTCGCAATTACCTTCAGTGTTTGTCGAAACCACGAGCGATGGTTCCCATTGACCTTTCAAAGGTCATGGCGTTTACCGTGAGAACAGAACACCATGCTTTGAAAACTATGACGCTAAAATTGAAGATGGGATTTTTATTAATCTATGTGGACATTGTATTAATTTATGTCCACCTTGTGGGAAGGCCTCCCATAAGGTGGACCGATGACCTTGTGAAGGCCGCGGGTATCCGCTGGATGTGGGAAGCACAAGACCGGTCGAAGTGGAGGAGCCTGGGGGAGGCCTATGTCCAGCAGTGGACGTCTTTCGAATGAAATGATGATGATGATGTGGACATTAGAAAACAATGTTTAGTTATATCGTTAATGTGACAGAAGAAAAGATAAAGCAGAGTTGCAGTGTGACCCTACCAGTACAAGTCTAGACTCCGGCCTGGCACTGAGAAATTATCATCTACCTAGCCTTTTCCCAACTATATTGGGGTCGGCTTCCAGTCTAACCGGATGCAGCTGAATACCAGTATTTTACATGGAGCGACTGCCTATCTGACCTCCACAACCCAGTTACTGTGTAATACGATACCCCTTGGTAAGACTGGTTGTCAGACTTTCGGGCTTCTGACGACCCGTAACGACTGTCAAAGATCCACAAATGACAGCCGGGAAAAAAGGCTTAACGTGCTTTCCGAGGCACGGAGGGGTCTTGGTATGTAAAGATGGTCACCCATCCACTGGTCGATCGAACCGTGCAGCTATTGATATTTAGCCACAAGCGCCTCAGGCTGGCACTGAGAAATACATGATGGAAATATTTACCGATATATTGGATGTGGCGTAAATAATGAATAACCCTGAAACTGTCGATTGGCCAGATTATCATCTATCATTTACCCCACTTATATCGCCATATGCCCATGCTTTTAGGACCGGGACCGCGGTCCCGGATGCCACCTTTTGTTTAAGTACGTGGATGTGGGAAGCACAAGAACGGTCGAAGTGGAGGAACCTGGGGGAGGCTTATGTCCAGCAGTGGACGTCTTTCGGCTGTAATGATGATGATGATGAAGTACGTGAGAGCAGTGTTGGCTTAATGGTAATGACGTTGCTTAAGAGTTGTAGGTCTTATTATGAGAATAACTTTGTATTTTTGACAGTTTATCCATATTCATAACTGTGAGACGTCAATTTTAGGGACTACTCACACTTATTCAGCTCTATTCAGCTTATGTACATAGAAAACAACGATTTTGTATAGAGTCTGTTCAGCTTTCCGCGGCTGAACGAATGCGTACGCCTTTCGTACAAAATCGTTGTTTTCTATGGACAAAATCTGAACAAAGCTGAATAAGTGTGAGTAGTTTCTATTCCACGGAAAGACATCTTAGACTTTGGTAAAAATCAGTTTTTACTCGTATCTAGACGGAAAAAAAAACGAAGGTATTACAAAAGCGATACAGGAGTAAATAAGACAAACAATCCATGTTTTGAAATAAGGAAAAATTATGGTGTTCAAATTTTGCCATCATCATGAGTCTCAGAAAAGAACGAGTATATGTGGTTTTGATAAGCGTCACGGTGATCGCAATAATTTTGAAAACTTTCCTTTATGAGATTTTTATTTCATTCTAAATAAAATATTTTATTCCCCAAAAATTCTACTAACATTATAAATGCGAAAGTAACTCGCAACACAAATAAAATCAAGTAGGTATGTAAACAATCTACATATTTTAAAAACCTGAATCGCATCCTTGTTGATGCACTAGTTGAAGAGAATAATAACCTTTTGAATCTTCTATTTAATACTACAACGTGTTGATTTGCATCCTCCTCAAATTTCAGGAGGCTGTTATGAAAGACATAAATAATCAAATAAAATTACGATACTTGCTCACCAATGTATACATACTTGTTTTTTTCGTTATTTAAATTTAACAGTATTTCAGAAAACACCTCTTTCAATGAACAGAATCGCCCCGTTCCGTATGCGGTAGGCAGTGTCGCACGACTATATCGCTGTGTGTTACAGTGCGGTATCACACAGGCCGGGTTTTAAAATGCGTGTCCGAAAAAAAAAAATTGCCAAATGCCGATTTCCGAAAATATGAAAAAAATATTACTTATTTTATTATTGATTCGTGTCGAGAATCATTAGCATAGTTACCTCCTTGAATTTGACGAGGATGCAAAACAACACGTTGTATTAATCTTGTATTCATTAATTGACTGGCAGACAACGCAGAGACTATACCGCTGGGACTCATCCATCTGCCTAGTTTTGTCCCAACTACGAGTATTTTTGGGGTCGACTTCCAGTAAGAATAGTTGGTCGCTGTGATTAACTCAAGACAATGTTTGTGTTCTTTCACCACAATTTGCTTGCCTACTGACAGCTCATACCTTTATTAACATAATTGTTTGTTTTTATTTGACTGTATAAATTCATTTTTATAACGCTTTTATTAGCTCGGGTTGTATGTAGCTATGTATGCAACGGAATCTTTGAGCCTAATTTTCACTGGTTTCTAGACGTCTGATCAACTTGAAACTTTGCACACGTCTTAAGGGCCGATGACAATGCAATAACCCGATAAAAAATTTAAAAATTTCAAAAAAAATTATTAATTAAAAAAAAAAAAATCCCGATAAAAATTTGATCGAACTAAAAAATGGAAAATAAATAATAGTTTAAAAAACTTAAAAAACACGCTTTTATTGCTGACCGAACTAAAAAGTATAAAAATAATTTTTATTTACAAAGAGTTTATGTTACAGTAGTAGGAAGTCAATAATTCAATTCAGAGTAAAAAGCGTGGGGTGCTTGATATTTTAATTATTACAACTATTCTATTGGCAACCATCTATGAGAGGAGAGTCATGAAAATATAGGAAAATGCACCCCACGCTTTTTTTAAATTTGTTTTTAGTTGTTTTGAATTTACCGCCAAAACGCTACTTACGATGACTTGACGTCAACTTTGTGTAAACTAAAGTAGTTAGTAAGTAAATAAGTGATTGTCGAGTATTTAATTAACAAGATTTTAATGGATAGAAAGTGATATTACTGGTGTGCGGTGTCTCTGTGCACAAATACTGCTAAAACTGCGCTAAACTAAGTATTTGTACCGGTGCCGTTTACACAAAGTTGACGTCACATGTCACGTGATAAAAGTCATCGTAAGGAGCGTTTAGGCGGTAAATTCAAAACAACGAAAAATAAATTAGATTTTAATCGTTTTTAATTGAGAAAATGTGTATTAATACATTTATTTTGACGGCTGAAGACTGGTTGTCATTGTCAGATATTCGAGCTTCTGACGACCCGTTACGACTATCAAAGATCCAGAAATAGACACGGAGGGGCATCGGTATGTAATGATGGTCACCCACCAACGGACCGACCGCGGTAAGCGTAGCTTAACTTGATCTATCGATCGTACTATGCCGCTGGAACTAGAAGCATATTTTTTGTAAAGATAAGAAGGTGGTAAAGAAGGATTTTTCAAAAGTCATTCCGTAAATGGGTTAAATAGAGGATGCAAACTTGTCATTACGGCCAATGATAAGAAATTCCACAAAAAAGTAAACAAAGTATTAGAACTCACCAGCATTAGGAAGCTCCTTCGGTGGTGGTGCCACTTCCTTCACCACATCTTCAGCCATCAATGGCGTATCCACCGCAAAGTTCTGTTGTCCTACGAATCCAGGTGCGGACACATGGCTTTGGAAAGGCACATCTTGTGTTTGATAACCTGAAGTCCTATCATCAGGAGTTTGCTCCCTACTCTTGTAGTTCAGCATATTAGAAAATGAGCTGAATACAGCGCTAGCTACGTGAGGCAAAACCGTGGGCAGCTGAGAGAAATTCTGAGCTATATCAGCTGTCAAACTCTGCTGTACTTCAACGTTCTTTTCATCGTTTAAATTAATCTCTTCTAGATTTTCTTCTGTAGCTGCTAAATTAGCATTCTGGTCAGGATTACTATTGATAGGTGCGCTCACATATCTTGTCCCGTGTAATCTTGCGAAGTACTCGTTTACGTCAAAATCGTCTTCGCATTTCATTGAAGCCTTTGACACGGTTGATGCCGTAATTTCGGGTGTTTTCTCGTACTCGGGGGGTTGTGGATGGTCTAGTGGAGGGGGGTAGGCAGATAATGTGGTAAGAGGTGAAAAAACGTTAGTGTTTGAGTCGCCTGATGGGAAATTCGTAAATTCATGTTCGGAATGCCGCAGGGTTTGGACGTTGGACCCGATTTGGTGATCTGTAACAATGAAAGGGATTTCATGAGTTATGTTCCTAGTTTTAATGAATATTTAGTTTTCAAAAATAAAATGAAATTGCGACGCATATAACAATACTTTGTCATTTTGTTTTCCCTATAAAAAACAATGACCCCTAACAACTTTTTCCGTGTCCTTTTTGTAGAATACAAAAATAAATGTCGCAAGCAAAAAACCCAAACCCGGATTTGCATCAGCCCCTCAGACTGCTTTGTCTATGATACTCACGTAAAGTGCACATTTTAAGGATACTTGTAGCGACCGCAAACCACACAAAGTGGTAATCAAACCAAAGCATTATTTATAAAAGGCACGTACATAACTAACCGAACCTCAAATAATTCGCATTTTTTAATCCTATTTTTTTGATTGAACTCTCTAATTTAATGAATGCGTCTCAAATAAACATGTGAACCTCAAATAATTCCTATTTTGCGCTCCTCAAAAATATTTGTAGTCATGTATAGAGGCCAGCACATCAAGCTACCCCAATCTGTCAAATTTATTTGATAGTTTTTCAACTTATATCACAAAGGAATAAGGTTCATGTTCAATTGGGAAAATTTGACAGTTTAGGATAGCTTGACCTGCTGGCGTCTGTACATATACATGCGGTTCGCATCACACTGCCGTCACGCGAAATCCTGCATATACAACGTTCCGACATCAACCGTCAGGCAGTAACAGACACAACACCCGTCCTCGTCGATTCTCCCTTATCTATAGAGGTTGAGTGAACTTTACACCCTGTTTCTCATACCTCTATTACACTAAATAGCCAAGTAACTGCGATCAGTTCGACTCGTGCATAGTTGGTCACAGTTTTATTTTAATCTAACCCTGCCAGGGGTGCGGGTTGTTCGAAAGAGATACCGTGGCCCCTGGCACACAGGCAACTGAGGGAACACGGGTGGGTTTTAGTCAGTAAAAGTCGGACACGCCTTCCCGCTCCGCCCAGAGCGGGAGAAGTTATTTGATGATTTCCAATTTACAAAAAAAAGGGCTAACCCCCTTGGTCAGGGTATCCGAGCTTAGTTTAGACCCGGGAAGGAATAAAAGTGGCTCAATAATATGATGAGTGAAGTGAGCATATTAGACGCTCAAATATTTTTTAGAGGGCCTTTAATTTACAATAGCTTACCACATTAAAAGTTCAATATGATTTGAAAGTATCAGTTAAATATTTGCCTTTACACGGCATAGTTATTTTACTCAATGAAAATTAAGAGCGATGTCACCGGTCCACTAGCGCCACTCCTTTAAAAAACTATAATCTCTTGACTGAAAAGGAATTATGAAAAACGGCTCAATCAGCTGTCTCGGTAAGTGTGTCTAGAATTTTCTAATACTTTTTATAAAGTTTCATATTGAGACACGAAGCGACAAAATACGGTCTAGAGGCATGTGGCCGTTTCTCTTTAGATCGAATTTTGTTGCTTCGTGTCTTAATATGAAACTTATAAAAGGTATTAGAAAATTAAAGACACACTTACCGAGACAGCTGATTGAGCCGGTTTTCATAATTCCTTTTCAGTCAAGAGATTATAGTTTTTTAAAAGGAGTGGCGCTAGTGGACCAGTGACAGCGCTCTTAAGAGCTATTCATCACACAAGAATTAAGGATAAAAATCAAAACATTTACTATATGCACCAACCTTGAAGAAACAAGTAATTTAATGTCGCAAAGTCCTTACAAAAACGGAAATAAAAATATGTAGTCAAGGTATGCACGAATGATATGTTCAATTAACTTTGATATAATGCTAAAGCTGCTTTTCCGTATTTTGTGTCTATTGAAGCAGATACGACTTTTATTAATCTGCTTTGCCATTTTTCAATTATGTTCGGCACTTTTTTTTTTTTTTTTTGGTTGGGAAATCATAAAATAACTTCTCCCGCTCTGGGTGGAGCAGGATGTCAGACTTTTACTGACTAAAACTCACCCGTGTTCCCTCAGTTGCATGTGTGCCAGTGACGGCAGTATCTCTTTGTAGGGTATTGAAATTAAATGAAAGGAAATTTAAGTCATATTAAAAGTAAACTTTGTAAACAAGCTTAATATAAATTAGAGAATTATATCCAAGATAAGAATGCTTGGAAACATGCTGGTCCTGCTCCATAGGACAATCTAGAGTCTAGACAAAATCAAGCTGGTTGCTAAATGAATTGTATAAATAATTATATTTATGACATTGATTAACTCACACACTGACTTATTACTTGTTAATATTCTAGAAAAATCGTATATTTACTCTTACAATGTTTGTAAATATGTGAGCACCATGTTTTTGTCATAAAATTAATTTATCTGTATTGCTTCAATTGCATTTGCTTTTTTTTTACCTGTTTTGGTATAGTAGTAATTTTATTCTGGGTGCACCGTTTTCACACATAATTATAAAATGAATGTACGAGTACTTGGATAAATTGTATTTAAAACATTTTGAAAGAGTAACGGTGGAGTTTCTTGCCCGTTCTTCTCCAAACGAAACTACATTTTGGAAGGGGCGACTAGAATCAATTCTATTTTTTTTATGTAAATATTGTCGTTCAAAAGTGCCTTTTAAGTGCCTAATTGAAATAAATGCTTTGACTTTGACTTTCGAACAACCTGCACCCCCGGCAGGCATCAGTTGATGCTGACATCTCTTTGAGGCGCGCGTGGAACACAACGCGCCGTCGACCCGGGCTTGGTCCTTACCGGACAGCGAGCTACCCATTACTCGCCGTCCGCATGCCCTACGGTGCCCGGGAATTAGCCTGGGATTATGTCGGCGTCAGCTTCGAGTCTAACAGAACCGGATGCAGCTAAGTATTAGAATTTTACACTAGCCCTCGTTCGCGTGAAATTATGGCCCCCGAAGAGTGTATCAAATGCAAAAAGAATTTTCCAAATTCGACAGGTATTTTCAGAGATTACCCCCCTATATACAAACATATAAACTTTGACCTCTTTATGATAATGGTATAGATGAATACGAGACGGAATTTGAATATATATGACTACCTATCACTTAAAAGCACACTCATCTTCATCATAATTTCAGCCGAAAGACGTCCACTGCTGGACATAAGCCTCCCCCAAAAGGGGGGGTTTTGCCATAATCGCCACGCCTGTCAGGCGGGTTGGCGATCGCAGTATGGTGGTAAAATGCATAGAGAACGCTGCTGCCCATTCTGTAGTAAGTCCCTTAGTTGCCTTCTACAACACCCACGGGAAGAAATGGGATGGTGCTATTCTTTTACGTCTGGCACCACATATGGAACTAGCACACTATGTTCATAGTTATTTTACCTCATATCGCAGTAAACCAATAGCAACCTTATTGTAACGACAATAAAGATCCCTGTGCTATTGACAGACTGGTTAGTAGCAGCAACCCAAAAGCGACTTTACTGTAACGAAAACAAAGATTACTTTGTGTTTGACAGTGACGCTAGCAAAGAGATAAAATAAGTGTGAACGACACACATATTACATCTACAGATACTCGTGATAAAGTACATGTTACCTCATTTGGGCAAACCGCTTCGTAATACATACATGGTGGTATTGCGTTTGGTAAAATTGTGTCTCCTTTTACATAAATAACATCAGCGGACTTGCGACTTAATGGCATCGTTTTTTGGTCTGTAATGTTAAGTGTATCTTGACATGTTTTTTTTTTTGAAGCTGGGAAATCATCAAATTACTTCTGACTTTTACTGACTAAAACCCACCCGTGTTCCCTCAGTTGCCCGTGTGCCAGGGGCGACGGTATCTCTTTCGAGCAACCCGCAACCTGGCAGGCATCCGACCTTGCGGACCCCACAAATTGGTGCTGACATTTCTTTGAGGCGCGCGTGGAACACAACGCGCGGACAAGGGTTCTTTTTTTGGAGTGTGGGAAGTCATCAAATAACTTCTCTCGCTCTGGTTGGAGTTGGGAGGGCGTGTCAGACTTTTACTGACTAAAACCCACCCGTGTTCCCTCAGTTGCCTGTGTGCCAGGGGCCACGGTATTTCTTTCGAACAACACGCACCCCTGGCAGGCATCGGCCCTTGCGGACCCCACCAATTGGTGCTGACATTTCTTTGAGGCGCGCGTGGCTTGGTCCTTACCGGACAGCGAGTTACCCATTACGGGCGGACAAGGGTTGGGACGTACACTACGGTGGCCCTCGGCGGCGGCGAGGACGGCAGGACGGCGGTCTGTGTCGATGTATTTTGAGCGAGGTGAGCTGTTACTCTCCTGGAGGAGGGTTATAGCGTCATCGGGAATGTCTAGAGTATGCGTCGCTCAGCAAATGCTACTAGTGCGGGAGAGAGTGTGGCGGGCCGCAATCAGGGAATTGGGGTGATTTATAGCAGAGTTGAAGAAACCCTTGGAACGTGTTTCATGAACAGCTAGATGGTTGGAATTGAGGATTGTAGTCGAAGGATTGTATTCGTCTCTGCTTAAGCGATGCAGGATTTTGCGTGACGTCGTAAGTGTGATGTGTAGTTCACTTAGGACAATGAAGATGCCGCTACAGCTACGCACCTGATCCTCACCGTAGATGAAGTTCAAAAATATATAAGTATATGTCTATCAGCAGATTTCAGTACCTCATTAACAGCATAACTATTGGAAAGTCTATAAACTGCTCCCAAATTACAATTTTCTTTTTTATTCTTTTTATTTTTTACAATGTCTGAAATATTCTCGTCATTATTTGACATTATACATCAATTTTAATATCGACTATTTTTTAGTGATTGTCATGGAAATCATGTTACTTGGTTTAAATAGTTCATTTTATTTATGTAGATTTGTTTACATATTGTGAACGAGAGAACGTTGCAGGCCTTACAAACTGTAGATTTGTAGACGATTTTCTATTCTGTATTTTCATTCCTCTAAGTACCTGGTACTTATTGACAGGCCTGCACTGTCCTGCCATACCTATTATTGTAATTTGAAAACATTGTTAAAGCCAATTATTTTTAAAAGAGTAACCGTGTAGTTTCTTGCCGGCTCTTCTCCATAGGAAGCGACAATTTGGAACCGTGCACCTAGCTTCTGACGTTTCATAAGTGCCCATGCAGGTTTATGTGAAATAAAATATTTCGATTTGATTCAGTAAATAGGCTGCAAGTGCAAAAGGTCATGGCATTTTTTTCAAGCAAAATTCTTAATCTTTTTTCGTTCTCTTTTCCAAATAAGGAAGAAATTCCATTCATTCATAAAAACGACATAAACTTGACCAACTGCAAAACATAACTTTGTCGTTGACTCATCGCCATATTTACAAACACACGAGCTACATTCAAAACAGACTCTACCACGTTGTTTTAAAACACAATTTTGCACTACACTGGATGATAAATCTTGTAATCGAAGATCT
Organism: Polymixis flavicincta; assembly: GCA_949987655.1. Classification (NCBI taxonomy): domain Eukaryota; kingdom Metazoa; phylum Arthropoda; class Insecta; order Lepidoptera; family Noctuidae; genus Polymixis; species Polymixis flavicincta. The sequence goes on from OX465200.1 coordinate 9,001,295, forward strand.
TATGTGAATTCATGTGACATAGTTTTAAGCAGAATTTATTGTATGCCCTTTTACGGTTATGTGTGTGATTTTATTCAACATTTTACGTAATTTGAAGGTATGGTCATCTCCGAAAATGTCCATTGCGTATACTGCAATATTACACTGGTTTTATACTACCTTGTTTGATTTTATTTAGGTATTAAGTTCTGTTAACGTTTTTGTAATTTTTTTCTGCTCGAGTATAATTTTCAATGTGTTGTTGGTATTAGCGTGTGCTAGTTGACATTGTGGGTTTTTTTCCAATTTATTAAAAAGTATTCTAAATTGAAGATTGGGACGAAACATGTAACATAAAAATAAAAATAAATTGATTTATATCCATTTTCTCAGTTAAAAACTATTTAAATCGAATTTACTTTTCGTTGTTTTGAATTTACCGCCAAAACACTCGTTACGATGACTTTTTATCACGTGACGTCCACTTTGTGTAAACCAAAGTAGTTAGTAAGTAAACAAGTGAATGTCGAGTTAATAATTAACAAGATTTTTAATGTATAGAAAGTGAAATTACTGGCGTATGGTGCCTCTGTGCACAAATACTTCTAAAACTGCGCCAAACTAAGTATTTGTACCGGTGGTGCCGCTTACACAAAGCTGGCGTCACGATGTCACGTGATAAAAAGTCATCGTAAGGAGCGATTTGGCGGTAAATTCAAAACACGAAAACGAAATTTGCTTTTAATCGTTTTTAATTGAGAAAATGAATTTAAATAAATTTATTTTTATTTTTCTGTTAATTAAATCGTTCCAATCTTCAAATTAAAAATTAAATTTAAAATTTAAAAAACCCCCGACCCAAACAAAAACTCCAACAAACAGAGGCCTAGCCGTCCCCTGAGTTGACAATGCCCTGATCAAAATATTACGTTCAAATTAAAAGGCCCATAAATATTATTTTTTTCTTTTTGGAGTTTTTGTTTGGGTCGGGGGTTTTTTAAATTTTAAATTTAATTTTTATTTCTTGCTTTTTAAACTTCATGTCTCCCTTAAATCACCATTTATCTATAATCTATTAATTGAGACCTTTTCAATGAGCCCAAACACGATACTTCTGCTGTTTGTTGGTGAATAACTTGGGTTTCCTGAAAATTCCAGGTGTTGCTCCAGCATCAGTTCAAGGTTATTTTATTCGTCTAATATCATTGAAGTAATAGAATCCCAAATTTTGAGTTGATCAGAGGCTAAAATCCCTTTTTCAACCAGAAAAGAGCTGATAATCTTCAAACGGCTGAACCGATTTTGATGAAATATATCTAAGAACACTCCCGACTAATACACCTTTCAAACACAAAAAACTAAATCAAAATCGGTTCATCCGTTCGGGAGCTACATTGCCTCAGACAGACACACACACACACAGACACGTCAAACTTATAACACCCCGTCGTTTTTGCGTCGGGGGTTAAAAACAGTTTTTATTAAATTAGAAAATACCCTATTAAGGTTATTTGTTACACGTTTTTATTTACATGTTTTTTTTTTAATGTATGTTCATCGATTTCTCCCCCATTTGTGGTCCGATTCTCAAAATTCTTTTTTTTATTTGAAAGAGTATACTCCTGAGGTGGTCCCATTAGCACCAAGTCAGGATATGATGATGGCATCCCAGGGAAATCGAGGGCAACCTTCAAATTTTGTAGGTATTAACAATATTTTTAGTATATTTTCTAAAGCTATTTCGACATTTGCGTATGGTCATCATCATCTCATGACGCTGAGCTGATGAAGGAAGGTCTACTCTTTAACGGTTAGGAGTTAGGTGGAGGTTCGGGCATAACTCCGTCACAAGACCGATTTGCAAAATTCTTTTTTTGTTCGAAAGGGGTTTATTTCGAAATGGTCCAATTCAAATTTAATTTAGATCGGATGATGCGTTTCGGAGACAGACAACGGAACTCTTCGAAAAATTACAGCAAATTAACCGAGATTGCTGCTATAGCATGAATATGCATTGTTTGACCCCAAGGATGATGAAATTTCGAATTGGTGTGGTACCATAACTAAAAAGTGAAAAATACAAACTTAAAAAAAAAACGACTTCTAAAAAACCACTAGAAAGTGAAAAATAACTTTAATTTCGGAAGGTGGTGACAAGAAATTAATAAAAAAATACATATCCAAAGTCACCGACTTCCGAAATTAAAGTTATAATTTTCACTTTGTAGTGTTTTTTTTTGGAAGTCGGTTGTTTTTTTTTTAGTTTTTATTACTTTGCGACAAAATATGATCACGATGACATGAATAAAGAGAAACTTTCATCATTTATATTATGACACAACATAGCTTTATTCTTTCGAAGGTTTAACCCCATATGGTAAACAATCAATAAGCAAGCAAGTAAATTAATAAAGAATGTGTTTCGCAAGTAACGACTTGTTTTATATCAACACTTGCTTGTAAGGCAAGCATTTCAAGTCAGGCGAGTATAGTCGGGAATATAATGCAATCATACAGGATAAGTTTTTAACCAGTGCGCAAACTGTAATCATGAATTCAGCATATCATTCTAGACCCCCCAGCGCAGACATTTTTCGATTATGCAAAAAAAATCAGCTGTTTCATAGAAAAGTCCAATACCTACACGATCAAAATTACTGATTTATTTATTGTATCATCATCATCATCATCATTCCAGCCGAAAGACGTCCACTGCTGGACATAGGCCTTCCCCAAGCTCCGAAACATCGACCGGTTCTGGATGCGGGAGCATCCAGCACAAATACTTCTAAAACTGCGCTAAACTGAAAGGTTTGTACCGGTGCCGCTTACACAAAGCTGGCGTCACGATGTCACGTGATAAAAAGTCATCGTAAGGAGCGCTCACACTCGCGCACTTTTATTGTATAACCGACGAAAAATTTCTGTCCAGGGTCTAGAATGTTATGCTGAAATCATGGTTACAGTTTGCGCACTGGTTAAAAACTTATCCTTATCCTTTAGATGCGTTACCGGCGCTCAATATTGGTAAGACAAATGATACAAAAAATCAGCTGTTCCTTACATTTCTGTTCGTATAACTCATCAAAATGTAGGAAACAGCGAAATTCTTTTTTCGCGATTTCAGGTTTGGTCCCGTAGTAAAAGCTGTTCATAATGATGAGAAACTCTTATGAGGTTGTTGGTGTTTTTCCAATAACCCTGTATATACCAGTCGCGCGGTAAACTCTGATTGCGCGATGCAGGATTTGTGCGAAGTCAGTTCATCGACCCGTAGTTCGCATGTGGCGCTGTAGATGCCGCCACAAGTGAGGCAAATCGAGTTCAACATAGTTGGGATAAGGCTAGGTAGTTTGAATTTCCGTAAGCAATATGTCTCCGACAGTACTAATATAACGAATTTGTAGTACTTAAGTAGTAATCGTAGAAAGTGAACCTCTCCATCATGTCGTTAGTCGTTTCACTGCGTTAATGTACTAGTAACATCACGGCCATGTAGTAAGGGGTTTAACAGATAGGTAGCCTAGCTGTGGAAACGATGAGTCAGTCATTTCACAGATCGAATCGACGAAAAGCGAGTACAAAAACTAAAACCCGTTGCTGAAAAAAATTGGAAACAACACACAATTCGAAATTTCATCATCCTTGGAGTCAAAATAATCCATATTTATGCGATAGCTGTCATTTTTTTTTTTGAAGAGTGCTTTTGTCTGTCTCCGAAATATATGAAATTTAAATGGGATCATTTCGGAATGAACCCCTTTCGAACATAAAAAGAATTTTGCAAATCGGTTTATACAGGAAAAGTTTTTATCCAGTGCGCAAACTGTAACCATGAATTCAGCATATCATTGTAGACACATAAATTTTTCGTCGATTAAGCAAAAAAAATCAGCTGTTCCATACATTTTGACCGCGTAGGTGTTGCACTTTTCTATGAAACAGCTGATTTTATTTTGCAAAACCGACGAAAAATGTCTGCGCTGGTGAGTCTAGAATGATATGCTAAATTCATGGTTAAAGTTTGCGCACTGGATAAAAACTTATCCTGTAAGTAAGTAAGTAATACTTTATTTGCCAAAATGTAGGTGTAAATAATGTGGCCCATTTACATTCTACGAGTACCATTACACGTGGTGTGCAAATATTTAATTTCCGAATTCCCGAACCTCCACTTAACTCCTAACCGTTAAAGAGTTGTACCTTCCTTCATCAGCTCAGCGTCATGAGATGATGATGACCATACGCAAATGTCTCAATTGCTTTAGAAAATATATGAAGCCCTCGATTTTCCTGGGATTCCATCATCAGATCCTGGCTTAGTGCCAATGGGACCAGCTCAAATAAAAATTTGAATCTATGAACATACATAAAAAAAAATTGGTGTGGAGTGGGTGGTAGGTGGTGTAGTAAAAAAAAATACATATCCAAAGTCTTCCAAAAATTCCGAAATTAAAAGTTATTTTTCACTTTGTATTGTTTTTCCGAAAGTCGAAGTTTTTTTATTGTGTATGTGATCTTCTTGTGGATGGGTGACCATCTTTACATACCAAGACCCCTCCGTGCCTCGGAAAGCACGTTAAGCCGTTGGTCCCGGCTGTCATTTGTGGATCTTTGACAGTCGTTTCGGGTCGTCAGAAGCCCGAAAGTCTGACAACCAGTCTTACCAAAGGGTATCGTATTACCCAGTAGCTGGGTTGTGGAGGTCAGATAGGCAGTCGCGCCATGTAAAATACTGGTATTCAGCTGCATCCGGTTAGACTGGAAGCCGACCCCAACATAGTTGGGAAAAGGCTAGGCAGATGATGATGATGTGATCTTCTGCGAGCCACAATTACTACATTCTCTTTCATTGTTTCTGAAGTTTGAGGAAAGAACCACACACTTTAGAACCACTATAGATTCTTCTTTCTACAGTCCTCATAGATATCTGTGTCACCACATTCCTATGAGCTGGACAGGACGTGGGCGCAGTGCAGATAGCAGATACGGAGCTTACCACGTTACTAAGTTAAACAATTGAATCATTGGGTACATGGGAGTCACTGAATCATGTGTGTTGAGGTTCAAGTGAGATATTTGTGCTTTTGGGAAATGACTAGGTTTCCTTGAACTTATAACTTGTTATAATTGGGTTTTTCGCGCGGCTGCGCCCGGGTGGATGTCGGCAATTTCCCACAGGAACGTACCTATAAATTATCCTATAACTTGTAGTAGGGTAATATCAAATTGTGTGTACTGTTTATTATAATTATTTTACTTTGTTACTTGTTTTGTCTAATTTGTAAAAATCCTGGCTTGATTTTCGTACGTTGTTTTTGGGTGACCACTGAAAATCAGCGCTGTGCTGTGGGTCCCGTAGCACAGCATCATGCTGAGTGGAAGCCTTCTTGTCACAGTCACGGCGTGCAGCTGCCGACTATTTATGCTCTGTATGCTTACGTATAAAATATCTGTGTTGATATCGTAGTTTAAAAAAAAATGTATTTCATCATTTTGTATCCACGTGTTTCTGTGACAAATAAACCCATTTTTCTTTTTCTTATCCTGATTAAAAAATGAAATGAAAAAAAAAAAACTCTTTAATACAAAACTAGGATTTTATTTAGATCTGTTTTAAACCAGCAAGTCAGTTTTTGAATTAAGAACTCTATATGTATAGAATTGCAGTTCTTTTTATTTTTAATGGGTTTTGGCTTCGTACGGTTTGTGCAGCAGTTCTTTTTGGAAATGCAAAAACTTGAAAAACTGAATGAACGCTTAACAGACGGGGCCCAGTAATGATGAATGTATGTATGCTATTGTAGAAAGGACAACATTTTCATTAGCCGTCCCTCGACGCGATTATACTTTGATGAAAATATTAGCTACAACTTCTTAATAAACTTAAAGGCTTTTAATATTTCTATGGGGCCAATGCATATTATTTTCCTACTTTTTTTGGGTAACTTTAAAAAAAAACAAAAATTACATTTTGTCATCATTAACTGTTCGTTCCGGCTAATCTCCGAAACGGCTTGACCGATTCTGAAGAGACTGTAGATAGCTGATGTTAGAAAAATAACATAGGCTATTAATCGCAGTAGCACGTTTCCGACATCCCCGTGGCCACAGCCGCGGGCACAGCAAGAATTATACGACGAATGTACATTCGTCGTATAATTTTGGATCAAAAGTCAAGAAATATTCCATCGACATTTACAAAATCAACCAATTTCTTTATCTAACAACAACATGAAACGTTTTCGCCGTACCCCTGCTTATCTGCCCACACCTTATGGTGACCGCTTTGAAGTTATATACCATTTGTTCTAATTACACAACACTTTAGTGACATAGTCCACATAACTATATTTTGTAACTTTTTTATCGCTTTTCCAGTAAATACTCGAGTTCTGTTTAAAAGGGCTGGCCCTATTGGGTAATTGGTCTTAGGAATTTCCATTCATTGATAATTAAATAACTGAGGAGGGGCTTGTGGCTAAGACCTAATCAAGCGCTTAAGTACCAATCTATATGTGTTGTAAATATGTATCTATCTTCGAAATAAAAAGAAAAGTGCTGTTTGACTGACTGACTCATCAACGCCCAGCCCAAATTCATGGACCTAGAAAGCTGAAATTTTGCACAGAGGTTCCCTTTATAATGTAGACAAGGAATAAGGAAGGATTTTTCGAAATTTAACCCCTAAGGGAGTTAAATAGGGGATGAAAGTGCCGCGCGGGCGAAGCCGCTGGCAAAAGCTAGTAAATCATAAAATTAATCTAGCTGTATTGCTTCAATTTCATTATTTTTAACCGACTTCAAAAATGATGAGGTTCTCAATTCGTCGGAACCGTTTTTTTTATGTATGGTCCCCGATTACTCGAAGATGGCTGGACCGATTTGCATTTTTTTTTTTTGTTTGAAATGTTTCCCAGGTGATCCCATAATTATCAAGTCAGGATCTGATGATGGGATACTGGAGAAATAGAGAGAACTCTTCAAATTTTATAGGCACACTTGAAGCGATTTGGTTGGTTTTTGGAAGAGTACTTTCTCGGAGTGGTCCCATTTCAATTTGGTGAAGATCTGATGAAGAAATTCGGAGATAGGCAACGGAACTCCTCAATGAATGACAGCAAATGGACTGGGATTGCTCAAAATTTCATTTCAGTATATTGTTTACACCAGTTCATAACATAACATCACGCCGGTACGCAGTGAAGGGGTAAGCATATGTGAACCATATAAAAGGCGGCACGGTTGGCGCAGTGGTTACGCGATTGACTGCTGCGCTGCGTGTCGCGGGTTCGATTCCCGCACGGAACAAATATTTGTACGAACTACAAGTAGTTGTTCCGGGTTTGGCTGTTTGTGTATGTGAGTTTAAATGTTTGTAAACGCACCCACAATACATGAGAAATTCCTAAAGTGGGGCAATGTTAAAAAAAATAAACTTTTCAAAAAAAACAAAACAACCGACTTCGGAAAAACACTACAAAGTGAAAAATAACTTTAATTTCGGAAGTCGGTGACTAGAATCGATTCTATTCAAAAGTGCCTTTTAAGTGCCTATTTGAAATAAATGCTTTGACTTTGATTTTGAATTTCAAAACCCCTCCGTGCTTCGGAAAGCACGTTAAGCCGTTTGTCCCGGCTGTCATTCGTGG